>OY747716.1:8925070-9525070 GCA_963556495.2 Valencia hispanica
TTTGTGAGGAAAGTGACGTTGTGGAGCCGAAAACTCTGGTTATTTCTGTCCACACGCAAACGCTTAAAACGGAGAAAATGCAAATCTCCACTTTGGCCAGAGTTTTGTGTTCTGTGATAAAAACGGGGTTTTCGTGTAAATGAGAGCCCAACCCGCAGGGAAATATCTGCGTTTTTCCTTTGTGTGAACGGGGCCTTATTCTAATTCATTTTAGCCGGCTGGCCTATCCATTCCTAAATGGTAAGGCGTTCTTTTTGGCCTAAATAGATAGAAAATCACATTTAAAAAAAGGAAAATACTTTTTTTCTTTTGTTCCCAGGAGGATACTGTGGGAATTTTGATGACTGAAAGAGGAAGCGATTCCTCACGTTCACAACGCAATGGCGTGTCGTTTAATCTTTTTTTCCTCTTGCCAAAAGCAGAAGGTAAAACAACAACACAGCCAACATGGCATAGCTCCTCCCATCTCTCTAGCTGCTCAGGTCAAAAACCCTTGTTTAAAGAGAGAGTGTCTTAAGGCTCCCGAATACCAACACCTCCACAAATGAAAACGACCATATAGGTCGATTGTGGCAGCTACAAAAAACGACCTGTGTGAGCATTTTATGGGGTCAGGCGCGGATCCAGCTGTGACTAGCTACCAACAGGGCATGTGCGTCCTTTCTCAGAGGAGCTGCCAAATATGCATGCGTTAAATTTATCTCAGTTCAGCCCAACATTCGTGCTGGTAAAACTCACTGCAGTTTCACTATTTACATACATTCTCTTGAAAAAAAAAACAAAAAAAAAACATACATTATCTTGATTCCTTCATTTACGTGTTGCTAGTCTCAACCACTGTGCTACGCAACATGGCTTTTTTCCTTTTTTTAACCATGTGCAGCGCAGTGAACCCCGCTGTCTTCAGAATAACAATGTTTATAAGTTAATTTGTAGTGAGATTAGTTCGATATCTGCGTCATCATCTGTTTAAATGCCCAAGGTAGATGCGCCAGGCCCCCAAAGGGCCGTTTGTTTTTTTACAGCTGACATTTTCAACCACAAGGGGTCGCATACTGAATATAGGATCGTTTATTGGAGCCGTCACAACCGACCTATATGGTCGTTTTAATTTGCGGACTGACTGCCGAATACAGGCTGCATAACGTACAGATCATACAGCTACAAGGAATATGACTATGAAGTAACACAAAAAAGCAAGAACACAGAAGGCTAGTGCTGTCTGGTGAATTATGTCACTAAAGTCCACTATATTGCACATATTAAATCAGAATTGAATGGAGAATTTCATTTTTTTTTCTCTAATAGATCCTAAAATATATGATTGATGCACAAGCATTTTGGAAAAAAAAAAAGCATTGTTTTCCTTTTACTGCCCGGTTACTAGATCTTTGTTTTAAATATCCCTTGAGCTAGAAAAAGACAAGAGCAAGAACCGTTTTAGTAACAAAAAATTAGGTCATTAGGAAATAAAAAGCAAACAAGCAGACTGCAGCTTCACGGTAAATAAATTACTTCCTTTCTTGATTAAAATCTCTCTGCCAGGACTGTTGTTGTTGTCCTCTGAGGAGAAAATGATTTGTTTGCAGAACGTCTTGGAACACTATTCAGCTTTGATAAAGTCTTTTGTTCTATTCGTGGGACTCTGGACGATGGTGATTAGGCAAAACATACAGCTGAGACTCTTAGGACAGGAGCCAGGAACAACAATGGAAAACAGCTTCTTCCCTTTCACAGATAGAATGATGAGGCAAATTGAAATGCATTTAGGAGGGAGGCGGAGCAGGATACTTTCTCTGTTCTTCTGGAGGTCGGGGGTCTGACCACAGTGATCCTGTTTTCCAATGGGAGCTTATCATTGTACTGCTTATAATGGTCTGTTGTATTAGCATTTAAAATATTTCATGTAATTCCATCAAATTGATCTTCCCTAGTCAGAGTAATGCAAATCATCATCACCCAGGCTTTTTTAAATATTGTTGATTTTTATATGTGTGCAAAAGTTATTTTAAAAGCCTGTGCAGGGAGAACCCTTTGGCACCCTCTGTGATCTCAAGCACCTGGTTAAATTGTTAGAATCATTGCTGTACTTGGTTTTATAGAACAGAACATTAAAGTTAATGAGATCTCGTTTGCAATGTGCACAAAATATTATGTAAAACCCCCGTCATACTGTTGCGCATCTGCCATACATTTCAGTGGTGGAGGATAATATGGCTCCAAAGGATGTTAATGATACAGAATCAACTTATTGCAAGTTTGACAACAGCAAACACTGGAGTCATAATAAGTAAATACAATATGCGATCCGATGAATCTCATTTGTCCAGGTTAAAACTACATTTAGAAAATTACCCTTAAGATGTTGTTAAACATCTGTTTAATTAATTCCTGTATTAAAATGTTATGTAAAATTCTAAACATAAATGTCATGCTGTTAATGGGAAATCATCATAAATAAAAGTAATAAAGGCCTGAAAACAGTTTTATAACAAATTATACACAAACACACACACACACACATATATATATATATATATATATATATATATATATATATATATATATATATATATACATACATACATATATATATACCTACAAATATATATACATACATATATATACATACATATATATATACATACATACATATATATACATACATATATATATACATACATATATATACATACAAATATATATACATACATATATATACATACAAATATATATACATACATATATATACGTACATATATATACATATACATATATATACATATATATACATACATATATATACATATATATACATACATATATATATATATATATATATATATATATATATACATATATATACATACATATATATATATATATATATATATATATATATTACAATAACTGTACACACAATAACTTAATGTACGAATTTGGATTGAAAAAGGAGCAGTGCCATCTAGATTCATCTGGAATAACTGGGGTAAGAAGCCGGAGCGAGCAAGAAAACATCTTAACGCTGCTGAGCTGGATAACTGCACCGACGTGGCTGTCTCGGGCAACAGGAAAGAGGAAGCGTTTCCAGTTGGTGCTGTTGCACAACACCATGACTATGCCTACCATCCTTCACCTGGTTAGTACTACAACAACATCTTAGCTTTCAGGGAAAAAAAACTCGAATTACAGGTGAAATATTCAGTTATTGGTCTTGCTGTGCAACAGTAAAAAGTATTGATCTTTACTCTCTACTAACTAGCTCCATCTACTTGCTAATGGGGATATCATCCTTGGAAGACACATCAGAAGTTAAGTGTTAGAAAACCCTACCAGCAAATAGAACTAAAGAGAGCTTCTTGAATTTGCAGCAAGACTTCCATCATTTTCATCCTAGGTCCAGATCAGTGTTAGTGTTAATGAATGCACACAGAAGTAAAATATATTTCCGGATTTGCATATAAATGACCTCCACACATTTTTCAATACACACAAAATTGTTACTGGGTCATTCTCTGAATTCGGTGCACTTCTGGTGTTGTAACTATTAATAATAAAAAGTTGTTGTCTGGTTTTCTGAGCATCAATAATTACAATCAATAATTTAATATTAATATAATTATTGATGACATTCGAGTTTAACCTGTTTATTAAAGATATACGGGCACCAATCTCCTAAATGAGATAATTTTAATTAAACCAGACCATCAGTCTCTCCCTGAAAAGGCGTAATTCGTCCGCAAGGTTAAAACAAACTTTACAGCACACACTGAAATAGCACAGGAAGCTTCTCATTACTTAAGGGAATTTATTAATGAAATGGGTCAACCTTACAGCTTACATTTCATTCATAATTTCCATCTATTCGAACGCTTGCAAAAATATAGAACAAAGTTAGCGCCGAGGGAAGGGGGCGTGTGTGTGCGGCTGTGTGTGTGTGTGTGTGTGCGGCTGTTTGTGTGTGTGGGAGACAACAAGCGAATGAGGGGGGGGGGTTCAGCTCACGCCCTCAATGCGATAAATAACTCACGCCTTATCAATTGGCGCGATCGGTTCACAAAGACAGACAAAGGAAGACCGCGTGGCGATTCAACAAGGGCTAGTTTAATTAGCAAGGGTGGCTTGGACAAAGGAAACGGGGCGACGGAGAAAGGGGATCAACGGAAGGCCACGCGACCTGTCTAAACAGACACGCGCCGACCGCAGCAGACAATAAAACAAGCCGGGAAATAATACAATATAATATACCGCTTCTGGTTGCAACCAAAGTCAAATAATAAAACACAAAAAAGCATGCACATTCAGGGTCGGTGTACAGCGACAGACGACCAAGAATAACAGTGGTTAACAAGTTGACAGACTTATTTTAACCAACAGAAAACGGATATTAACCATTAGACCTCATTCTCCTCTACCCAGACCAAAGATATAAATCAGTTTAACCCTACTTGTCGGGGGCAGCTCTCCACAGTCCACGACGAAGAACGTAGAAAGTGTCCAGTTTAAAGGGAGCGGTTTTGCGCAAAACCAAGGTCGGAAAAGCGGACGTCCGACTTTAGGCGCTGGGGAACTCAGGGCCGGTTTCAATAGAGCTCAGATGGCCAGCGGACTACCTGGTTACCCGTAGGCTACAGGAAAGTCTGTTTGCTCAGCCGATTCACTTCGAAGTTTAAAAGGGAGTTCTTCCTGGTCCAGGAGGTTTGAACGGAGAAAGGGAAAATGCTAGCAGTGGATTAAATGTCTCCTTGCGGCACCGCTTGGGAATCAAAAGACGAAGATTTCAATCTTCGCGCTGCCCTTTATTAACTCTGTGATGTCATCACTGACCACAGACCAATGAGAATGGGTTGAGAGCAGCGCAATGGATGCTGGGAGATGCAGTTCGTTCAGTGGAAGGATGCTGGGAGATGCAGTTCGTTCAGTGAAAGGATGCTGGGAGATCCAGTTCGTTCAGTAAAGGCCATAGCCTCAACACTGGCGACTGTGATTACTGAAAAATTCACCAATATGATATAGTTTCTCCACATTGCATCTGATGGAGTATTTTTACCTCTGAGAAACTGTTTATATACCTTAGCCATAAAAAAATCTAACTTTGCTAATAGGGATGCAACGGTACAACTTCTTTCAAACCGATATGATACCGATACTTAGATCTGAGTACTTGCCAATACCGAGTACCAATGCCGATACTTATACCACACAAAAAATCCAATGAATTTATTTTCTCTCTCCTTGTTACAACAAATGATGGTGACATAGATAAAAAATAAAATATCAATAAAAATGACCACGAAACTAAAATTTCAAGTGGAAAATAAAAAAATTATGTTAAATTATAGCAGAGTTTTCACTTTTCAAGTATCGGTTCATGGTTTCAATACACTAATTGATACGAGTACATTAGAACGGTATCGGCCCTGGTACCAGTATCGGTATCAGTGAATCCCTAATTGTTAAGAACAATCTTTGCTATTTTGGTTGTTTTAAAGCAGTGTTTTGTTACGGGGGTTGAAGGAGGAGAGAGAGCGAGAGAGAGAGAGCGAGAGAGAGAGAGAGAGAGAGAGAGAGAAAGGAAAAAGAAAGAAAATGGAATCCGCTCAGGATAAAAAGAAACAGTTTCAAACGCAGCAATTACAGCTCAAACTTATGTGTGCGGCGACGCCAAAATGAGCAAACAGGTACAGCGCTTAGAGACACTTAAACCAACAATGAACAAGAACTAACTCGTTAAAACTCTATTTTCTCTATTTATCTCCGCCCAGACACAATATTAGTATAAATGAACCGGTTCAGTCCTACTTTGCTTTGAAGGAGGTCCAGTCCACTAGGAGGAGAGTAAATTGTGTCCGTAGTTGAGCAAGAAAGAGAAAAGTTAAAATTCCTGCGCAGGATTTTCAAGGACTGTGTGGCCCAACTGCAGGCTGGGTGGCCTGGAGTTCGTCGTAACGAACTGTCTTGGAACAGTCCTTATATTGCGCACCCTGGTTACGCGAACAGGATGAGCACTTGGATTTGGCTGTCAGTAAATATGAATAATTGCCTAGGGCAATTATTAATAAGATTAATAATTTTATGTAAAAATTACCAAGTTTAGGGGCACCATCTGGTGGATTCCAGGAATATATATAGCCAAATTGTTCAGTCTCAGTTTATGCTTATGATTACCTGCCTGATAAGGCTGAGTTAATAAACAATAGATGAAGGAATAAGTTCTTACGCTGTGGACATTAATTGTACGCATTACTCCAAGTAATCCCAGACAACTTCTCTTTAAGATAAGGGGACTTTATTTAGAAAATAGATTAACCTTACAGCCAAACTATTTCGTCAATAATTCCCATCTATTCTAAACATGCACCCAGCTACTACAGATCTTAGAAAACAATAATAGGTGAACATTAAACACAATTAATATGAAATGAATCAGGGAGAACAGCTAAGGTTCGGGTCAGAAAAGGAGGGAGGTGGCCCTCACTCCAGGGGGCTCAGCTAAGATAGCCTGTGGGACAAAGAGTCATAAATCTTAGCTCTGTGCCAAGATGGAGGACTGCACATGGAGTGTAAGAAAGGGTCATAAAATTGGTTTTGGCTAAAGGAGCACATGGGGTGAAGTTTCCATGTGGAAGGCCTCTGCTTTACCAACAGACTAAAGACAATTGAGTTAATCTTTTCAGCTAAGACCAGTTAACGCAGGTCGGACCGGGCCCGACTCTGCCGACCGGAGGGAGGGATGGAGGGGGGGGGTGGGGGAGGAGAGAGAGAGAGAGAGACAGAGAGAGAGAGAGAGAGAGAGAGGAAGGAAAAAGAAAGAAAATGGGATCCGCTCAGGATAAAAAGAAACAGTTTCAAACATAGCAATTACAGCTCAAACTTATGCGTGCGGCGACGCCAAAATGAGCAAACAGGTACAGCGCTTAGAGACACTTAAACCAACAATGCACAAGAACTAACTCGTTAAAACTCTTTTTTCTCTATTTATCTCCGCCCAGACACAATATTAGTATAAATGAACCGGTTCAGTCCTACTTTGCTTTGAAGGAGGTCCAGTCCACTAGGAGAGAGCAAATTGTGTCCGTAGTTGAGCAAGAAAGAGAAGAGTTAAATTTCCTGCGGCAGGATTTTCAAGGACTGTGTGGCCCAACTGCAGGCTGGGTGGCCTGGAGTTCGTCGTAACGAACTGTCTTGGAACAGTCCTTATATTGCGCACCCTGGTTACGCAAACAGGATGAGCACTTCGAAGCTTTGAAATGAGATCTTCCCAGTCCAGCGGGTCAGAACAAAAGAGAATCTTCATCGGTGAGATGTCCTCTGTTTAGCAGGAGTTTCTGCTAAGAACCTCTGCCGAGAACGGTTTAAAATGGGCGCGATTCCCACTTTTATAGCCCTTTGGCCGTGATGTCATCGTTGATGTCATCGTAGATATCACCATTGATGTCACCATTGGTGGCCATGGACCAATAGGAGTGTGTTAGGGGTCACTGCTAGGATTGCTGGGAAATGTGGTCTGCTCAGTCCATCTTTAAAATGGGTCACAGCCATCCAAAAGTCTGTTCAGTTCATCTTATGAGAAATGGAATCACAACAAGCTTGATGATGTTTGGTGATAAAAAACAATAAAATATGGGTCAGACAGTATGCCAACACTTACCTCCCTTCACTATATGAGCAGGAGAAGACTTGAAGGATTTCACTCCCAGGGTGCTGAGAAAGTTTAACTGAACAATTATTTAAAAAAAGGGTGGAGATTGGTATGTTGTTACAGAGTTGAACAAGGCTGAGGGAAAATAATAAATAATAATTGTGCTATTTCATACATTATTTTCTTCTTTTTCCACTTTTTAAATTTAGGCTAAGGAAAACAGGAAAATAATATTACATGGAAAAAAATTATAGTTTCTGTGTAAATACATCTAGTAGTCGAGTTGTAAAAACATTTCAGGGGGGATGGTCATTTTTTTCCCGCCTATTAAAAAAATCAGGATTTTAATTTAGCCTGCATTAGAATTAAACAAGATCGGGTGAAATGGAGGCTTTATATGTCTGTGAAGCAAAGCCGATACCAGCACCTTGCAAAGAAGCCTTAGCAAATAATTGCAGTGCAGAAGAAGTTTTTTGTGCAAACTAGGCCTATACAAAACAAAGCATTGGATTAAGTTAACATGAAAGACCAAACAAAATGAGTCATTCCTATTTTAATTAATTACAACCCTCACTTAATCCACATGCTCATAGCAGTTTCCAAACACTATTGTGATCATGTTTTTTTTCTACAGATTTTCTTGCTCTTTTTCACATTCGTCCTGATTATGGCTAAATGTCGGCACTGTCAGATGAGCTCTGACAAGGTGCACCACCTTAAATCAATTGGCTGTGTGAAGCAGATTGCACTACTCTAAATTAGCTAATAAATTAATTAATTAATAAACGGTCAAAAACCTGATTTTTTTTCCTAGGACGATTATGGCTGGATGTGTAAAACGAGTCGACATCGAGTGCAGATTCAGCACTAGGCGAATGCGTGTCTTGACTGAATGACAGGCTAATTAACAAGAGAGATGTGGGGGGGTCACCCGTTCTTCTTTGGAGGGTAGCATCCTGGGATCTGTGTGTACACCTGTGGCGAGTCGGGTGGTCTTTAGATAACAAATAGCAGGCTAGGTTAATTATTGAGATTAATAGCTCACCTGTAATTTTTTTCTTTTTAAAAAACTCCCGGACATCCCGCTGACCAGCTGCTCGTTTGGGCATGTTTGCTCTTCTGTAATGCAGCAACCCCGAAAATGTCTGTATAAAATGAATCTCATTCCGACTTCTGGCAAACTCTACAGTTTACTTCATAAAATAAATACGTTCGCACTTAGTTCAAAAGTAAAAGTTCTCCTTCTGTAATGCCGCAGTTTTTTTATGATCGATGTTTTTATTCGGGGCTAGTTTGTTTTCGCTGTAGTGAGAAAGGAGTGATACGGCTGTACGTACCCATTTTAGACCAATGCGGTGGCAGAGTTTAACCGACGTGATGACGTATGCGGATATGGAGACAGCTAAGGTCATGATGAAAACTTCTTTAAAACTTTTACAAAACCGAGTAAAAGCATGTAAGCCTATGTAAAATGTGTTACATGCATTTAACTTCCATGAGACATGAACAAGACATGGATTTCATGTTAAATCCATGTCTTGGTCTAAAACGGGTACGTAGCAGCCGTGAAAACAAGCTAGTCCCGAAATATAACGTCGATCATAAAAAAACTGCGCTATTACAGAAGGAGAACTTTTACTTTTGAACTGCGAACGTACAGATTTTATGAAGTAAACAGTTTTTGTAGATGCCAGAGGTCGGAACGAGATGAAACGAAGACTGGGATCACCTGGCCTACTCTCAGGCATTAACCAAAACAAATGTTGCATCATTGCGTTTCGTGCCCTTGTCCCCCGGATTTTATTAGACTGTTTATTTTCGCTCAACATGCGGAGACCTAACATTTTCTGATGATGAAATTATTTCTTATAGGCTAAACCTATTTATGATTTATATCTCCAATATAAATATATAATATAAATTACAATATTTACTGTAAAATGGAAGGGAGGGAGATGGAGGATGGGACCTTTACTGGTGGGACGTTATATGTTGGATTTCTTTCTAAGGGGAGCGGCGTCCCCCTCCGCTCCCCCTCAACTCGACTACTGTTTACATCTATATTTCATTCACTTAAATAGCAACTTTGGTAAATGGGGACATGGTTATTTGGCTTTCTTCTACACATTAAAAACCCATAAATCTTTTAAAGTCATAATTTTAAAAATAAGCTTGTCTGTCATGATACAAAGGAACATAGATCCTTCTATTTATTAAAAAAAATTATTTTGTCATTTACTTTAAATTAAAATCTTGGTGTTAAACATGTGGGACACAAAGTGCACCGAATTCAGAGGATCACTAAGGCATATAAAAGTGAAACTATACACACAATTTGGACTGTGACACATCAATATGTGTGTTCTTTCTTAATGTAAAATGGACAATGCTGCCCGTAGAATTCAAGAGTTGGAGCTGCAAGTTTTGTCACTAGAACTTGAACTCAGACTGCTGACAATTAAGAAGCAACAGCCACTGATTTACAAGTTCTTTATCACAGATGAGGACTTCCGCTACTTCACAAGTTCAGCTCTAAGAAGGTTTTTACTAAGTTTTGGGAGTCAGTTTACCCCTCTGCCTCAAGGCTCGAGTACTGGTCCAAGGCCCAGGGAACAGCACCAGAGACACCTAGCCCCATGCAAAAACTTCCACTCATCGATGAGTTGTTCATGTTTCTCTGCCGGGTTGCAGCTGGGCTTCAGGAGAAAACATTGGCATCAATCTTCGAGGTCAGCTTGTCTACGGTTAGTCGCACCATCCTAACATGGACTAGCTACCCAGATTACAACTTCCCAGACAACAAAAGCCACAACACAACAACAAAAGCCACAACACAACTCAACAAAAGCCACAACACAACTCGAAAACAAAAGCCACAACACAACAACAAAAGCCACAACACAACAACAAAAGCCACAACACAACAACAAAAGCCACAACACAACAAAAACCACAACACAACACAATAAAAGCCACAACACAACAGAACAAAAGCCACAACGGAAGTTATGTTAAAACGGAAGTTCTATTTGAAGGGCTATTTGATGGCGGTAATGCGCTACAAAGAAGAAGAAGTAGAAGAAAAACATCAACAAAAAAGTAGTTTTCTATTAAAAAGTATATTGAACATGGATATTGTTCAATTAATGTTATGTGTTGTTTTAAAGATAAATAATTTTACTGTGCTGAGTTATAGGGATTACACGGAGATAATAACTGCGGTCAAGTGAGCAGACACTTCAAAATACACCATCAAGCCAGCCGCCCCTTGGGCTCTTATAAATATTAGCTTTGCGCAAGTTTATAAAAGGGACAGCAACAAGGGCCATATTTGTCTTTCAGCATTGCTCTGCAATGGAGGGAGACACATTTCACTGGTAAATCCCTTTATTTCTGACCTGTGTGAAAGAAATCCCCAGAACATCTTTGAATTGCCCCTGTCTATCCAGGGTTTGTTCAACACCTGGCTGACAGCAGAACTGTTCCAAGACAGTTCTTTAAGAAGAACTCTGTCTCTGGTATCGGTCGGCAAACTCCACAGGGCGTAGTTTTTCTTATGGTTTGCTTATGTTTGCTTCAATTGAGGCAAGTATTTCCTGTTTTAGAACAACGATGGCGGCGATTGTGGAAGCAGACAAACAAATTATCCTTCATTTGAACACTCTGCAACGCAAGTAAATGAGAAGACGGAGACGTAGAAGATGGTACGTGCATACGTAATCTCACTGACCAATCACAAGGGAGTATTTCCGCGTCTCTGCGTCGCGTCGCCGGGCTGCATGTCAGGTCCGAGGAGGTGCATGTCAAGCCTCTGCGGACCCTACGCGAGGGACATGACGCAGAAGTATTAACCGGCCTGTATAAATCGTTTAATTTTGGTTTGACGTGTGTTTAATCGCTAAAAACTGTGTGCTCACTATCATCGCCACACGCTTGTGTTCTTGTGAACTGTTTTATTTGTTGTGTGTTTTTATTCTGTTTTTTATCCTGAATTTCCATTTTCTCTTTCTTTCTACCCTCTCTCTCTCTCTGTCCAACTCTGATCATATTTTGGACAGCATTGTGGGCTCTGTCCGGTCTGCACTGGCTGGACCTGTTAGCCAAAAGCTAACTCCATTGTCCCTTGTATCTGTGTTAAAGCCGTGGTGTACCCACATTTAGGAGCCAGCACATGCCCTGTTGCTCAGCTCCATTGTTAACCAAAGCTAATTTCATTGTGCTTTGTTCCTCACATGTCTGGTCATTGTTTGAGCCTGCTGGAGTAAGGGATTAGACCACCTCCTGGTGCCTACCCGTTTTAGCATACACATTGTGCCTTGGTTCCATCCCCTCCCTTTTTTATGATTGACAGTGTTTCCAAATGGATTCTCTGATGCTTATTGTTAGTTCCATCCACATATCATTCATTTTTTAAGTTTGGTAGTAGTTAGTTGCATGTGGTAGAATAGATGGGAATTATTGGCAAAATGCTTTGGCTGTAAAGTTGGTCTATATTCTATATAAATTACCCTTAGCTTAAAGAGAAGTGTTCTGTGGTTACTTGTTGTATACGTGAATTATTGTCCACAGCGTTTTTAACGTACACTTTTTAGAAGAGACTGGTACTGTCTAAAGTGTTCCTCGAGAAGGAACTGGTGCCCTGATCTTTGATTACTAGATTAAAACTTGAACTTAATCAATTCTAATAATTATTATTATTATTGATGGTTAGGTAAACCAGACATTGATCACACTCGTTGGGGCACAACACAAAGATAACTTTAAATGGAGAAAGGCGTATTCAATTCCTTACCAGGTCTGCGAGAGGAAGAGGAGGAGTAGGATGATGAAACAGATGAGCAGGACGGAGTTTCCGGTGCAGGGGAGCTGCAGGCCACAGGTCTGAGGGTTTCATCACCCTCCATGCCCATCAAGTCTATGAATATATACTGTTCACATAACACAACATTGGGTTTTAGATGTGCAAATGGTCGCAACATTACAAAACTAAGTGACATTACAAAGAGGGAAACATAAGTCATGTGACAATTGACATGTTGACAGCAGAGCTGTTGCAGTGGCACAGATACAGAGAGTGATAAATATGGAGAGCAATAGAGACGCAAGCTCTTTCACCTCATAGCAATCTTTTGAGATAGATGGATTTCTCTCCACTTTCACTAGAGGAATGGGAGGGAGGTTTTGTGGAGGAGGTGTGGGCGGAGACTTGGCAGGGCTGACATCAGCCATACTGGTTGACGTCAGCCCACACTGCAAATAGAATAGCAGTGCCTGTTTCAAATTCAAGTGCAGTATATAGTTTTAACCTGAAGTAGGCGCCACACTGGCGGTTTTAGGCAGAAGATTTATATTTTATATTTTTACTAAGATACACTAAAATACCAAAATAATGTCCAGATTTCTAGACAGCACTATTAGACACTCGTTTATACAGTTTATCAGAAAAAAAAGTTGATTTGGGGGTGAGTTGTTCTTTTAAAAGAAAATAATATTTAGTTTCTCAGAATATTTCTTCCCAAAAGATTTTTGGTTAGGAATAGAGAAAAACTCTAAGGCTGATGCAACAAGCTCCACCCTGAATCAAACAATGGTTATCTGAATTGGCACCTGGTTTTGGCCTTGGAAGGCCAGACATCTCAAAACACCCCTGGTGATGTTAACGTAAAAGGACGCTCTTACTCCCACACCATCCCCCGTGTTTACATTGGTCTGCGAGCTTTGCTCTCCTCGAGGTCGTATTAGATCTGGCAAGAGACTTGAACTAAGGTGGGTTCAGGGACTCACTGACACACACACACACACACACACACATACGCATACACACACACACACGCATGCACGGACGTTCACGCCACAACTACAGACATACATGTTTCTGGAGTTCAATATCCTCGTTGTAACCTGTTTCTCCTTCTCACTCCTGTGCAGCAGGCTGGTGGAGCGCACTGATCAAGGTGCGAACCCAGTCTGCCGGGCAGGGGTTCCCAGAACCACCCTTCCTCACTTGTGTCATCTTGTGTTGTGAGTAATATATGTGCTTAGCACCTAAGCTGTGTCCTCCTTTAGGGGAAATTGCAGAGGTAAATTTTTTTTTCCCTCCTCCCTTACTCAACCTCTTGTAACCATTCTCAAATGCATATGGAGCACCACGTAGCTGGCTGCAATTCCACTGTACACCTAATCCTGTATGTACATGTGTGTTGTTTGAATGGTCTTGGACGAGATGTACTGAAACTGAATTTCCCCATTGTGGGACTAATAAAGGTATCATTAATTAATTAATTAATTAATCCAGAGATTTTAAAGTCATTTTTGTACTTGTACTATGAAGTTTGGTTTTTAACTGTTCATTCTAACCACATAGAGAATGCATGCTTTAAAGCTACATTGTGTATTTTTATGAGTTAATTCTTAGCAAAAACCCCTTTGTTCTTTCAAAAATATGTGCTCATTCATGTGTAATTACTTCCACCTACTAATGAAAGTATTCTTGTAAGTGTAGAATCTGCTATTCAGAATACAAACGCGCAAATGGCTGAATCCATGTTGAGCCTCCATCTTTGAAATACATTCGCCAACGGGGGACATTCCTGGGAATTCTAGCTCCGCCTTTCGCACTTTGGCTACACTCAGTTGCACCGTGACGAATACCAGAGGGAGATTGTCTACTCGCGATGCGGCAGAACTCTGACTATATAACTAAATGCAATGTAGTTTTCTAAAGTAACCTCATCACTGGAAGGAACACTGGACGAAGTCGTAGTACTGGAAGCCAAGTTAACCTTGGCATGAAACGGCCACCGTAGGAGTTAAAACACGCTCGGAAGGGGGGGGGGGCTAGAACGTAATATTCAGTTGGATGTCATATAGAATTTCACTGCTAGATGGGAGAAGTTCATACACAATGTAGCTTTAAATATATTAAACTCAAAAGTCTTGGCCCAGTCCTAAAATTGTTTCAGGACTTGGCCAACTGTCCTCTTTTTTGGAAATCAAAATATGGTCACCCTAGATTTCCCTCTCCTACAGCATCTATTAAAATGACATGCACATTATGGAAATGAGGCAAGGACATCATTTAGAGACATAGAAATTTGGGAGAGCCAATAGCCACTTTCCATGCAGAGGAGTTGGCAACACTACACACAAGGTGCTTTCTATTTTACCTGACTAAGGTAAAATTGTGAGCAAGATGTTACACTCTCATAACACTTAAAAAGCTGATACAGATTAATTTACTTTTCTTCCCCATTGTTTCTGATTGGACATATAATTCAAAGATAAAGCAACTTTTATTTCCATATTTCTGTGGTGCATGTGGTGTACTTACTTAGGTGTGAAAGCTGGTTAGCTTTATTTCTAAAATCAGTTTTTATTTTGTGAATTTTCATAAATGATAAAAATTTACAGAGACTATTTTATTTATACTAAAGGGGATTATCTTTTTTACTTTATTTGTAACGATAACAAAAGAGAAGGTGATAGTTTTTGACCTTGTCTAAGTTTAAAGCCATTCTGAACCTTTAGGCCAACCATGTATGTTTATATTTTAGCGTGATTATGCCACAATGTACCTTTGCAGATAAAAGAAAACCCTGAATAAATGCTTACTTGTGCACTTGATTCTTTTTCTTAAATTTATTGATCATTTCACTTTGGAAAAAGAATGGTTAAAACTAACCATTTAAAGCCTTAAAACCAATGACATTCATTAACATGGTCAGGGCATGTATATTTCTGACCAGAACTGTAATTTGATTACATATTCTACAACAAGCCAAATATGATGTGTTTTGTTGGAAGTATAAAATGTTGTTGCCATTTTAAAAAGAAGGGAAGATCTTTGCTCAGAGCGCACACACACATACATGATCTGTTGTTTCACCTCTTTAGAAAAAAGTACTGTGGTCTCCCCTCTGTAGTATATCTTCACTCAATTCTTCTCTTTCTAGAAGTCACTTATGCTCAGTGTTTAAATGATGCAGTTCCGATCCTCAGCTTGCTCATGCAGCAATGGTCTGACTGAAGCACAAACTGTTACTGCGTGCAGCTAGATCAATGCTGGGTCACTGTACGGTATTCAGTGATTGAAAATTAATTGGCTAAACATTGAAATTATTGACCTACTTATTGATAAGTGGCTGATTGTGAAGGAGTGGCACCTAATAAGTTTGAGCTTCATCTCTCTCCTTTTTAACATATTTTATGTAATGATTTTTATTAAAACTATACCAACACATTCAAATAAAGAGTGTAAGTATGTACATTGGGGCAAGAAAGTATTTGGCAGCCACCGATTGTGCAAGTTGCCCCATCTAAAAAGATGAGAGAGCTCTGTAATTTTCATCATAGGTACACTTCAACTGTGAGAGAGTGTAAAAGAAAAAAAAAAAAAAATATATATATATATATATATATATATATATATATATATATATATATATATATATATATATATATATATATATATATATATATATATAATATTGCACTGTGGCTACTGCTCCTTCCCCTCTGTCCTCCCTATGTCCCCCTCCCCCCAAGTGAGGAGTTGAAGAGGGTGATTGCATGATGGACAAAGGAGTTCTTGTGTCTACTGGTCCTGCATTTGGGAAGAAGCAGTCTCTCACTGAACCGGCTCCTCTGGTTGCTGAGGACAGTGTGCAGAGGATGGCTGTTGTTGTCAAAAATATCAAGCAGTTTGTCCAGTGTCCTCATCTCTGCCACCGTCACCAGCTTCATGCCGACCTCAGAGCTGGCCCACCTGATCAGTGTATCCAGTTTGGATTTGTCCTTCTTGGATGTGCTGCCCCCCCAGCACACCAAGGTGTAAAAGAGGACACTGGCAACCACAGACTGGTAAAAAATCCCTAGCAGTTTGTAGCTTGTAGCTACCTAACGTAACGCTACATATACTGCTACCTCACGTAGCAGTATATGTAGCGTTTATATGTACGCCCATTTGTGCCCAGTTTCCTATGTCTAGGAATGTTTCATCAAGGTTTCCACATACAGAGGACCCACGGTTTTCAGAGGGATTATGGACCACAGTCCACAGACCAACTGAAACGCAAATAGACGGGGAGCCACTGTTATGTTCTTCCTTTATCATGTCATCTACTTTATGAAATGCAAGAGTCTATCCTGCAGCAAAACACTCCCACAACATGATGGCCCTACTCCCATACTTCACATTTCCTGTTTGAGTTGTGTATAAATGTAAACAGTTGAGCGTGGTCCCTTTAGCCATGTGGAAATTATACTCAAGGATGAATTAAATTTGTGGAGGTCCACAATTCTCTTAGTGATTTCTTCGCTTATTGCTTTTGACTTTCTCTTGATCCCACACAAGGAAATACACTCTCAGATGTACTTTCAATTAACCCTGATGTTGCGTTTGCCTGGTTGGCTAAGAGAGTCCCACAGACTCTTCTCCAAATGTACTTTTCATGTTAGTGGAGTTTTAAACGTCAGATGCATTAGATGAGTCTCTGCAGGGACTGTATCGATTATATTTAAATAACAACCCAGCGCCAGAGGAATTTAGCTGGAGGAGCTGTGGCTTATTCTAGGGGGCGCCCAGTCAACAGTCTTTTTATTTAACCCCTTCAGATTTTATGTCCCACTGGCGGTACGTTACATGCTTCGGTGTCAAATCTGCCTTTTGTTGTGACACCCTCTTTTGTCTACATATACATTCATCATTGGAAAGCTAAGAATCATGAGATTCAAATCATGTATGCCAATCAAGGAATATCATACAATCTTAACTGTAGACAAAGTAAACACTTTTGTCAAACCACTCAGAAAGCTAGGTAATGTGTAAGTCACCATTAAAAAGCCACATATCATATCTTTTTAAATCCACAATGGTTGAGGTAATGTCCTCCAGTAAATAGCTAGTCCACAACAAGTTTTGCGTTCACAATCCAACATAATCTGCTGCTCAAAACCATGCTAATTCCCTTCTTTGTGTGTATTTCTCACAAAGTTTTCATTATAACTACCAATAGCATGCCTTTATTAGCCCTTCGTTTGTTGGCAGTTGGCAAAGAAATAACAGCCAGCAACTGGTATGGAGTGTGAACCAGAACTTCATTCAAATGTGCACTTGCACTCGTGAGATATTTGCATTGCCTCTGTTTGTGCTACCTTTGTTTTTTTTTTATTAAGCCAAGCTCTAATGTCCATTTTGGCATACAACCATATCAAAGTATCTTCTTTACTGCCTCCAAAAGTCCTGATTAATAGCCTACAGCACCCTCTGCCAGTTGTCTTGGGTCAATATATTACATGGTTACAACTTAATTTACACGGGCGTTGTAATCTGTTTATGGCAGGACTGATACCCGATACCATTGGCGTTGGGCCTGTCTAAACATATATAATTTTGACAACCCTGATTCTAACTGATCCAAATTATAGGAAAAGTTGAGCCTACCTTATTATGATACATTGAGGAACAAAAGGTTGTATATTTTTGACCTGACCTGGGTATGTAAATAATGTACTTGGTTTCAACTGTATGTGACAAGTCCGCATGCTCCTTACTTCATTACTTTTAGCTCCACATAAAATGCTTTTCTTAAAATGCCATCAAGATAACTTAGACTTGACCATTTTAAGTAATTCCCCCAAACGGTAGCATTTTAAAATGTGCTGCTTTTGGTCAAATAAAGCCTTAAAAAAAGAAACTAAAAGATGTTGCTTTCATTAAAACTAAAGAGAAAGAATATGAAATCTGACCTTCCTCTTTGGTTCTACACTAAGTGCAGCATGATGTGAAGTTTGTGGGTGATGATAAATATGGAGGGGTTAAATAATATTAGTTTTTTGGGCTTTGAGTTTTTTAAAACCTAAAACACATTTGAACATTGGAACTGTAACAAAAAAGAAAGTTTTTAAAAAAATCTGCAGATGTAACTTCTCCTGTTTTTGTCATATGACCACTAAACTGAATCGTCCATCATGCATTGCTTGTGTGTGCAAATATTATTTATTCTGCTTCAAGTTGTTTCACTTCTGGATCTTAATGCCTCTGGGTGCACCTGACCTGTGTTCCATACAGAAAAACAGACAGGTCTTAGTGAAGCATTATTACCATATTGTTTTAAGTGAATAAATGATACTTTACATCATTTAAAAAGCATATGCAGGAATTATATGATTGTATTACATAGATTAGAGTTTTTTGGGCAATATCTGGTGGACAGAAAGTGCACAGTTTATCAGGAATAAGCAAGATGCATCAAGCTGAACATGTAAACAGCTTATACAACCTCCCACATAGCTCTCTGCAGCTACATCAGGGGCCAAAAATATGACACTAGGATGAGATGAGGCTGCTGGGGAGGCATTGATAGGCTTTTAAAGGCACAGCGGGTGGGCAACTATCAGCGGGATACTTGTACCTGTTTATTTTAAAAGCAGAATGTCTCTTTCCTTGGGATTTGAATATAGAGTGTCTATTTTTGTGTTGCTGTCTTTTATACATACAGAGTGTTGTGTTGTCTGAAATCTACATTATATTACAAATGACTGGGTCGCGCTGTTAATAAATGGCTTCCTTTAGATGGGAGTTTTAGTAGGTAAAGCACTGTTACTGTGAGTAGCAGTGGTGCGACTCTTTCAATAGAAAAACATAACAGCCTTTATTTAAAGAAAATCCTCACACAAAGAAGATGAAAAAAGCACATTGGATACGTGGCTATCTTATTAGCCATCAATGAGAATGGTTCCAGGGGCTGAAATAATAACATAATAAATTAAAATTAAATGGAAATTTTTCTTTTAAAATCCTTATTTGATATTAATGTTTCATTTGAATCTAGTTTCAATATATGTGCATTCTATTTTTCATAGATCATTTGCCTAATTACACTAACTGAAAGAAAATCCTTGAACACTAAGATGGAATGGTAAACTAAACTTAAACTATACATGCATAAAAAGGTCATGTGGCTGTAATACAATGCAAGGCAGACAGAGACAAAAAATATATGTAGCATATAACATACTTTACTGTCGATAAACTGTCACCATTTTAAATTTTAAATTTTCATAATTTCTATTTTGTTGTAAATCCAGATTTAACAGAATAAATTCACCCTTAAAACAAATAATGGATGGTCAACAGTCTTTTTAAGCTCTGCCGGTTATCTAGACTGAAGAAAGACACTGAAAAATCCTGTATTTAAAGATCTCCACTTGATCTGATATCTCTTGTAAGGCAAACAGAAGGGAAGGGCCTTGAGTTCACACTTCCGATACCTGCTCAGCTCAATTTTCACAGGCGTGTTTAACCTACCTGGATCAATTGGACCATCAGTGCCTTACCCTTTTAGATCTGAGGTTCTCCACAATCATAGTCCAGCACCCTAAGAACCACTCTATGGATTATGTTTTAGGATGACTGTCCTGTGTCCTGTTATCAACTTTTTACTTTCTGTAACATAGAAAGTTCTCTTATATCGGATCTTCTGTTCCTTCTGTGTTCTGCTCTGTCTTCTCAAACCCCCAGACGGTCGTGGCAGATGGCCGCTCCTACTGAGCCTGGTTCTGTTGGAGGTTTCTTCCTGTTAAAGGGGAGTTTTTCCTCTCCACTGTCGCTACATACTTGCTCAGTATGAGGGATTGCTGAAGGATTGCTGTGGTTGGAAATCTGCCCAACCTCACGCCAATGACTGACGCAATCTGCTGGGATTCCTTAAATAGGAAACTTTTTAACTGATTGGAATGTTTGTATAATTGTATTGAAATGACTTCTTGTTAAGAGCCTTGAGATGACATCTGTTGTGAATTGGCGCTATATAAATAAACTGAATTGAATTGAATGACAGCAGATAAAATAAAAGGCATATGTGGTTGACCCACTGCAGGGTCCCAGTGGATGATAAGGAAACGGTCTCTAGGAGTTTACATAGGAAATTCTCTTCTCAGGAAAGTTTGTATGGAAGCAAAGAAAAAAAACTATGGATTTTCAAAGCAGTCTCTGGCTTCAGTTGAACAGCCTGGATCTGTGAATGGATCGCCTAAATGAGAGCGAACCATACACACATGTGACGTTGCATCCAGGTTTCCAGCTTTAAAAGTCTCCCTCCCACACCTGTATGTTCTGGTCAAGTCTGCTCCTGTAAGGAGGAGATACAAATAAGAGATGACATGTATGATTTTCTACTAAATATTAACCCCTCACACAAACATTAAAAAGGACATTTTCAAAGAAGGCCTCTGGAAATCCTCCAAGGTTTTTAACCTAAAATATGAAAGTGATTCTAAGCATTCCAAGCAGTTCATTCTCACTGCAGAAACAGCATATTTGTTAGCTAGTTATTAGTTCAAGTTGCAAAATAATTAATAATTGATTAAAGTGTACATTTGCAGGGATCAAAGTAACAACACTAGGCTGGTTTAAATCATATTTTTTTGACAGATTCCAGTTTGTTCATGTAAATGATAAATCTTGTGGAATGATGAATCTATCCTTAGTAAATGCATATGTACCGCAGGAATTTAATCCATCCATTTTCTTCCGCTTATCCGGGGTCGGGTCGCAAGGGCAGCAGCTTAAGCAAAGAGACCCAGACTTCCCTCTCCCCACCCACTTGGGCCAGCTCCTCAGAAAGGAATCCTAAGGCATTCCCTGGCCAGCCGAGAAACATAGTCCCCCCAGCGTGACCTGGCTCTTCCCCTGGGACATCCCTGAAACACCTCACCAGGGAGGCGTCCAGGAGGCATCCTGACCAGATGCCCAAGCCACCTCAACTGACTCCTCTCGATGTGGAGGAGCAGCGGCTCTACTCTGACCCCCCTCCGGATGACTGAGCTTCTTACCCTATCTCTAAGGGAGAGCCCAGACACTCTACGGAGACTGTCTGCCTCAGCTGTTTGGATCCGTGATCTCGTTCTTTCGGTCACCACCCAGAGTTTGTGACCATAGATGAGGGTAGGAACGTAGATCGACCGGTAAATCAAGAGCTTCGCCTTTCGGCTCAGCTCTCTCTTCACCACGACAGACCGGCACAGCGCCCGCATAACTGCAGATGCCCTACCAATCAGTCTATCGATCTCCCGCTCCATTTTTCCCTCATTCGTGAACAAGACCCCCAGATACTTAAACTCCTCTACTTGGGGAAGGACCTCATCCCCGACCCGGAGAAGGCACCCCACCCTTTTCCGGCTCAAGAACATGGCCTCGGATTTGGAGGTGCTGATTCTCATCCCAGCCGCTTCACACTCGGCTGCGAACCGCTCCAGCGAAAGCTGCCGATCCCGTTCAGATGAAACCAATAGGACCATGTCATCTGCAAAAAGCAGAGACCCGATCCTAAGGCCACCAAAACGTATCCCCTCAACACCTTGGCTGCACCTAGAAATACTGTCCATAAAAGTTATGAACAAGATCGGTAACAAAGGGCAACCTTGGCGGAGTCCAACTCTCACCGGAAACAAGCCCGACTTACTGACAGCAATGCGAACCAAACTCTGGCACCGGTCGTACAGGGACCTAACAGCCCGTATAAAGGGGCCCGGTACCCTATACTCCTGGAGTACCCCCCACAGGGCTCCCCGAGGGACACGGTAGAACGCCTTCTCCAAGTCCACAAAACACATGTAGACCGGTTGGACGAACTATCCGTCGGACCCTCCTCTCCAGAAGCCCTGAATAGACCTTACCAAGGAGGCTCAGAAGTGTGATCCCCTTGTAGTTGGAACACACTCTGTGGTCCTCACTTTTAAACAGGGGGACCACCACCCCGGTATGCCAATCCAAGAGAACTGCCCCTGAGTTGATAAGGAGGAGACCTGGGTGCAGAGCAGGAGCAAAAAGGAGACAGAGAAGGAGGACGTTTAAGCCATCTCTTCCATTCCATCCATCCATCCATCCATTTTCTTCCGCTTATCCGGGGTCGGGTCGCGGGGGCAGCAGCCTAAGCAAAGAGACCCAGACTTCCCTCTCCCCAGCCACTTGTTCCAGCTCCTCGGGAGGAACCCCAAGGCGCTCCCAGGCCAGCCGAGAAACATAGTCCCTCCAGCGTGTCCTGGGCCTTCCCCTGGGCCTCCTCCCGGTGGGACGTGCCTGAAACACCTCACCAGGGAGGCGTCCAGGAGGCATCCTGACCAGATGCCCGAGCCACCTCAACTGACTCCTCTCGATGTGGAGAAGCAGCGGCTCTACTCTGAGCCCCCTCCGGATGATTGAGCTTCTCACCCTATCTCTAAGGGAGAGCCCAGACACTCTGCGGAGGAAACTCATTTCAGCCGCTTGTATCCGTGATCTCGTTCTTTCGGTCACCACCCAGAGTTCGTGACCATAGATGAGGGTAGGAACGTAGATCGACCGGTAAATCGAGAGCTTCGCCTTTTGGCTCAGCTCTCTCTTCACCACGACAGACCGGTAGAGCGCCCGCATAACTGCAGATGCCCCACCAATCCGTCTATCGATCTCCCGCTCCATTTTTCCCTCATTCGTGAACAAGACCCCCAGATACTTAAACTCCTCCACTTGGGGAAGGACCCCATCCCTGACCCGGAGGAGGCACCCCACCCTTTTCCTGCTCAAGACCATGGCCTCGGATTTGGAGGTGCTGATTCTCATCCCAGCCGCTTCACACTCGGCTGCGAACAGCTCCAGCGAAAGCTGTAGATCACGCTCCGATGAAGCCAATAGGACCACATCATCTGCAAAAAGCAGAGACCCGATGCTGAGGCCACCAAAACGGATCCCCGCAACGCCTTGGCTGCGCCTAGAAATCCTGTCCATAAAAGTTAGGAACAGGATCGGTGACAAAGGGCAACCTTGGCGGAGTCCAACTCTCACCGGAAACAAGCCCGACTTACTGCCGGCAATGCGAACCAAACTCTGGCACCGGTCGTACAGGGAGCTAACAGCCCGTATCAAGGGGCCCGGCACCCCATACTCCCGGAGCACCCCCCACAGGGCCCCCCGAGGGACACGGTCGAACGCCTTCTCCAAGTCCACAAAACACATGTAGACCGGTTGGGCGAACTCCCACGCACCCTCCAGGACCCTGCTGAGGGTGTAGAGCTGGTCCAGTGTTCCACGGCCAGGACGAAAACCGCATTGTTCCTCCTGGATCCGAGGTTCGACTATCCGTCGGACCCTCCTCTCCAGAACCCCTGAATAGACCTTACCAGGGAGGCTCAGAAGTGTGATCCCCCTGTAGTTGGAACACACCCTGTGGTCCCCCTTTTTAAACAGGGGGACCACCACCCCGGTCTGCCAATCCAAGGGAACTGCCCCCGATGTCCACGCAATATTGCAGAGCCGCGTTAACCAACACAGCCCCACAACATCCAGAGCCCTGAGGAACTCCGGTCGAATCTCATCCACCCCCGGAGCCTTGCCACCGAGGAGCTTTTTAACGACCTCGGTGACCTCGGCACCAGAGATTGGAGAGCCCGACCCCAAGTCCCCAAACCCTGCTTCCAGATTGGAAGGCGTGCCGGTGGGATTGAGGAGGTCTTCGAAGTATTCCATCCACCGACCCAAAACGTCCCGCGTCGAGGTCAGCAGCACACCATCCCCACTGTGAACACTGTTGGTGGCAGACCGCTTTCCCCCCCTGAGACGCCGGATGGTGGACCAGAATCGCTTCGAAGCCGTACGGAAGTCGTTTTCCATGGTCTCTCCAAACTCCTCCCACGCCCGAGTTTTTGCCTCAGCAACCATCCGAGCCGCATCCCGCTTGGCCTGTCGGTACCTATCAGCTGCTTCAGGGGTCCCACAAGCCAAAAAGACCCGGTAGGACTCCTTCTTCAGCCTGACAGCATCCCTTACCGCCGGTGTCCACCACCGGGTTCGGGGGTTGCCGCCGCGACAGGCACCGACCACCTTGCGGCCACAGCTTCGGTCAGCCGCCTCGGCAATGGAGGCGCGGAACATGGTCCACTCGGACTCGATGTCCCCCGCCTCCCCCGGGACGTGTTCAAAGTTCTGCCGGAGGTGTGAGTTAAAGCTCCTTCTGACAGGAGACTCTGCCAGACGTTCCCAGCAGACCCTCACAACACGTTTAGGCCTTCCAGGTCTGTCCGGCGTCCTCCCCCACCATCGGAGCCGACTCACCACCAGGTAGTGGTCAGTGGACAGCTCTGCCCCTCTCTTCACCCGAGTGTCCAAAACATGCGGCCGCAGATCAGATGAGACGACAACCAAGTCGATCATTGAGTTGCGGCCTAAGGTGTCCTGGTGCCAAGTGCACATATGGACACCTTTATGCTTGAACATGGTGTTTGTTATGGACAATCCATGACGAGCACAGAAGTCCAATAACAAGACACCACTCGGGTTTAGATCGGGGGGGCCATTCCGCCCAACCACACCCCTCCAGGTCTCACTGTCATTGCCCACGTGAGCGTTGAAGTCCCCCAGCAGAACAAGGGAGTCCCCAGGAGGACCACTCTCCAGCACCCCTTCCAAAGACTCCAAGAAGGGTGGGTAATCTAATCTGCTGTTTGGCGCGTAAGCACAAACAACAGTCAGGACCCGTCCCCCCACCCGAAGGCGGAGGGAGGCTACCCTCTCGTTCACCGGGGTAAACCCCAACGTACAGGCGCCAAGATGGGGGGCAACAAGTATGCTCACCCCAGCTCGGCGCCTCTCAGCGGGGGCAACCCCAGAGTGGAAGAGAGTCCAACCTCTCTCGAGGAGACGGGTTCCAGAGCCAGAGCCGTGCGCCGAGGTGAGTCCGACGATGTCCAGTCGGAACCTCTCAACCTCGCACACCAGCTCCGGCTCCTTCCCCACCAGAGAGGTGACGTTCCACGTCCCGAGAGCCAGCTTCTGCAGCCGAGGATCGGACCGCCAAGGTCCCCGCCTTTGGCCGCCGCCCATCCTGCACAGCACCCGACCCCTATGGCCCCTCCCACAGGTGGTGAGCTCATGGGAAGGGGGGCCCATGTTACCTCTTCGGGCTAAGCCCGACCGGGCCCCATGGGTAAAGGCCCGGCCACCAGGCGCTCGCCAACATGCCCCACCTCCAGGCCTGGCTCCAGAGGGGGGCCCCGGTTACCCGCCTCCGGGCGAGGGAACACTGAGTCCATCTGTCGTTTTCTTCATAGGGGTCTTTTGGGCTGCACTTTGTCTGATCCCTCACCTAGAACCAAATTGCCATGGGTGACCATGAACTCCAAGCCCTTACAAGGACTCAGCCAGAGTATCGTGAATGCAGTGTTATGTGTTTTATTGAGACCTGAATGCAGGATCATGTCCCAGACTCCAACATCTCTCTGCCAGGCTTCCTGACTGTACGAGCAGACAGAGATCTGAAGACGAGCAGGAAAAGAAAAGGAGGTTGAGTAGCAGTGCTTGTCAACAACAGATGGTGTCATCCAGGACATGTTACTGTGACGTTCCGTCTCTGCAGCCCAGATATTGAAGTCTTGGCAGTAAGTTTTCGTCCAAATTATTTACCAAGAGAGTTTACCAGTGTAGTTTTTGCAGTTGTTTACATTCCCCCTTCAGCTGTTGCCGACAATGCATGTGATGCCATCAGTTCCGTTGTTGCTAAGCTACAGACCCAGCATCCGAATGCATTTGTGTCAAAATCTGGTGATTTTAATCATGCCTCGCTCTCTACTACACTTCCAACATTTCAACAGTTTGTCAACTGCTCTACAAGAGAAAACAAGACCATCGATTTGTTTTATGTAAATGTAAAGGATGCATACATGTCCAAACCAAGACCTCCTCTGGGACAATCAGATCACAATCTTGTTTTTCTCTGTTCAAAATATAAACCACTTGTTCAAAAGTAACCTCTGACAAAAACAACTGTGAGAAAATGGTTGGAAACAGAAAAACTATTGTCACTGCTTGTGACAAACACAAGACATACCAGTCTGTCATGTTTGTCCTCACACTAGTATGGTGTGTTTGGTTTTAACCCAGTACGTGTCCAACTGGCAGTGTAAACCCTCTCCTGAGTACACCGGAGCATAAAATAGTGTACAGAACCGTACTGACCCCGCTCAGTGGAAACAAGACATAAGAGATTTTCAGATACTTAGAAAACTCACATTTGGTGAAAGAACTCATCACGGGTTACTTTTAGATTGACAAAATAATTTTTATTTGTTTCAATTGCCATACATGCCTACTATGGTTAAAGACCCACTCCGATGAAAATCCTGTTTTTCTAGTTGTTAACATGTTCTTGTGGCATTTTTCTGATGCTAGAGGACATATCTTGAGAAAATTAAGCTCAAAGTTGTATTTTTGAGTATTTCTGCATTCAAATGGCTGTGAATCAGTAGCAGACGTTAAAATGCCGGCTAAAATATACTGGAGTTGTTACGTAGTAACTCCACTGGGCGGTGCCACAAGCTTCTACTCTGCTCCGCCCCGCCCGCTCAGGTTCTGAGGAGTAGAGAAGACAATGGCGGATCAATACGTGTGTTGCTGTAGCGGGTTGCAATACATTGCTGAATAAAACAGCCCCTTTCTTTAAATCTACTGCCTTGTGCTGTTACTGCTTGGTACTCCTAGATGTTCACTACATATACGTAGCTTCAATATTGGCGTCATTTGTGGGTGTGTTTCTATCAAAAAAAATCGGAGAAAAAAAGGTTTGAAACCCGACACCAGCTGTCAGCGCGCCCAGCTGCTGAGCGCGAGAGGAGAGAAAAGCGACAACAGCGGTTGCAGGATAGAGACGGATAGAGAGACAGATAGCGATTTTTATAACCAAAAACAAAATGCCCAGGTGACTTTAAAGTGCGGATGAGGTGCGTGCACTGATCTTTGCTGATCATGATTCAGAAGGGGACGTGCCAATGATTCCGCCCACAACACAGAGGCGAATTGCTACTGCAGCTCTGCTGAAGCGAAGTCCCAGAAAACGGCAAAGGTTTTGTGATTTTGGCTAAAAACGGCATAATCATAATTTAAAGACCACTGAGAATGTTTAAAAAATAGCTCAAAATATGATCGGAGTGGGACTTTACGGAAATGCAGAACTAAGAGTCAAGCAAAATATGACATGAGTGTCATTGATTCAAGCCTTCAAGTAAATGCATAGATCTGAATACAGTCAACTCTACCCTAGATGTTGATGCAGCTTATCCATTGGACAGTGAACCTAAAGTCAAGTTGCTGCCAGTTACCAAGACATGATTAATGTTGACAAGATGGGCCTGAGTGTGCATAAAAATTGTGGTGCCCTTCAAACTAATGCTATCTAAAGTCTCTGCATACAAGATATATGTGCCTTATTATGACAGCAATACAATACCAGCTTAACACAAAACTGAAAAGTGAAGTGAAAAAAGTTTTAATGAAACTTCAAATATATACATGAAAACAAAATAACCCACTCACAATTTCACACTTAAAACCTTTTTTTACAATGCCTTTTTTTTTAATGCCACCATTTTTTCAGTGCTGCTGCTTTTCAGCTTCATTCCCCTGTCACTCTTCTGGCGCCTGTGCCACCACATAAGGGGTGGGGGTTCAAAAAGGCTGTCAGGTGCTTTCAGCTGTCAGTGAGCGAGCCACTTTAGGACTCATTTTTTTAAATCAGCAAATAAAGGTCACTTGTAGTTCTTTTATGTATCTCTAATTCTAAAATGTCCTCGTATTATTTCTTTTCAGTTTCATTTTAAGCTGGCATCGAATTGCTGCAATACATTATGACTTTCACATACTGTCTGACTCAGTTTTGATCCTAATGACCCTACTTTTACCTATGTATTATTAAGAGAACAACAGTTTAGTTTTGTAACAGCTCAGCCCATGTCATGGTGCGGAAGTCGGACTCAGATGCAGAGATCGGCTTAGATTGGTTATTGCCCATTTTACTGGCAGAATTAATCCAAACAAGCAAGGAGAACACGACGAGGAAGAACAGATGAGGCAATGACAGGCAGGAGAGTAGACGAGGACCCGACAAGGGACTAAAGGGGGAACTGGGGTTTAAAAGGGCTGGGACAACGATAGGAAGGTAATCAGGGAAAACAGGAGACAGCTGATGACAATTAACAGACATTAGGAGACACCCCAAAGGTGCGTCACCTGGCGCACAGACCCGGAACTACAGGCAAGGGCGGGAGGAGGGGGCCTCGGAAAGAGGGCACGAGTCCAAAATAAAGCCACTAAAGTCCTGAGGTCTGAGATGAAGGAGCAGGAACCTGGGAGGCCTGCGACGAAGGAGCAGGAACCTAGGAGGCCGGCGACGTGGAACCAAGAGACGTGGAGGCCACCGACGTGGAACCAAGAGATGTGGAGGCCGGCAACGTGGAACCAAGAGATGTGGCGGCCTGTGGTGAACCTTGTGTCCTGGAGGCTGGCTCCAGAGCAGAACCTTGTGTCTTGGAGGCCGGCTGCGAAAGAGAACTTTGTGACTTGCGAGTGGATGGAATGGATAATGGCAGAGAGGAGTCTGGTGGTGCAATGGCTGGGAAAGTGGTGACTGCTAAGATGAATGGCAGTGAAGCGGGACCTTGTGTCCGGGAGAAGGACTGCAGAGGAACTTGAGTGGGGAAACTTTGTGGTTCGGAGGCCAACTGTGGGGAACCTTGTGATTTGGAGGCCGGCTGTGGTGAACCTTGTGATTCGGAGGCCGGCTGTGGTGAACCTTGTGATTCGGAGGACGGCTATGGTTAACCTTGTGATTCGGAGGCCGGCTGTGGTGAACCTTACATTGAGGCAATGGGAGGCAACAGAGCTGAACCTTGTGTCTTGGGAGGCGACAGAGCTGAACCTTGTGTCGTGGGAGGTGACAGAGCTGAGGTTTGTACTAAGGTGAAAGCCAGCGGTGCTGAAGTTTGTGCTGAGGCGAAGACCAGCCGGACTTAACCTTGTGGTGAGGAGATGACCGGCTGAACTGAACCTTGTGGCTTTAAGCCCAGTGAGAAGAAAGGGCGCAACAATGAGGCGTAGAGGACCCTCGGGAGGAAGGGGCTGAAGACCCACAGCGTGGCGACAAAGACCCACGATGAAGACCCAGGAGGCAGGAGTGTGTCAGTCTGGACATCCCCTGGCGGAGAAAGGAGGCACGAGCATGTCTGTTTGGACACCCCCTTCGGAGACAGGAGGCAGGAACATGTCCTCCTGGAGACCCCCTACGGAGACAGGAAGCAGGAGCATGTTTGCCTGGACACTCCATGTGGATACACCAGCGGGCTGGAATCCACTGGGTAAATCTGTGGGCTAAAACCCACTGGAGGACTCTGTGGGCTACTGCTGGCACCTACTGAAGAGATTGGCGGTCTGGAACTCCGGAGATCCCAGACCTGGAGGACTGTCAACAGACTCAGGCTCATGAACACCCTCTGAATGCTTGGATTTAGGAACATATTCTGAGGTCTCGGATCTTAAAACACAGTCAGAATGCTTGGATCCCAGTGCGCGTTTTGAAAGCTTTGACTCCGAAGCGCACCCTAAAGACCTGGATCCCCCAGACGGTTGTGGCAGATGGCCGCTCCTACTGAGCCTGGTTCTGTTGGAGGTTTCTTCCTGTTAAAGGGGAGTTTTTCCTGTCCACCGTCGCTACATGCTTGCTCAGTATGAGGGATTGCTGAAGGATTGCTGTGGTTGGAAAGTCTGCATCAACGGGGCCCAACCTCACGCCAATGACTGACGCAATCTGCTGGGATTCCTTAAATAGGAAACTTTTTAACTGATTGGAATGTTTGTATAAATGTATTGAAATGACTTCTTGTTAAGTGCCTTGAGATGACATCTGTTGTGAATTGGCGCTAGATAAATAAACTGAATTGAATTTAATTGGATCCTAGGAGAAGGAGAAGCTCGGAGGCAGAGAAAATCCCGAATGTAGCGGTCCGTTGGGAGGCAACAAAGGCGGCAGCTGGGCCCTTCCGGAATGGAAGCAGAGCGGCCCCACAGGGTCAGGGACAGAGAGTCAGACTCGGAAGCTTTCAAATCACCAGGCAGATCGGAGCGAGGATCAGGCTCGTCTTCCTGGGGAGCGAGGAAAAAGGCCGGGGAGATGCCAGGCATTTCTTGCTGGGGAAATGGAGAGGTTGCCCGATGGAGACATCGGCAGCAGCCAAACTCCTCTGGAGGTGATTCTCTCCTTTTCTTCTCTGCTGAGTCCTTGTAGTGGTCAGGTCCTACTGTCATGGTGTGGAAGTCGGACTCAGATGCAGAGATCGGCTTAGATTGGTTATGGCCCGTTTTATTCGCAGACTTAATCCAAACAAGCAAGGAGAACATGACATGGAAGAATAGACGAGGGAGTGACAGGCAGGAGAGTAGACGAGGACCCGACAAGGGACTGAGGGAGAACTGGGCTTTAAAAGGGCTGGAACAACAATGGTAAGGTAATAAGGGAAAACAGGAGACAGCTGATGACAATTAACAGACAAACATTAGGAGACAGGGAGGAAGTCACACCGTGACAGCCCATACGATTCAGTTTCTTTTTTTGCACTACAAAGTAGTTTGGAGAAAAAATAAAATAGATCGAAATACAAGAACTATGGATGAATCACTACAATATCTATAAAAATGTGTCCACTAGACAGAATATTTACTCTAAACAAACTTTACAAATGTGCTGATTGCTAAATAAAACTCAAGGTAATAAAATTACCGCCTGATGTATCAGAATTTTACAAACAAAAGGGTATAGAAAGAACGCCTTCAGGGGAAAAACAGCAGCGACCTTTCCTTTTTCTTTATATGAATATAAAATTGGTTGTAAATACTGTCCTATTTTCTGTATTATTTTTATATGTTTATACTTTATGTCTGTACGCTGTGAGCACTTGAAACTGAAGTCAACTTTCTTGTTTGTGCTCACAATCTTGGCCAATAAATTAGCTTCTCTGATTTTTCTGATTAAAATTCAGGTCAATTCAAAAATAGCTCCAAGTTAAAAGGGGAGCGGCTCCTGGAGGCTGACGCCAGATGGTTCCACTGCAAAACGTGGTACAAGACATTCTTAGCTGCTCTCAGTAGCAATATCTCTCTTAATATTCCAAGGGAAGTCTTACCTTTGTTTCCCTGCAGTTCCTCTCCTGAGATCTTCCCAAAATCCTTTGTTGTCCCCGAGCTCCACCCTGGCACCGGATCCTCTGCTGATTTCCCTCACGGTTGGTCCGGAACTAAACAAAACTTCAAGATTCAAGTCAACTCACCAAGACTGAGCTCCTCCAGATTCCCTCCCGGTCAGCCTCCATCGCTCCTCCTGCAACGCACAACATACAGCACTCACCTTACCGCTCACCGCAGCTATCTGTCTGTCCACCCTCCAACGAAAATATCAGAGAACCTGCAAAAGAATGGTAAAACGGAGTAGACTCATCATTTACAACCTACAAGACCGGAATCCACCATCATCACCACTCATCCCCTGCCAACCTGAGCTGATAGCCACCTACTACCTTCCCAAGTTTCCTTCTCCTGGCAACCAAGTAAGAACATCTCCTTCAATACTTTCAGTCAATCAGATCAAAACAGTTCAATAACCACTTACCTGCTCCTTTCCAGTTTATCCCATTTCCCGAGTTCCTGTCTGACCGTTCCTAAACTCCAGCCTTTGTCTTACAAAATAATAAACCTTTTCAAAAAACTGTTAATCAGCTGTCTTGAGTTGTGCCTGATTTAGTCACCTGAAAAGAAACATAACAGCCGTCTTTATCCAGTTGTTGAGCCTTTATAAGTCCCTGGCTCTGATGCTGCTACCGCAACAGATGACGGTGCCTTGAAATTAGCTGCATGTCTCTTTAAGACTCTGACATGCCCCCTTCAACACGCTGCCGTCAACGTCATCACAACATTCTCCAGTCGCATGGGGACGAAGCATTATAGTACTGTAGCATCGGTGCACCAAACTTTTGGAAGACAGGCATATCTTTCGATTTACTATGACCACGCAGGACATGGTACAGGCATATGCATTTGATCCCATCTCTGACCCTGAAAGTGAGATATTGGATGAACTGGCGCGCGTTCAGCGGCTCGTTCAAGAGCTACTACTTTCCACAGGTGCTACCTGATTGCTGCTGATGACGCTCTGCATAGACATATATAGAAAGTAGACGCCACATTGGCTGCTGGAAACAAGAAATGCGGCCACCATCTTGGACCGGTCATACTCTGGAATTAAGTACATCGCGTAGCATCACTTCTGCTGCTATGCGATGTAATTAATAAAATAAATAGCAGCAGAAGTGAGAGAACATGCCTGAACACTGTGTAGGATATTCCTGCTCTAGTCGGCGGACCATCGAAAGCAGGGCTCAGGGGATTACTTTTCACAAGTAAGATTTAACATTCCCACCGAGCATTTTTCGGGCTAAAATACGTCTAATAAACGTCTAACGGTTCTTAGACGTCTGGGCTAAAATCGTTATACCACTGGTCTAAAAATGAAAGTATTTTAGCTGTACCACTTTATCCACATTGCCTCACCTCTCTAGAGAGAGAGAGAGAGAGAGAGAGAGAGAGAAAGAGAGAGAGAGAGAGAGAGAGAGAGAGATTCAACTTATTAAAATACCTTTACCGTCACTATCTGTTTATGCCCTATGATACTTAGTGTGTGATTTGCAAAATTCCTATCATAGCATTGTGGTTGCGCTTTAGTCCAAAGTGACATATAAATACCAAACAATATAAAACTTAAATTTAACAGGGAACAGATTGAGATGTTGGTCAGATTATAGCTAATAGTGGGAATAGCAAAAATGAACGTCAATTCAGTCAATAGCATAATGAAATATACAATGAAAATGAGGGAAAACGGCAATAATAAACTGTCAATTCAAGCAGAATATAATAACAGCATGGTGAGACTACATTAAGGAGAATAGCAGTGATAAACAACAATGTCAAATTAATAAAGAACCCAATGAAAATAGAATAAAACTATACAAACCATAACACATAAGTTCTTAATGAACTAAGTCCATGTTGTAAGTCTTTAGACCCTCTTAAAAGAACTAATACTATCACAGGAACGGAGATATTCATTATATTACTGTTAAGATCACTATCAATATTAAAAATAGGCCAAACCATGTGTTATGTATCACAGCTACATTTATGACCTTTGCAGCAAAAAAAAACGCATAAAAATCAGTTCGGTATTCCGTGATGTATGATTAATTAAATGCATTGACAGCTCATTACACCTGCCAAACAGATTACAGAGTGGAGTGGGTGACCAGTCCGAGATGGCGGCCCCACGTCTCGTCAGCACCAGTAGGGAGTAGCGGTCGATGCGGCGTCTACTCTCTATATATGTCTATGATGCTCTGCTTTAGTGCTCTGGGAGCAGGGGAGGGAGGGCTGTGGAGAGATGTGGGCGGTAATCAAAATTTAGGCGGGTTGCTGGGAGGTTAGGGCGTTCCTAGGAGGACCCTGCCGTTCAGTGCTCAACACGCATCTTTTTAAACTCGCCTTTGAATAGTTTTATTTGTTTTCCTGCACCTGTGTTGTGTTTTATTGTAAAGCACTTTGTGATTTTTATCTTGAAAGCTGCTAGATAAATAAAGTTTTACTTACTTACTTACTTCCCCGGACAGATGCCCCGAGCTGTCATCATAAGCTCCACAATTTTCAAGACAAAGTCTGGATATTGCAAGCTGCAAGGGCGCCTTGATCATCATATTTGAACATTTCTCCGCAGCTGTTATACGGAAGCAACAGGAATTCTACCAGGTGAAGAAACAGCTGAAGGAGAGAGGAATTGCCTTCGCCATGCTGTACCCAGCTGTGCTCAGGATTAAACACAACGGTCAAGAAATGTTCTTTAAACACCCTAAAGAGGTGTCTGCTTTTTTGGATAAAGAGTCGGGCCATTGAGATCCTCCTGTGATCCCTGCTGTCTGAGCATTTATCTTCCCGTCAAACAGCTTTACGCGGCCATGGACAGCTACAGAGCTTTTTTCTCCTTGCTTAGTCATTCTTTGATGCGATCTTCTTTTTTTTATGAGAGCAGCCTGCCAGCAGTTTAGTTTTTTTTGTTTCTTTGTTTTGTTACAACTTTAAGATTTCAAAAGAGTTTCATAGCTGGTCAAGCATCTTCCTTTATTTGAGTAGAAGTTAGCTCACACCCCTGATGTGTGTAACAGATCAAAGTCTGTCCCCGGTAGCTACCGATCATCTTTTGTTTGTGGTTCTTTGTACATAGTTTTGTTCTCAATGTTAGCAAAGCAGTGTTTTTATTTTCCCTTGTTTTGTTTTTTTCTTTTAGTCTATCTTCAGAGAGCTTTTTTTTACAGTATAAGAATACTGTAAGAATACTGTAAAAAAAGTAATTCCAACTACATAAGGGTAAGAACCCTTATGTAGTTGGAATTACTACATTAACATTAAAAGTGTGCAATTGGAATGTGGGAAACATACATAACCCTATTAAAAGGAAAAAGATTCTCAGCTTTCTTTATTTTTTAAAGAGCATGTTCATACTGCCCTTTTGCAGAAAACCCACCTTTTCATGGCTGAACAGATCTCCAGTAAGAAGTCCAATGTCCAGAAGAGCTAGGGCCATATTAGATACCTGCAGTGAACTTGAATTGGCAAGTTTTACATCCTAATGACAAGGCATTTACATTTTACTCTGGTGTACATAAGACTTCCAGTAGAATTGATTTTATCCTCACTTCAAAAAAAATCATTAAGTAATGTTAAGAGCTGCACCATTGGAGACATAATTCAGACCACGCACCTAGCCTTAAATAATGTGAACCCTGTGTGTCAGATTCGATCTTGGAGATATACATGTAGCACCTTTTTAAATGATGACCCCAACTTTGATAAATATTTGAAAGTACAGTTTTTAAGTGAATGAGACTCCTGATGTTTCCTCTGGGCTGTTGTGGGACACCATTAAAGCCTATTCGTGGCCTGATCATATCTTATACCGCTAGACTCAAAAACAACAGAAGAAAAGAGCAGAGGAAACTTGAGCTGGAACTACATAAACTCCAGACTAAATATGACCTATCTCCATCGGAAGAACTTAGAAATGGGATTCAAATTACCAGGGCTGCTTTAGAAAGCTTACTCACAAAAAAAGCAGAAAAACCCATGTTTTTTATGAGGCAAAGGATATGAGTTTGCTAACAAACCTAATCATTATCTGGCCAGTCTTTATAGAAACAGCACCCCAGCCTAGATATCTCGCATGTAAAAGACTCATATGGTGTACATATTTATGATTACAAAATAATTAACGATACTTTTCATATTTTATAGTTAAGTAAAATTAAAGTATTGTTATCGTTTGGTGTATTCATAACTGGATGAAAGCATAGAAAGGACACCTTTTCCGAGCTAAAGTCTTGCATTCTTTATAGGGTAGATGAGTCCCTCATCTCCAATTGACTCCTAACATCTAAGCAATGACCGATGATGGGACATCTGCTGTAGTCATGGTGACAAACATGTCTTAATATCCTGTATGTTTGTGTGTCTGTTTTATTATTATTTATCATTATTTGGTCTTGCTTTGGGTTGTTTTGTTACTTTGTTGTTTTTCATTTACAGTTTGTTAAATGTTTGGAATGAGGAAACCATCGCATGGATTCAATATCGCCACCAGCTGGCTATGAAAAATTACAATGGAAAACATCAAAAGGAATACATGAGTGTCTATGGCATAGACTTATGCCTTTGGGATCCATTGAAATTGTTTCTTGTTATTTAAAAACTGAATTCAGCTTAGTGCATTTCGTTTTCTAAAACCAAAATGTACGGAGAATAGTTCAGGGAACGTAAAAGATCAATGATACTTCCCTTCCACGTGATGGCAGTAATGCGCCATAACGTTGATTTTGCAAGCGGCCAAAATTTGTTTTTTAATAAAACCAAGATTAAAGGCTATGATTGATTGCAGTTGCATTCACTGATTTGTGTCTGTGAGCAACAAAGGAGTATACACAGGATGTTTTTTTTACACACAGGTAAGTGGATGGCTTTTGTAACAAATGTTCTGGATCAATTGGGGCAAAACTGTAAATGTAAGTTTTTTTTTGTTTTTTTTTTCAAAGTGTGACTCAAAGAACACAAATTGTGCATTGTATTTAAGGAATTGAAAAGGTGTAACTGTTGTTTTGTATTTGTGAAAGACTGAAAAAAAAATCTACAATTACAAAACTGCTACACAAATTTCCTTTGTCAATTCAACTTCCCAGTTACAAGACACACATACTTTAGCACCAAAAATACCTTCATAGGCTGCACTAGTAAATGATAATATGTTTTTTAAGAATATGTTGAACATTTGGCGTAAACTTAGGAAACTGGAAGGATATAGTAACTGTTTCTCTTTGTTAACTCCTATTCACGAAAACCTGGACTTTCAACCTGGTCTCAATGTCAGTTTTGATGATTGGAAGTGCAAAGGTATTGAAGTTGTCAGGGATATGATTCAAGGAGATTTAATTCTTACATTCCAACGTATGAAAAGCAAATATGGAGTCACCAATAAGGATTTCTTTAAATTTCCTGAAGTTAAAATCAGCTGTAACTTGAAAGACTTTACTGGGGGAACTAGCCATATTAAACAGGTTTCTAGGATTTCCTTCTTTCACCTCTGGAATATTGCTAAAATTAGTAACATCCTGTCCAGGAGTGATGCTGAGAAACTAGTCCATGCATTTGTTACCTCAAGGCTGGACTACTGTAATTCTTTACTATCAGGTAGTCCACAAAATGCATTTAAAAGCCTTCAGTTGATCCAAAATACTGCAGCAAGAGTTCTGATGAATATTAAAAAGAGAGATCACATTTCTCCTGTTTTAGTTTCCCTTCATTGGCTCCCTGATAAATCCAGAATAGAACTTAAGATCCTCCTTCTTACATATAAAATAATCAAGCTCCAGCATACATTAGAGATCTGATTGTTCCATATGTCCCCAACAGAACACTTTGCTCTCAGACTACAGGCTTACTTGTAATTCCTAGGATTTCTAAATGTAGAATGGGAGGCAGATCTTTTAGTTATCAGGCTCCTCTCCTGTGGAACCAGCTCCCAGTTTTAGTCTGTGAAGCAGAAACTCCGTCTACTTTTAAGGCCAGGCTTAAAACTTTCCTTTTTGATAAAGCTTATAGTTAGAGTGGGTTAGGTTATCCTGAGCTATCACTGTAGTTATGCTGCTATAGGCTTAGACTGCTGGAGGACAGACTGATCACTTTTCTTCACTCTGCTACTTTCTTTTCTACTACTCTCACGTTGCATTATATGCTGTTATTTCGACTGTTAACTCTGCTTTCTCTTAGTGTTTTTTCTCTTCATAGAAGGTACACCTGGTCTGGTATCAAGGATTGCTGTAGTTGGAAGTTTGCATCAACGGGACGCAACCTCAAGTCATTGACTCGATGCAATCTGATGGGATTCCTTAAATAGCAAATTAACTAAAACTTTAAACTAATTGGAATGTTTGTATGATTGTATTGAAATGACTTTTCTTGTAAAGTGCCTTGAGATGACATCTGTTGTGAATCAGCACTATATAAAAAAACTAAATTGAATTGAATAGCCATCTGTCCTATAGAATCTTTATTGATAAATAGCATGCAACTTAAATCCTTAACTGGGAAGCTTTATAAGAACCTCTGTAATCTAAGTGTTGATATCTGATAAAATAAAATCCAGACGTGAATCTGAGGTGGGTACAATCAACTTTGAGGACTGGAATGACTTGTGTGGCCGTCCCTCTAAGGTGTTGGTATCTAACTCTGCCTGGGAGAGTCAGTTTAAAATTCTACATAGGCTCTACATCACCCCTGAAGCTAGACACAGAATTAATCAAATTCTATCAGCAATTTGTATGAAATGTCAATCTGCTGTCGGTTCATTTATTCACTGTTTGTGGAGCTGCCCACATGTTCAGCAATTTTGAATTATAATTCTGCAACAGGACTGCTGGAGATACGCACCAGCCCCCCCACATAAGATGGACGGGTACAGATGATGGATGGATGGATTCTGCAACAGTTTGATGACATTTCTAAGCGCCACTTAAATCTGGGCGCAAAGACTTGCTTGTTGGAACTAAACGATGAGTTACCTGCTGATTTCACAACAAAGAGCTCTTCCATATTCTGCTGCATTGTGCCCGGAAATGTATCCCGACCTTATGGATCTCTGACCAAGCCCCTACTCTCATTCATTGCCAACAAACAGTGATGAACATTATTCCATTTGAAGCTTTCTCTACAGCACTGACAGATAAACATTTTCTATTCTACCAGACTAGGGACCCATTTCTTGGATATATGGGGGCCACAGCATCTCGTAGGATTATGGCTCTGGCCTGGGAAGGAAAATAGACAAGGTTGTAGAGTTGTGGTTTGATCTTTGCCTTTTTTATCTTTTTTTCTTGTACTGTATACTGTTCTGCTTTTGTGTTTCATCCTGCTTTGCACAAAAAAGTTTAATAAAAATATGTTAAAGTGGTTCTGAGTATAGGACCAATCAGATCTAAGGGTCAAAATCATTGACTGTATATAGACAGCGTTTACCGCAATGACCACGTTCGAGGGTGAAATCATGGCGGATTTACAGACTCCTCCTCCCCAGTTCTGACGAAGCATGTTCCTAAAAAGGGCATAAGGGCAGGATCTTCATTGTAGACTTGGCCCTGCTTGGCCCTCGCGGGGCGTGTATTTCTGTCGTAATCCCGCCCATTCTGCTCCCGCGACTTTAGCTATGATGCTAAACTTGGCTAACTAAGCTAAAAGCTAATTTCTATATATACAGTCAATGCTCCCGCTCATTGACTGTATATATAGAGCTCCCGCTTCATTCTACTGCAGCCATCTGTGCGCCTCCGACGGCACTCTTTTTTCCCCCAATCTCATAAAGTAAGAAATCATAACTTAAAATAATTATTAAAATGTAGTGTTACTATAATTACAGTCAAAGGAAATAAAGCAATTTAAACTGAATTATCACAACGTGATATCGAAGAAAATTGGATAAAAAAAAGTCTTGAGACAGATTGCTGTCAAAATTTATGTAAAGCCGAGTGGAGGATGTTTATTAGCCTAGTCTAATCTGCAATATTTTTACATGTGTGTAATAATGTGTCAAGTATTAAATTCCCTGTATGAAAAGTGCTTTCTCTGTGCACTGTATGTGTGTTGAATGCGTGTGGATGAAAGTGCCTCGTGTGTGCTGCTATGAATGGATTAATACAGTAATATTTGTAATTTAATAATGATTTAAATTCTACTCTCCAGAAATGAATACAAATAGGGCCACAATCGACAATATCCTGATACAGCCGAGGGCGGAGGGTTTGGAGTCATGTCAGGAGCACCTTTTTTCACCTTTTTTGATGATTAAAAAAAAAGTTTATTCTTGAAAATAAAAGTTGTTAAAGATTGTGAACGCCTTTCTGTTTCTCCCGCAAACATATGCTTCATTACCAGAACAAATAATACTGATCCTCAGAGGGTTTGGATCTTTGAACTGATAATAGGTTAAGGTTAGGTTAGTTACTTAACTGTTTATATTGAACAGGATCCTTGGCACTTTCTGTCAAACATGATACATTTCTGCAGATCCATTGTTTATCTCTTTGATGATAAAATATGATTGAAGATGTTGCTGTATTCGAAGTTCTTTAATAAAAGAGATGAGAGAGATTCCTTCAGATTCTTGGAGGTTTTAATACAGACTTGGTTGATCAACACAAGGAGGTACAGCGTAAACAGAGAAATATGCTATACTGACCTGCCTTCCAAAACAAGACGCAGGATTATATAGGTTCAATTCAATTCAGTTTATTCAATTCAGTTTATTTATATAGCGCCAATTCACAACAGATGTCATCTCAAGGCACTTAACAAGAAGTCATTTCAATACATTTATAAAAACATTCCAATCAGTTAAAAAGTTTCCTATTTAAGGAATCCCAGCAGATTGCGTCAGTCATTGGCGTGAGGTTGGGCCTCGTTGACATTACAGACAAACATTTCTCAGTCATGCATTTGACTCACTAGGCGTAGAAGATTTGATATAGAAGCCTAATCAATGTATGTCAGGACGTTCTTAGACGTAAAAGAGAGTTGCCATGCCAACCCAGGCTGTAAGAGTCTGAATCAGCAGGCTTAACCTGACCTAAATTCATACAGTGTCACATAATCAGATTGGTCACCATATCATAAAGAAGAGACACATAGTAACTATCAGTATGTGAACTACACAGAACAGAACATTAAATTTTTTCCACAATAGTCCTCCCTCTTTATCACATGTGATAAACAAAACAACAAAACAAATGATAAAAAATGGCTTACTAGAAACTACCACTAATGAGAAGGCATATAGCAATAGCAAATTATTTTTGTGCATTACATGTTACAGTAAGTCAACTTCTGAACAAAATGATGAGTTCTATACATCCTTCCTGATGACAGTTATTGGACCCGATGCAACACCACATTCAAAAAACCCAGGGGCGTAAGATGATCAACCTCCAACCTATGGTCGTGTTTTTCGTCTCACGACTTCTTGGGTGAAAAAGAATGTGGCGACTCCTTTGCCCCCAAGGTAGCCATTTCTGCATCGCTCGTCATCAAAACCGGGATGTCTAAGAAATAACTGCAAAATAGAGAAGAAAAAAACAATTTTTAGGCAGGATCAGTGAAGTCCACCATGAATGAGTAAAGAAAATTTGCACAAATTGAAACGTATACTCTTCCCTTAAATGTGCTTCCATTGTGAAAACCCCGAAATCAAAAGATCATCAGTCACTAATTTGTCAGCTCCACAGTGACCCTTTAAAGAGGTTATGCAAAAAAAAACAGATCAGTAGTAATCAATAACAATAGGCTCAATTTCAGTACTGATTCACTGCTCATAAATGAATTTATAATCTCCTCCCCTTATTCATAGATTTCATATGAATAAACAAAACAATGAAATAACTGAAAAAGGAAATAATTGTTAAATAACACTGAACTAGAATTGGATAACAAAAATAACAAATAAAAATGAAACCTAACTGAAACCTCATAAATGACCTACTAATAAAATAATAATAAAAAATGTAATTGAAAAAACGAAACATCAAACCTATTTTCTCTCTGCTTTACCTGGGATGAGACCCTACTAAATTTTCATGGAATCATATAGCTTGAGGTTGTCAAGCGTGTCCATGTCCATCCATCGTCTCCATCCCCTTCATCTCGTCTTTTGGCGTCTGCATCAGGTTTGCTCACATCTGTCGACCCAGCTAGAGATTTTGCTAACATCTGATGTGTAAAAGCGCTGTCAACCACTCTGATCACCAGACCTCTAATGCATGGAATGACACAACAACCACAAACAGAGAAAACTACAAATGCTGTAATACAAGCTCCAAGCACAGAAATAGCTAGCGATTTCCACTCACCCAATACAGAATCCAACCAATCGCTCAGGCCTCCTAGATTAGTGTTTACACCAGCATTCTTAGCAAGGCCCTCTTTCATGACGCTCAGGCCTTCTAAAGCTCTTGATACATTACCATTAGTTTCTGTGTTTTTGGGGATATAGGTAACACAGATCACTCAATATTGATCAAAATTGACTCAACCCCTGCTAGAATCCCAATCCTAGCTTTAAATTCACCTGGGACCCCGCGTGGCACACCAATCGCGTCAGGGTAAACCTGCTCGTCAAAGCTGCCTGGAACAGGTGCCTCTCTCCTAGACCTGTGATGTGAGGAAACTGCACTTTCCTGGAATGGATCAATTGCAATCGAGACATCGTAAGCTAACATCACGTGAGCACACATACCTTCCCAATTGGGCGGAAGAATGGATCTCAGCTTGCCGTCGCCGTAAACCACGTAAAAGTCTGCGCCCGCCTGTTCCTGTTTCAAAATCCATCTACGCAAGTGAAGCTTAGAAGAAAAGTCCAGTAATAAACAGTCGTATCATCTCTAAGCTTGTCAGATTTCCAGCACTCAGAAATCAAACATCAAACATACCACTGTTTGAACAATGATCCAGCCCATGGCTGAACTCAGCAAAAACTGGAAAGAAATGTCTAGGAAGACATGGTTGGTTTTCAACCGAAAACCACACCCCTTCATTTTTCTTACAACCTGCCTTCTTCCAGGCTGAAATCTCAGATGAGGTGGCAAAACTTTGCACAGCAACCACATCTATCAGCTCTAGCATTTCCCAAGGAAACAGTGTCCCGTGCGGAGGAGTGACCTGCACATTTCATAACGGCAATCTTGGAGGGCAACAGAATTGCCTCCAGAAGAGCAGCGTCCTGGGGTGCATTCAGAATGGGCTTACCATCAGACTTGAGGAATCTGCGGTGCTTCCAGAGCGCCCCGAAATGATGCACAATACCCACAGCATAGACACTTTCTGACCATATGTTAACTGCCTTGTCCTTCCCCAGCTCACAGGCCCTCGTTAAAGACTTCAGCTCGGCAGTCTGTTCAGAAAATTAAGCCGGGAGGCTTCCTGCAGACAGAGTACAATGATCAGAGCAAAAGGCAAACCTCACCCGATTTTTTTCCATCGGGTCTCTGAAGGCTGACCCGTCCACATAAAGTATCAAGCGAGGGTTCTGCAGGGGTGTGTCAGTCAAGTCAGGCCGTGGTGTTGATGAGAGGAGATTTTTAAGTGAAAGCCTGCACCTCGCGCTGCTATGCTACCAGTCCCTGACAAGCCTGCTGTCTGCTAACTCCTCTCTCCCAGTTCGTTTATCCTGTGGCAGAGTATAGAAAAAGAATTACAAATTCACACAATATATATTTTTGAGCATGCATGGGAAGAGACCCTCACCAAAATCATCTATAAAGAACTCTTCCTCATAAATGTCTTTTATTTCTTTACAAAGTTATTACAAAACATTCTGAGAGACAACCTCTCTTACAGGATCCAATCAGCTTAATAATACATATTCATATAGATGCAAAGTGTGCCTGTAGTCCGTCCCTAATAGGTTAAGCCCCTGTTAATATCTTCCTTTTGGTTGCTAAGCAGAAAACCTTCCTTCTCTCAACAGCCTATTTTGCACGACCAAACCAACAGATGTTTCCTGTTTTTACAGAGAATCGTGACCCATTGTCTAACTCATATCCTGTTCTTAACAGTTTTGTCCATTTAATCGTGACCGTTCCTTTCTGACCCGTGGGTCACATCCTGTGCCAACACTTTTCTGCATTTAGTTAATTATTTTAGCACACAACCCCTTCACCTTTTGGCTTGTGTATTCATTCAATCCTTGTTTAAAAGTTTATATTTACAATAGTGTACACAATACCTCTAATTCTGCCTGGCAGTCATGGGGTTCCCTGTCATCGTCCGTAGGCAGCAAACTGGCAGGATTTAGTCCCGTACACCTTCCCCCTGTTATATTCGGCAAATTTAACAGAATTGAAGAATACCTTAACCATCTTGCGGCAGACAGGTGCGAGTTCTCTGTTCCAATAAGATAATTGCAACATTATGTGGAACAAATACAGTGAGAGGAGAGTACATCACTATGTCTCTCGTGGCTAAAACAGCCTTATCAGCTGCCGCGACTGATCTCAGACAGGCCCGGAGCCCAGCTGCAACTGGATCAAGTTTTGCAGAGTAGTAAGCGACCAAGGTTTTAAACCACAATGTTATTGCAAGAGCACCGAAACCATGCACCCATTTTTCTCATCAACCATCTGAAAAAACGTTTTTTGTGGGTCTGGCAATGCAAGAGCTGGGGGGGATTGCAGTTCCCTCTTCAGTTTCTCAAATGCTTGCAATGCCTCAGGGCACCACTGGATGGCAGCAGAGGCCACCATATTTTTCCCATGTATCAGCTCAGACAATGGCCTCTCTAATACTGCATAGTTTGGAATAAAATTCCTACAATAAGAAGTTAGGCCTAGGAAGGACATCAATTGTTTCTTGGTGACCGGTTTAGGAATCTGCTGCACAGCTTTGATCCTTTTAGTAGACAAAGACTTTGAGCTTTTTGAGATAACGTGACCAAGAAAAGTGACCTCTGATTTCACAAACTGCAGTTTTGACAAACTAGCTTTATGTCCAAATGCATGCAAATGCTTCAACAAAGCAACAGTGTCTGTTTCACACTGTTTTTCCGACGGTGCACACAATAACAGATCATCCACATATTGAATCAGAACTGATCCGGGAGACAGTTATAGTCCCTCCAAACTCTTTTTAAGTTCCATGTTAAAAATGGTAGGAGACTCGATATACCCCTGTGGGAGGCGGGTAAACGTGTAACCTTTCCCTTCATACTCAAAAGCAAACCAGAACTGGCTGTCCGGGTCTACTGGCACACTGAAGAACGCATTACTCAGGTCAACAACTGAAAAATTAGTAGCTGAAGGTGGAACCTGTGACAGAATAGTACACCGGTTCGGTGAACTGGCAGTGCGAGAAATTATTGATTCATTGGTCCGTTTCAGATCTAACACGAAACGTCATTCTTCACCTGTGTCTCTGACATTTTTTTCACTGGAAAAATCGGACATCGGACCGGGGAATCCGTGCATCCGATAATTATCCCCGAGTTTAACAGAGCATCAAACACTGGTTTTATTCCACGAACTGCTTCAGCCTTTAACGGGTACTGGCGTTGAACTGGACGAAAGGATGACTTTGGTGTGATTTTGAAAGGATTACAACCCTTAATTAAACACACATCATATGAATGTTTTGCCCACAAGTCAGATGAGATCTGCTGTAGGGGGAGGGGTATTGAGGGGTTGATTTCTGCATTTTTTCCTGTGTTTTTTTCATGTAGAAATGCGTGTGACAGCATCTCCTAAGAGTCTACAGTAAAATGACCTACTCTGGTGACCTGCACAGTGCAATGGAATGGGCGTTTAAAGGTGCGCAGATTTTGAATGAAAAACGGAGGTGTCGCGCTGTGTTTGCGCCCAATCTGAAACTGACTGAACTCGTTGAAGAAGTTTTTCCACCATTTCCCATTTCGCCCCAGCCGGTTTCGAGAGAGAAATGTAAGGATTTTCGTGAAATCGGTAAAATGTTTGCTGTTCAGATGTGAGGCCGACATTCAGTGCAGCTGAATGTGTGTCCCAAACCACGGAAGTTATGTTCAATGTGTCTGTGTCTGAGCTAAACCATGTCTGCTCATACTCTGTGTCCCGTCCTGTAGACGTGTGTGATGTACAATGGAGGTCTCCTTCTGGCATAAAAACAGATGCTGGACTAATCAGGTTCTGCGCCAAATCAAGGAGGGATTTTGTTTTTGTACCTTCTTTCACCTTCCACTCATATTCATGTTTGAGGTCGTGAGGGCTGTATTTCACTGCTGTCAACACTGAGTCCTCCTGAGCTGGTACAACTTGGATGCCTTGTGGTGATGAAAACAGAGCAATATTTAGTTTGCACATCAGGTCTCTTCCTAATAAATTTACAGGACATTGTTGAGAAATCAGAAAACCATGTTTGAAAACTGGCCCCTCTCCCAGTTGACAGCGAAGAGGGTAGCTAAAACGTTCTTTTACCACCTGACCGGAAACGGAGATAGAAAAAACATGGTTGCCGCTCATTTTTGGATGTGGTTGTAGTTCCGTATTTTTCAGAACCGAGTGCGTGGCTCCACCATGAATTCCACAGATGATCTTGAATTTTTTTGAGACAGAATAGGTAAGGCCTTGTATGCTTCTGAAGTGAGATGAGCATACGTACCGGTTGGTGTTGTTTGTTGTTTCTCTAAATGTTCAATGGCTTCTGTAATCAAGTTGTGAGGGTTAGTTTCATTAGAGCAAAAAGCAGATTCTTCCTTGCAAAGAGCAGAATTTTCATTGGAAATTGCAGATTTTTCATTGTCAACAACAAGTTTTTTATCACAAAAAACAGTTTGTTTATCTCTTTCAATGTGATTGGATGTGTCTGTGTGTGTTTTTGTGAATGTCATACCTGCAAATCCATCGGTCGGCAAAATGGGGAATTCTCTTTTCTGTTCATTACTGGAACATTTTCTTACTCCGCTAGCCCAGCTGGCTTGGTGATGGCCTCTCCGTGTGGTTGCTGGAGCCTGCCCACATTGGTCTTGAAAATGTCCACGTCTCCCGCAGCGATAGCAACGGTCATTGTCCTCTGGTGAAATTCTGCGGTTATCAGCTGACTGCGGGGGACTGTGCTGTTGCACTCCGTGTCTTTGTCCACCTCTGAAATGGCGTCGGCCTCTCTTCCTGTGGCCCTGTGTTACGGCTGTGTACATCGTCAGAACCGCATTATGCAAATATTTGCGCAGTTCAGAATACTTCATTCCTTGGTCCAATCCAATATATTTATCAATTACCTCGGTCCAAAGTTCCGGAAGCAGTTGTGCCAGAATTCGATCGCATAGCATGGATTCACAGATCGAACCGCTCACTTCCTTTGGCTTTGTCAACCTGCTGTGTCTCTCAAATGCTCCCTCCAGTCTGTGGAGAAAGTCATCCACGGCCTCGTCCGGCCTTTGCTTTACAGCATGTAAAACTGTTAAATTTGGCTTGGTGGGAAACTCTTTATCAATTGCTTTACACAGTTTCATGATAGCCACATAATACTCAGCGTTTGCTCCTCTTTCCTTAGCTGATGGCCATTCATCTGATGGTATTTCTTTCATGCGGATATTAGGATCAGGTAACCTATCAGCTAATTTGCTAGCATCTGCAGCTTTCAATTTCATCTTTAGTACTCGCCTGATTTCTGTTCCCGTGGGGCGGAATGACAAACAAAATTCCTCCAGCTCCGCAGCGAAGACTTTCCCATTTCCCACGCTCTATGTCCACGATAGTCCACGCCCGGAAAACCCTCATTGGGCCATTATTCCCTGCAACTTCCACCATGGGAGCCGACAAGATATAGTTAGCAGCTTGTGGTAGGCTTACCTCAGCAAGATTTTGTTCCCATGTTGTCTTTTCCCCTCATTCTGGAAGACGGGGGAGGACAGCAAGATGGGAGCTTGTTTACAAATTGATTTGATATGCGGTACTCTGGATTGGTGGGCTGTTGCGCTGGGTCATCGGCGATTGGTGAATCAGGCTGTCGCTCTCATTTGGGCTCCGGCTTTTTGGACGTTCCGGCGCGTGCCTCTGGTTGTCCCTGTTGCCCATCATCTTTTTGACACACCTCTGCTTGCTTGGGATTGGCTGCTTCCCCCTTCACTTCTTTTGTAGCCGTCGTTGATTGGTGCGTCGGTGGAGCACAGTCCAGATCCGGATCAAACTTCGTCATGGAGAGCGCTTGTAGATCTCCAATCATCTCCTTGTCTGAAACATATGGAGGAGGTCTAGGCAGATTTTGTATAGATCTAACCGTCTCAGGACATGAAGGTCTGGCATGTTCAATTGTTGATGTGAGATCTGCTGGCGCGGATGGTTGTTTATGAAATTGTGTCTGCTTTTTATTGTCATTACATGTGGAGCCATCAGGTTTTAAAGACGTATTATCAGTTCTGCCCGTCACAGTGCCAGAATTATCCATACAAATTTCTAAAACCGGCTTTTCGCTCGCAGCATTTTGTTTCATTCATCCAGGTCTCCCAACAACGTTTCAGTTTTTCAAACTTTTTATAGTCAGTACCACGCACAAACAGTGTTTTTAAGTCGTTCCCATTCTAGGTCAAAATTTTTTCCAATCTTCTCGAGTTCAGACACGTCTAAACTGCCCCCGATAGGGAAGTTCCACTCAGATATCCAGAAATTTACATAGTCCAGGATTTCTGTCCCGTACTGGAGGAGGAGAACTTGAGTTTACAGATCCCATTTTTATGCACTGCTATTTTATAATATTTTTAAACTGTAGAAATACTTTCTTTTTCGATGAAAAAAAAAATAAAAACTCACCCGCTGGTTAATTACTTGAGATTAATTAAACAGCCCCAGTTTGTTTAGAGAACCAAAACAGCCAGCACTCTTTCTTGTTATCAAAGCACAGAAAAAACACTTATTTATATATTTTTTCCAAGCGAAAGTATATGAAAATGCTACCTCTTTTTTTTTTTTTTTTTGCAACAGACTAATTAATTTTATGGAAAGAATCACTCTCGCCGTTTTCCCTTCTCTCAAGGAGAGACCAGGTTCGAATTCCAGGCGGCGGTCGGTCTGAAACGAGAGGACCAAGTCCCTTCCTGCTCCTTAAAGGCTATACGGAGGTTCGAAGGCCGGGGGCTGCTCCTTTCCGGGTCTTTTGTGACTTCTTGGTGGCTCTCTTCCAGTCCTTCCGCTCGCTGGAATCCACGTTGGTGCCAAATTGTTATCGAAGTTCTTTAATAAAAGAGATGAGAGAGATTCCTTCAGATTCTTGGAGGTTTTAATACAGACTTGGTTGATCAACACAAGGAGGTACAGCGTTAACAGAGAAATATGCTATACTGACCTGCCTTCCAAAACAAGACACAGGATTATATAGGTTCAGTAATCAAGAGTCTATTACCTATGACATTACAAACAAACATTTCTCAGTCGGTAGGCATTTGACTCACTAGGCGTAGAAGATTTGATATAGAAGCCTAATCAATGTATGTCAGGACGTTCTTAGACGTAAAAGAGAGTTGCCATGCCAACCCAGGCTGTAAGAGTCTGAATCAGCAGGTTTGACCTGACCTAAATTCATACACTGTCACAGAATCAGATTGGTCACCATATCATAAAGAAGAGACACATCAGTATGTGAACTACACAGAACAGAACATCACATTTCTTCCACAATAGTCCTCCCTCTTTATCACATGTGATAAACAAAACAACAACAAAACAAATGATTAAAAATGGCTCACTCCTGACACATTGTAACCTCTCTTGATTTCCCCAGCCCTTTGGCCTTGAGATGGGCAAGCCTAGTCACTGCAGTCGCCTCGCTCTCACCAGACACACAGTTAGATCATCTGCACAGTTTTAGCTTATGTGGAAAATGTGTACTATATGCTGTATATAAATTATGTCATTTACAGTTTTTACTGTGATTCAGGCAATATTGCACAGTAAATTAGTTTAACATCTTGCACTATTTAGCAATTGCCTAAATTTAACAATTTTCTTCAGGGTTTTTTAATATAATGTACTATGGAGTGACTTTACAAGTTGACAATAGATTATCACAAATATAGTTTATTAAATCTTTTTGTGTCTAATTTAAGTATATATCAATATTTAAAAAATGTGATAGTCGAAATCATATTCTATTTCTTCATTATCACCCACCTGTAATTTTTAACACTTTTAAAAACTTTATTATCTATAACATACCCGATACAGTTAAAGCTTTAAATTGAGAACAAAAAATAAATTCTATTATTATTAGCCAAATCATTGAATGTCTTTTGAGAAACATTATGAACAGGAATTAATACATATCAGCAGTAAAATGTTACTAGTGGTTAAACAGACAAGAAAAAAAAATGTTAAACTTACATTTTGTAATTACAAACATGTTTTACTTAGGCTCATACATTATTCAATAGTCTGATATTTCAAACTGAAAAGACTCAGACAGAATGCGTTAGGTTGAGCTCAGGTCCACACCCAGATTGCACTATGCGGCTGCGCAGCGAGCTATTTGCCACGCAGTGACGTAAATGGACTGTCAATCAAAGTATGGCCCTCATTAATTATGCAAGATTTATCAAATGTATCCTGATGATAACCAGCCTGGTGCCTCTGGGTTTTTTTTTACCCAGCGTAATCACAGGAGCAATATGTAGCTGTAGACAGTTGAAAAAAATAGGCACCAGGCATTAAAGTTGTTTTTAACGTGTCTAAAGTGCAATGTATTCCAATGGGGGACTAGCGGCTATTTGGGAGTACTACAGCAATGGCGGCCCCCAGTGTCGTAGTCAAAAAGCTAAGCAGCCAGCGGCCACTGGCTGTGACCCAATTCTAATTTGTGCTTTCAGTCTATTTTCCGAATCTCTAAACGGAGAGTCATTAGGTTTTGATGAGTCTGATGACATCGGAATACTTGAAGAACACTTTGCTGAGCGATCCACATCTTTGCTCGCTGCTTTGGTAGTCTCTGAGGGTCGTGCATCTGTATGTGCTGATGTTGTAATCTTCACTTGATGTGTCTGGGGAAATGTTCTCTGATAGTATCCACAGGCCATGCTTCAAGGTCAGCTCTTGGATGCTTTATCAAGTGTTTATTCAGATAACAGAAAATATTTGAGGTCAACAGTTTCAGTCCAGCTCTGTTAAGATAATGTTGGTTTACCTTGAACAAGTTCTTTGCACATCCAAATATTTTAAAGGTATTAATAACTCTTATAAATAGTTATTAATAGCTCTGTCTTCTCAAGCCCCCAGACGGTCGTAGCAGATGGCCGCTCCTACTGAGCCTGGTTCTGTTGGAGGTTTCTTCCTGTTAAAGGGGAGTTTTTCCTCTCCACTACATGCTTGCTCAGGATGAGGAATTGCTGAAGGATTGCTGTGGTTGGAAAGTCTGCATCAACGGGGCCCAACCTCACGTCAATGACTGACGCAATCTGCTGGGATTCCTTAAATAGGAAACTTTTTAACTGATTGGAATGTTTGTATAAATGTATTGAAATGACTTCTTGTTAAGTGCCTTGAGATGACATCTGTTGTGAATTGGCGCTATATAAATAAACTGAATTGAATTGAATAAATGGGACTGATTTTCTCACAGATTTTTTCTTCAACAATGTATGGAGTATGCAAAGTCCACTGTACCTTTTATCATTTCCTTCAGGGACTGGTCCGCTGAAAAAAATTTTAATGTTGAGTCCATCAAGTCTCTGTAGCAGATCAGAGAAGTCTATTTTCAGAATCTCTGACTATTTCTTGGCTACATCAGTTGCACATGTGTGGATGACAAGCTTTTCCAGTTTAGGGTGTTGTTCTAGAATTGTCTGGATTTTTTCTGATATTTCTTTTACTGTATTCTTGGGGCAGCTGATAACGCTAGTGTTCTGGCTACAAAAATCTTTAATACCATTAATTGATCTGTCTTGTATGATGAGAACCTTTGCTGAGGGGGTCCTTCCTTTCTTATGTGTCCACTTCATGTGGATGGATATCTCCTGGTGACCTTGACTGGTCCCAGGGGCTGCGTCATCTGTCGGGAAACTGAGGGCTGCAAATACCGCTGTTTCTCAGCAGTATTCCAGGGGTAGTGATATATCTTGTTTTGGGTTGCAGTTTCTTTTGTTTCTTCTTCCTCAGAGCAGAAATAGCAGGTGTATTTTCAGTGCACTTTAAAGCCTGCCAGTCTTCGTCAAACTGTGAATGGGGTGTTCTACCGGTTAGGCGCCCTTTGGCTGAAGGAGTAGCGTTTTTCTGTGGCTTCTGTGCGAGACTGTTGGACCAAGAGAACACCGTGCTGCCAGGTTCTTCCTCCCTGCATGTAGTCATCGGTAAAGTTGTCTCATTTCCATATCCAGTATTTAGTTCAAAATTAATCTGAAGATTGTTTCAATTCTCTGGAGCAGTTTCTCAAAGTCCTCAGCTGAGCAAAACACCATTTTGGTAATCCACAGTCCTTCAGAAAGAAATAAAAAAAGAGAGATACCGTCTAATACAGTAACTCCAGAGGCTGGGTGTATAAAGTAACTAAGAAAAAAGCTAAGAAAAGAAAATAAGAAGAGAGAATAAGGTGAGAGATCGGGAGAAGCAGCTCCTCCTTCAGCAACCACAAGCGGTTTAAACACCCGAGTCCAGAGCTAAATGGTATTTGGCACAGTCAGCTCCTTTAAAACACAACCCGTCAAAAGATTTTTTAGTACTGTGCGAGGAAATGGGCTCAGACCAGACAGCTGTTCTGTGTTGGGGCGATTCCTGATGGCTGTGAGGTGGGAAGGGGCTGTCCATGCTCAGTTAACTGCCAGATGAAATCTGCATCTTTGTAAAGCAAGAGTGCGGCGATCATGCCCACAAATTTTACAGTAACAGGTTCTTTATTAAACTTGAGGCACAAACACACGCCTCCATCTGCCAGATAAAGTGACATCACAGCAGGCTCACACCAGGTACTGAAAATTATGATAATTGAAGGCCTAAGTTTTACAAAACAACTCTTTACATTAGTTACTTATTTCCTGTTTCAGTTCTTCACGTTTTTAAAGCACTTGTGCACAGAGATTATTAAAAAATGTAAATAGTAATGTAAAGCAATGAAACTAATGTTGGATACTGATGCTCAGTAACAAAAAGAAGGTATACTTAAAATGATTACACTGGAAGGTATGGGTGGGGGGTATGAACATTTTCTTATAAACCAAAGGGGGGCCCAGTAGAAATAGTTTGGGAACCACTGTGATAAGTAATGTATCAGATCGATGCCTGGTTCAATATCGGGCTATCAGAGGCGACAGGCTCCAGGATGGTAGGAAGAGACTCTGAATACTGAAACTGAGCTCATGCTGTTAAAAGATAAACATTGATTGCTAAATACTATTTAGAAATTTGGATTAGAAGGGTTGGGTTAGGGAATGTGAGAATGGAACTGTCTTTTTCTGTCCCTCCATGTTTGGCCAACATGTTATATTAAACTCTAACAAACGCCTCAAGGTCTCATCTTTGTTTAAGAAGAAGCAATTTTTAGCCGTAACTCCATCCAACTATCCATCCATTCATCCATCCATCCATCCATCCATCCATCCATCCATCCATCCATCCATCCATCCATCCATCCATCCATCCGTCCATCCATCCATCCATCCGTCCATCCATCCATCCATCCATCCATCCATCCTTAGTTAGTTAAGGTGCGCAGTGCAGGGAGAGTATACGCTGAACAAGTCATTAGTTCAGAAAAGGGACAAAACAAGGATTCAAAAAATTACACAAACTCCTCTCACCCCCATTTTAAGGGTAATTTAGAGGATCCAATTAAAATGCGTATCTTTGAACCAAGGGAGGAAACCAGTGTTGTGCAACAATACGTTTTATTTTGGCTATTGATAATTGCTTAGCGCAAATATTAATAGAATTAGTATTTTAGTTTAAATTACCAAATGGGGCACCATCCTGTTTTTCCAGGAAATAATAATAGCCAAATAGTCTCAGTCTCAGTTAATGTTTATGACTACTTGCTTGATAAGGCTGAGGTAATTAAACAATAAATAGATGGAATAAACTCGTGGTGTTCTCTGAACAGCAAGGTACTACACATGAATAACAACAAACAATGACTTTCCAAAATACAAGCGTTCATTAACAAAAATAATTAAACTCTTCAGTCAAAATACTTTAATCAAGAAACTCACTAAGCTAGTAAAACACACAACTAAACTACCAAGTAAAAGAAGAATGAACAATAAAACAACTTCCAAAAGTAAAATTTACCAACATGCAAAGAAATAGAAACAATAACCAATTATTATTATGTATTTTTTTTATGTGTCCTGTCTGGCAGTGTGGCACTCAGAATTGGTGTCTGAGTACCAAGTAGAAGCCCAACAGATTTACTTTCACAAGTGGAGCACTACAGCTTCTGCTATAGTATCCACTTGATATATATGTGTGAGAAATCTTCATTATGAATTTCTGTGGACACGGAGATGGAAAATAATGGGTAAGAAAGAGAGAAGATGAAGAAGAGAGGTGGGAAACAACAAGTCAAGAAAGAGGGTGAGTTGAAAATACAAGAGAGGAAGAGGAACAAAGAAAACATAATAATAACCAATAAATTGATAGTGATGTCATAGTCCATTATGAATATGTATGCTTAAAGACCATGGCTTGTATCAAAGAATTTGAAAGTGAATTAGTTTTACTGATTATGATTAGTTTAAGACTAATTAACACCTTTTGGTTTGAATTAACGATCCAAATAGAAGTGAAGACAAAACATTATTTAGAGGGAGTAATGTTTCATTAAATAATTTGCTGAATTAGAAATCAATAACCTTTTGGAGAATTGACTTGATCTTTTGGATCAGTCACCACAGTGATGGGTCTAATGTTAGTATTTTGGCATACTAAGAAGGCAGTTTTAAAACAACTTATAAGACAAGTTTTGTGTTTAAACTATTTTAAAGATGATCTGTATTTTGAATACAGTAAATAACAATCCTAATAAGTTTATGAGCGCTGGAAACAAACTGATAAACGTTTATCAGTGCCAATGGTGCACAGAGCTATTTTCAGCATGTAGCAAAGGCTAATGGATCACTCTGTGTAGCTTAGCACAACAGAAAAAAGAAAGACTCTGGTGGGACGGAGTAACTCACTTTAAATGATTAAAATGACTGTATCGATCAATAACCTTTTAAAAATACTGTTTATACCACAGGCCGGATAGTCTGTTAATACCCAAGCAATCTGAAGAATAAAATCTGAAGAATGCAGCAAAAACACTGTGAAATGGACTATCAAAACAACATTTAAATTGTTTATCCTAAGCTAATTTATCTCTGCCCAGGCACAACCTTACTTGAACGACTCTTCGACCTCTGTTGTAGGGTGAATCTGTTGTCTTTGGTGAAAGTCAGCATTAAAGAACCACTCTGATCATCGTTTTGAGCTATTTTAAAGTGTTCTCAGTGGTCTTTAAATTATGATTATGCCGTTTTTAGCCAAAATCACAAAACCTGTGCCATTTTCTAGGCTTCAGTAGAGAGACAGTAGCTCATTAGCAATTTGCGTCTGTGTTGTGGGCAGAACCATTGGCGCGGAGGACTCCTCCCTCTCCCTGTTGCTGAGACCCCCCTAGCTCGAGATCGGTCTTGAGACCATTTTTTAGGTTCTTGGTTTTGTGTTGCTATCAAGGGCATTTTTACTCTGGCTTGTCTCGGTTTCGGACAGGGCGGACTCTGGTTTTTTGAACGAGACCGGTTGACATCATTGCTAATAGGCTTTTTGTCCATGCCTTACTGATAAGAGTAAAAACAGACCCCTCAAAAACAGCTATTAACTTAAAATCATAGGTAGTTAAGCGATTTCCCCCAGCCTCGCTGCCTGATGCCATAGGCACTGATTTAGAGTTCTGCTTCTGGGTGTTGCTTTACTGCTCCAATTAGAAAAACACATAGGCAACTCGTTCGTACCCGTTCTCAATGGTTATTTCCATATCAACAACCCAGCCAGAGACTCGCATTTTCATGACTTTTCACATGTCCCGAAGATTGAGACCCTGTCCCGCATTAACATAAGTGTTTACGAACCCACATTGAAAAGTACCAACATAAGTTCAAATTATAAACTTGGAATTGTCAGACATTGGGACTCGGGTGCTTTTCCTTTAACCTTGCAAATATTCTTTGACATTAAAGAAATCATAAAAATCAGGTACATCAATCTGCATCTGATCTGTTCTGTTATTGCAAGCTTGTTCCCGGCCCATAACTTGCTCTTTGCTTTTCCCCTAGCAGCACCAGAACTTATTTCGCAAATCTCTGAAACATGCTGCTTTGTATTTGATCATGTAGCTGCTTGTTCTGCCATGCAGACATAGCTTTGCTCCCACCTCTGTGTCAGACCCGCTGTGTTTAACCCAAGGGGCAAACTCAGCCGGCCAAATGTGAAGCCAATGCCAGGGATAAAAATCAGCTACCCCCTCATCTGCTAGGGGTTGGCTGCAGAAAGGAGCAAGTTCCCACTGACTCCCATGTAAAACATGCCAACTTCACAGCAGAAACAAAGTTGTTTGCAGCCTGGGTGCAATCCCAATAATCTCAAACAGTTGCCAAAAATCCCACTTTCAGTAAATCAAACAGTCACTTAACCTCCAATCACTATTAATATGGTACTTTTAAATGTTCACCCTCTGCTAAACAAATTTTGTATTATCAACGATCTGATTTTCGACCACAATCTTCAGTGTTTATTTTTAACAGAAACTTGGTTAAGGGCAGATGCCCCTGTTGTTCTTACAGAGGCATCCCCACCCAATTTTAACTTCACTTACTCCACGAGGAGTAGCAAAAGGGGAGGCAGTACTTCTTTTATAAGTTCATCAACGCTTTCTGCCAAACCTGTTTTATTTGATAATTTTAGTACTTTTGAATATACTGCAACTGTTTTTAGTACTCCTCAGAAATTATGTGTTACAGTTTATAGACCTCCAACAAAGAACACACCTTTTATTCAAGAAATTTCTGAATTTCTAACAACTCTGAACAACTCTTATGAAAAGATCATTTTAGCTGGTAATTTTAATTTACATGTTGATAACATTTTAGATCCTTTATTAACAGATTTTTTTAAATATTCAGAATTTCATGGATTTTACCCGGCATGTCTCACAGCCGACTCACAGCAGAGGACACACCCTGGACTTGGTAATCACGTATGGCCTGTCCACAACTGTGACCTCTGCTGTTGACTTGTGTGTTTTTTAACATCACCCGTTTTATCCAACGAGAGACCTCTGTGAGAACTGTCAGGAAGCATCATCTGTGGTTGAAGTTTTTCTTGAAGTTTTTTCTAAGATACCCCCTATTGCTTTACCTGCCCCCACTGATTTTATTGTCAATGATTTTAACAGTAGGCTTCAATGCATTCTCGACCCGCTTGCTCCACTTAAAAGTTAAAAGTTTACACTCAAAACTTGCATCGCCGTGGAGAAATGAAAGCCTCAAAAAAACAAAAGAGAAACTGCAGGGTGGCAAAGAGAAAATGGAGAAAAAAATAAAACCTGGATAAACTATCAAATATACACAGCAAGAAAATCAAGAAATGCATATGTTGAAAAAAAATCATCTCAGATCACATAAACAATCCCAAAATTCTATTTTCCACAATTGACAAATTTTTCAATCATGCTACTAATGCATTTCATAAAACCCCCTGTTGTGGGAATATTCCAATGTAATTAGGAATTAAGTACATCTTCTCTGTTTAGTGGATGTATCTAGGGCAAAATGACAAAGTTAAAGGGAAGCAATATTATTGTTCCAGCTTAATGTTCCTGATAAAGTTGTGTCAGATCACCAGAGAGACAGTCGCCGGGACAGCAAGATATCTACGAACAGTCCAATCTGGGATGTGCTGGTTCATGCTTTACTATCAGACTGGCATGAACCAGTTCTCCAGAAGCTGGACATGAATATTTGAGAAGACGTGCTAGAGAGATAAATTGAGATAGCTGAATACTATTTAAACTGTTACTGAGAAAGGTTGGGTAGGGCGATATAAGAGTAATCTCTGTCCCCTCCATGTTCTGGCCAGACATATTTGAATAAAATACTTAGAAGAGATAGAAATTCTGTTAATGTTGTATGAGGGTTTAATTTTGTAGTGCATGTGGAAACATTTGGAAACAGTGAACAATCAAGAGGAATGTGGTACATCCTGTGTGCCTTGTGTGAAGAAGCTGTGACCATTCTGTGAACGAAGATCTATGTGGGAGGAGTTTCTTTAAACTTGTTTCAATAAAAACCTTGAGATGAGATAAAGCTGTGCTCAGTTACTAGAACTGAGTCCAGTGAACGATATCTCACTGTTAAAATATATAATTGTTGTTTGTTGTTCTTATTGCTCCTTTTTACAGAAATGAACGAGCACGCGGGAAGGTGAAATGAGAGCTCAGAGACCCCAGGGTCATAAATTAAATGTGTGTCTGTTCCTTTAAGATAGGCTTTAAATTAGAATGAAAATATGGTGACCCCGACGTGATTTCTGGAGAAGCAAAGGAAAACGTGAGTTTGGAAATTGTTGTGATTAACAGATACTGGAGATCGGAGGAAGGAAGTGACCCAGGCCTGAAGTTATTTGGTAAGCGCGGCGCAAAATTGACTAATCTAAAAGTATGTTCTGTCTGTAGTTCTCCAGTAAATGTTGATTTCTGTTTCTGCTGAGTTAAATAGACGCCGACCAGGTCGGTAAACTCAGGGTGTGACCGGCCCTAAGGTAAGCTAGGACGCTTCTTGCTGAAAGCCTGCGTGTTTGGAACCGTAGGAAGGCCGAGTGGGATCAGCTCGTGGATTGAGAAACCACGGAATGTCAAAAAAAAAAGAAAACTCAGAGATCAGAGAACGATTTCAACCCTGGCATTTCTTGTTCCTGTGAGCAGGATCCCAAATCTGACTGGATCTCTGGGAGGAGCCACAGGCTGCTGTGCCCGTGCGTGGCCTGGTCTAGGACCAGCTGGATCCGGGAGATCTACAGCTCAACGTGGAGGCCGGAACATCGCGGAGTTCCTCCCGGAGCAACAGTTGGATGGGGTCTTTGTTGGAGAGTATCTGATAAATGCAGTCTGTTCTTTTGTTTAACTTTGTGTGTCAAGACTAAGGGAAGTAACTTTTAGTGTGGGGGTAAGAACTTTCTTAAGGAAATGTGCTTATAAGGAGCTGACTTTGCAAAAATATGCTGTCCAAACAGGATGCACCTACAAACCGTTAGAAACAGTTCTGCTGTGTGTTGTATGGTGATAAGATAAGACAATGGGGGTGTGGTGAAACGGTTCAAATGTGTGAATAAATAGAAGCTGTGATTCTCAACATCTTTGAGACTCTGCTGGAATGGAACTCAGACTGGTGTGTCATTTCTGTTACTGCACGGTCTCCCTCAATTGAGCAAACACATTTCACATCTCCTCTGTGCGTGCTTTCCTTTCTAGGTTACCTGTGAAGCTAAAATAACCTAACAGTCTTCCTTCACAGGGACAACAGCCAGTGAGTAAAAAATTTAATGCGTGAAAGAATAAAAAATAAGAGAGAAAAAATAACTAGGTCCGGGACCTCTTTAATACGAGTTTGTGTTTTTGCAAATAAAGATCGGGAATCTTTGCGTGATGATCCGGGATCCCACAATGAATATAAAGGAGTTGGACTCCGAAAGCGCGCAGAGGTCTGGGATCTCAATTAGAAATAGGCCTAATGATAAATAATATCTAAATAATAATACTAGTAATGAAAAAGCATGATAATAAATACATAATTATATTAATGTGTGATAAACCGGTTGTGTGACTGTGTGTGTGTGTGTGTGAATGGAGATTTCTATGGTGAAACAGCTGTAGGCTGAAAGCAGTCTCATGGTTAGAAAATTGAGTAAATAACAGTGCGATAAGATAAATAGATCAGATCAAAGAGAAATAAAAGCTGAATTTACTTCATTAACACGGGAATGATAAATATTTAAAAATGAAAAATAAAAACAGCAAAATGTAACTTATCGAAATATGGGAAAAAATGGCAAAGAAGATTTAAAGGAGATGCAAAATTTATGTAAGAGAAAAGACAATACAACATTTCTTTAAAATAAATAAAGATTATGAATTTGAAGGACGATTGACTGAGTAATTTCACGCACTTCTTGCGATATAAAATCAAACTAAAAAGATAAAAATTGAAGAATAGACATTTGGCGTCTCAAACAAAAGAATTCCTCTTGAAGGAGCAAAGAAGAGAAAAAGGAGGTGTTCATGGGTGAAGGTGATGTGTTTTTTAGCACCCAGGAGGATGAAAAATGTTTTAAACTTTGTTTTCTCCTAAAGTTCCGCCGAAAGAAAAATAAAATAAAAGAGAAAACTCACTTCCATATTTTAAAAAATTCTTTGAAGAGTAAGGTTAACTTTACTGTGATCTAAATGAATTATCTTAAACAAGCGACCCCTTTACCCTCAAGGAAGGGCTGTTCTGATAATAAACAAGACCCCCCCTCTGTCCCTCAACAATGGGTTGTTAGTTGTTCTCTTAATAAACAAACCAACTGTGATGGGTTGCGACAGAAACCGGTAAAATTGACTTCCTGAGAAAGACTTGTTTGAAACCAGATTCATTATGCGTTTCAAAATTGTTAAAGGTTATCCAACTGCCGGAAGGCAGTAGGGAAGGAACACACTGCTAGCTGATAAGAGGGGGTGTTTTAGCTGCGTGCAGCTCGCTCAATACAAAAGGTTGGGATTTCTTGCATGCAGCGGCAACTTTTACTCTATAATAATAATAATAATAAATAACTTAGCTAATATTTTTAATGATATTAATGGGATGTCTGTGAGATCTCTCATATAGTAGAAAAGAAATGGTTTAACAATGACGGATTATGAGCAGAGTGATTTTATTTTGAAATTCAGGCGGATGTCTACAAGTCCTGTGGGGAAGCGACAGCTGGGTGGCTACGTTAATTTATTCTTTGTAACAAGCGGCAGCTTCAGATGTTTGCTTCTAACATTTTAATGACAGATAAGATACATGTTGAAAGGAAACAATCTTGTAATGCGCAGGGTTAGAGACTGCAAAAAAGAGAAGAAATGTTCGTTACGGGATTACCGTAGTAAGGAATGTAGTAACGCACTCCAAAATTCAACTTTAGTTACCGTAGCACACTGAGTATAAGCGCACTTCAATATTTACACTCAATGGAGTTGTTGCTAATGGGACAAAATTATGGGTCTGATTAAGCAACAAAGATGTCTGGACCTACACCTGAGATTGGGAGAGGATGCCGGCCCTCGCCCCAATCTGTGTTGAGAATGGTACCATGTTTTTGGGCATCAAGCAACAGACTCTTCCACATATTATCATAATAATAAGCTAATTTGTAGAATCTTTATGAAAGAGCAGATAAGCAGAGAGCAAGGAATAGAGATGTGATGTTTTATTATGGAAATATCAGTTGCTGATTATCTCATTGACAAAATGGTGGGAAGTTAGAGAAGCCAGATGGAGAGAGAAAAAAAAAATTAGGAATTTTGTTTTCCACTAAAAATGAGATTGAGTTGTTAGAAAAATTAAATAAAAATAGTTGACTTTGCTACAGGAAAAATCTGTTGTGTTAATCATATTATCTCGAGAATTATTTTGTAATTTGTAAGGAAGAGATTTCCTATTTCACTTGAAGTTGGGCATGTTCTCTGTAGGGGATAAATTAATAATCCAAATTTTAGATTTCATAAAACTCTTGAAACAGGAAAGCTACCAAAGAATTGTTCTACTTGGAAAAAGAAAAATTTAAGTTTTAACTGAAGTTTGTAATCAGATGAAGATAAAATAATCATATTATTGCTAACAGAAGATCCAAATTGAACTTTGAAAGTTTTTGGCCAACAATGAGGAACAGGGGTATGGCGACCTCTAGTGGCGAACTAATAAAAGCATTTCTTACGGACAATTCAATTCTCAAACTGATTAGTTCATGGACAAGCAGTCTGTCAGACATGGAAAAAAAGAAAAGCTTCTCATATAAAATTAAGAAACAGCTTTGAGCAAACGAAGGCTGTATTGAAGAAGCTCTATTTAGTAAGAAAAGATAATTTCTCCTAATGGATTTGTAATGTTAACAGTGAAACATTTAGATACACTAACTGTTGCAGAAATGTTGTTTAGAGAAATAATGCCTAGATTTGATATCCAGAAATGATCTATAGTGGTAACGGAACACATTTTGTGAGTGAAATAATTGATAAAATAGGACAAAGTTTATAGATCATATTTATGAGACAATTGGATTCTAAAAGCAGATTAAGAAAGGCCATGGATAAGACTAAACAGAATTGGAGATACTGTTTGGTTATGATAAAGTTATATATGAGTATAAGACCAAGTAATTGAACGAATTTGATGAGACCTTATCCTTCCTACAGTTTGGTATATTAAAATAAGAGGAACAATTACAAACTGATTTATGACTTTATGATAAAATGTTGCAAATTGAAATAAAAAAAAGAGATGGAAGAAATGGGACATAATTTGAATATTGGCCTTATTCTATTTGAAATAATCTATGGGCGTAGATATAGAATTCCTTAGATTGGTTTACTCTCTTCTAAAAAAACAATTTGATTAAGATCTGGGAGTTTTCATGATCAAAATACTGATAAGTACATGAGTTATAAATGCAAACTAATCATATGCCAGATGATCCTATATTCCTACAGGAAGAAGTGAGCTGAAAGTAGGTGACTGGATCCTGATTAAAAGCTGTAAACAGAAAATTGGTCATCACCCACTGAGGGGGGAATGAAGAAGTCACAGAGAAGACCAATGACCAATTAGACAAAGCAGATGCAGGTGAGGGCAATGAGTGAAACTGGGTTAGGAGCAGAGTGGCAGGGAGACAACAAGAAAAGGCAAGGGAAACAGAAAACTCTTAAGAAACTAGAAACTATCTAAAAATACGACTAAGGAGGACTCTAAGGGAAACTTAAAGAAACACTGGAGAGTGTTTCAAAAAACAACAACAAAACACTAGAGTCCTGAGGCCTGCGATGAAGGAGCAGGAACCTGGGAGGCCTGTGACGAAGGAGCAGGAACCATTGAGGCCTGCGTCGAAGGAGCAGGAGACGAGGAGGCCTGCGACTGAGAACCTTGTGACGTGGAGGCCTGCGGTGGAGAACCTTGTGACGTGGAGGCCTGCGGTGGAGAACCTTGTGGCGTGGAGGCCTGCGGCGGAGAACCTTGTGGCGTGGAGGCGTGGAGGCCTGCGGCGACAGAGCTGAACCTTGTGTCTTGGGGGCTGGAGGCAACAGAGCAGAACCTTGTGTCTTGGCGACAGGTGTCGACTGAGGGGAACCTGGGAGGATGGCATTGGGGACCCTCGGGAGGACGGTGCTGGGGACCCTCGGAAGGAAGGAGTAGAGGACCCACTGCAACGGCGTGGCGTAGAGGACCCACGGCGACGGCGTGGCGTAGAGGACCCATGGCGACAGCGTGTCGTAGAAGACCCACGACGTGGCGCTGAAAACCCACGACGTGGTGCTGAAAACCCACGACGTGGCGCTGAAGACCCCGAGGCTGTGTCCCTCTGGACACCCTCGGCCGGGTCAGGAGCCCAAGGCGTGTCCCTCTGGACACCCTCAGCAGAATCAGGAGTCAGAGGCGTGTCTCTCTGGACACTCTCGGGAGAGTCAGAAGCCCAAGACGTGTCCCTCTGGACACCCTTGGCAAAGTCAGGGGGGAGAGGTGTGTCCTTAAAGTCACCCTCTGCGGAGACAGGAACCAGAGGCGTGTCCTCAAAAACACCCTCTGCGGAGACAGGAACCAGAGGCGTGTCCTCCAAAACACCCCCTGTGGAGACAGGAATGGGAACCAGAGGTGTGTCTTCAAAGTCACCCTCTGCGGAGACGGGAACCAGAGGCATGTCCTCAAAAACACCCTCTGCGGAGACAGGAACCAGAGGCGTGTCCTCCAAGACACCCCATGAGGAGACAGGAACCAGAGGCGTGAAGTGTTTTTTCCAAATGGAGACGTTAAATGCCTCAAACAAGGCTTCCAACATCCCTGAGTAATTCTTAAATTGTTTGAGGAACTGAGTAAACTCCTCCTCCGTAATTGTGCTCAACAGTGTTGTGGAGTCTGGAGGAAAAGCGGAAGGCGGGGCTTGAGGTTGGCTGGGAGCCACGACTGGAGACTGGTCGCGCATGCTTTGTGCTGGGAGCTGATGCCGTAAGTGCGGGTGCAGGCGGGTGGCATCTGCAGGCGAGCGGTGTCTGTAGGCGGGCGGTGTCTGCAGCCAACGGCTTGCAGCCTTGAGACACCGGGGCAGGAGGTGGGTCACGCCGACCGGGAACAGGGAGAGGACCCCAGAAACACGGGTGCAGGCAGTTAGTGTCTACAGCCGGCAGCTCGCAGCTCTGGGGGACCGGGACTGGAGCTTGGGCGGTCTGGAGGCCGTGGTGCAGGACCGGCCCCTGGGGAACCAAGAAGTCGCCCCCTGAGCCCTCCTGGAGTTGGATAGGAGAGGCTCTGGGATGTTGGCGGCGGCCTGAGGAACGGGGAGCGGAGGAACAGCTCATCTCAACCCTGAGAGGACCTGCACCGGGAGGACAATAGGCCAACCGAGATCCTACATAGGTTGAGTCTGAGTATAGGCTGTAGCTAATGCTCCAGTCAATGAGTTCTTGCCATTCCTCCTCGGTGTGTGTATATTCTGCTGGGTCCAGTTGGCTGGTTCGTTCTGTCATGTCTTGGTTTTTAAAGAGGACCGAAATACAGAAGAATTAAGGAACTGAATTTTAATGAGACAAGGAATAAAAGGGCTTACAGAATCGCGGGGTAACCAGGGAACAAGGATACCAGGAAATGTAGGCAGAAGACAAGGAAGATAAACCAGGAAAGATTGACAACGAACCACCGAGTAGTGACTGAATGAGAGTTGTATATAAACTCAGCAAAAAACGAAACGTCCTCTGACTTTCAACTGTTTTTACTTTCAGTAAACTTAATGTGTGTAAATATTTGTATGAACACTAAAAGAGTCAGCACCATAAGACATAAACTAAAAATGTTTTACAGACATGTGACTAACAGAAATAGAATAATGTGTCCTTGAATGAAGGGAGGCTCAAAATCAAAAGTACCAGTCAGTATCTGGTGTGGCCACCTGCTGCTTGAAGTACTTCAGTGCATCTCCTCCTCATAAACTGGACCAGATTTGTCAGTTCGTGTAGTGAGATGTTAACCCACTCTTCCACGAAGCCACTTGCAAGTTCCTGGACATTTCTGGGGGGAATGGCCCTAGCCCTCACCCTGCGCTCCAACAGGTCCCAGACGTGCTCAATGGGATTGAGATCCGGGCTCTTCGCTGGCCATGGCAGAACACTGACATTGATGACATGCAGAAACTCACGCACAGAATGAGCAGTATGGCTGGTGGCATTGTCCTGCTGGAGGATCATGTCCTGATGAGCATGCATAAAGGGTACCACACGAGGGAGGAGGATGTCTTCCCTGTACCGCAAGGCATTGAGATTGCCTGCAATGACAACAAGCTCAGTCCGATGGTGATGTGATATACCAGCCCAGACCATGACGGACCCCCCGCCTCCAAATCGATCCCGCTCCAGGGTACAGGCCTTGTATAACGCTCCTTTCGACGATAAACACGAATCCGTCCATCACCCCTGGTGAGACAAAACCGTGACTCATCAGTGAAGAGCTCCTTTTGCCACTCCTGTCTGGTCCAGTGAAGGTGGTTTTGTGCCCATAGGTGGCGTTGTTCCTGGTGATGTCTGCTAAGGACCTACCTTACAACAGGCCTACAAGCCCTCAGTCCAGCCTCTCTCAGCCTATTGCAGACAGTCTGAGCACTGATGGAGGAATTGTGTGTTCCTGATGTGACTCGGGCAGTTGTTGTGGCCATCCTGTACCTGTCACACAGGTGTGATATTCGGATGTACCGATCCTGTGCAGGTGTTGTTACACGAGGTCTTCCACTGCGAGGATGATCACCTGTCCTTCCTGTCTCCCTGTAGCGCTGTCTTAGGCGACTCACAGTGCGGACATGGCAATTTATTGCCCTAGCCACATTAGCAGTCCTCATGCCTCCCTGCGGCATGCCTAATGCACGTTCCCGGAGATGAGCGGGGACCCTGGGCATCTTTCTTTGGGTGATTTTCACAGTTGGTAGACAAGTCTCTTTAGTGTCCTGTGTTTTTAGAACTGTGACCTTAAATGCCTACTTTCTGTAAGGTGTTAAGGTCTTAACGAGCATTCCACAGGTGCATGTTAATTAATTGATTTTGGTTAATTGAACATGCATGGAAAACATTGTTTAAACCCTTTACAATGAAGATCTGTAAAGTTATTTGGATTTTTACAACATTATTGTTGAAATACAGTCCTGAAAAAGGGACGTTTCTATTTTTGCTGAGTTTATATATACTGAGGAGGGAAATGAGGAAGTGACAGAGGAGACCAATGACCAATTAGTAAAAGCAGATGCAGGTGAGGGCAATGAGTGAAACTGGGTTAGGAGCAGAGTGGCAGGGAGACAAAAAGGGAAACGGAACACTTTTAAGAAAAAATAAACTATCTAAAAATACGACTAAGGATGACTCTTAGGGAAACTTAAGGAAACACTGGAGAACAGAAGGAAGAATTAAATAAGGAGATTAACTTAGGAAACACAAATGAGAAGGTAGACATAGACAGAGGTGAAAACATCAGAGCAAGGAGGAAATTAGAAAACAAGAAAGGGCATGAATACCAAAGAGTACATGAAAATGATAATAAAAACCGAATAAGGAAAATAGCTAAGTTTTAACACAAAACCTAAGAACTATGACACTAAGTTTAGATAACTGCTCCACTAGGGTCCACAAGATTACATGTGGTGTGCAGCAGGGTTCAATTTTAGGCCCAGTCCTTTTTAACCTTTATATCCTCCCTCTTGGGAGTGTCATCAGAAGACATGGAGTTAACTTTCACAGTTTTGGTAACAATACACAGTTGTACATCTCCGCGCTCCTGATGATGCGTGGCCAATGGATGCACTTTTTAACTGTATTTTAGACATTAAATTCTGAATGGCAGAAAACTTTCTCCAGCTCAACCAGGACAAAACTGAAGTTTTAGTCATCGGTCCTGAGGCTCAGAGAGATAAACATTTACCAAAACTACAATCACTGTCTTTTAAGCCTTCTTTACAAGTGAAGAACCTGGGTATCATTTTTGACTCTGAGCTGACCTTTACCCCTCACATTAAAATATCACCAAAATAGGTTTCTATCATCTAAAGAACATTGTCAGAGTTCGTCCCATTCTCTCTCGTGCCAACTCAGGTTTACAACTTCTACAGAATTCAGCAGCAGGTGTCCTGACGAAGACCAGGAGGCAGGAGCACATTACACCTGTTCACTGCATTGGCAACCCGTATGTTTTAGGATTGATTTTAAAATTCTTTTAATGGTTTTTAAGTGTCTTAATGATCTTGGGCCTTCATATATCTTTCTGAAATGCTTTTACCGTATGAACATTCGCAGTCTCTGCGCTCCTCTGGCAGCCGTCTCCTCGACATCCCTAAAGTCAGGACACAGACTCAAAGCGAGGCGTCTTTCCATTATTATGGCCCTCACCTCTGGAATAGGCTGCCAGAGGACCTCAGGGCAGCAGAGAACGTTCATGTTTTTAAGAGCAGGCTCAAAGATCACCTTTTTGCCTAGCTTTTAACTATTATTGTTTGATTATATTTTCAGTGTTTTACTGCATAGTCTAATCATATGCACTCACTGGCCACTTTATTAGGTACACCTTGCTAGTACTGAGTTGGACCCCCTTTTCCCTTCAGAACTGTCTTAATACTTCGTGGCATAGATTCAACAAGGTGCTGGAAGCATTCCTCAGAGATTTTGGTCCATATTGACATGATAGCATCACACAGTTGCTGCAGATTTGTCGGCTGCACATCCATGATGCGAATCTCCCGTTCCACCACATCCCAAAGGTGCTCTGTTGGATTGAGATCTGGTGACTGTGGAAGCCATTTGAGTAGAGTGAACTCATTGTCATGTTCAAAAAACCAGTCTGAGATGATTCGAGCTTTATGACATGGCACATTATCCTGGTGGAAGTAGCCATCCGAAGAAGGGTACACTGTGGTCATAAAGGGCTGGACATGGTCAGCAACAATACTCAGATAGGCTGTGGTGTTGCAACGATGCTCAATTGGTACTAAGGGGGGCAAAGTGGGTCCAAGTTATGATGTCACAGGCTCTAACAGATGTACAACAATCAGAGATTAAGTCTTCAACTTCCTGTGACTCAGCCACATCAAATAGAAACTTTACAGACAGATTGAAAGGGCAAATCAAAATTGGGACACAATGAACACCAAAACTTGGACTACACCAAACCCCTGGGAACAAGGGCATAGAATTAGCATGAATGGAAAGGACATGTCCCCACCAATATCCAGCGATTATTGAATTGTCTCCACCAATAATTTGATCTCCTCCAGAAAAGAAAAACAAACCCGATAGAAAGCAAAAAAGAGAAAGAAAAATACCGATGTGTCAACGTCTCATTCACCTAGAGGTGCAGAAACAGTTTAATTACTCTACTGGAGTCCTACCTCCTGTAACTTATATGGCCAATGTGATTGGCTGTGCTTTTCCCTGCTGTCAGGTGAGACTTTGCAGCTATGTTTGGTTGTTAGCAGCGCCAGAACTGCAAGGAGAAGTGTCCAGTCCGCGAGAGGACTCAGGTGCAACGTTGGTGACACATGAGTGTCAAAAGCAGTAAGGATGGCAGCAAAAAGGAAGAATTTGGACATAAGGAACTATTTTTCAAAGAAACCTGTAAGTAACCTACAGGTTCAGCTGCCCATCATCACACTACTTAGGGTTAGCTTTATTAAACATTAGGTCTCTATCCGGGAAGTCATTCCTAATCAATGACTTCATCACTAAGCATAATTTACTTGCCCCTTTTTATTAGAAACCTGGCTAGGTGTAAATAATGAAACATCTGCGTTGACAGAATCTACACCCCCCAATTACAATTTCTTAAGCGAGAGCAGAAAACAGACGAGGTGGAGGTGTGGCCACAATCTTTCACAACTCAATGAACTTTAAAAAGGTATCCCTTTTTAAAGTTTTTAAAGGCACATTTGACTCTTTTGAATACCTGGTCACCCTGATAAATGAGCCTAACAAAGCTTTATTTCTAAGTTTATATAAACTCCCAAAACTTAACTCTAACTTATTTGATGATTTCAGTGACCTTCTTTCCATAATATGTGTCATGGTTCCTGGGTGTTTGTGTTTTGTTAATTTTCCTTATTTAGTTCTATTATGTTTTAGTTATTCTTTGTCTCCCTCTGGTGGTCTTGTGTTTGGTTGCCCTTGTTTGTGTTAATCTCTATTTTCCCCAAGTTCATATTAATACTTATCCTTTATTAGTCCCAGTTGTTATATTTAATTCCTCCTTCTGTTTTCCAGTGTTTCATTAGATTCCCTTCCAGACTTATCTTTAGTTTCTTAAGAGTCTTCTGTCTCCCAGCCTTTTTACCTCCTACCCCAGTTGATTACTTCCACCTGCTCTCTCCCTCCCACCTGCATCTGCTCCCACTAATTGATCATTGGTCTTCTCAGTCACTTCCTCATTTCCTCCTCAGTATAAATTCGGTCCTCTCTCAGTCACTACTCGCTGGTCCGTTGTCGTTCTTCCCTTGCCGGTTCCTGCCCTCGTTGTTGCCCATCCTGGTTCCTGTTTTTCCTTGTTTGCTGCCTGTATCCTCCTGAGTTTTGTAAGTTCCCCTTCCTTGTGTTTTTTTCATTAAATTATTTTTTTGCCGTTACTCTGCTGCATTTGGGTCCTCCCTAACCTCGCATCATGACAGAACGGACCAGCCCGTTACTGGACCCAGCAGCTGACCTAAGAGACAAAGACTGGAACAGACTGCATGTGACTGTGAAACTCTTCTGTGACACCATGGCTGGGTCACCCGACCCATGGACCAGGCTAAGGGTTGCTGAAACAAGCATTAACCACCTGCTGAGAGTGCAGCCCTACCTGGAAAAGCTTGGGTTAGGGGAGATGCTGGAGGAAGCTGAATACCATCGCCGTCGGGCCATTTCAGAACTTCCTAAACCACGGGCCTCTACTTCTGTCCCCTCGTCCATCCGCGTCTCACGAGACTTATTTGACCCCCAGTACAGGTCTGGAGGTCGTTCATCTCGTCCGCCGCGGGTTAAAGAAGAAAACCTTTTTGAGTTTTTTTATGGGGACAGAATGGACTACCTTAGAGCTACTGAGTGCCCGCCAGTTTCCCAGCCATCTCAGTCACCACAGGTTGCAGTCGGCTCCAGTGGGTCCCAGCCCACTCCGGACTCCGCCGGGGGTGTCACGGAGGACACGCCTCTGATTCCAGGCTCCGCAGGGGGTGTCCCGGAGGACACGCCCCTGGTTCCTGTCTCCGCAAGGGGGGTCCCGAGGGACTCGCTCCTGTCTCTGCGGGGGGTGTCCCGGAGGACACATCCCTGGTTCCTGTCTCCGCAGGGGGTGTCCTGGAAGACACGCCTCTGACTCCTGACTCCGCCGAGGGTGTCTTTGAGGACATGCCTCGGGTTCCTGTTTCCGCCGGGGGTGTCTGGGAGGACACGCCTCGGGTTCCTGTTTCCGCCGGGGGTGTCTGGAAGGACACGCCTCGGGTTCCTGTTTCTGCCGGGGGTGTCCGGGAGGACACGCCTCGGGTTCCTGTTTCCGCCGGGGGTGTCTGGGAGGACACGCCTCGGGTTCCTGTTTCCGCCGGGGGTGTCTGGAAGGACACGCCTCGGGTTCCTGTTTCCGCGGGGGGTGTCCGGGAGGACACGCCTCGGGTTCCTGTTCCTGTCCCCGCCGGGGGTGGCGGGGAGGACACTCCTCTGGCTCCAGACTCCGCCGAGGGTGTCCAGGGGGACACGCGTCGGGCTCCAGACTCCGCCGAGGGTGTCCAGGGGGACACGCGTCGGGCTCCAGACTCCGCAGAGGGTGTCCAGAGGGACACGCGTCGGGCTCCAGACTCCGCCGAGGGTGTCCAGGGAGACACGCCTCGGGCTCCAGACTCCACCGAGGGTGTCCAGGGGGACACGCCTCGGGCTCCAGACTCCACCGAGGGTGCCCAGGGGGACATGCCTCGGGCTCTAGACTCCGCCGAGGGTGTCCAGAGGGACACGCCTCGAGCTCCAGACTCCGCCGAGGGTGTCCAGGGAGACACGCCTCGGGCTCCAGACTCCACCGAGGGTGTCCAGGGGGACACCCCTCGGGCTCCAGACTCCGCCGAGGGTGCCCAGGGGGACACCCCTCGGGCTCTAGACTCCGCAGAGGGTGTCCAGAAGGATACGCCTCGGGCTCTTGACTCCCCCGAGAGATTCCCGAGGGACACAGCCTTGGGGTCAGCACGTCGCTGACGGCCTCCACGCCGTCTTCTGGTTCCTAGTCGCCGGCCCCCTCGCCTCCTGGTTCCTCGTCGCCGGCCCCCTCGCCTCCTGGTTCCTCGTCGCCGGCCCCCTCGCCTCCTGGTTCCTCGTCGCCGGCCCCCTCGCCTCCTGGTTCCTCGTCGCCGGCCCCCTCGCCTCCTGGTTCCTCGTCGCCGGCCCCCTCGCCTCCTGGTTCCTCGTCGCCGGCCCCCTCGCCTCCTGGTTCCTCGTCGCCGGCCCCCTCGCCTCCTGGTTCCTCGTCGCCGGCCCCCTCTTCCCCGGCCTCCTCGCCTCCTGGTTCCTCGTCGCCGGCCCCCTCTTCCCCTGGTTCCTCGTCGCCGGCCCCCTCTTCCCCTGGTTCCTCGTCGCCGGCCCCCTCTTCCCCTGGTTCCTCGTCGCCGGCCCCCTCTTCCCCTGGTTCCTCGTCGCCGGCCCCCTCTTCCCCTGGTTCCTCGTCGCCGGCCCCCTCGCCTCCTGGTTCCTCGTCGCCGGCCTCCTCGTCTCCTGGTTCCTCAGCTCCTGCCTCGTCGTCGCCGGCCTCCCAGGTTCCTGCTCTGTCGTCGCCGGCCTCCCAGGTTCCTGCTCTGTCGTCGCCGGCCTCCCAGGTTCCTGCTCTGTCGTCGCCGGCCTCCCAGGTTCCTGCTCTGTCGTCGCCGGCCTCCCAGGTTCCTGCTCTGTCGTCGCCGGCCTCCCAGGTTCCTGCTCTGTCGTCGCCGGCCTCCCAGGTTCCTGCTCCTTCGTCGCCGGCCTCCCAGGTTCCTGCTCCTTCGTCGCTGGTCTCAGGACTTTAGTCTTTTGTTTTTGTTTTGGTCCCTAACCTCGCATCATGACAATATGTATCAACAATGACCAATTAATCATTGTGGGGGACTTTAAGATCCATACCGACAACCCCCAAGATAGACAAGCAAAAACATTAGATGATACACTCCATAACTTTGGCCTGACCCAGCATGTCAAACAGCCAATACATAATCGAGGACACACTCTGGACTTAATTATTAGCAAAGGTTTAAATGTATCCAACATCTTGGTAATTGATATTGCATTATCTGACCATTTCTGTGTTTTCTTTGAAAGTACCATCTCTGCTAAACTATCTAGCCACAGTAAGACCACTATAAAAAAGCGTTTTCTAGGGGACAGCTCAGTTGTAACTTTTAAACGTATTTTCCCTCCCACCGCATCCCCCTCATCTCCCAACTCGAACTTGGTAAATAAGCTGGTAGATAATTTCCTTGCGAATATCTCAGCCATCATTGATTCCATTGCTCCAACTAAAGTGAAAATAGTCTTAGATAGAAAGAAGTCTCCGTGGACTAGTTTGGGGGCCTTATACCATGGTTGTCTCCACAGGAGCGGTAGCAGCCCAAGCTCACTCTTCTGGAAGTGGGACTGGAGTTGCAGCTGCTACTGAGAGTTGAAGAGGCAGCTCTGGGAGGAGTCCTGTAGGTAGCGTAAAGTTCAGAATCATGCTTCACAGATGGTACGTAGGGAAAAAGGGGAATTTCGACGAGCCCAGAGAAAATGGCGGAAAACTCGACTCCAGGTTCACTGTGAGAAGAAAGGGAATCGTCCTTTCTGAAATCATCAACAGAAACATTTTTAACCCGCAGACTTTATTTGCAACAGTCAAAAGACTAACTAATCCTTCAGTGACAGTAGCCCCTGAACTAAATTCTACCAGGCCCTGCTATGAATTTGCCAGCTTTTTCACTGAAAAGATTATGACAATTAGAGGGTAAATCTGTACCTCAACACCGAACCCACTACCAATGCTATTACAAAACAAAACCAGTGTGGAGAAAATGTCTGAATTCCATGAATTATCCAAAAAAAACCTTGAAAAAAATAATTGTCCAATTAAGCTCCTCTTGCAGCCTAGATATCCTACCCACAGCTTTTCTAAAGAAAGTTCTTACTATCATTCGGTCTGATCTGGTTCAAATTGTTAACTTATCATAAATACAGACTGTAGTAGAATCACAGTGCTGGTTCTGTTGGACCTTAGTGCAGCATTTGACATTGTTGATCATAAAATACTATTAGAACGACTGGAGAGCTGGGTTGGACTCTCTGGTACAGTACTTGGCTGGCTTGAGTCCTACCTAAAGAACAGAGACTTCTTTGTTTCAATAGGAACATTTTCATCAGAACGAACAGAAATCACATGTGGGGTGCCCCAGGGCTCCATCTTAGTGCCTCTCTTATGTAATATCTGCATGCTCCCACTAGGCCAGATTATAGCAACCAATAATATTACCTACCATAACTACGCGGATGATAATCAGCTTTACATTACAATGTCTTCAGGTGACTTTAAATCCATTCAAACCCTAAATCAATGCCTCGACCAAATAAATGGATGGGTGTTCCATAACTTTCTCCCGCTGAATAGAAACAAAACTGAAGTAATTATTTTTAGACCTAAAGAGGAACAATCAATAGTCAGCACACAGCTTCAATTAATACAGTTAGAAACTACTGATCAGGCCCGAAATCTAGGTGTAGGTGTGGACTCAGACCTGAACTTCCAAGGTCACATAAAGGCAATCACAAGGTCAGCCTTCTATCACCTGAAGAACATTTCTAGAATTAAAGGACTGATGTCGCATCAGGACCTCGAAAAACTCATCCATGTGTTTATCTTTAGTCGGATTGATTACTGCAACCGCGTCCTCACAGGTCTGCCTAAAAAGTCAATCATTCAGCTGCAGCTGATCCAGAACGCTGCTGCTCGCATACTCACTAGGACCAGGAAAGTAGAGCACATCCCCCCAGTTCGACAGTCCTTACACTGACTCCCTGTAGCTCAGAGAATAGATTTCAAAATACTTCTACTAGTTTATAAATCATCAAATGGCTTAGCACCAAAATATGTTTAAGACCTGTTGTCACCGTACCAACCACAGAGTCCTCCAACTCTAGCCTACTAAACATCTCTAGACTCCAAACCTGAACCAAACATGGAGAACCAGCTTTCAGTTTCTATCATCTAATCTTGAACTGACTTCCTGTCATATGTATCAAATGTGTTCATGCTCTCTTGCTTTACTGATGTTTCTCTTGCTTAATTGACTTTTAATTTCCAATGTTATATTCTGTTTTTTTCTCTCTCTCTTTCAATCACTAAATCATGTAAAGCACCTTGAATTACCCTGTTGTTGAAAGTGTGCTATACAAATAAAATTGCTTTGCAATGCCTTGCAAAGTGTATCAAGAAAATGTCCCCCACAGCTGTGGTGGGAACATTCCTATGTAATTACGATTTAAGTATATAGTCTCTGTCTAGTGATTGCATCTAGGGCGAGATGACAAAGTTAGGGGAAGCAAGCTTAATATTTCTGATAAAGATGTGTCAGATCACCAGAGAGACAGACGCCGGGGCAGCAAGATAACCTAGGACTGTCTGACCTCGGATGTGCTGGTTCATGCTTTGCTATCGGACTGCCATGAACCTGTTCTCCATGGGCTGGGTGTGAAGATTGGAGAAGACGTGCTGCAGAGATAAACAGTGATTGCTGAATACTATTTAAACTGTTAGATAGGTTGGGTAGGGCGATGCGTGAGTAATCTCTGTCCCCTCCATGTTCTGGTCAGACATGTTTGTATTTAATACTTAAACGCCTTCTGGGACTCAGTCTTCTTTTATTATGGAAACTCTGATGTATTTTCTGCCATTACACTCCATTACACCACCACCACCAGCCTGAACCATTGATATAAGGCAGGATGGATCCATGGTTTCATGTTGTTGACGTTTTGGTGAGCCTGTGCGAATTGTAGCCTCAGTTTCCTGTTCTTAGCTGACAGGAGTGGCACCCGGTGTGGTCTTCTGCTGCTGTAGCCCATCTGCCTCACGGTTTGACGTGTTGTGCGTTTAGAGATGCTCTTCTGCATACCTTGGCTGTAACGAGTGGTTATTTGAGTTACTGTTGCCTTTCTATCAGCTCGAACCAGTCTGGCCATTCTCTGAACTCTGGCATCAACAAGGCTTTTTCACTCACAGAACTGCCGTTCACTGGATATTTTCCCTTTTTCGGACGATTCTCTGTAAACCCTAGAGATGGTTGTGCGTGAAATTCCCTGTAGATCAGCAGTTTCTGAAATACTCAGACCAGCCCGTCTGGCATCAACAACCATGCCACGTTCAAAGTCACTTAAATCTCCTATCTTCCCCATTCTGATGCTCGGTTTGAACTCCAGCAGATTGTCTTGACCATGTCCACATGCCTAAATGCATTGAGTTGCCGCCATGTGACTGGCTGATTAGAAATTTGTGTTAACAAGCAGTTGGACATGTGTGCTTCATAAAGTGGCCGGTGAGTGTATATCCCCAGTAATTTTTATACTTTAATCTGTTATTTTAATCTTCCTTCCAGTGTTTCCTTTGTGGGTTCCTTTCCTCTTCCATGGGAGCGGTGGTCGACTGTGGCTGTATGGGTGCTCTCCAGGTAACTCTTGGGTGGAGGTGGGGGTCTTGGCCTCGCCTCCTCTGGGTGGCCTGAGTGCCCCGGCTGCTGCGGATGATCTGCTGATGCAGATGGCATTTCCTTACCTGACTCATCTGCACTTGGCTCAGTGTCCTTTTTATTGTTGTTCTGAAGTGTTTGTGTGCATGGGAGATGGGTTGGGGGGAGGGGGGTATAACTGTGATTGTGCTTTTAAATCTGTGGGTAAAGGATGGTAATATGGTTTATGTAGGGTCATATTAATCTGTAAAGCACTTTGAGTTGCAACTCTTGTATGAAAAGCGTTTTATAAACAAATTTTGATTGATCGGTTCAATAAACCATTTTAGGTTTAATATGGTAAATAACCTATAATTGTATAGCGCTTTATCCAGTCCAGAGGACCCAAAGCACTTCACACCACATTCAGTCATTCACCCATTCATGCACACATTCACACACCGGTAATGGTAAGCTACATTGTAGCTACAGCTGCCCTAGGGCGCACTGACAAAAGCGAGCCTGCCAAACACTGGGGCCCCTGACCACCACCAGTAGGCAAGGTGGGTGAAGTGTCATGCCCAAGGACACAACGACCAAGACAGACAGAGCACCATCTTACAAGGGTGGAGAATCTTTTTATAACTTATCCATTTAAATGTAATTTGAGCTTGACATTTTGAATAATAAGGGTCATGTCCTTTTGATTGTCACATCTCAGATGAGCTGTCAGTGCTAGCGCTGGTGGCTAGCGGCTCATCCCCCCATGCTTGCTCCAGGAAAGGCCACAGCCTCGGCCTCACGTTTAAAAGTCTATGCCATGTTGTTTCTCTAAACTTAACCATCAGTTACATCTGCAATGTTTATTTGTGCTCTGATGTTAATCGTGCACTTATTGGACAAAGATGACTTGCTGTGGTAATGATTGCGGCCTGTCCAAGAACTCTCTGCTCCATTTCTTTCGATAAATAATATTATATTTCTGCTGTGCATTTCAGACTATGCTGCTTGGTTAAACATGTGTTAAACTGATCACATTTCTTCTTTACTTTACATATGATTATCAAAACTTGTTTTAATTAAAATTCACATAGTTTTTGTGAAGGTTATGGACCAACAAGGCTTCATGATTTTATTTGACAAAATTATTAAATCTACCTAGAAGGCAGAGGGATAGAGTCACTTAACCAGAATTTTCTGGCTAAAACTGCCCACCAACCTCTGTTAGCTTCGCTTAGCTCCGGGTTAGCTAAGTTAGCTTGTAGCTACATCGGCTCAGAATTTAATGGGTGTCAATCATCTGCCCCCACCCTCACAGCCCCACTCTAAGCTTCACCTCTTTGCTCATTGTTTGTATTTTCCGGGAGTGACGAGATGCATGATGCAGCCAACATGGTGAGAACCGCCCATTGAGCTTCAATTCAGCTCTTCAGAAACCTAATTCAGTGCATCATATTCAAAATGATTATAGGTAATAATGTCTGAATAATAATGTTTATACAAGCTTAAAAATAATAAAGATTGGTGAGCAAGGGTGTTCAAAGTTTTCAAAGAGGGCTTAATAAAGGCCAGTGATGATCTTGCGGTGTCACGCCAAAATAAAAGCAGGGCAGTAATATAAAAGGGGACGGGGCCTATACTGAGTTACAGACATCAGACACCCAGATATTGTCGTAAACATAAATTGATTAATGCAAGTAACTAGTTAAACCTATTTTTCTTAATTGATCATTTATTCAAAATTAAATCCGCATGAAAAGTGGTAACGTAGCATCTTTATAAATTCTGAATAGAAGGAGCTGCTGCAGAAAGCAGGAAATGAAGAAAATCCCTCACTGATTAACGACTCATTTAACATTTTGGCTGAATTACTGACCAAATAATAATTCACTGCCCTTCCAGAATATAATAAAGTGTGCCTATGCTTTTGAAGTGAATTACTTAAAATAAATATAAGGAGCATAAATTAGGACCTACATGTTCAGTAACAAAGACATTATGCATGTAAGACAATGCACACTTGCATATAGCCACTATTAAATAGATAAAAACTACAACATGCAAGTACTTTATCCTACATCTTTCATCAATGCACTGTCTGAGATACTCCTGTGTCTGCCAGTTTATATATATATTCTTCTGATATATTCCTTTGATACATATGGTCTTGATCCTGTCTCTGTATTCTCTGGTCTCAGTACAGTCTTGGTCTTGGGTGGTGTGGTCTTGACTACGACTGATTTCAGATTCTTAGGTGGGCCAGTACCTGGGTTGGGTTCAGACTGTTGAGCTTGAGTGATGGGTGGAAAGATGGATTCAGGAAGGGGTTCTTCTTCATCAGGTGCATACACTCTGGAAAGGGAGTTTGTTTTTCTCCAGGTTCAACCTATTCTTCTCATATCGCCTCGGTTGCAAGAATACAAAACCTGAGACCAGCCTGACTGACATAGCTTGAGTTTTTTTAGCAGTTTGAAGGTAGGCTAGAATCTTGTAGTAGGTCCAAACCAGCACTGGGAGAACGCTTCCCTCCATCCAATGGCACCATTCCTCCAGCATGAGTTTGATGGCGAGGAGTTCTCTATCTCACATGTCTTAACAACTTTCTGTTGGGGAGAGATGACAAGAAGAGAAGGCACAGGGATAAAGCTTATCATCCGACTAAGAACGTTAGGAAAGGACGGCTTTGACACCAGTGCTGGAGGTATCAACCTCGAGAATGAACTGATGTTCAGGATTAGGTTAGACAATCAATCAATCAATCAATCAATCAATCAATCAATCAATCAATCAATCAATCAATCAATCAATCAATCAATCAATCAATCAATCAACTTTATTATTAAGCACTTTTCATACAATGAAATGCAGTTGAAAGTGCTATACAAAGTTAAAAATGTACCCTACATGTATATCGAGGGAGCCAGCTGCACCAGCAGCAGCAGATTAACAGCAGCAGCCGAGGCTTTAACCCAGGTCCGGGACCCCACCTCCACCCAAGCACTACTCGGAAACTGCCAACCACCACCCCCGATACAGAGGGAACACTGGAAGAATATGACTATTAATTTGTGTAAAATAAAAGGGTAAACATGTTAAAATAAATGAATAGGTAAATTACATAAGTAGAAGATAGATAAATGTGTGAGCAAATAAATAAATAAAAGTAAAATAAAATTAACGGGATAAATACAAGGCCAAAAAGCAATTAAAACATTGGGGCAGATAAAAAGGCAATAGTCAGTTAAAAGCTAGGCTAAAAAGATGAGTCTTGAGCCTGCTCTTAAAAACATTAAGGTTCTCTGCGGCCCTGAGGTCCTCCAGCAGCCTGTTCCAGAGGTGAGGGCCATAATAATGGAAAGACGCCTCACCATGAGTGTGTGTCCTGACTTTAGGGATGACGAGGAGACGGCTGCCAGAGGAGCGCAGAGACTGCGAAGGTTCATACGGTAAAAGCATTTCAGAAAGATATGAAGGCCCAAGATCATTAAGACACTTAAAAACTATCTAAAGAACCTTAACAAGAATAGATGCATTAGAGAACATTTCTTTGAGTAGTTTGATTTAGGTTGCCCTGAACAGGCAGCGATAGTCGGGGACATAGATTTGAGGTGGAGTGTTCCGTCAACCTCCCAGTATCTATTGGCGTACCCTCTCTTTTAAATCAGGGCTTGATGGCTGAACTGAGCAGACATCATGAGTTTAGATCTGGGTGCGTCGTTCAGCAAATGATCTAGCTAGGTCGTCTGCTGGGTCAGATTGTGAGAACATGACACATGACAGAGTGTTCTGTCATGTTTGATTAAAGCTTTCTGAACAACATTCAGAACACCACTAGGGAGACCAGTTGTACAATTATAAAACCATTTATTGTAAAACAGAATGATGGAAGATCTCTGGTACCAGGAATTCTGCATGGAGGAATGGAGAGATCAAGAACTGCAGGATGGGAAGTCCAGAGGTGAGTAATAATCTTGAATTTTAACTGAACATTTGATAGTACTCAGGATCGGCTTATTTTTCAGGTGGTGGAGTTGATGCTGGGGAGGAATAGCTAGAAGTCCAGGATGTCAGCAAGATCTGCCTGAGGGGTTCTGGGAGACACAGAGTTGGAAGATCCTGTGAGTGAGGATTGAGTTCTGAGGGCGGACAGGCAGAGCTTGGAGCTGGAGAAAGGACAAAGGTGAACCAGGAGATGGAGGGCTGTCAGACATGGACAGTGAGGACCAAAGCTACAGCGAAGGTGGAGAATGGATCCCAAGGAGATTACTGGAGAAGAACCACGGTGTGGACACGAAGAAACCTTGGGAGGAGCACAGGTAAGGTTTAGCAAGGTATTTTACAGAAGGAAATGAACAGTTAAAAGTCACAAGGAGAAACAGAAGGCTAGAGGTTATGCAAGACTCAGGCATCGAAGGTCTGATAACCAGCTTCCATTATTCAGCCACTGATGAACCTCAATGCAACGTAGCTATGAGAAACTTCCAGGCACAGCTGTTTAGTAAGTAAACAGCTGTAATTTTATTTAGTTGAGTCTAGCTTGATGCACAAGTCCTTGACTTGAGCAGGACCCCTTTTGAAGATACCTGGAAAAGTGAAAAGGGGAGGTAGATAGACAACATCTATTAAAAGAAGGGTTTTCTTATGGTGAGATCTCTTTAAAAGAGACAATATTTTTAATGAATGAACATCCACCTAGAGGATCATTATATATTGCCAAAAATACATAAAAACTTAATGCAACCTCCAGGTAGACCCATTGTGTCAGGAATTGGAAGCTTAACTGAGAGAATATCAAGCTTTGTGGATTTCCATAGCAATAATTTTGTACCAAACTTGAAATCTTATGTAAAAGATAGCTCACATTTTCTTATGCTCTTGAAAGAGCTCCCAAAACTAGATTCCGATATTATTATGTGCTCTCTTGATATTGAATCTTTATACACAAATATTAATCATGAGCATGGTCTTACGTCATTGGAATAGTTTCTTAACACTAGATCCAGAAACTCTCCCTCCACCTCTTTTATAATTAAACTGACTGCATTTGTCCTACAGAGGAATTTTTTCTTTTTCAAAAATACCCCTTACCTCCAAATATCTGGAACGGCCATGGGCACCAAAATGGCTCCTAGTTTTGCTTGTCTGTTTGTCGGACATTTGGAAGAACTAATCTTATATGATAAACAAAAAATAATAATTTTTTACCATATATTATAACCTAGAAAAGGTATATAGATGTTATAGTTTTACTCTGTAATGGATCAGTGACTAACCTATTGGAATTCTTGCAATTTCTACACGGACATTTTGCAGGCCTCCGTTTCACCCTAGAATATAACACAGAAACAATCAATTTCCAAGATATTCAAGTCACAGAAAGAGGAGAATGTTTAATTACCTCACTTTATTATAAACCTACAGATCGAAACACTTTACTTCATGCCAACAGTTACCATCCGATTCACCCTAAAAAGAGTTTACCTGTAAGCCAACTTACCAGGCTTAAACGAATATGCAAAATACCAGAACAATATCATGAAAATAAAGTTAAAATGCTAAATAAATTTAAAGAAAGAAACTACAATGAGGATTGGTTGAAATCTGCTGAAAAGAAAGTTGACTCCAAAAGCAGGAATTCATATTTGTAAACCAAAAAATAAATTACAAACTAAGTCCAAGTTTATATTCTGTACCACCTTTACACCCAAAACTGAAAATATCAAAAATATAATTTTAAAACACTGGCATATTCTTCAGTTTGATCCAGATTTACAATACACTTTTAGAGAACAACCAATGATAACCTACAAGAGAGGAAATGATATTAAGGAAAGAATTGCCAGAGCCTCTCAGATCTTTAATACCTCAGAAACATCTCGGATAACTCACAACTTAATTGGTCACTTTAAATGTGACAATTGGATAAGTTGTCAATATACTAAGAATAATTTTTTTTTCAAACATCCGATCAATAATAAAACAATAACGATAAGAGATTTTATTACCTGCAAAACAAAAAATGTAGTTTATATGATACAGTGTCTATGCAACAAACTCTATATAGTGGAAATTTCCTGTGCTCTAAAAAAATCGAATCACTGAACATAGAAGCTCTATTAAGAAGAATGACCCAAACAGTCCGGTTGCAAGACATTTCAATGAGAAACACTATGGCGCACCTCTATTTTATTTTTGGAATTAAAGCTATAAAAATCGATCCCAGAGGTGGTAATGTAAATATCATTAAGAAAAAGACGGAAGCATTCTGGATGTTTAATCTAAAGAGTTTATTCCCTATAGTCATGGATGAGGATTTACTGATCAATGAGTTTATTTAAGAAAAATATATTTTTCAAGTACCCTTTGAAAAATATACACTGTATTTTCCCATGTATACTATCTAGATGTAAATTCTTTAGATGTTGTTATCCCTTCGGGGGTGTTTTTATCCTTTCAAGGGTGTTTTTAATGAATTATCTAAGTCTATGGTAATGCACTTTTCATGGTTGTTCATATTTATTTTTCATTTTATTTTATTCATACTTATTTTTCATTTTATCTCATTTTATTTAAATTTATTTTCACATAGATGTTCTTCTTTACTCTCACAGTTGTCTGTCTTTTTAGACATTCTTAATCATGGCCATACATTTGTGACCCAATCAAATTTACATTATCACCCCCACTCCTTGATTGGTGGATTAACTTGTGTGTCAACAGATGATTGTCTCATTGATGGCACTGAGGTAGTACATTTAAACTGTGCTTGTTTGTTGCTTTTTTCTAAATGACCCTGATGAAGGCCACATAGCGAAACGCGTCGGTCTGTCTTGTTTCCTTGCACTTCCAAGAGTTGCCGGAGCCTCTATCTCACTCAACCTTTGATCTTTACCATGCACCTTGCCAGTGGGTGAAGTTGTGCCAGCCAACGTTTATCATTATTTTTTCAGGTAGATAGACAAAACAGACAAAACCCTAGACTTCTAAAAGAACCATAAAAAATGAAAGCGGTCTTCCTTAATATATAGACAGGAAATCTTTATGGTAGACATTTTATAGAAATTGTTCCCATTTGGGTTGCTGCTGCCTCCACAAACACTCGAAACATGAACAAAAACCAACCGCCATTTTTGCAAATTTATTCTGTCAGAAATCTTGTGCTTTTACAAGACACTTGAAAAAGTGCCCTATTGTGATGTTACAATAAGCAAAATTCGAACAACCTGCCAAACCCCGCCCCTCACATTTCAAACTCTGCTCACCAATACCAATTCCATGCCATTATCATGTGTGGCAAACTAAGCCTAGCAACATGGGTAGGCGTGGTCTGCAACTGCTAATTTGCATAGAAGTGACAGACCCCCAGAACAGCTCACTCTGAAAGGGACTGAAATCGTCAAGATTGAGCTAGTGAGATTGCTAGTGAGCTAGTGAGATTTTGAGAGTGATTTTTTGCAAAGAACTTCATTAACAGTTAAGATTTGTACAGACCATATCCCTATTATAACTTGTTTAAAAAGAGGCATAATATGTCCCCTTTTAATTAAAAGAGTGAAATGGGCAGAAATGAAACCTCTGAGATTCATTACATATTCAACAATGTTTTACACGTTTAGAAGTTGTGAGTTAACAATCGTGTTATATAAGCTAAGATTAGGTTAGTATGAATATTAAATATGTATTAAACAGTATGTGGGTGAGCTACCAGTTTTTGGGTATACAAATTAGCTTACTCAAAAAAACACATTTTGTAAAAATGTAAAATTTCACTCTAGTCTTTTTTTCTATGAGCATCTAAGATGATTAAGCCAAATAGTATGAAAGCTAGTGCAACAAAAGGGCCCTCGATGTTGAACAACAAACTGAAAACAAATGTGCTTTTAGGCTAAACTGTGGGAAGGTCACTTATTAATTATCCAGTGTATCTTCATTAAGGAGACAAGACTGAAATAAATACCAGGATTAGTAAGTAAGCAGTGGTGATTTTATTTAGTTGAGTTTGTGTGAGGATCAGTGGGAAAATATTTACACTAAAATCCCAGTCTCAGATTAGAAAATAAAATCATACCTCCAAAATATGTTTATTAATCTGACCCATGATTAATATGTCAACCAACCTGGCATAAACACTAAAATTATGTGTTTATCCATTTCCCAATATATCATCAAGTTCTGCTGAAAATGTAGTCTTCAATGAGATTCCTAGATTTAAGTTTTGTTTAATTGTTATTCTGTCTATACATTTTAAATTAGTTCAGAAACAGCCCACCATGTCTGTACATTTAGTTTTTCTGGTTTTGATTTTTTTGTCACAGTTATATGTTTTAGATCATGAACCAAATTCAAAGACAACTTGAACAAATACAAAATGCCATTTTCACATGATAATTTAATTTGTAAATTTGGGGGGGGGCAAAACCCAAACCAACCTGGCCCCATGTGAAAAAATAACTGCTCCCTAAACCTTCACAACTGCTTTTGCCGCAGTAACTACTAGTAATAGTAACCATTTGGCATGAGTGTTTACATATTTGCCATTTAAGCAAGAATCTATGGCAGTAATTTTGGTGCATAAGTATTTGTGCCTCGTAACTGTGAAGTTGAAGTCACACAAGTTTTTCATAATTTTCTTCTTAACACATAAGTCAGTGGATGCAACTGCACAAAACCACTAACGCGAGTCACTGAAACAGCTTTTCAAACCCATATTTTACTTTCTGAAATCTCCTCCTTTTGCTCCATTGTACTTGCTTAAATTGGACCAAAACATTCTGTAACTTGTGAGTAATGCCTATCCCCTTACAGTAGGTGGGGCTGCCGGATTCTTTATTGACAAACCAGAAATACTCCCACGCTTAGCACTGTTGGGCCAGAGAGGGATATTTTGATCCTGCGGGTGATCCTGCGGCTCAGACATTCAGAGCAGATTGAAACGTTAAAACGTTTCACAAACTCCTCAAGACACACAAAATTAAAGCCGTCTATTACAAATATTTATTTTATGTCTATTTAATAGAACTGCTTTCTTACAGCCACAGGATCCCAACATCACTCTTAGGTCCCACAATGCTAAGCATAGGGGTATTTCCAGTTTGTTAATACTGAGTCCGGCAGTACATGTCTCCCTATATGCTGGGTACAAATGTAACCTTAAAAAAATTTAGTATTTGAGTATTTTCCCGTAAATAAATTGATATCTGCCTATGTGTTTAGGAGGTTGGGTCTAAATTTAAAGGGGGGTATTATGCTTCTTCCAGGCAGATATTACCCTTCTATAGCACACTCCAATAAAATTGTCACCTTAAGACTTTTAAAAGTCTGTCATATATCCAAATCCACCGCAAAGAAAGTTACTACTGCATTGGACGCCTTGATTATCGTCTGTGCCTCTCTAAGACCCTCCTACTCTTTCTGACACTCCCCCTTCAGTTCGTCACATACTGTGCATCATCGCAGCATGCACGGAGTCGGACTCTGATGTTGTTTACATAAGTTGTGCGAGTTGTATTTAATTATTTGTGAAAAAAACATTGTCTTATTACATTGGGGGATAAAAGAGGCATGTTTCTTTGGCACCCAAATAGGCATTTGGGTGGTTGACATATAAGCCAGAAAAATGTTTTTTCTTTTACTTTATTATCCCTGAAAATATTTTATTTGTTTTATTATGTCTTTTGACTTTCCAGATAAATATATGTTCTTTTAGATTTTGAGTTGAAATCTGCATTTTTTCATCAATTTTCTCCATGAGTTCCTCAAATTGTCATATGGTTTGATGTGAAGGCTATTTAATATAAAAGTGAAAATGGACTACTTTTTCCCCTCTTAGCCACCTTATCAAACATTTTAATCATAACTGCTTTGATATTAAACATTTCAATGTGAAATTTTTGTTTATTTCGGTTTATTTCACAAAATCATTGTGCAAAGGAGGACATCTCTCCTCAATCTTTCAAGGTATTTTAGATTAAATATTCTTAAACCTTGTAGCAAGTGTAATAAATTGCTGGAGACTATTACTGAAACAATTGACCTTGTATTCTATTTGTATTTTTAATAATTACTACTAGCAATGCTGTTTTATGTCACAATTTTGAACGTCACACGAAATGACATGAATGTCACACCATATGACAAACTGCACCACATCACAATATGTCAATGCAAAAAGTATTTTTTTAACAATTTAGAAAACAGGTTACTCATGAATTTCAAATATAGAACAGTACATGCATTCACATAACCTTAATTCTTCAATATAAACAAACCTAAAACAAATCTCATTGAAAATGAATGACTTCCTGTCTTTCCGCAACCGTATGACCATACCATATGTGGGGGCACTGAAGAATGTGCCGGCATTGTTGAACAGTTAAGATTGCAGTGTATCCAATAATACACTTAAAAACTAACATTTAACACATAAAAAATGTGAAGACACTGAAGAATGTGCCAGCATTGTTAAACAGTAAAGATTACAGTGTATACATATACAATCAAGTATGACATTTGATAGTTGTGTTGTCGTTCACATGTAGAAAATGTGAAAAGCTTAAAGTCCTCAGAGCATATTACATTTCATCCAGTCAATGTCTGAGAGTTTGGCCGATCTGTGAAATGGTTCAGGCTCAGATATTGTGCATACTATTCTTGTTAAGTGCCTTGAGATGACATCTGTTGTGAATTGGCGCTATATTAATAAACTGAATTGAATTGAATTGAACTATTTCATTGCAGCCATAAAATATGCAGTCTGGTTTATCCGGCCAAATGAAGACATTCTTGTTACCAACTTGTGTCATGCAGTTAATTTGTACCTCATTATCACATATCTTAATGATCTGGCCCACATATGGCCTGTTTTCATAGTTGACGATAACAAACTTTCCCATAGTGTAGCTGGTATCATCATCAGAACCGGTGTCTGTTTCTGGTTCTGGTGGGCTGGTTCTGGGTTAGTTAGTTGACCACTACTATTGGGACTTTGTTGTTCCGTACCAGCCTTCAATCCACTGACTTGCAGTTTCTTTGGTTGAAAGCAGGGGCACATGTCTGGGTATTGGCAAAAGCACCTAAGACGTTGGTAAAGTATTTCACCAAGTGAAAAGGAGAGCACCTGGTGTGTGTTACTTACTCCAACCAAAGGGCACACTGTTGGAGGAAGTAAGCTGTCAATCTTGGTGATCTCATCTTCTTCAACCCATTGGATGATGACCTTTTCTGAGGTGCTGCAAAGGTAATTGAAGAGATCTTTGGGTGACTGAAGATCTCCACCTCCATGGACATAGTGGTTAGCAACACGCTTGAGCGTTCCACCCACTCCATCAGGTGCCCCCTTTCCATGTGACCTCTCGGAAAAATTCCAGGTTATCCTTTTAAAACCCAAATTGTATGGGACAGGGCTGAGGAGGAAGCAGTTGGTACGATTCCGATACTGGGTGGCAGGACCATCACTTAGAATGTGTAGTGTATCAATTTCCTGGTCACTCTGGGCCTTGAAATGTTCTAAGACTGGCTCAATGTGCGCCCACACAGCCCGTTCATCATGTCTCAGAGACTGTGAGACTGTTGCATAGCTCTGGGACCCACTAGCAGCATAGGCTACCCCAGTATGTAGAGTATCTTGCTGCCGGTTCCCTCCAAAGTGGAAAGATTGTATTTCTGTGTTAAGCTTGCAAGCGTAATTTTCACTGAAATCAAAATGCAGGACCATTTCATTGTTCTGCAAGTTCTCTTTGAGATTTTGGAACTGCATGACCTGGTGAATCCAATTATGATGATGACCAGCCAGCTCCTCCAGATCTTTCTGGAACACTTCTACCAGCTCCCCCACTGATCCAAGTTTTGTTTTTTTCACCGAGTTCTTGTATGTTTTATTTTTTACTGTTACATCCTCTCTCTGGCACTGATCCCATGTAACACTCTCAGTGGGATTATGTGCACTGACCCTAACCTCCTCAAAACAGCATTCTGTGCATTGTCGTCTCATGCACAAGTCATTTTCTGTGCTGCAGCATATCAATGATAGCAGTGTTGAAAGACTTGTTGTTGTGATTAACCTTCTTTTTGAAAGAGTTGTGATCAAAAGCCTCTTGTTTTCATGTTGATGGCATGCACATGTGTTGCGATCACATGATTTTGGTTCAGTGATGTAAAATGGTCTGTATCTGATGAATTGACAAGACATCCTGTGCATTTCATCACTGTTTTCATTATAGACTTTGTGAAGGTCTTGAAGAGTGCTTGTAAAGATCCTTCTTTGTTTCTTCTCTCGTCTCCCAACTGTGTCCTTTTTTCCTGGAAGCAAAATGCTGTTCTCATCTAAAATCAGAAAAGACTTAACCCTTTTTTTCCCTCTCACTATCCAGTTTTTTGGTTGCTCTAGGTTGAAAAGCTTCACTAACAGTGCAAACTGGATTCTGTTGTGTTTTCTGATTATACTTTTTTTTCTGTATTTTTCTCCTTTCTGTTGCTCCTTTTTCAGTTTATTTATATCCTGTCTTTCGATTTTCCTCAGTTCTTTTCTCAGATTTTTATTTTGAGCAACCCACTTACTTAGGACTGACAGCGGTATATTCCCAGGGAGCTTCACCGTAGTGGTGGAGACATGTGAGACAGAATGCTCAGGAGGGGGAGAGCTGTCCATTGGTGGTTCAACGGCATCTTTATTAATTGAAACTTCAAGAGATGAAGGGGTCAAGTTCATGACAGCATCAAGTTCGTTTTTAAGTTTTCTATGTTTTTGTTGGGCTTTTCTCCATTTCTCTCTCAGGCGTTTCTTTTTCGATGGAGGTAGAGCATTGACATTGAATGGCTTACTTTCCCCCTTTTGTTTCTTCTCCTCATACTTGTTAAAGGGAAATATGTAATGCTTTAGAGTTTCTTTGTGGTCGTTTTTGTTCATTGACCATTTAACTGATATTACTTAATATATAAGTAATTATTTTAAATGAGCCATATTTAAGATAAATATTTAAAGTACCCATGAAATGGCTCTGAAATGTTACAAGACATTATGAAATAATGGTCATTTCGAGCACTTATATCACTGACAACAGTAGTTCAGTCAGGATATTCTTATGTCAAAAGTGGAGTTGCAGCCCCATACAGATGTTATTGTTGTCATATTGTGTGGATTGCATTAAATGTAAACACAAAATGACAAATATTTTGGAATCTTTGTAGTCTTGTGTTTACATTTGATGCAATCCCTCAATCAGGGGGAGGGCTCTATAGTATTTTGATTTTGGGTGCAGTACCCATTTTGACCATTTCTTACATATGGCTCTTTTAATTACATGAGAAAAATACCCTAGCCCTGTAAGGCCTACACATACTACTCAATTTCAGATTCACTATTGTAGTAATAGTAGTCATAATATTACTATGCTGGATGTGGACTAGACTTTCAACCTCTGGTATCTGTGTCTGTCCTGTGTGGCATGATTAATTTACTTTTCCCTCCGTTTCCTGAGGACTTCCTCTCTCCTTTCAGGGTCTCCATTAATTCTTTCCCTGTATTTGCGTGTCCTCTCCTTGCTCGACATACCGCGTCTACCTCACTGACAAACAATGCAGGAAAAATATATTTTTATATACATAATACGGCAAATTTAAAAACATGGCTGCATAAAATATAAAATTGGAAAGTGCATTATTTATCATCTAGATATTATATCTACATCAAATATTTTAAATGTACTAATATTCATGTAAACCAAAATGTCTTGTCATATGGCGTGACAGATGTGTCATATAGTGTGACTTGGAAAACCAGTCACACCATATGACACAGCATCACAGTATGATATTCTGATCAGTGAAGCTAATTCATTAGCAAACTAAAACAGCTAGCCAATAGTTACCATATGCTTAGGCACATGGCAGCAATGAAGTGTATGGACTATTACGTAAAATATCTGAGAAATATGTATTTTTTATACAAATGATGTCACACCATAAGACACAAAACATTGACCGCTTCTGGTGATGTCAGATTCATAGCTTTTTAACTAAATATCTAAAAAGCAAACTGACCTCATGAAATTGCAAGTCACTCCAGAGATATTACTGTCACTTCCTGGTGCCGTGTGGTCCTGTGGTGGAAAATTGTTATGCAATTAGGAATTAAGTGTATATTCTCTGTTTAGTGAATGCATCTAAGGAAATGACAAGCTTTTTGTTCCAGCTTAATGTTATGAGAAAGATATATGTGTCAGGTCACCAGAGAGACAGACGCCGGGGCAGTAAGATGACAGTCTGGCCTTCGGATGAGCTGCTTTATGCGTTGCTATGACTCGTGTGAAGCAGTTTCTCCGGAGGCGGGGCGTGAACGTTGGAGAAGACATCTACAGAGATAAACAAGGATTGCTGAATACTATTTAAGCGGTTAGTTAGAAAGGTTGGTTAGGGTGATGCACGAGTAACTCTGTCCCCTCCGTGTCTGGCCAGACCTGTTTGAATTAAATACTTAAACGCCTTCTTGGACTCAAGTCTTCTTTATAATGGAAACCCTGAGATACTATTTTTTGGCATTACACTTGGCGCCCAACGCAGCCTCAGCGAACGGAATGGACCGGCAGGGACAGGGTCAAGGGAGTTGCTAGCGTCCTGGGACATTTTCTCCCAGCCTCTTACCTCCAGTAGCTGTTTGGGAGATGGAGGCTTTGAAGCGTCTCTGTCGGCCCTGCTGTCGCCTGAGACAGAACCTGGTAAGACTGAGTCCTTTAAATAAATAGTGATAACAGAATTTTATTTGCACTCTCAGGAGGTGAAATATTTGCTAGCGGTTTTGTGTTTATTTACTTACACGCGGTTGATTGATTGATTACTTAATATAATATATATACTTATATATAATTGTATGGTTAATTATTTAATCAACATTAAAGAAAGTATCGGGTTTTTGCTCCGGGTTTTACCTGGGAGCACGGCAGTTGGACAAGTGGTCAATTAATTAAATTGATTGATTATTTTCCGACGAGGGTTTTTTTAAGCTTTTGTTTCACCTAAAGGAAACTAGAAAGCGATGGGGGAGTCCTTCATTGGAACTGGGTACCCAGGCAGACAATCGGGTCTGTAATCTAGCAACATTTCACCTCCAGACAGTCCAATATGTCGACAGAAAGAAAAAATAAAATGAAATAAATAAATAAATAAAAGAATTAATGGACCCAGGGGAGGAATTTGGATAATCTGAAAGGAAATCTAAAAGTGATGTAATTTATTTGTGGTTTTGTTTATTTCTCTTTTATTTACTCTTGTTTGCTTCTTCCAGAACTGGAGTGTTTGAGCATTAAGATCATTTGTTTGATGGCTTAGTATAATACAGAATGACACACACACACAGTTATTGTTACACATTCCATAGTAGGACTGCTGGTGAGTTTTGCTGAGTTGTCCTGTGTTTTTCTTCAGGCTGGTTGGGACCCCTGCCTTCGGTCCAGCGGCGCCTGGAGAGGGCCACAAGGAGCCCTAGTACCTCCCCCACCCTTGGAATAAGGGGTTTGGCAGCCATAACAAAGGCGGAGGCCAGATTCCGGCCTGAATGCGGGCTGACCAGTGGGCAGAGGGGAAAACTCTTGCTCAGGTGAGATGAGTTATTTGGGGGCTGTGGTCCCTGGAACATGGCGATTAGCTTGGTCGAGAGGGGGGCCCTGGGCCGGCCAGCCTGCAGATGACCCAGCGAAATTCAGGCAGGACAAAATACACACAGCTCAAATGCAATTAAGAAATGCTTGCTGACTGATGTAGCTGTATTTGATCTCTGTGACACCTGCTTATGACACACATACACACTCCCTTAGGAAAGTAAATCTTGTTTTGTTTTTGTTTTGTTTCTGCCAGAGGACCCTTAGAGCGAAAGGGGTCTCGATGGAAGCAGGCCATCATTTCTGATTCTTTCTATTTTCTATGTTGATCTAAATTTTGTTTTGTTATTGTGTTGTAATTTGAAAGGGAAAGTTGATGTGCAACTTAACCAAACTTGTTTGTTTTAGACAGACGGGGTAAAGCAGACAACGAAACTGCTACAGCTCTGATAAGGTGATGATTCGTCATCCGGTGAGTTTAGTCTAATCAGAGCTTAAAGACGGTGTTGCACACAGTTATCTAGTAAATGGTCAAGAAGTCTTTTCTTTTCTCTCCTAATGCTCTCTTTCAGGAGAGCCCACATTTTTTTTAATTTCATTTTGGTTGAAAGTTATTTGATGGAATTGTTATTACACTAAGTACAAGTTTCCTTAGCTGTCGCAGCTTGTGTGCACTAACTTAGAAACGGAAACGTTCCTATTTTACGACTAGAACAAATAGCAGAGTTGATTGGGGCATTTAGAGTAGGTTGTGATTTTTACCCTGACTGACTTAAATTTTGACTAAGCTGACTGACAGTGAAAACATATTTTCCTTCCTTTCTGGGACAATTGGGGTGAATTGTTTCCTTGTATTTTGGGGTTTGATGTAAGAAAGTAATAAATCTTAGATCTGTGAACATTAACTAAAGTAACTTGGACCTTTACAGTAACACTGCTTAGATTTCGCCACAGCTGTGAAGGACGAATTTTTTTATCAGCTTGCAAGGCGCTAATGTAAACAATCGCGAGACTAAAAAATAACAAGACCGTGCCGTGAGCAGCAACAGTAAAACAACATTGTTTAGGCTATAATTTGAACACAACTGAAAAAAAAATAAACCTTTAGGTTTCTGCTGGGTAACATTAAAATAAGGATGACTGGTCCTTAGGATACTTAGGTCTTAAATAAATGGAAAAAAGATAAATACTAATCTTATCTGGGGAACATTCAAGCGTCAGAGCAGTTAGTGGGCCTTATTAGAAATTTTGCTTGGAAAATTACTGAATTGATCTCGAGCTGTGAAGTATTCTGTGTCTCCTTCCAGGATAAGGGGCAAGAGGTCAGGAAAGGTTTGATCCTAGAAATCTGATGGTTTTGTCATTCTGGTGGGTAAACACAGGAAGTTATATAAGTGAGTCTTAATATAAGGCACCTGACTTTGTAATTAAAGGGAAGTCGTCTCACTGTTTTAAGTAAATATTGACATGCCTGAAATGTTTTTTAGGGGCCTTCATATATAACAATACAGTGGTCCTGTGAGTTTGGAATTTTGCTTATGACAACCAATGCAATTTTCAATTTCAACTGAACCAGAATGCAAATCCGGCTGGTTCTCATTCTTTTTTTGTTTTTTTTTCTAGAATGGACTGACCACTTTGTCCACAGGGGAGGAGTAATGTTGAGATTCGACCCAAAAAGGTATGGACAAGTGGCTCGGGAGGTTACCTGTGCGTACCTGAGTTTGGGGGCTGCTTATATATTTTGGCTTATTTGGGGCTATGGTGAAGGGAATTCAAATTCTAACATTTTCTCTTAGACCTTACAAGGGAGGCTAAGAAGTGTGATCCCTTGTAGCTGTAAAAACACTCTGGGGACCCGTTGTCTTTAAAATAGTAATAATGAAACGTAATAAGAACATGAAATGTTGGAATTTAATTGCTTGTTTCCAAATGAATGAGCATACTGAACTACTAATATTGGACACTGTTTAGCCAATTGTTTTACTTTCTTTTAGTAAGCGAATCCAACTCAAAACGTATCTGTTCGTCAACAGTGACGTATCACTTTTGAAATTAAGAAAGCAAATAAAGTATAATCACTTGGTGTTTAGGGGTAAAAATCAAATCCTGAACTATAGATTTCACAGTTAGTTTTGTTGTAGCTCTCTTGGCTTTTATCACAGCCTAAATTATTTGAGGCCTGTTGTGAGAATTTTTCTGCGTAGCATTTTTTATAAAAGAGGATCTGAATGGCTTAATGTGGAAAAAATATACTGATCATGTTAAAGGTTAAGTCTCTGTGTTAACTGAAATATGTATTGTTATGTTGAACCAACATGTGAGAAGCTCAAGGATACTCTCTGTGTCTTGGGTCACCAATTGTGAGATGTGTCTGCATGCTGACTGAAGGACGTGGAAACACTCCATTATGTTTTCTCATCCTTGTTAAATATTATTTCCATAATAGGCTTTTTAATGCATTTGACATGCATTTAGTATCAGTGGTTTGCTCGGGATCTCAGGATTATAAATATGTCATCGCTCTATCTGAAAAACTAAACGCAACAGATCTAGGAAACTGCAATCTTAACATCAAGTAATCTTGGGTAAAAATAGATCAAATAAAACAGGGAATATTCCAATTTAAAGCGTAATGAATGATGGATGATTATTAGGATCTATTGGTGCATACGAGTCAGATTTAATGTTTAAAATAAACTATATTATCTTGAAAACTTGCTGTAGTTTTAATGGTGATAATATAATAATGATTAATTATCTAAACGTGACTCAGTGATTTACTGGAGAATAAATTCCTACATCAGTTTTGAAAACATATTTGCTGGAACACATTTCCAACAATCATTAATAATGATATTCTTCTGCAAGGTGCAAATATGAATAAACATTCTTTAGTCTATTTGATTTACTATGCTAGTTTTTCCAAAGCAATGCTTCAAATTAATGTGAGAGATGGAAATTACATTTACCTCATCAATCTAATATTTGAGTATTTTCTAACCTGAATCCATATTAATTGTATAGCCTATTAAATGGGTGAGCTGTACTCAGTGAGTTACAGCTGTTAGATTTGCGCTAATCAATAAAAGCCTCGGGGGGGAAATAATGCACAAAGGTAAATGGTAATATAAAATTTGAACTATTGTTACTGATTAAAACTGATTCGATGTAAACCTGTAACACTCTTTGTTCATGAGATAAGGGGCGGCTGCGTTTGGCCCAGGAACCTTAGCTTGGAAACTTTCTTTTAAAATCCTATGTGAAACGATGCAATTCAGCAATAAACTAGATAAATGATGGTTTCTATGTTTAACTAATACTTTTGATAAACGTAGCCTACTCCGAAGTAAATAGAAATAACACTGAAAACGCACCATTAGAATCGGATATATTGAAAACCAACTCCAGTTAATATAGATGCGAGTAACAGTATGAAAGTATTTCAGTCTTTTGAGTAATTTACAGAAAACGAATCAGAAACAACGCGGGTAAAAACTCTAAGGTTAATCTTAGCAGCGAGTTATTAACTACAATGTGGTAAAAATGATCTGAAATAAAGTCCGTTGCAGGTTTAATATGATTCTCTAGTCGCTAATCAGCTAATTGAGCCACAAGCTTCTTTCTTACGACCGATGCGCTGCGATTCTCTGGTTGTAAACAATCATAGATCCCGACACTGATGAAGCGTTAATAGCGCTCTGCGGCTGGAAGTCTATAAATAGGAACTTAAACACTTGTTTTGATGGAAAGTTTAGTCTCGAGTTTTCAGTTGCTTCCTGGATGTTAACGAGTCCGGGTTAGTCAAACTGTTTGTTTTTTGCGCAAAACCACTTCCTGTTTCAAACATGAGCTTTCCAAATTAAAATATGGTAATGCTTAACTTCATGAATCATGCTTTTATTTTCCCAAGAAGGGGAACTTCTGCTGTACCGGTAGCAAAGTGACAGATAATAGAAGCATTTAGATCATAGACCGTATATAAATTTAGATTCACACAAAGGAGGTAGAAAGCATAAAACAAACTTAGGATTAGAACATTAAATGATAAAGAATAAAGCTTTAGTCATACCTCGACCAAAAAGAACTTTTCCTTAATGATAGTAATGTTTAATAAAAATGTTAAATAATAAGGAAGCATTTGGGATACACTAGGCTACCTGTGTCAGCTGCATGATGTTCTTCTGTACAGCACCTTGGTCGGCCTCGGCTGTGTATAAACGTGTATAAAAGTGGTATGGCATATGTGAAAATTATGCATTTAGTCCAATCTTTAAGCCAACAGGTGTGACCTACACACACAGTGGGGTTTAACTTAGTTTTTATTTTTTAAAATTTAGTTTACTTCATTAAGACAAATGATGATAAAAATAGATTCAGAATTTCGGTCACTGTTCTAAAGACGGGAAAAATGTGGAAAATATTCAGTTAACACCTGTGTGCATTATATGCTATAGATCGCATAAAAACAGGGTGTCAGTATAAAAAATGTGAGACACACTATCAAACCGCAGTTAATTCTATTCAGTTGTAACACTTTTTGATGTTTGAGGGGGTTTTTGTGTGTTCCTTTTAATAAAAGATTAAATGAAACAGGAGTAACGAGGCTAATTATAAAATATAAGCTGTCTAAAGTACTGAGTAGAGGTAAAAAGTTGGTAAATAGATAATTACTGCGGTGAAGTATAAAGTATAACTCAAGTCCTACACAGAAACTGCAATGAAGAAAACTTTCTTTCGTAAGCAAGAGTATCAGGTACAGGTAAAAAGGTTACTTGACATCGTTGTTATTACAATAGAGTGGCATATTCAAATCTGAATGTGCAACTGAGTTAGATAAATTGAAATAGAGATGTTTTACAGTTGTACAGGCTTTAAAATTGTGCATTTAGAATAAATGTATTATTTTTTTCAAGGAGTTAACAGAGAATAAACTGTAAGAAACAGATGAGCAAATAACAGCAGCAGAGATATTAATTAGGTAAATAAACTGTGTCCTGAGTAAAACAATTTTAAGTAAGGTGGTTGCAAAGATCATCCTTACGGTAACATCAATTAGATTCTGGAAAAGCAGGGTCTGAAGAAGTTGTCTAATTCAATTCAAAATACTTTATTGATCCCAGAGGGAAATGAAGTGTTTTGTAGCTAATGCAAGTAGGACTAAAATTCTTAAATACATTAGATAACTATGTGGTGAAATTGTTATTTTGTTTATGCAAGGCAAGTGTCACGGGGTGTGTGGAGAATGGACCCAAACGCACTCGCTGAAGGAAGGTGCAGGATGTTTTATTAAAGTGAGGAGATCGTGATGATGGTGGTGAATGGAGACACTGGACATCGGGCTGGAACGAAGAGGCAGGAAGACGACACACCATGGGGATGAAGACAATAGAGGACTAGGAGGAAGGAGGAAGGATGGTCCGGCCGGGAGTGAAAGGAAGTGAGGGGTCTTAAAGGCAGGAGGTGAGTAGGATCAGGTGTGGATGATGAGACAGGTGAAGACAATCAGGCAGGAATAGGGCAGCGTGACAGGACCCCCCCCTTTAAAGGTGGATTCCAGACACCGTGGAGAGAGTGAAAAAGAAAGGGAAGAGAAACCCTTGCCAGGGTGGGTGGAGGGGGCCCACGGAAGGAGGGCCCCGAGTCTCTTTGGGTATGCCCCTGGAAGTCTGGCGGACGGCCCCGGCGGCGGCCCCTGAGGACCTGGAGGTCGGGCGGACGGCCCCGGCGGCGGCCCCTGGCTGGACGGAGGTCGGGCGGACGGCCCCGGCGGCGGCCCCTGGCTGGACGGAGGTCGGGCGGACGGCCCCGGCGGCGGCCCCTGGCTGGACGGAGGTCGGGCGGACGACCCCGGCGGCGGCCCCTGGCTGGACGGAGGTCGGGCGGACGGCCCCGGCGGCGTCCTCTGGCTGGACGGAGGTCGGGCGGACGGCCCTTAAGGATCTCTTCTGAGGGTCAGGTAGTGCCAAAGATGCCTGGCCGGTAAAGGTCGGCCGAGACAAAGAAGGCTCCTCAGACGAAGGCTCTGGAGGCTCGGACGCCTCCTCAGACGAAGGCTCTGGAGGCTCGGACGCCTCCTCAGACGAAGGCTCTGGAGGCTCGGACGCCTCCTCAGACGAAGGCTCTGGAGGCTCGGACGCCTCCTCAGACGAAGGCTCTGGAGGCTCGGACGCCTCCTCAGACGAAGGCTCTGGAGGCTCGGACGCCTCCTCAGACGAAGGCTCTAGAGGCTCGGACGCCTCCTCAGACGAAGGCTCTGGAAGCTCGGACGCCTCCTCAGACGAAGGCTCTGGAGGCTCGGACGCCTCCTCAGACGACCGTTCTGGAGGCTCGGACGCCTCCTCAGACGACCGTTCTGGAGGCTCGGACGCCTCCTCAGACGACCGTTCTGGAGGCTCGGACGCCTCCTCAGACGCCTGCTGAGACGACCGTTCTGGAGGCTCCAGTGATGGGGACGGGTCCTCCCTGACCCTCCCCGGGAGCTCCAGCGACGCATGGGGAAATGTCCATCGCTGGAGAACAGCCAAAGTGATGGCCAGGAAGACCGCAGGAATGTTGGAAGCCGAGACTGGCTCTGGAGCTGGAACGGGCTCATGGACTGGGACTGGCTCATGGACTGGGACTGGCTCATGGACTGGGACTGGCTCATGGACTGGGACTGGGACTGGCTCATGGACTGGGACTGGGACTGGCTCATGGACTGGGACTGGGACGGGCTCATGGACTGGGACTGGAACGGGCTCATGGACTGGAACGGGCTCATGGACTGGAACGGGCTCACGGACCGGAGCCGGAACGGGCTCACGGACCGGAGCCGGAACGGGCTCACGGACCGGAGCCGGAACGGGCTCACGAACCGGAGCCGGAACTTCCCCGGGAGCGGCCCCACCTCGGCGGCGTCGCTGCCTGCGGCGAAGCGCTCCCCTGGAGCAGAGGTAGGCCGTCTTGTCCCCATAGACGAACTCGAAGAGGTCCTCCTCCCTGATGTGAGGAGCCCCCGAAGAGCCAGCTGGAGGAGGGACAAAGACGGCGGGGGAGAGAACCGGCGGTGGGTGCCACGCGGAGATCGAGCCGACGTTGGTGGTCTGTGTGGCCGCGCCGCCCTGCTCCTCGCTCGCTGAATCTCCGGTTCGGCGGGTCCGTCGCCTACGGCCAGATGGTGGAGGCGGAGAGGGCGGACCGATCGTCTGGTCCAACGCCTCCTGGCGAATCCCCTCCGCCTCGCGCCGCAGATCGGCGAGCTCCCGGGCCGAGAAGTCACTCTGGAAGTGAGGGAGCACTCCGGGGATCTCCCCGGCTCCGGAGACCCGCACAGGGAGGTGAGGAGAGGCAGCGAGTCTGGCCAGGTTAGCCCAGACGTCCTGGCGCAGGGCGGCGATCTCCCGGGCGAGCGCTGGGTCCATGTTTAGGGCCGGACCATTCTGTCACGGGGTGTGTGGAGAATGGACCCAAACGCACTCGCTGAAGGAAGGTGCAGGATGTTTTATTAAAGTGAGGAGATCGTGATGATGGTGGTGAACGGAGACACTGGACATCAGGCTGGAACGAAGAGGCAGGAAGACGACACACCATGGGGATGAAGACAATAGAGGACTAGGAGGAAGGAGGAAGGAGGGTCCGGCCGGGAGTGAAAGGAAGTGAGGGGTCTTAAAGGCAGGAGGTGAGTAGGATCAGGTGTGGATGATGAGACAGACAGGTGAAGACAATCAGGCAGGAATAGGGCAGCGTGACAGCAAGGCAATTTTATTTGTATAGCACACTTTCAACAACAAGGTAATTCAAATATAAGAACCTAATTGCAAACCTAAATGATTGGGATATGATCATCTGGGGGTTGAAGATGCATCAGCAGTGGCAGCAGCAGGATCCACAGGTTCTGAGGTTGTGTCTTATGCATGACCTTTAACCTACTAAGTTTCTTTTCTTGACACTGGAGAAGCAGTTGAAGTTATTGTTTCTTTGTTTCTTGATTTTTAAGGCATGTGCAAGACGATGCCTTAAAAAAAGGGGGGAATTGGATTTGATAGTAATTGGAACAGATTTTTAAGGGATTATGAAGAGAATTGTAACTTGCAAGTAATTGAGTTTCTTGTGAATCATAACTCCGTCATAAATTAATGAGGGTTTTTACTACCTGGACTTGACATCTGACTTCATATTCCATTCCGGTTCGGGTTCAGAGTTGTTGTACATATTGTGTCTGGGAACTTTACAAAGTTTTAATTTGATCTGAAAACCTTCTTTACTTCTTGCTGGGAGTAGTTGATTCTTGGGATTTTTTACTCTCACAAGTTGGAATGGTTTGTTGTCTTTTTCTTGGCATGGATTTAGTACAGAGTGATTTGGAGACATTTACCTTAATTGTAATCTACCTTCAGTTGATGAGGTTTGGCTCATTAACCAGGTTGTGAGTTGTTTAGAATTGCTTTTGCACACAGTTGCATCAGGTTGATCTGAAACCATACTCAGAGGGTGTGGGTTCCACTTAATCACTTGTCATAATCATTCCGTTCATCTTTTGTGAATTGGCTCACCTATGTTTGAACATCAATGCTCTAGTACCTAATTAGCTCAGCTCCCAAGGGTCGCATTGGGAGGTTCTCACTTAAGGACCTTCTTGGACTCAAGTCTTCTTTATAATGGAAACCCTGAGATACTATTTTTTGAGCAGCAAAAAAAATAAATCCCACAAAAGACGCGCAGCTGCAGCTGGTGTGTTATAATTACTGCACCTGAGACTCTGTCGGAGTTGTGTGAGGTGGGGAGGGGTGGAGGAGGGGTAGGGGAGCTCTGCAGGGCCGAGGCTCTCGGCTGAGTGTTTAAGGTCAGAGGAGGAGATGGGTGGAAAAGGAGCAGGCGTTTCAGCAACCCCGAGAACTTCTTGTTTGTTGTTCTTCATTGTTTGTGGAGATAAACAAGTAAAAATTAAATTGCACTGATTTAGTCATTGTTTTTGTTTTATTTGACCTATGCACCACAATTTCACAGTCCAATATAGATCCATCCATCCATCCATTTTCTGTACCCGTCCATCCTAATGCAGGGTTGCGGGGGGGCTGGTGCCTATCTCCAGCGGTCAAGGGGTGAAAGCGGTGGTACACCCTGGACAGGTTGCCAGTCCATCGCAGTACTTACTCCATTATACACATTTATAGAATTTTATTTTAGTTTTATTCTTCTGAGTACCAGTTCCAGCTATTCTTATTATATAATTTAGAGAATTTTACAATTAAAGAAAGTTGAGTAAATTGGGTTCAAGTTTCCATTTGTGTGACCCTCTGACAAAAACTCTGGTTTTTCATGTGGCCCCATGTAAAAATTAATTGCCCACCCCTGCTATAAAAGAAGATAATTTCTAGAAAGACGAAAAAAGCTTGGTAGACTCTCCTTACCAAACCCCTGCTCCTATTTCTACAATTGCACTGCTCTGGGTGGCTGCATGTTGGACTGGCTCTGTTGACTACATATTAATTTTTGTTTTTGCTACATTGTTTCCTCTGTTTTCTTGAGGAAAATTGCATTTTTTTACCTGTATACTTTTCAGTTTTTGATGCTGTGAAGCTGGAAGGATTTTTGCTGTTAATTTTTCACTTCTTGATAACTTGTTATGATGTGTAACCATGGCAACAATGTGGTTTCCAGCCCGGAGCAGCTGATTGACATTGCAAAAGCTGAAATAATACGTCAACTGAAGCCACAAATCCCCGATGAGTTGATAAGGAGGAGACGTGGATGCAGAGCAGGAGCAAAAAGGAGACAGAGAAAAAGGAAGTTCAAGCCATCTCTTCCATCGATCATAACGGGCAACGTGAGATCACTGGCTAAAAAGATGGATGAACTCCAAGCTCTTACAAGAACTCAGCCAGAGTATCGGGAATGCAGTGTTTTGTGTTTTACTGAGACGTGGCTGCAGGATCATATCCTCAACTCCAACGTCTCTCTGCCAAGCTTCCTGACTGTACGAGCAGACAGAGATCTGAAGACGAGCAGGAAAAGAAAAGGAGGTGGAGTAGCAGTGCTTGTCAACAACAGATGGTGTCATCCAGGACATGTTACTGTGAAGTGTCGTCTCTGCAGCCCAGATATCGAACTCTTGGCAGTAAGTTTTTGTCCATATTATTTACCAAGAAAGTTCACCAGTGTAATTTTGGCAGTTGTTTACATTCCACCTTCAGCTGTTTCTGCATGTGATGTCATCAGTTCCATTGTTGCTAAGCTACAAACCCAGCACCCCAATGCATTTGTGGCAATACCTGGTGATTTTAATCATGCCCCGCTCTCATCTACGGTCGTGGCCAAAAGTTTTGAATGACACAAATAAGTGTGCTGCAAAACTACTTTTAGATCTTTGTTTCAGTTGTTTCTGTGATGTACCGAAATATAATTACAAGCACTTTATACGTTTCAAAGGCTTTTATTGACAATTACATGAAATTTATGCAAAGAGTCCGTATTTGCAGTGTTGGCCCTTCTTTTTCAGGACCTCTGCAATTCGACTGGGCATGCTCTCAATCAACTTCTGGGCCAAATCCTGACTCATAGCAACCAATTCTTTCATAATCACTTCTTGGAGTTTGTCAGAATTAGTGGGTTTTTGTTTGTCCACCCGCCTCTTGAGGACTGACCACAAGTTCTCAATTGGATTAAGATCTGGGGAGTTTCCAGGCCATGGACCCAAAATTTCAATGTTTTGGTCCCCGAGCCACTTTGTTATCACATTTGCCTTTTGGCACGGTGCTCCATCGTGCTGGAAAATGCATTGTTCTTCACCAAACTTGTTGGATTCTTGGAAGAAGTTACTGTTGCAGGGTGCTTTGGTACCATTCTTTATTCATGGCTGTGTCTTTGGGCAAAATTGCAAGTGAGTCCACTCCCTTGGATGAGAAGCAACCCCACACATGAATGGTCTCAGGATGGTCTCAGGATTTACTGTTAGCATGACACAGGACTGATGGTAGCGATCACCTTTTCTTCTCCGGACAAGCCTTTTTCCAGATGCCCAAAACAATCGGAAAGAGGCTTGATTGGAGAATATGACTCTTTGACAAGCACATGGAGAGGACATTAATGCCATGACTGAGTGTGAGACTGACCAAATAAACTTTTGTGTGGACAACATCATCCCCACCAGAACAGTGAGAGGCTTCCCTAATAATAAACCCTGGATCACCAGTGACCTGAAGGAACTGCTAAATAAGAAAAAAAAGAGCCTTCAGGGAGGGAGAAAGGGAATTACTGAGGAGTATACAGAAGCAACTTAAGGTCAAGATCAGAGACAGCAAAGAGGCATACAGGAAGATTCTGGAGAACAAACTACAGAAGAAAAATATCAGAGATGTCTGGTCAGGAATGAAAAAGATCACAGGCTTTAAGGACAGGAAGGATTGGATAGATGGAAGTCTGGACAGAGCCTCATTGGCTCTGTCCAGACTTCCACACTGAACACACTCTTCCACAGGCTCAGTTCAAGAACTAGCTCAGCATCCTCCTCTCCTGTTCCCAGGCAAACAGACATCCCACTCTCCTCTGACCAACAGCTTTCCTGTCAAACCTCAAATGTTTTATCCTTGATCTCTGATTCCACAAGTTTGACTTCGACCAAGTCAGGAAATGCTGCTAGCCTCTTTGCCTCCCCCTCCCACTTGTCTGCTTCCAAAAGTCAGGTGAAGATGCAGCTGGAAAAACTGAACCGGAACAAGGCTGCAGGTCTAGATGGTGTCAGCCCCAGAGTCCTGAAGGCCTTTGCAGAGCAGCTCTGTGGGATTCTGCAGTACCTCTTCAACCTTAGCCTGAGTCAGGAGAAGGTTCCAGTGTTGTGGAAGACATCCTGCCTTGTTCCAGTACCAAAGAGAACTCACCCATCAGTCATCAATGACTATAGACCTGTTGCCTTGACATCCCACATCATGAAGATCCTGGAGAGACTCCTGTTGGCCCACCTGAATAAACATACAAGAACTTATCAGGACCCGCTGCAGTTTGCTCATCGCTGTGGAGTTGGGGTTGAAGATGTCATCATCCACCTGCTTCAACCAACTCACTGTCATCTGGACAAAGCAGGCTGCACTGTGAGGATCATGTTCTTTGATTTCTCCAGTGCATTTAACACAATTCAGCCTGATTTGCTTTGTCAGAAACTCCTGAAGACACAGGTGGAGCCTTCAGCAATCGCCTGGATCAGTGACTACCTGATAAACAGACCACAGTTTGTGAAACTGAAGAATTGTGTTTCAAACCAGGTGGTCAGCAGCACAGGAGCACCACAGGGGACCATACTCTTACCATTCCTTTTTACTTTGTACACCTCAGACTTCCAGTACAAATCCGAGACCTGTCATCCGCAGAAATACTCAGATGACTCTGCAGTTGTTGGGTGTATCAGAGATGGACAAGAAGCTGAATACAGAAAGCTGGTGGACTGCTTTGTGACATGGTGTTGCAGATCCTCTACAAGTCTGTTGTGGAAAGTGTAATCTCTTCAGCTATCATCTGTTGGGGTTGCAGCATCAGAGCCAGGGATTTAAAAGGGCTAAACAACCTGATAAAGAAGGCTGATTCCGTTCTTGGCACTACTGTGGAACCATTGGAGATGATGATGCAAAGAAGGATTCTTCATAAAATCAAAAAATTATGGACAACCCTGAGCATCTTCTTCATGAGACTGTCATACAACAACAGAGTGTCTTCAGTCGGATGCTTCATCAGTTTCGCTGCAATACAGATCACTATAGGAAATCCTTCCTTCCCACAGCCATCACTATCTACAACAACTCCTTAAAGAATTAATTATGAGCTGCAACAATACTTAACATTCCTCTGGGATCAATAAAGTATGTTTGAATTGAATTGAATTGAATAGAATATTACTAGGCTGCCAATTAAAATACCACTTCTTTAGGTAAAAAGACTGGAATGGTTCACCCCTGGCTTCAGACTGACTTTACAACAAGTAGGCTGTATTATGTACCTGCCTTACTATGTGCATCCTTACAGGCAATAGTTAATGATGTAATCATGAGTCAATCTATACATTCTAAAGCCATTTTAAAAATACATAGAACATATCTTCATTTATTCTCCAGTTATAAACAAACATCTTTTTCAATCTTTGCTGGATACAAAATATCAGTTTTGGCAAATCAGAGGTATATATAGCATAAAGGTCTTATACAGAAGACAATAGCAGACCTGGCACCAGGGTAATTTAGCTGGGGGGCTGTAGCTTTTTGTTTGGGGGGGGGGGGGATTTTTTATTTAAGTGCTTAGCGTTTTTACGTCCTGTTGTCAGTTTGTTCAATACTTCTGAGTCAAATCTGCCTTTTTGACACCCTTTCTATGTAGATTCATATTATAAATCATTTCAAAGCTGAGGTTCTTTCAGGGGTGGGCTGGCCAGAAGAAGGTCCGGAAGTTTTCCCAAATGGCTGGTCTGTTGTAGATTGTTGGCCAGAACGTTTGTTTTTGTAATCCAAGAGCAGGTGCGGTTGAGACACTGTCATGATCCTGCTCTGTGTCTGCTTGTGTACCTGAGTGAGCCATTGTAAGCGCTGCTGGTGGTGCTGAAACTGTGGGTTATTAGTACCTCTCTTTGCTGCTGCCAACTATTTTGATGGTATTTTCTAACTGCTACCAGACATCAGTGGCTCTCTTCTGCTTTACAAGGAAGGCAGCCTAATGTCACAGTGCTTCCAAATAAAGGTTGCCTCAATGCCTAAAAGTTTGAGATATTCATGGAAAACCAATTTACATTTCTTATCAACGACCCAACAAGTTAAAGAAACTTCCAAGCCCCCAGGTTGAATTTCAACACCATTTCACACCCACCCTGCTTGCGATTCAAATGATGATTCAATAGATCATGCAATCCTAAGTGTAAACACAGTACATGGTTTTGTCAAACCACTCAGAAAGCAAATAAATGACAACTTACCGTTCAAAGCCACATATCAAAACACAGGACAGACCCATCTCGAACAAAAACAGTCTTTTTATATACACAACCGTCCAGATAATGTCCTCCTTTAAAATAGTTAGTCCACAACAAGTCTTGTGTGTATTTCTCACAAAGATTCATCAAAACTACCGTTAGCATGCAAGTTAGCCTAACAAATAACACAGCACACTACTTCTTATTCTTTGTGTTTATAAACAGCCTGCAAACAACAAATTGGTGCATTACTGGCACCGACTGGTATGGAGTGTGGACCAGAGTCAATACATTACATGGTTAGAACTTAATTATTACCTGAATGGGTGGGCCCATGACGCCAGGCCTGGACACTAGTAATTGAGTCACTCAATTTAGTTTTTTTGATGTAGTTTTTTTAAGTACTTTGAAGAGTAGCTTTACTGCCCTATACTTTTCACTTTTACTTCAGTAATATTATAAAATATAGATAGATAGATTTTACTTGAGTAAAATTTCTCGATACTCTATCTACTGCAAGTAATTTCACTGAATATATTCTAAAGTAGACCAGGATGGTTTGGATATATATATATTTGCTTACTGAACAAAATAATTTAAAAACTGCATTATGTATTTTCCCAGGTTATCTTCTTCTCTAATATTAAAATATATTTTACAATTAGCAACAGTATGCATGATAAGAGAGGAAAACCAGAAAATATGCATAACACACTTTTCCACATAAGTGTATTTGTTTGGTAATATTCAAAGCTAATGACTCATGAAGTTATAGACTGTATAGCAATGCACAGGTCACAGCTGTTGTTTATACAATTCAGGATCTGGGTGCAAATGACATATTTATGTTGGTTCATGTGTATAAGTGTTAACATCTAAATCATCCCTGAATGAATCATCATTCATTTTTCTGTTCATGAAAGCTGCATGTTTTGAATTATTTTTGTAAATGCATAGCAGTGAGTGCACAGTAAAAGAAATTGATGCCTCTGGAATATTTATCTGTATGTTTGTGCAGTGATTAGAAAAATATATGTGACTTCCATGATGTACTTTAGTGGGATTTTAGTGGGATTTCATGTGTGCAACACCAAACAATGCGGAGGAGTTATCAATCTTGTCTTAGAGCATGAACTCAAAAATATGTGCATTTGATCAGTGTTCTATCATGTGATGTTACAAAATGGGTTGTTTGATGATTATTATTGTAACCCTTCAATCAAACGTTGGCAGCATCTATGAGGAACTTAAAGTGCTGACACTTGTTCAAACTCAAGCAGAGTTAAAAACAAAATTCTAAGGTGTCCCCATCATATAAACAATCAAAGGAAGGATTTCTATAGGTTAGAGTCCTATTTGTCAATAAAAGCAATAGAAATCTAAAAATAGATGTGATAGATGTCTGTCAGTCCTTTGATGTGTTGACAATCAAATTTTTGTGCCGCAGCATCCATAGCCTCTGTGACACTGCTCAGAGTTCTCAGTTCAGGTTCAGGTCAAGTGAGGAAGGGGGCCATGTGATGGTTTTTTATCTTTAGTGCCTTTACTGGCAAGCCACGTAGAGGAGTACTTGTCCTGGAGCATTGTCCTGCATAAAAATCGTTGTTCTTTTGAAACATGCAGACTTCTCCTGTACCCTTACTTGAAGGAAGTGTCTTCTAAAACTGACAGTAGGTTTGGGAGTTGATTATTAGACCAATTTCAACCCAAAAAGGTCCAACCAGCTCATCTTTAATAATACTAGCCCATACCAGTACCTTACCTCCACCTTGCTGGCATCTGACTCTGGCATCTGGAGCTCTGTGCCTATTACCGATCCACCCATTGGCCCATCCATCTGGTCCATCAAGAGTCAGCCTTATTTCATCCATCCGTAAAACCTTTGAACCTTTGACTTCAAGGCAAGGCAAGGCAAGGCAATTTTATTTGTATAGCACACTTTCAACAGCAGGGCAATCCAAGGTGCTTTACATGATTTGGTGATTTAAAAAACAAAAAAACAATGGAAATTAAAAGTAACGCACATTACACATGATACACAATAAAGCAAGAGAAAGATAAAAAAATAGCAAGAGAGCATGAACACATTTCATACATATGACATCAAGCATTTACTCGAAGACAATTCTAAACAGATGGGTTTTTAGTCTCGATTTAAAGCAGTTCAGAGTTTCAGCAGCTCTACACTCGTCAGGAAGTCTGTTCCAGATAAGGGGAGCATAGCAACTGAAAGCTGCTTCTACGTTGTTTAGTTCTGAGACTAGGGATGTTTAGTAGGCTAGAGTTGGAGGACCTGAGTGGTCTGGGTGGTTGGTACTGAAGAGATTTAAAATTCTGTTAATGTTGTATGAGGGTTTAATTCTATAGTGCATGTGGAAACACTTAGAAATAGTGAACAATCAAGAAGAATGTGGTACATCCTGTGTGCCTTGTGTGAAGAAGCTGTGACCATTCTGTGAACAAAGATCTATGTGGGAGGAGTTTCATGGAAACTCAACTTTCAATAAAAACCTTATGCTGAGATAAAGCTGTGCTCAGTTACTAGAACGGAGTCCAGCAAACAATGTCTCGCTGTTAAAATATATAATTGTTGTTTGTTGTTCTTATTGCTCCTTTTTACAGAACTGAACGAGCACGCGGGAAGGTGAAATGAGAGCTCAGAGAGAGCCCAGGGTCATAAAATAAATGTGTGTCTGTTCCTTTAAGAGAGGCTTTAAATTAGAGTGAAAACACCTTTCCAACAGTACCATGGCAACAGGTCTTAAACATATTTTGGTGCTAAGCCATGTAATGATTTATAAACTAGTATGAGTATTTTGAACTTTAGAACTGGGGTGATGTGCTCTACTTTCCTGGTTCTAGTGAGGACGTGAGCGGCAGCATTCTGGATCAGCTGCAGCTGTCTGATTGACTTTTTAGGCAGAACTGTGAAGATGCTGTTGCAGTAATCAATCCGACTAAAGATAAACGCATGTATGAGTTATTCTAGGTCGTGTTGCAACATCAGTCGTTTAATCCTAGAGATGTTCTTCAGGTGATAGAACGCTGACCTTGTTATTGCCTTTATGTGACCCTGGAGGTTCAGGTCTGAGTCCATTACTACACCTAGGTTTCGAGCCTGATCAGTAGTTCCTAGCTGTATTAACTGAAGCTGTGTGCTGACTCTTGATAGTTCCTCCTTGCTTCCAAAAACAATCACTTCAGTTTTGTTTCTATTCAGCTGGAGAAAGTTATGGCACATCCATCCATTTATTTGGTCAATGCATTGATTTAGGGTTTGAATGGGTTCAGAGTCACCTGGTGACATTGTAATGTCGAGCTGAGTGTCATCCGCGTAGTTATGGTAGCTAATGTTATTGGTTGCTATAATCTTGCCTAGTGGGAGCATTTTAGCATCTTGTTAAATAAGAGGGGCCCCAGGATGGAGCCCCGGGGCACCCCACACGTGATTTCTGTTCGTTCTGATGAAAAGTTTCCTATTGAAATATAGAAGTACCTGTTCTTTAGGTAAGATTTGAACCAGCCAAGTAGTGTACCAGAGAGTCCGACCCAGCTCTCCAGTTGTTCCAATAAAATATCATGATCAACAGTGTCAAATGCTGCACTGAGGTCCAACAGAACCAGCACTGTGGTTTTTCCACAGTCTGTATTTATGCGGATGACATTAAATACTTTGACGAGGGCAGTCTCGGTGCTGTGGTGAGCACGGAAACCAGACTGAAAAACATCAAAACGGTTTGTCATTGTTATGAAGCTATTCAACTGCTGAAACACAGCAATAATAATAATAATAATCTTACTGATGAATGGAAGATTAGAGATTGGCCTGTAGTTCTGCATTAACGTGTTGTCCAGATTTATCTTCTTTAGCAGTGGTTTAATAACTGCTGTTTTCAAAGCCTGAGGGAAGACACCTGATAGCAGGGATGAGTTTACTATTTGAACAAGATCAGACCCAATAACAGGAAGAACTTTCTTTAGAAAAGCTGTGGGTAGGATATCAAGACAGCAGTAGGAGGACCTTAATTGGATAGTGATTTTTTTCAAGGCTGTTCTGGTTTAATTCGTGGAATTCAGACATTTTCTCTACATTGTTGTTGATTGGGGATGGCACTGGTTGTGGGTTCGATATTGAGGTACAGATTGACCGTCTAATTGTTAGAATCTTTTCAGTGAAAAAGCTGGCAAATTCATTGCAGGCCCTGGTACAGTTTAGTTCAGGGGCTACTGTCACTAAAGGATTAGTTAGTCTTTCCACTGTTGCAAATAGGGTCCGTGCATTATTAATGTTTCTGTTGATGATTTCAGGAAAGAACGATTCCCTAACATCTTTTATAGTTAGCTGATATCTATTCAGTCTCTCTTTGTAGATCTCACAGTGAACCTGGAGTCGAGTTTTCCGCCATTTTCTCTCGGCGCGTCGACACTCTCTTTTTTCACTACGTACCAGTGGATTACTTGCCCACGGATACTTCTTTCTACCTGAGACTACTTTCCCTTTAGTTGGAGCAATGGAATCCATGATGTCTGAGATTTTCGTCGTACTGAGTTTGAGTTGGGAGATGAGGGGGATGTAGTGGAAGGGTAAATACGTTTAAAAGTTTCAACTGAGCTGTCCCCTAGAAAACGCTTTTTTATAGTGGTCTTACTGTGGCTGGATAATTTAGCAGAGATGGTACTATCAAAGAAAATACAGAAATGGTCAGATAACGCAATATTAATTACAGAGATGTTGGAAATATTTAAACCTTTGCTGATAATTAAGTCCAGAGTGTGTCCTTTATTGTGTGTTGGTCGTTTGACATGCTGGGTCAGGCCGAAGTTGTGGAGAGTATCATCTAATGTTTTTGCTTGTCTATCTTGGGGGTTGTCGGTATGTATGTTAAAATCCCCCACAATGATTAATTTGGTCATAGTCGATACATATTACAGAAAAAAGGTCATTGAAATCATTAAAGAAGTTAGAGTTAAGTTTTGGTGGTTTATATAAACTTAGAAATAAAGCTTTGTTAGGCTCATTTATCTGGGTGGCTAGGTATTCACAAGAATCAAACGTGCCCAGAGTTACCTTTTTAAAGTTCATTGAGTTGTGAAAAATGGTGGCTACACCTCCACCTCGTCTGTGCTTTCTGCTCTCTATTAAGAAATTATAATTTGGAGGAGTAGATTCTATTAATGCAATTGTTTCGTTATTTTCATCTAGCCAAGTTTATGATAAAAAAAGGGCGTGTAAATTATGCTCAGTGATGAAGTCATTGATAACAAAAGACTTCCCAGATAGAGATCTAATGTTTAATAAAGCTAACTTAAGTATTGTGGGCAGCTGAACCTTCTGACAGGTTATCAATTTGAGATTTTGTTTAATTTGAGAGCATGTGGTTAACGATTTATGTTTCCTGCTGCTGATAATCACTGAAATCTTAGACTCAGGGGGGGTGCTGGGCAAGTTCTGGGAGACGGTAGGGGTGGATATATTGCCCGGTTCCCTCAAATATCAAATATCTGTAATAATCAGTGGGGGGAAGCTCCCAGACTTATTGACACTAGTCCCAGCCGTTTGGTGTAGTCTAAGTTTAGGTGTTACTTGTGTCCCAAATTTCATTTGCTCATTCAGTCTGTCTGTAAAGTTTTTATATGGAGACTCATTTGATGTGGCTTGAGTCACAGGAAGATGAAGACTTAATCTCTGATGGTTGTTTATCTGTTCCTGTGGTGTCATCATGACTTGGTGTTTTTGTTCTTTGATATCCATGGGGGCATCAAGGTCAGCTTTTGGGAGCAAGTGTTTTGCTTTCTGATTTTGATAAGAAAAAATGTTTGCTGCTAACAGCCTTACTCCGGCCTTGGTAAGATAACAGCCTGCTTTGAACAGATGATTAGCACTTCCAAATACTTTGAAATTATTAATAAATGTGAACGACTTCTCAGCTGATTGTTTCTTCAACCATTTATGGAGCATGCGGAGTCTGCTAAATCTCTCATCATTCCCTTCAGGGACTGTTCCGCTGATGAGGATGTTTAAGTTAAGTCCATCAAGTCTCTGTAGGAGATCAGAAAATTCTCTCTTCAGAATCTCTGATTGTCTCATCGCGATATCTGCTGATCCAGCGTGAATGACGAGCTTTTCCAAAGCAGGATGTTGGTCCAAGATTTTTGGGATTTTTTTCTGATATTTCTCTCACTGTATTTTTGTAGCAGCTATAAACTCTGGTGTTCTTGCTACAAAAAGCCTCAATTCCATTAATTGATCTGTCTTGTATGATAACAATCTTTGCTGGGGGGGCTCTTACTTTGTTATGTGTCCATTTGATGCGGCTGGGTTTCTCCTGGTGGCTTTGACTGGTCCCGGGGGCTGCGTCATCTTTCGGGGAACTCAAGGCTGCGAATCTGTTTTTCAGTGGGATTCCAGGTGGAGAAATATCGCTTGTTTTTGGCTGAAACCTCTTTTGTTTACTTTTAGCAGAAGCGGGAGGTCTGGGTAAAGAGCTTTCTCTGTGCCGGAGTTTATTTAGTTTTTTCTTCCTCAGAGAACAGGCTGGGGTTGATGATTCCATGCGTTTTAAAGCTGGCCAGTCTTTATTAGAGTGCGGAGTTCTGCCGCTCAGGCGCCTATAGGGAGTCTCTGTGACACGGTTAGACCGATGTAACACCGGGCTGTTTGTGTTCAAAGGTAAAGTTGTGTTGTTTTCATAATCAGCGTGGAGATCAAAATTAATTTCCAGACGACGTAATTCGTTTCAATGCCCTCAATTCTGTGGAGCAGTTTTTCAAAATCCTCAGCTGAGCAAAAAGCCATGTTGATAAGTCCATAAAAAAGTAATCCAAGAAGAGATCCGGTCCAATACAGTAACTCCAGTGGCTGGGTAGATAAAGTAACTAAGAAAACGTTAAGAAAGAAAACAAGAAAAGCAAACAGAAAATAAAGTGAACAGATCTGGAGAGAGACAGAGAGCAGCTGCTCCTCCTTCAGCAGAAAGGCGTGAAGATATTTCCATGGCCAGTCCAGACACTTCAGCTTATGTATGTTGTTCACTAGTGGTCAAGTTTCAACCTTCCTTATCTTGGCCATCTCTCTGAACCCTGAACATCTTGTAACTCTAGGTACTCTAGGTAGGTTACCACTTTAGAATGACAGAACTGGAAGATAATGGGTTCCTGGTTGCTTTAAGCTTGATTTTTCGCTAACTTTTGGTCATTTTCAACTTCTCAGAGTCAGGTAAATCTCTTCTTTTGGCCAATTTTGCCTAAAGAAAAGAAGATTGTTAGGTAATTGTTGTGGTTTACCTAAAACGAGTCACACACAAAAGTCGGAGATAATTTAGACAATAAGCTCTGCAGAGGTAGATGTGGTTAAATCAGTTCTGCAGAGGGAGACCAGCAAAATACGGTAAGGAAAGAGCCAACCGTCTGTCTGTTATCAGCTCCTCGTCACTCGTTCCTCACTGATCTCATCACTGGTCTCAAAGGGTCTCCCCTCTGCAGGCTCTCTTTATTTAGTCACACTTCATTAACATATTAAAAGAACAGGATGTCATGCACAAGAGAATGTGACTGAAACCAAAATGACATTTAAAAAGTACATTAGAACTATGTGATAAAAACACCCTAAGAAAATAATAATACACCATTATTATTTTCCCTAACAAAGATGCCGGCTGATTATGTACATCTTGATAATAGGGTGTCAGGGGCATTTCCTAGACCTGGGAAAATTGGATGCTGAACCCAAACCCTCATAGAGGATCGGTTATTTAAATATTTGGATATTATGCCTGCATGCAAATATTTGTGTATATGATAAATATAGAATGCACATTTCTTTACTCCAAGCCTTGAACACCAATGTCCTGGAGCAACATCTGTCCAGTAACACCCTCCCAGCAGCAACTGCTCCACCCCACGCGCGCACACACACACACACACACACACACACACACACACACACACACACACAAGAACCACCACCATCATTAAGACATAAAGTATACACCCGCACATAACTGACATCATGAAAGACTGATTTTGTATAATCCAAATGTAAAAGTATTGTAAGCAACACAAGACATAAAACAATCATTAACAACCAACCATTGAACAGCCAGTGACCGGGAGGTAAACAAAAACATCAGCACATAACATCACAATAAATCTTTTTGTATCAATATTTGAACTAAAGCAGCATCCAGAAACAAAACATCCAACACTCATGGGAAAGCCGGTGGAACTTCTAACAAGCAAAGAAATTTAAAAAAAGGAATAAAATGAACAACAGATGCAGAATACGTTTATCTCTGGAAGATCTTAAAATATTATTGGAAAGGTTTATCGAATAAAATATTTATTTAGATAAATGTTTTGTGTTTAAATATCTAAATAAAATATAAATGATGTAAAACACATATGTACCTTTTTTTCCATAATGGTTATTTGGAAATTCGGGACCTTTTCTAAAGGATACACCAGTGTATAATGTAGACTACAACACTAGATTTAATGCTAATGTATATAACAGAAAAGGACAAGGCTAATGGTTTAGATTGAACAGTATAGCTAGCTTAACTTTTGAAATATCATGTACTATCACCAATGATCTGCTTAATTTTTATATAATTTCGAAGACATACATGGTTTAAATTACTGGTGTGTTTACTTGTTTCATGTGTTGGCCCAGAGTCTTGCCAGTGTTGAGAAGGTGTTTTCACTCTAATTTAAAGCCTATCTTAAAGGAACAGACACACATTTAATTTATGACCCTGGGCTCTCTCTGAGCTCTCATTTCACCTTCCCGCGTGCTCGTTCATTTCTGTAAAAAGGAGCAATAAGGACAACAAACAACAATTATATATTTTAACAGTGAGACGTCGTTCACTGGACTCAGTTCTAGTAACTGAGTACAGCTTTATCTCAGCATAAGGTTTTTATTTAAAACAAGTTAAAAAGAAACTCCTCTCACATAAATCTTCCTTCACAGAATGGTCACAGCTTCTCCACCAAAAGGCACACAGGATGTGCCACATTCCTCTCGATTATTCACGGTTTCTAAGTGTTTCCACATGCACTACAAAATTAGACCCTCATACAACATTAACAGAATTTATATCTCTTCATGTCCCTCTCTTGATCTCTTATTTTAAGAGATCACTATATATAAGGAAAAATGTCAGGCAAAGAATCATATCAATTTTGAGTCCATCTTCTCTGGAACTTTTCGGATCAGTAGTCAAGTCATCTTGTTCTGGCCGTGAATTGTGGTCGTCCGGCTCGCTCTTCTATGACCTAAGGCGAGAGGTTGCCAGCACATCACCTATATGCAGCTAAAGTGTATCTTTTCAGTAGCCTTGAGTTTGAAAACTCTAAGGACTGCACGCAGACGAGAGGATCGTTCTGCCCCTTTTGGCAGGGGTCTCAGCTTCTTTTCCTTCAAACCCTGCTGCCCCAGGTGGGCAGCTCTGTGCTCCAAGCCGCGCTGCCACCTGATGGTGCAGGTGTGCTGAAGTTGGAAACCTCTCAGCAGAGGGTTCAAGTAGGTTGTGTGGTCTGCTCCTTGCTGTTCTTCTCCCGCTCTGGCTTGCTGCTCCTGCATGTCCTCTCAGGTTCGTCCTGACTCCTCAGTGGGAGTGCATTGGCTCCAGCCTTTTTCTGTAGTATGATTACCTGAGAGACTGTGGTCTGGTTGGCTGCTGGTCTCTCACTTGGTCAACAAAGCCTAAAAGAAGAGCTTGCAACTAATTTGCTTTTTCCTGTTTGCTTTATCCATAATTGTATCTGTTTGGAGATTCATTTCTTATGGATTTGTCCTCTTTTTTTATCAAATCCCTCACTCACCTCATAGTCTTAAGTAGTGCTGCACTGATCGGCTGCACTAACACAAAATCAAATTATTATCCTGACTGCTTACAAACTAGGTCTATCTGTAGAAAAAGCTAATGCTTTTGCTGAATGTAAATCACAAAAATCATCATTGACCCAAAGTGCACTCTAAAAATCCTGTATCAAAAATGAGCAACACTGGAACAACCTAGACCATAAAGAATATTTCTTCAAAATATATATAGTAGACATTATAATGTAAATGAAAACTTCCAAACAAAGAGTAAATGCATAAAACATGCCACAAGGTAAGATGAATGGGTTGTGTGCTAAAACAACCAACCGCACAAAGGTGCCAAAACAGGATGGAAAACAGGAAACGTCTGGTCTTTTTGGATTGTGGAAATGGCATCATGAGCATGACAGACCGCTCAAAAGAAAAATGTGCTGCTTTAAAGCTCAACCGGCAGAAAACGATCAGTTTAATTTTATTCATTTACACTGCTAACAGCCTAAGTTCATTAAACCTGTAGTCCTATAAGATTTTACCACATCACCAACTATTGTAATTCATCTTCTGAGCTGATGAAGCCCAATACTTAAAAAAGAAAACTATAATTTCAACCGATTTAACCAATAAACTGTTGAACCCTAAACAAATGCTGTTTTTTATTTTGTTTTTTCATTTATCTGAAATGCTTTTAATGCAACAAATTGAAAGGCTTTGTTTTGTGAAAAATAATTGAAATGTAAGTTCCCCTTGTGCCTAAGGATCTCCTCCCTTTTCCTGAAACAGAACTGTTTCAGAAACATCCAATTATTTAAGTCTCCTGTTAATCAGGTGTGACTAGATCTGCAGCTTGTTACGGAAAGATGTTATAGTTCAATAAACACCTGTATTGTAGATCAATCTCCATGTATACAGTATTTAAGCTCAATTCCTAGATGTCAGCTGCTAGACCTTTCTGCCAGGGAAGAATTAACAAAACCACTGAATCTATAATTTAATGTGTCCAATCATAACATGACCTTACCCACCTCGGTCCATGGGAAAAAAGATAACAGAACCTTATTTCAATCACTCTATAATTTGTTTTCAGTGGGCATATCGGGGCCTAGATGGGACCATGAGGGGCTGAAATTTCACGCCTCCTCCTTCTGCTGTGTCGGATCTCCTCTGCAAATACAAGAAAAGAATGCTCTTTAAGTCTCAACAGAAGCACATCCACCGTTCTCATTTTGAGGGTAATTGTGTCAGAGCCAAAATCCGCAGAGAATCAGCAGGTCGTCCATAGAAAAGTTCCCATCACATTCACGATATGGAGCACATACTATATACTTTTTTCCCCATGTGCCCAGAGTGGTATGAAAGTGTGGTCAGATTTTTATCATTTTCAAAACAAATAAATATATTTTTTCAGGTTTTAAGTGTACTAGTCCAGCTTTAACTATTTAGATCAATCCCATGTCGTCCCAGTCTCCAATTTACCCTTAATTTTGTCAAGGAAGTATATAAATTTTTACCCATATAACTTCCTGTTCGTTCATGTACTGCACGCTCAGAATTTGTCCAAATCCTGGAGAGGAGTGTAACATCTGGAAACAGATCATTAAGATTAGTGAAAGCTTCTACATATCTGGGTAAATGTCCTACAGAATATGGCATTTGAGAACAAACAAAACAGTTAATGTTTTATTTATTTGCTAGATATCTTGCATATTGTCACCATACACTAGTTTCAAATGGGTTTCTGTGTGTCCTTCTCTAAGTGAACCAAGAAAATAAATCAGCATCCTCATGTGCTCTATGTCATTCTTCTGTGAGTCCTGACGTTCCTATTGAAATAACACCACCAAAAAACTGTAAAAATAAAAGTACTAGATAGCAGAAAAACCAGAAAAACCTTCATCGTCACTATTTCTCCCTTCAAACAGTCTCTATAGAAAAGTGGCTCTCCTGGTTCTCTTCACTGAGGTTGAGACAAGTAGACCATATTGTCTCTACCTCCCTTTGGAATCAGTCTTTAACCCCACTTTTCTTAGACTGCTTTCCCTATATCTAGTAATGGTCACTGCTTTTTATAATGGATTAAGTGTATCCAACTCAGTCTCTACAGCCATTGGTGTGGTCAAAAATACCTGGAATGGCCCCTTCCACCTGGGTGATGACCAATTTTCTGTTTACAGCTTTTAATCAGGATCCAGTCACCTACTTTCAGCTCACTTCTTCCTGTATGAATATAGGATCATCTGGCATATGATTAGTTTGCATTTATAACTCATGTAATTATCAGTATTTTGATCATGAAAACCCACCAGATCTTAATCAAATTGTTTTTTTAGAAGATAGTAAACCAATCTAAGGAATTCTATATCTCACCCATAGATTATTTCAAATAGAATGAGGCCAATATTCAAATTTGGTATTATATGCATTTATAATTTACCAAATCAAGACTATCCAATTTTGTCCCGTTTCTTCCATCGCTTTTTTTTTCAATTGGCAACATTTTATCATAAAGTCATAAATCAGTTTGTAATTGTTCCTCTTATTTTAATATACCAAACTGTAGGAAGGATAAGGTCTCATCAAATTCGTTCAATTACTTGGTGTTATATTCATATATAACTTTATCATAACCAAACAGTATCTCCAATTCTTTTTAGTCTTATCCATGGCCTTTCTTAATCTGCTTTTAGAATCCAATTGTCTCTTAAAAATGATCTCTAATCTTTGTCCTATTTTATCAGTTATTTCATTCACAAAATGTGTTCCGTTACCACTATAGATCATTTGTGGATATCAAATCTAGGCATTATTTCTCTAAACAACATTTCTGCAACAGTTAGTGTATCTAAATGTTTCACTGTTAACATTACAAATCCATTAGGATACATTTTCTTTTCTCACTAAATAGAGCTTCTTCAATACAGCCTTCGTTTCCTCAAAGCTGTTTCTTAATTTTATATGAGAAGCTTTTCTTTTTTTCCATGTCTGACACACTTCTTGTCCATGAACTAATCAGTTTGAGAATTGAATTGTCCGTAAGAAATGCTTTAATTAGTTCGCCACTAGAGGTCGCCATACCTCTGTTCCCCATTGTTGGCCAAATGCCAAAAACATGTAAAGTTCAATTTGAATCTTCTGTTAGCAATAATATGATTATTTATGTTCATCTGATTACAAACTTCACTTAAAACTTTTATCTTTATTTTTCCAAGTAAAACAATTCTTTTGTAGCTTTCCCGTTTCAAGAATTTTATGAAATCTGACATTTTGATTATTAATTTATCCCCTACAGAGAATATGCCCAACTTCAAGTGAAATAGGAAATCTCTTCCTAACAAATTAGAAAATAATCTCTAGATTTTATGATTTTCACAACAGGTTTTTCCTGGAGCAAAATCTATTATTTTTATTTCATTTTTCTAACAAATTCAATCTCATTTTTAGTGGAAAACAAAATTCCTATTTATTTTTTTTCTTTTCCATCTGGCTTCACTAACTTCCTACCATTTTGTCAATGAGATAATCAGCAACTGATATTTCCATAACAAAACATCACATCTCTATTCCTTGCTCTCTACTTATCTGCTCCTTCATAAAGATTCTACAAGTTAGCTTATTATTATGATTATATGTGAAAGAGTCTGTTGCTAGATGCCCAAAAAACATGGTACCATTCTCAACTGATATTGGGGCGAGGGCCGGCCACCTCTCCCAATCTCAGGTGTAGGTCCAGACATCTTTCTTGCTTAATCAGACCCTTAAATTTGTCCCATTAGCAACAACTCCATTGAGTGTAAATATTGAAGTGCGCTTAAACTCAGTGTGCTACGGTAACTAAAGTTGAATTTTGGAGTGCGTTACTATGTTCCTTACTACGGTAATCCCATAACGAACATTTCTTCTCTTTTTTGCAGTCTCTAACCCAGCGCATTACAAGATTGTTTCCTTTCAACGTGTATCTTATCTGTCATTAAAATGTTAGAAGCAAACATCTGAAGCTGCCGCTTGTTACAAAGAATAAATTCACGTAGCCAACCAGCTGCTACCCCACAGGTCCTGTAGACATCCGCCTGAATTTCTAAATAAAATCACTCTGCTCATAATCCGTCATTTTTAAACCATTTCTTTTATACTATATGAGAGATCTCACAGACATCCCATGAATATCATTAAAAATATTAGCTAAGTTTTTTTATTATTAATATTATTAGAGTAAAAGTTGCCGCTGCACTTAAGAAATCCCAACCTTTTGTATTGAGCTGCACGCAGCTAAAACATCCCCCTCATTATCAGCTAGCGGGGGGAGGTGTGTGTGTTACTTCTCTTCTGCCTTCCGGCAGTTGGATAACCTTTAACAATTTTGAAACGCATGATGAATCTGGTTTCAAACAAGTCTTTCTCAGGAAGTCCATTTTACCGATTTCTGTCACAACCCATCACAGTTGTTTTTTTTATTAAGAGAAAAACTAACGACCCATTGTTGAGGGACAGAGGGGGGGGTCACTTGTTTATTATCAGAACAGCCCTTCCTTGAGGGACAGAGGGGGGGGGGGGGGGTCGCTTGTTTATTATCAGAACAGCCCTTCCTTGAGGGGAAGGGGGGAAGGTGGTCGGTTGTTTAAGATAATTCATTTAGATCACAATAAAGTTTACCTTACTCTTGATAGGATTTTTTTAAAATATGGAAGTGAGTTTTCTCTTTTATTTTATTTTTCTTTCGGCGGAACTTTAGGAGAAAACAAAGTTTAAAAAGTTTTCTATCCTCCCGGGTGCTAAAAAACACATCTGCTTTACATATTAACCCCTCCCTTTTCTCTTCTTCCTCCTTCAAGAAGAATTCCTTTGAGACGACAAATATCTAATTCTTCAATTTTGATCTTTTTAGTTTTATTTTAGATCGCAACTACCAAGAAGTGTGCGAAATTACTCTGTCAATTGTCGTTTCAAATTCATAATCTTTATTTTAAACAAATGTATTGTCTTTTCTCTTACATTAATTTTGCATCTCCTTTAAAATCTTCTTTGCTATATTTTCCCCATATTTCTATAAGTTACATTTTGCTGTTTTTATTTTTCATTTTTAAATATTCATCATTCTCATGTTAATGAAGTAAATTCAGCTTTTATTTCTCTGTTATCTGATCTATTTATCTTATTGCAGTGTTATTTACTTAATCTTCAAACCATGAGACTCCGTTCAGCCTACAGCTGTTTCACCATAGAAATCTCCATTCACACACACACACACACAGTCACACAACCGGTTTATCACACATTAATATAATTATGTATTTTTTATCATGCTTTTTCATTACTAGTATTATTATTTAGATATTATTTATCATTAGGCCTATTTCTAATTGAGATCCCAGACCTCTGCGCGCTTTTGGATTCCAACTCCTTTAACATGAATATTCACGCAAAGATCCCCGATATTTATTTGCAAAACACAAACTTGCATTACATAGGTCCCGGACCTAGTTATTTTTTCTTCTTTCACGCATCAAATTTTTACTCACTGGCTGTTGTCCCTGTGAAGGAAGACCCCATCCAAATGTTGCTCCGGAAGAAACCCTGGATCTGCCGGCCTCCTTTTTTAGCTAACAGTGGGGTGGAGGACTTTGATACTGGTTCCGAACCAGGTTATGCACGGACTCTCAGCAGCCTGCGGTTCCTCCCGGAGATCCAGTCCGATCTGAGATCCTGGTCAAAGGAACAAGAAATGCCAGGGTTAAAATCACTCTCTGATCTCTGAGTTTTCTTTTTTTGACATTCCGTGGTTTCTCAATCCACGAGCTGCTCAGCCTTCTTCGTGTCCAACACGCAAGCTTTCAGTAAGAAGCGTCCTAGCTTACCTTAGGGCCGGCCACACCCTGAGTTCACCGACCCGGTCGGCATCTACTTAACTCAGCAGAAACAGATATCAACATCTACTGGAGAACAACAGACAGAACATTTTAGATTAGTCAATTTTGCGCCTCGTGTGTCAGCGCTTACCAAATAACTTCAGGCCTGGGTCACTTCCGTCCTCCTATCTTCAGTATCTGTTAATCACAACAATTTCCAAACTCACGTTTTCCTTTGCTACTTCCAGAAATCACGTCGGGGTCACCATTTTATTGAGAAGGTGTTTTCACTCTAATTTAAAGCCTATTTTAAAGGAACAGACACACATTTAATTTATGACCCTGGGCTCTCTCTGAGCTCTCATTTCACCTTCCCGCGTGCTCGTTCATTTCTGTAAAAAGGAGCAATAAGAACAACAAACAACAATTATATATTTTAACAGTGAGACGTCGTTCACTGGACTCAGTTCTAGTAACTGAGTACAGCTTTATCTCAGCATAAGGTTTTTATTTGAAACAAGTTAAAAAGAAACTCCTCCCACATAGATCTTCCGTCACAGAATGGTCACAGCTTCTCCACCAAAAGGCACACAGGATGTGCCACATTCCTCTTGATTATTCACGGTTTCTAAGTGTTTCCACATGCACTACAAAATTAGACCCTCATAAAACATTAACAGAATTTATATCTCTTCACCAGCCACTGCCAGCCATCACAATTTAAGAATTGTCCCCGTTTTTTCTGTCAAGAAATCGGTTGGGACAGCTCGAAATAATACTAGTTTAGATTAAACACTTGGCCAGTGTTGCCAACTCCTCACAATGGAAAGTAGCAATTGGTTGTACCAGAATTTGAAATAAGTCACCAAATCCCCTCATTTCAGGCTTTAAGGAGTACCTGGACTTAGCTAAAAAAAGATGAGATATTTTGTAAAAAAAAACAAAATGGGCCCTAATATTGAACCCTGGGGAACCCCCCATTTCAATGGTGACGAAACTGAGTTGAAACCTCCAAGAGTCACACACATTGTTCTATCCGAAAGATACGATGAGAACCAATTTTAAGCAGTGCTGCCATGATCAACGGTGTCAAATGCGGCAGACAAATCAAATAAAAAGAGTTCGCCCCTTCGTCAGTTGCTCAGAGGATATCGTTAAAAACCCTCAACAATGCAGACTCTGTACTATGTACATTTTTAAAACCGGACTGAAACTCCAGTGTATTATTGCTACCCCAAAAAAGAAATATGTTGTGTATAGACAACCTTTTCTAAAGTTTTAAATAAGAAAGGCAACGTAGAAATTGGCCTGAAATTAGCCTTATCCAAATTTTGTTCCTTTAACAAGGGTCAAACAAAGCCTGCTTAAAAGTTGTAGGCACCACCCCAGTGGACAGGCGAGAAATAATAATAGCCAGTATAACTAGCGCAATGCTGGGGAATACCTGTTTCAAAAGGCTAGAAGAACAGCATCCAAAAAGAGAGGTCATCAACAAGCTTTTTTATTGAAGACAAGCTAATATAAAATTGTCAAACACCACCGCCTGTGGTAAGAGATCTGGTAAATCCAAATAATGTAACAAAGATAGCGGTCTTAATATCAGCCCCCTTTTTGATTCTAGGTCATCAGTTTGGGGAACATTAAGAGCAGAGTCAACAGTTCCTGAGGATTATGCCTTTTTGTAGCCTCTATATTAGACATTTAGTCCCTTTAAGAGTCTTTTACCACATTTTAAAAATGATGCCAAGAGTCCTCCAAAAGCTGATGGGATTCAAATATTAATACAAAACATAAACTAAATATCCTTATGTAAATAACTGAGCTATATCAAGTCATGATGCATCAAGAGTGTTGCAAAAGTGTTTACTTGGTTAGCAATCTCTAGGACATGAAAAGTCTACTTAAATAACTGTGGCTAATTTCCATGTTTGATTGGAACAGCTCTTCTGCTGCTGGCTCCTTCTCTGTCTGGAGCTCATCTTTGCTTCCTTCTACAAAATCATTTAATCAAATCAAAGTGTGCAACAAACCAACAGAAAAGAAGACGCACACATAGTAATACAATAATGCAATACAAACAAGCTGACAATAAAACATTCAACAACAATGGAAGCATTCAGCCCTCCTGTCTAAAGTAGCAGATCTCAAATGGGGAATACTGGGTTGTTCTGTAAGAGGAACATGAGTTAAAGAAATGATTAGAGCTATATTATATATATTAATCAATAGAAAAGAACAAAATAAATCCAATATTATAGTCAACATTGCTATATTAGTGTTTCCCACATCAAATTTGAATTTGTATTTTTACTTTTTTGGACTGTGCTCTCAAATTAAAAAGTTATTTTGTTGCTTATGTACTATAATTTTTCATGAATTACCTTAGTCAATGTGCTTACTAAGGATAACTAATTTGCTACCAACAGGACAGCTAAAGGAGATGATGTATAAGCCATCATTTGCCTTAGTGAATTGCTTCATTTTGCAAAGATAATTTCTTACCATTGGCCTCTCTCTAGAAACAGCAAAGAGGTTATAGCAGTTTTTTTGTAATTATTTTTATTATCCATTGATTTCTGTTAGTCTTATAAATGTTGCTAATCATAATATATCTTCTGGTTTGGCGCAATGCAGTTTTCTGTGCATGATTTGAACAGAGCGGTCTCGTTAGGAGAGGGGAGGGGCATTGTGCCCACTGTAGCAACATACTGGCTATGGCAAGCCGTGGTATGGCAAGACGTTAAAATACGCCTTGGACGTTAACACCTTAATAAAGCTCTAATGCATGCCTTATTTGTGATACTGATGGCTTGCCATAAGTGAGTGTAACCTAACATCGAGTCAAGTCAGCGACAGCGATGATCAGAGTAGAGGAGCACAAGGACCCCTTCTGTGTGGTTGACCCCCAATTTACACTGGGCACATCAGCGGCGCAGCGCGGGTTGATCGCGACCTCCTCGGCGCGTCAATCCCCACCGGGAACGTTTTAGGCGCGAGTCAGCGGTGGCGTGGTCCACTGAGTTGACTCACAAGATCATAAAATCACACAATTAAGATCACGTGTGACAACAACAATGGGAGGCATGGAAGACTGCTTAGTTTTTTCTGTTTAGAGTTGGATTTGTAGTTTCGCACAGCTATAATAAGCACTTTGTCGTCCATCCTGGAAAAAAGCAACTAATTTCAGATGCAGGTAGCAAACGAGTCATTGCATCGTACATAATGACGTGATGCTTAGTGTCACGCTGCCCTATTCCTGCCTAATTGTCTTCACCTGTCTGTCTCATCATCCACACCTGATCCTACTCACCTCCTGCCTTTAAGACCCCTCACTTCCTTTCACTCCCGGCCGGATCATTAGTAGCAGTTCATTAGTTAGTAATTGTCAATCCCCATGGTGTGTCGTTCTTCCTGCTGTCTTCCTTCCCTGCCCGATGTCCAGTGTCTCCGTTCACCACCACCATCATCACGATCTCCTCACTATAATAAGCATCCTGCACCTTCCTTCAGCGAGTGCGTTTGGGTCCATTCTCCACACACCACGTGACACTTAGATAGTTAAGCTATCACAAATATGCACCTGTTTCTTATTTTGAAATTTACCGGATGCTGCATAGGTGTTTTCCTGTTAGCTCCATGTTAGCTGTTGAAGCTTGACTCGTTTTGGAAGCACGTCACGTCAAAAATAGAACCCAGTCCTATCTTTAGGGGCGCAGTGAGACGTTTTTGGGATGCGCCTGAAACGCGCCCGGTGTAAACCACTCCAACTATAATGGTTTTTATTTCCCGCGGTGACCGTGGCGCTGCTGTAACGCGCCTGGTGTAAATTGGGGGTGAGGGAGTGGTGAGCCTGCAGCTGGTCAGTAAAACAACAGACTTTAAACATCCGGGGTTAGATTGAAAACATCGGCTGACGACACCACTGACTCTTTGAATGTGCCATGGTGGCATGGTGAGGCAAGAACATTGAGGCATTCGTGCCGGGAAGCTTGATAGTAATATTACCGCAATGCTGGACTTGACCACCTATAAATAACCAAAGGCTCCCTGATGCCACCTCCGGTTTGTGGCAAATGTCACCATTGTTTTTTGAACCAGGCTAGAGAGAGTCACAATAGTGGACGAGGTGAGTAAGTGACAAAAATTATAATAGAGAAATCAGTGATTTATTTAGTGTGCAGTCATTTATTTTAGACTAATAAAGTTTTACATTTACATCCCGCCCTGACTTAGATGGTAGGTTCAGCCAGCCTCGCACATGCGTGATTCATTTGCATTCTGGACTCCAATGAAATCCTCCGGTTTCCTGGATGACATTCTCCCCCCGCACCTCCTAAAATAGGTTTTTCCTGCTATTGGCCAGTAGTGAGTATTTTAAAGAACAGCGTGATTACCGGTGCTGTACCCCCTGCCTTCAAACATGCTGTGGTACAGCCTCTCCTGTAGAAACCAGGCCTCGACCGTCCGACCAATTTCCAAGCACCCATTTCTGTTGAAAGTCCTCAAGACGGTGGTTTATGGTCAAATATCTACTCAATAGCAGAGCAAAAGGTTTTGGTGATTTTCAGTCTGACTTCCAGTCTCTCCATAGTACTGAGTCCTCCCTCTTATGTGTTTTTAATGATGTTTTTATTGCAACTGACTCTGGCTTTTCTGGCTGGACTACTGTAATTCTTTACTATCAGGAAGTCAACAAAATGCCATTAAAAGCCTTCAGTTGATCCAAAATGCGGCAGCAAGAGTTCTGATGAATATTAAAAAGAGAGATCACATTTCTCCTGTTTTAGCTTCCCTTCATTGGCTCCCTGTTAAATCCAGAATAGAATTTAAGATCCTTCTTCTTACATACAAAGTCCTTAATAATCAAGCTCCATCATACATCAGAGATCTAATTGTTCCATATGTTCCTAACAGAGCTCTTCGCTCTCAGACTGCAGGTTGACTTGTAGTTCCTAGGATTTCTAAAAGTAGAATGGGAGGCAGATCTTTTAGTTATCAGGCTCCTCTCCTGTGGAACCAGCTCCCAGCTTTAGTCCGTGAGGCAGACACTCTGTTTACTTTTAAGGCCAGGCTTAAAACTTTCCTTTTTGATAAAGCTTATAGTTAGAGTGGCTAAGGTCATCCTGAGCTATCTCTGTAGTTATGCTGCTAAAGGCTTAGACTGCTGGAGGACAGACTTACCAATTTTCTTCACTCTGCTACTTCCTTTTCTCCTACGACTCTCCAGTTGTATTACAGTACATTCTGTTATTTCGACTGTTAACTTTGTTTTCTCTCAGTGTTTTTCTCTCCATAGAAGATATACCTGGTCTGGTATCCTGCTTGGCTGCAATGCCCTGTTGGACGGGGGGCATCGACTGGGATGATCCTCCCAGTAACTGAACATCCACTGTGTCCTGTTATCAACTTTTTACTTTCTGTAACATAGAAAGTTCTCTTATATCAGATCTTCTGTTACTTCTGTGTTTCTGCTCTGTCTTCTCAAACCCCCAGAAGGTCGTGTCAGATGGCCGCTCCTACTGAGCCTGGTTCTGCTGGAGATTTCTTCCTGTTAAAGGGGAGTTTTTCCTCTTCACCGTCGCTACATGCTTGCTCAGTATGAGGGATTGCTGAAGGATTGCTGTGGTTGGAAAGTCTGCATCAATGGGGCCCAACCTCTCGCCAATGACTGACGCAATCTGCTGGGATTCCTTAAATAGGAAACTTTTTTACTGATTGGAATGTTTGTATAAATGTATTGAAATGACTTCTTGTTAAGTGCCTTGAGATGACATCTGTTGTGAATTTAACGCTATATAAATAAACTGAATTGAATTGAAATTTTATGCTGTATTATTACTCTTGGACTTGTCAGCTAACTTTGAGACAGTTGACCACATCATCCTCCTAGCACGCCTAGAGGGAAGGGTTGCTATAAGTGGTCCAGCCTTAAGCTGGTTTAAGTCATACTTACTTAGTAGGACACAGCGTGTGGTGCTGGAGGGTGTCTCCGTCTCCACTGAACCGCTCTCTTGTGGGGTTCCTCTGGGCTCCATTTTGGGCCCCTTTCTGTTTTGTCTTTACATCCATCTGTTGAGCTCAATCTGCAGACAACATTCCGTTCACTACCATCTATATGCTGATGACTGTTAGGTCAACATGTCCTTAGCACCTCAACAATCCATTCGACCCCTTCTCGTCTGCGTTCACGATGTGAAGTGCTGGCTGGTCACACATTTCCTCCATCTCAATGACTCAAAAACAGAACTTGTCATGTTTAAACCTGCTGGACATAGTTCACTCCAGCTCCTGAACCTTTCATCTCTCTCCCCCCACCTCAAGACCGTTGTAACAAACCTGGGCGTGAAGATGGACTCCTCCTTAAAAATGGACGCCCAGTTTAACCCCACTGTGAAGTCCTGCTTTTCTCACCTCTGCCTCAACAAGTTGAAGCTCATTCAATTCAATTCAGTTTATTTATAAAGTGCCGATTAACAACAGATAATCTCAAGTCACTTTAGAAGAAAAATAATTTCAATGCAATCTTTCAAACATTCCAATTAGTTTAAGGTTTTAGCTAGTTTCCTATTAAAGGAATCCCAGCAGATTGCATCCAGTCATTGACTTGAGGTTGTGTCCCATTGATACAGACATCCAACCTCAGCAATCCCTCATACTGAGCAAGCATGTAGCAACAGTGGAGAGGAAAAACTCTCTGCAGAAGGGATCTAGAGACTGTGACACATGCCTTCATCACATCTAGACTGGACTACTCAAATGCATTCCTGCTGGGTCTTAATAAAACTACTCTTGCTCGACTCCAGTTGGTGACGCACACTGACAGACGACAACTCATAACACCGGTACTGAAATCCATCCACTGGCTGCCATTCAAACCCTAAGTAAATGCAAATCAATGGATGTATGTGTCATAACTTTCTCCAGCTGAACATGAACAAAACGGAAGTAATTACTTTTGGACCTAAAGAGGAACGATCAACAGTCAGCACACAGCTTCAGTTAATACAGTTAGAAACAACTGATCAGGCCCGAAATTTAGGTGTAGTAATGGAGTCAGACCTGACCCTCCAGGGTCACATGAAGGCAATAACAAGGTCAGCCTTCTATCACCTGAAGAACATTTCTAGGATTAAAGGAGTGATGTTGTCACAGGACCTAGAAAAACACATCCATGCGATTATCTTTAGTCGGATTGATTACTGCAACAGCGTTCTCACAGGCCTGCCTAAAAAGTCAATCAGACAGCTGCAGCTGATCCAGAACCCTGCTGCTCGTGTCCTCACTAGGACCAGGAAAGTAGAGCACATCACTCCAGTTTTAAAGTCCTTACACTAGCTCCCTGTAGCTCAGAGAATAGACTTCAAAATGCTTTTACTAGTTTATAAATCATTGAATGGCTTAGCACCAAAGTATGTTGAAGATCTACTGTTACTATACCAATCCCCCAGACCACTCAGGTCCTCGAATTCCAGTCTACTCAAAACCCCTAGAATTAGAACCAAACATGGAGAAGTAGCTTTCAGTTTCTATGCTCCTCTAATCTGGAACAAACTTCCAGACAACTGCAAAGCTGCTGAAACACTGAGTTCTTTTAAATCACGGCTAAAAACCTATCTGTTTAGAGCTGCCTTTAAGTAACGTTTTCATGTGACATATGTTTTTTGTGTGCTTCTTGCTTTATAGCTGTTTTACTGGTATTTTTATTTTATCACCTAATCATGTAAAGCACATTGAATTATCTTGTTAAAAGTGTGCTATACAAATAAAATTGCCTTGCCTTCCTGCTTGTTTCATGTCAGTCTGGTGTCCTGTCATCTCGTCTCCATTCCTACAATGATCGTTAAATAAATATAAAAGACTTACCAACGTCTGGATGTGTGTCCATACAGCACCAGGACACCTGATGCATTGAACAAGAGAAGTAGGAACGGGATCAAGATGGCAGATGGATGGCTTTGATTAATAATTAGATCAGAGATTTCAGAGACATTAGGAAGTTGAAAGCTAGAAATAGGTTAGCAATACGAAAAGGAAAGCGGCTGGAGTAGAGGTTGGGGATTACTGGATAGGTGCTGATGGATCTTACAGATTTCTTTCATTAAGAAACAGCAATAGAGATTGGGAGGTACATGTAAGATGGTAAGGAGTTGGGAGGCTGGACTATTTTATACAGCAGTGAAAACAAGGTTCTTATGTTACCAGCATCTGAATTTTTAAATTTAATGAAATAATATGATTTGGCTGAGGCAATTGAGTCCTTTTTAGTGCAACAAATTATTTTTGTACTTATCTTTGTCAATACTGAGACCAATCCTTTTGTAGAGACTCTCAAGTTGGTGATTGCATTTCTCATAAGATGAACTGAACAGACGTTTGGATTTCAAAGACCACATTTCCCAGCAATCCTAGCAGTGACCCCCAACACACTCCTATTGGTCTGTGACCACCCAGGGTGACATCGGCGATGCCATCACGGTCAAAGGGGCTATAAGAGTAGTCGCACCCATTTTCAAACTGTTCTCAAGCCAGAAGTTTCAGAGAGAAAAACTGATTTCAAAGCTTCGAAGTGCTCACCCCGTTTGCGTAACCAGGGTGCGCGATATAAGAACTGTTCCAAGACAGTTCGTTAGACGTCGACCTGCAGGCCCAGTCTGCATTTGGGCCACACGGTCCTTAAATCCTGTACAGGTTTTTTTAATAATTCCTTTTCTTGCTCATCTACGGACACAATTTGCTCTCCTCCTAGTGGACTGGACCTCCTTCAAGGCAAAGTAGGACTGAACCGGTTAATTTATACTAATATTGTGTCTGGGCGGAGATAAATTGAGAAAATAGAGTTTTAACGAGTCAGATCTCGTTCATTGTTGGTTTAAAGTGTTTTTAAGCGCTGTACCTGTTTGCTCATTTTTGCGTCGCCGCACGCATACGTTTGAGCTGTAATTCCTGTGTTTGAAACTGTTTGTTTTATCCTGAGCGGATCACGTCTCTCTCTCTCTCTCTCTCTCTCTCTCTCTCTCTCTCTCTCTCTCTCTCTCTCTCTCTCTCTCTCTCTCTCTCTCTCTCTCTCTCTCTCTCTCTCTCTCTCTCTCTCTCTCTCTCTCTCTCTCTCTCTCTCTCTCTCTCTCTCTCTCTCTCTCTCTCTCTCTCTCTCTCTCTCTCTCTCTCTCTCTCTCTCTCTCTCTCTCTCTCTCTCTCTCTCTCTCTCTCTCATCACCGTCGGCAGAGTTGGGCTCGATCCGACCTGCGCTATCTGGTCTTAGCTGAAAAGTTTAACTCCATTCTCTTTGAGGCCTTCCACATGGGCGCTTCAGCCCATGTGCTCTGTCCATTTTAGCCAAAGCTAGTTTATGGCCCTTTGTCTCCTTACATTACATGTGCCCCCCTTCATCTTGGCACAGAACTGAGATTTATGACTTGTCTCCTAGGCTATCTGTGATTTGAGCCCCCTGGAGTGAGGGCCCCCCTCAGCCGTACTGGCTGATTCATTTCATGTTAATTGTGTTTAATGTTCACCTATTATTGTTTTGTAAGATCTGTAGTAGTTTTTGCATGCTTTAGAATAGATGAGATTTTCTATTTTGTAAATAAAGGCCCCTTAACTTAAAGAGAAGTTATCTGGGATTACTTTGAGTGATGCATACAATTAATGTCCACAGCGTAGGAACTTATTCCTTCATTTGTTTAATTATCTCGGCCTTATCAGGCTGGTAATCATAAACATAAACTGAGACTGAACAATTTGGCTATTGTATTCCTGGAATCCACCAGGATGGTGCCCCTAAACTTGCTAATTTGTACATAAAATTATTAATCTTAATAATTGCCCTAAGCAATTATTCATAATTATTCATAGCCAAGTCCTACCTATCTGCGGGACAACATTGGCGACCATTTTGATGCCCGCAATCCAGGAGTGTGGAGAAGAAAAAAGACTGGGTTTTTAACAGAGCAAAATAAATAAAAGTGTTCTTTAAGACACTTCTGTAGTGAGATTTAAGTTAATCGGGATTGGAGAGGTGATCCGGGATTTGTATATTGTCAATATTGCTGCAGAGAGCCTCCATATCAATGAATTTGAGGTTCCGGAATGAGATCTGGTAGATCAATTGCAGAGACGCAGAGTGTGACATTAAATGAGATGAGGAAATTGAGTTTATCAGCTGTTCAGGTAGCAGGGATGAGACCAGAGGAACAGATCAAGTCCAGAGTATGGCCTTTGATGTGTGTAGGAAAGTCAATAAATATTATAGTATAGTATATTGAAATCCTCCATTAGAATAACATTCTGTGATGAGGTGGAGAGGTGGGTGAGTAAAGTGGAGAAATCAAAGTCTCGGTAAACTGAGACAACAATAGTGGAAGTAGGACCAAGCAACTTAAACAGAATACATTCAAAGGAACTGAAGGCAGGCAGAGAAACAGGCAAGACTCCCCACTTCTCACAATGGATTATTGTGAGACCTCCACCCCTGCCTTTGCCACAGGGATGGATGACAGATGTAAAAAAAAAAGCCGGGAGGAGCTGAGTCATTTAGCAAACCAGGAGTATGTTTGTTTATCCTGCTATAAGACAGTGATTAAACAATACAATGGAGGTGTCCACAGCAATGATTACGTGTCAACCGTGTAAATGTTTGCGCGTTCATAAGTCTTACCAGATCTTTTCTGATGAGAGGATGCGGTGGATGGGATGGAGGATGCGGTGGATGGGATGGAGAATGAAGAGGATTGGATATCGGTGAACTACACCTCACTGGTGAGCTGCAGGCAGGGGTGGACATTTTCTGTCCAGACCAGCCCACTACATTATCTGCCGACAATACATAAAAGTCCACAAATCTCGCAGCATTTCCTCTCATGCATACAGTACAAATGAGAGTCATATTCCTCGATAGCAATTAACAAATAAAGCACCAAACTGTAAACTCGAGGACTAAAACTGACAGCTATGGGAATCAATCACTCAGTATTCATTATAGTGTCAACAGAACAACAGAAATTAGGTCATGACTAGGGGTGGCATAAATCAAGTATGAATTCATAAAACATTATAAGACACATGACATAGGCTTCTCAAATCAGAGACGTCTCATTAGTAGCCAAAAAGTGAAGTGTAGGCAGTGAGAGAACAAGCCCTCAACAAAAAAGTAAAAAGAAAAATGTCCAAAAATGGTATGCCTGTTTAAATTAATGACCAGTCACAAACACAAAACAAGGGATTTGTACTTCACATTGCATTGAATTAACTAATGCAAATCTTTAATTGCGTTTTTCTCAAAATGAGTTTTTTCCAACATTCAAAACGAATAATTTTGAATTCAGTTAAACCTATATACACCAAACTTTCCACCATTGTTCTATGCTATGATCTGAAAAAAAGAATACTGAGCGATTTGTCAATGCATCGTAAAAAAAATATAAATATAGGCCTATGTGCTATTTTGCGTTAAAAAAAACAGGGCGAAAAGGAGTTTTTTGGAGCTACTTACACTGTTTTTTGATTTATGAAGTAATGAAATGAAATAAACCTATTTCTCTCTGTAAAAAGTTTAGAAGTTTTTTTCTAATCATATAACATATATGATTAGAAAATTGAAGAAAAATTCAATCTGTCTAACCATTTTTTAGATGAAACGTTTACGAATATATGCCAATTAGCACATTTTTAAACCAGATTACACCTCATTTGCATATCTAAAAAAAAATTATATCAAAACTTCTAATACAAAAGATGTTTGTTTTAATACTAGGATTAAGTTTGTCAAGTTTCATGAAGGTATCTTGAAGATAACATTTTTCCCTATTCACCTGTAGCATCTCCCCTTAATGTTTACTGTTTCTATGGCAACCAGAGACCGCTGCCGTTAGTAGCTGTCACAATTTGGCATATTTAACTAAATCAATCGCAACTACCAACAGTCAGCCCTTCAACTCTGGGCTAATATGTTGTCACAAGTATTCAGTTATTCAGGTCACATTGCAGGTCACATAAAACCATTTTATGCTTTATTTTGGGCATGTCTCAAAATGTAGCCGAGCCAACCTAACGCTAACGTTACTGGATGTCTCCACTTGGGCGTCTCCTCGCGCAGCAGCACCTGCTGCTGGGGTGGTGACCCCGGCACCAAATAGGTCTGTCAACCTTAAACATTTAGCAGCTTCCACCTCCAGAGATTTCAGCTTTTTGAGTCGTAGTTTTTCAGCGCCACCGGAGCGTTTCTTACCCTTCTCCATCTTCAGCTCAGCAGCATCCCGTCGCACAACTCCGGCCCATGTCATGAGGTCCCGCCCGCCCTGGTTTTTGTTGTGATTGAAAGCACTGTCATGGCTCTCATAGTGAAGAGATATAAATTCTGTTAAGTTGTATGAGGGTCTAATTTTGTAGTGCATGTGGAAACACTTAGAAACCGTGAATAATCAAGAGGAATGTGGCACATCCTGTGTGCCTTTTGTGAAGAAGCTGTGTGTCTTTTGTTGAAGAAGCTGTGACCATTCTGTGAAGGAAGATCTATGTGGAGGAGTTTCTTTTTAACTAGTTTCTTAATAAAAACCTTATGCTGAGATAAAGCTGTACTCAGTTACTAGAACTGAGTCCAGTGAACGACGTCTCACTGTTAAAAGATATAATTGTTGTTTTTTGTTCTTATTGCTCCTTTTTACAGAAATGAACGAACACGCGGGAAGGTGAAATGAGAGCTCAGAGAGCCCAGGGTCATAAATTAAATGTGTGTCTGTTCCTTTAAAATAGGGTTTAAATTAGAGTGAAAACACCTTCTCAACAATAGGCTGTCAGCCCATGTTTGATTGACGATGACAAACATAGACCAATACTATGTGTCGATGCTGGCAAAACACTGCTAGCCCTCTATAGCCAATTGGCCGGCCTAATTGGAGGGAATTTAGAGAGAGGGAAAAAAACAAAAAAACAGCCAACCGGCCCACATTGGGTCAACGGCCCACCGGGATGATGCCTGGTATGCCAGATAGCCAGTCCACCTCTGGCTGCAGGCCACGGAGACATCCCTGAAGTCATCCATGGCGGACATCTCTGTGTGTAGCACAGTGTTTCATTGATTACTAGCAAATTATTCATGCAAATTAATGTTCACCCAGTAGCAGAGGGCTACTTGAAACATTGTCTGTTTGTTGACTCTGTGACTCTGAACGTTACACAACCCCCCCCCCCTCTCCGGACCACACCACATGCTCCGCGAGGGGTTACCGCCACTCTCCTTTTTTGACCAAGGAAAAACCCTGTTATGTTCACACAACTCACTTTTGACTATGCCCACAAGACCACAATCATACTTCGGCCTTATGTTTGTGAGGTTTTCTCGCTCCCAAAGCAACCAAATTCGCATTTCTAGTGTGCATCGAGCCAACACAGCAGGCCTATTCATAAACAATGGATTGGCCACCAGCTGCTCACGTACACTGTCTATTTATGCGTACAGTACACTGTCAAGGCTCTGATATCTTGAACAGCGATACGTTTTTAAAACACGACCGCAAGAGATCAATAGGTAGTTGGTTAGATAGGTTAAAAATCCAAATGCAAACAAGATTCGCACTGCTACGATGGGATTGTCTTGCAGTTTATGAACGTACACGAGGACATTAACCCTCATTAACTGACATTATCATTTCCAATGAGCAACAGTGAAAGTACAAACTAAACGACAGAATGTTAGTAAACCAAAATTACCTGGATCGGGGAGGTTTGCGGTCATTGCTTCCATTGTTGCCGTGTTGTCTGCTGATGAATTCAGGGCACCCATACTTTGGTTTGCCGGTCAATCCCCTAGTACAGCGTCCATCAGGTCGAACACCGCGTTCGGTCTCGGGCGACCACTGCCCCTGCGTCCCAACAAACCTTTATAGTCCCTGTAGTCTTTTTTAAGTTTCTTTAGTTTGTTTATCAGCTGCTGAACAGTACGTTCGTACCCAGCAGGAGCCATCTCTCGCTGTAGGATTTCGAACACCGGCTTCGAGCGACAGACTCCATCTAGTTTGCTTTGGACCTCCGATGAAGCCCAGAGTGCAACAAAACACCTGGATTCCTCCTGCGACCACTGCTGCTTAGTCTTGATGCTGTCCATGTTTTCAAATAAAAAAACAAAACATTCCCAGCAGTCTGGATTTAAATATGGCGGTCCTCTATTGTGTAGGCTGTAAATCCATCCCCTTCCCCCCATGGGGCACCGTGAGTGCTTGGATAGCTCCACTTCGGCCCCCCACAAGAGTGGTGCCAGAGTTGCACCCGTTTCAGGTTCTCGGAGCTGGTGCTCGCGGGAATGCAAAACGAAAACACCGGAGCTTAGTCAGCACGGGAGCCACGGGAGCTCCAGCTCCGCCTCAGTGGAAAAGGGCTAATAGAGAAGTACAGCTTCAGAGAACATGTTTTCTCCATCAAGAAAAAAGTTTGAAGCATCCAGCTAAAGCTACACAGAAATGGTTTAAAGACAACAAGGTGCATGTCCTGGAGTGGCCCAATGAAAGCCCATAAAGAAAATATGGCAGGACTTGAAAAGGCCTGTTCACAGCTGATTCACACTCAACATGACAGAGGTGGAACAGTTCTAAGAAGAATGAAGGAACATTGCAGCGTCCATATGTCCAGCCTGACAGACCTTTCCACAATGACTCTATACTGTAATGGCAGCCAAAAGTGCATATACTGACTTGAAGGGGGTGAATATTTATGCAAACACATATTATATCATGTAGAAATCAGTTTTCTTTTTGACATTAGAGGGTTTCTCATAATATTTTTGTCAAAAAAGCCCTTTTTTTGTTGATCTTGATTGATTTGCAAACCAACAAAAAGAGTAAAACATCAAAGGGGGTGAATACTTTTTACAGGCACTGTACAACCTCTGGTAATTAAGATGGTGTGATCCAAGCATATTAAATGCAACTGAAAACTACAACAAGATCAAAACAGTATTGTCCCCAGTGCCCTCACAGTTGACCAGTGCTAAAATTATTAGCTGTTTTCAACAGTGGCATAAAATTAGGAAACCACAGCTCTTCTCTCTGTTTTGGAGTGGTTTAAGGAAGACAGCACTGTCATCGTCCTAAGGGGTGGGAAAAAAACAAAAAACAAAAAGCAGTTAAGGTGGAATCAGCGTAAACTTAAAGGAGGTGTCTAGAGGAAAGATGGAACTGTCAGAATAAGTTTAACTTGCATAAATTGACTCAAATTAATGCAGTCCCAGCATCAATGTTTAAGTATGTAATTAAGAGTTGGAAGTGTTTCCAAAAAGCACAGTCAATCATCTAAATTAGCTTAAAACTTAAAACTAATTAGATTAATCCTTTTAAATAACAGATAATTAACAAATATTTGAACAAACTATATATAGAAAAACAAAGTGATCATTTTAATCTAAAAACTGACAGAATAAATGTTCTCTATGGATCCTTTCTTCTTCACACTAAACATTTCTATCGCTCCACCTCCGTTCATTTCTGGCATGAAAGAAATTAGCCATTAGCATTTTAAACCTTAACAACAGAACGGCAGGGAAACTGTCACGTTTGAGCAACATCAAACCTTTCTCTTTTGAAAACCATGTTGTTTTTTCATCATCACTCGCCACCACCCCTCTTCTCTCCTTCCCGCGAGGACAAAATCTCACTTAAAGAGCTGGAGGACAGGATGCAGAAAGAAAAACAAAAATGAAAGAAAACGTACAAAGACAACGCTGAAATTTACTAAAACAATTAGGGACCTCTACAGTGTAGAAGGGGTCAAAATAAGGAGAACCATAGACAGGGCCTCACAGAGGTTCAAAGCAATTGAACAAACATGCCATTTATATGGACATCACGTTCACTTTGACTAAATTACATCAATGTTCCTATGTGTACTCTCATTCTACAGCTGCTGCTGTCACAGTGCATCAAAGCTGCTGCTTTCCTCAAGCAACTGCTTGTTTTTATTACATCACATCTTTCACGATGAAGACCTGGAGGAAGAGCAGACCAGGAGTTCTTTCAGATCAATCTTTTTCTTATTGGATCAGCTAAAAATTACAGGAAATAGCAAGAGAAAATATATTTCTGTTATTAGTAGTGAGAGTACATTTATTAGGGTGAGCATATTTTGATTTCCAAACAGGAGGCCACATTTGGCCCAGTTCTGAAACACGTTCAAGACTGGGCCAAGACTTTTGTTTGCATCCTCCATGTGGTTAGAATGAACAGTTAAAGGAGATGTATATAAGAAATGTATTTCAATTAATTCAAGGATTCAAGGAACATTTATTGTCATACCATATCACGTTACATGTGATGGTATGAAATCAGGACTCAGGTCCGGAATTATAAGCCATTTAAATTAAATTAGTTAAAAAAACATATATATAAATAAATTTAATAAATAACTATGAATAAATGTGCTCTACAGGACACAGCTGGAGTTCAGCAGTCTAACAGCTGCAGGGAAGAAGCTGTTATTAAGCCTGGTGGTCTTGCTCTGTATGCTCCTCACCCGCCTGCCTGAGGGCAGGGGCTGAAACAGGCTATGAGCGGGATGGGTGTAGTCCTTCAGGATGCGGAGGCCCGTCCCCTGCATCGGTCCGAGGTGGTGGGAAGCCTGCTCCCTACAGTCCTTTGTGCAGCTTTCACCACCTGCTGCAGAGCCATCCTCTCACCAGCAGTACAGCTGCTGTGCCACATGGTGATGCAGGTGCAGATGACACTCTCCACTGCACAGTGCTAAAAACTCCTCAGGACGGAGCTCCCAAGTCCAGCTCTCCGCAGCTTCCTAGAGACGCTGGTGGGCCTTCTTGACCAGACGTGAAGTGTTGGCATTCCAGGTGAGGTCGTTGGATATGTACACACCCAGGTACCTGAAGCTGGAGACCACTTCCACAGCTGCTCCTCCTGAGGGTGATGGAGGAGGAGATGGTGTTGTGGTCTGAGTCTATTGGTCAGGAAGTCCAGGACCCAGTTCCCCAGCATGGGACTCAGTCCGAGGGAGGAGAGCTTCTGCACCAGGGTCTGTGGGATGATGGTGTTGAAGGCTGAGGAGAAATCCAGAAAGAGCAGACAGACATAGGAGTTTCTGCTCTCCAGATGGGTCAGGGCTGTGTGGACCACCAATTAAATGGCATCATCAGTGCAGCGATTTTTCTTGTAGGCATACTGGTGGGGGTCCACAGTGATATCAATGGCGTCTTTGATGTGGGTAAAGACCAACCTCTCGAAGCACTTCATGACTACCGGGGTTAAAGCTATGAGCCGATAGTCATTCAGGCTCGTCACTGTGGAGCACTTGGGGACGGGGACAATCGTGGCAGTCTTTAAGCAGGTGGGGACAGATGACAGTGACAGTGAGGTGTTAAAGATGTCTGCCAGCACCTCAGCCAGCTGGTGTGCACAGTCCCTCAGTACCCGCCCTGGGATGTTGTCGGGCTCTGCTGCTTTGTGAGGGTTGATACACTGAAGGGTCTTCCTTACATCTGCTGTGGTCACACTGATGGGCGTGTCACCAGGTGGTGGTATAAGTTTGGTGGTGGGGGAGACATCAGGGAACTCAAAGCGGGCATAGAAATGGTTGAGTGCATCTGGCAAGGAGGGGTCTCTTGGGCATTGTACATCCTTGGTGTTGTAGTCTGTGATGTATTTAATGCCCCTCCACATGCGCAGAGGGTCATTGGTGGTGAAGTGACCCTGGATTTTCTGGGCGTGTGTGGCTTTGGCGCTCGTAATGCCACGAGCGTAATGCCGTAAGTCAGTCCTTTTCGGGCTTCTCTGAGTGCTGATGCCTCACCTGCCTTGAACGCAGCATCCCTAGCTTTCAGCAGAGCTCTCACCTCAGAGTTCAGCCAGGGTTTCTGGTTCGGATAGCAGGTTATTATCCTGGTGGTGGTGACATCATCAGCACATTTGGAGATGAAACCAAGGACAGATGATGTATATTCCTCCTGGTCCACCTCTCCTTCATGTGTAGCTGCCTCTTTGAAGACCTGTCATTCTGTGCACTGAAAACCGTCCTGGAGCACACAGGCCCCATCTCTGGGCCACACAGTGATCGTTATCTTCATTGGCCTGGTTAAAGTCCCCCGCAACCACGTAAAACGCCTCCGGGTGCTTTGTTTGCAGCGAGCTAATGGTGTCAAATAGCTCCTTTGATGCTTTGTTGGCATTTGGACCTGGTCGAATGTAAACAATGGTGACGAACACTGCAGTTAACTCTCGTGGCAGATAAAACGGCCGACATTTCACAGTCATAAGCTCTATCGCCTCAGAGCAGGAGCTTTTCACCAGTCCAAAGTTCGTACACCAACCTTCATTCACGTACATACAGAGTCCTCCTCCCCGTGTTTTACCCAACCGGAGGTCGCGGTCCGCTCGGAAAAACGGAAGTCCTTCGATCTGGAAGGCTGAGTCTGGCATGTTGTTGTTGAGCCAGGTTTTCGTTAGGCAAAGAACAGCACAGTTCCTCATCTCTGTAAAAACACTCAGCCTCAGACGTAACAAGTCCAGTTTATTATCCAGTGAGCGGACGTTGGCCAGGAAGAGAGTTGGTGTCGGCGGTCTCCTAGCCTTTAACTGTGCCAGCGCACCCGCCCGCTTTCCTCTCTGCTGTTTTCGGGCACATCGTTTCCTCTTGCCCTTTGCTCCCCGAATCCTGCTGCGCCACTCTTTTGTCCTCAGGAGCCGTTGGCGCCTGAGAGCAGATTTAAGTTTTTGTGAAATTATAATTATCGAACTGTCCCTGATGTCTGTCAGTTTGGTTAAGCTGTACTTCAGCCGTGAATTTAGCACTAAATTAGTGCAGGATTAATCATAAAATGGCCCTGATATGTCACTAGACATTAAGAAATCATATTCATTTGAAATACTTACATCACTGACAGCAGTAGTACGGCCAGGATATTGTTATTTAAAAAGTGAAGTTGCAGCCCTCAACTGATGTTGTCATCTTGTGTTTTGGCCTGTAGCTCCACCCTCCACCTATCTACCAATCACGATGTCAGTAGTGTTTCGGCATCGGGGTTGCTAGCTCAGCTCTAGTTACTACAACTGCAGCTACAAAAGTGTAGCCTATGTTCCTGCTGGATCCTGCAGCTTATCTGGCAACCACGAATCAGGAGGGAGGGGATACATCGCTCTACAGTAATTTCAAAGTGATTGCAGTACCAGTTGTGGCCACAATCTTGCATACAGCTCCTTTAAATAACAAACTACAGATAGGCTTTCACAACTACAAAAATGACTTTATAATATCTGAAAATGAATTAATAATAAACATAATTATCCTTCCAAATTAGAAAATTTACCAGTAATAGTTAACAATTTAAGTCATTCTGGATAAAAACTAGGGCTTCACAGTGGGGCAGTTGGTAGGACTGCTGGCTTGCAGAAGGAAGGTCCTGAGTTCAAATCTTGGCATGGGACACTTCTGCATGGAGTTTGAATGTTCTCCCTGTGCATGTGTGGGTTCCCTCCAGGTACTCCAGCTTCCTCCAACAGTCCAAAAACATGATTTTTAGGTAAATTGGCCTTTCTAAATTGCCCTAAGTTATATGTGTGTGTGTGTCTGTGTGTGTGTGCATAATATAAATCCAGCTCTAGACAAGCTACAGATATCCACAATTCAGTTGGGTAAATCTGTCGGTCAGACAACAAAAATGCTTTCCACAAGTCTGGCCTTTATTGTAGAGTAGTGAGAAGAAAGCCGTTGATGGAAGAAGAGACACAGCAAACATCTGAAAGATGGTGATTTGATTAGAAAAGACTGTCTTAACCCTGAGGCATAGTGGTGGCAGCATCATAGTGTGGGTATGTTTTGTCTGTGTTTTATTGCCATTTTTACTTTATCTCTTAATCATGTAAAGCGCTTTGAATTACCTTGTTGTTGAAATTGTGCTATACAAATAAAATTGCCTTGCCTAGCCATGGTCAGTGATACTGGTTTTCAAACATTTATGTTTCCAGGTTATGATAGGTTGTTTGTCCTGTGTGTCTCTGTGTTTCCCTGCGATGAACTGGTGACTTGTCCAGTGTGTACCCCGCCTTTTGGCCAATAAATGCTGGAGATAGGCACCAGACTCCCGCAACCCTGCATAAGATAAATGGGTATAGATAATAAATGGATAAAAACTAAACAAAAATCAGACATAATCTCAGAAATCAAGTATAATTTTCTTTTCCACGTAATAATAAAAGGATAGAGCAGTAGACAATAAAAAATAAAAAAAGACAATAAAAAGTCCCAACTCCAGTCTTGAGTTTTCATCTTCATCCTCATCTGTCAATTTATAGATTAACTCTCACTTTGTGCAGCATTATTATAGTTTTTGTGTCCACATAGACTTACTGAATCCTTTCCACTTTTGCCACTAAGCAGCAGCTCGGAGAGGATGTCAGATGAGAGAAAGGCCGTCGTATTTCATGCATCACACCAGTAAGTTTATTTATGCTGTCCCCTGAAAAACAATGACAACCTGGGCCCAGTTGTTCAAAAGGTGTAATCTGGATCAAAACTATCTGGATTTTGAAATCACTTTTTTTTAATCCAGGATCATGTAATCCGTCTCAGTTTTATCCCAGTTGTTCAAAGCAAAGTAGGATTGGATCAGTCTGATCCAAATCCAAATTTTCAAGATTATCAAATCCAGATAATGTGTGCTCTAAATTAGACTGCATATCACATTGAAGGCCACTAGGTGCGTAAAAAAACCCCAAGTAGAATAGCCAGCATGGAGTAACTCAAAGTGTATTTAATTGAAGAAACAAAAAGAAAGCACAGAAAATACAAACATCCCATTTTCAATATCTTTTGACCAGCCAGACCATATCACATTCCATATTTCAAATTCAACCTTGAAACATGAGGAAAGCACACTCACATTCAGCTTTCTTCTTCTGTGGAATGATCAGACATTTGAAGATGTGCTTTCAGAAGACGAATCTCAAGTTTGGCTTTGGTTTGCTGCAGTCTGGTTAAAGTAATTTGTTCCTCTGCCAGGCGAATCTTTAACTCTGCTCGTTCAGTTTCTCTTTTAAGAATTGCCCTGTAGGCGTCATCATCATCTTTGTTTGGCAAAGGATGTTTTAAGCCTCTTTGATTCCCTGTTGCAGTGGTAAGTATCTCTACTTGTGCAGATCCACCTTTTCCAACTTCTTCCACAGTAACTGTACTGAGATCAAGGATCACCGTTACCTCTGCATCAGTAGGATCTGATTCACCTTTCCCTTCAGCTGTGGGCTCACCATCGCCTGCAACACCTTGAATCCCATGTAGAGCTTGTGAATGCTCCCCTCCAATAATGTCAAGAACCAAGTCAGTGTTTTCACCTCTCTTGAAGGGCTTGTTGCCTGTTTGAGTGTTTTTTGCCTCTGAGTGGTCCTTTGTTGCTTTGGCCTTTAGATTCTTCCATCTAAATTTGATCTGATCAGTCATCCTCTTCTAGCCAGATCCTGTGGCATTTACATTCTTTGTGATTTCTGCCCAAACATTGTTTTTCTTCTTGTTGGTCAGTTCTCTTCCCTTTGTAGAACTAAAACGTCCTACTATTATGGCATAATGATGGCTTACACCTTCCAGCAGTGCATGGGTTTCTGCCACTGTGAAATTAGATCCTTTCGAGTCCATGGTTCCACCTGTTTGGTGGTGGACAGATGTTATATAGGCCCTGGGCAGGATCGATTGATTGAGAACAAGGTGAAGCACATCAGTTCATCAGACAGCCATCTCATTTAGTCTTTCTCAGAGGATTTACACAGGGCCACTGACATGGCAGGTATAGTCCATCGCCATTATCATTTTAGAAGGAGAGAATACAGTAGAAGGGTGTATGTTGAGCGTTCAAAACCACTAGGGCAATACATTAATGAGGAGCTTTATGCTCGGTTTCGGTTTGGGAATGCTGATATTAAATACATTGCAGACCTTGTCAGGCCAGAGCTTCAACGCAGAACCAGAAGGAGTCACATTATGTCAGTGGAAGAGCAGGTCCTCATTGCTCTGCGTTTCTATGCATCTGGGTCTTTTTACCAAGTTGTTGGTGACAGTATAGGAGTGGACAAATCAACTGTGAGTAAGGTGGTGAAAGCTGTGTCAGTAGCTTTGGCCAGCCTGGTCAATCAGTTTGTTTGTTTTCCAAGGGATGGCCAGATTTCCCAGACCAAGCGCAAGTTCTTACTCTTGGGGAACATGCCCAATACTATTGGGGTTATTGGTTGCACTCATGTGTGTATACAAGCCCCCCATGAGAGAGAGTGGGAGTACATCAACAGGAAGGGAAGGCACAGCATACACATACAACTTGTGGGTGATGCTGACCTCCTCATCACAAACTGTGTTGTGAAGTGGCCTGGGTCTGTCCACGACGCACGTATCCTGAGGGAAAGCGCTCTATACAGAAAGCTCCAGACCAACCGACCAGATGGCATAATGTTAGGGGACAGTGCCTATCCGCTCCTACCATGGCTGATGACCCCTTTTCTTGCACCAAACAAACCTGAGCAGGCACGCTTCAACACTGATCATTCCAAAACAAGGTGTGCCATTGAGCGTTTAAATGGAGTTCCGAAGAGGCGCTTTGCGTGCCTCAACCACTTGCGAGTGGAACCCCAAGGAGTGTGCAACATAATACTTGCTTGTATTGTCCTGCACAATATTGCTACAAAGCGGAATGTCCCTCTCTGTGATGAGGTTAATGATGCACTTGCTGAGCCAGCTGAAAACGAAGACATACCTCCGACTTTTTCTCAGAATGAGAGAGTGGCTGGTCATGCAGTAAGGGATGCCATTGTCAGAAACTATTTTTGAACAAGGATTTTTGGATGTGTCTGTAAATATTAAGTTTCCAATTGGAATTAGAATTGAATACTCTTTTGTTTGATTTTGCCAACTATTGAGTGGATTATTTTATTTCTACATTACTGGTCTGTGATGCAAAGTAGTATAAAATGTCAACTGTATGGTTTGAAAACTAGGTTAAAAAATATCAATACATATATGTATATTTACTACACAATGAATGTTATTTATTTGACCAGTTTGAATTTAATTAAAATTGCATTTTGTTCCTGAAATCCCCGCTGAATCCTCCCAACTGCTGGGATAAGAATAATCCAGTTTTTTTGGATCAAAGTTATCCCAATCCTACTAAAAAGTTTTGAACAACCCAAACTGAGGGTTTTATCCAGATCAAAACCAAGATTGGATTATGTGATCTAATCCGATCTCAGAATCCATTTTTGGTTTTGATCAACCCATTTTCAAGATTTAAACCAATCCATTATCCAAAATCAGATCAGATTACCTTTGAACAACTGGTTCCTGAACATTTTCATCAATCTATGAAATTCCCCCCAGATGCCCCAGACAGCATGCGAAAAGTGGGCTTGTCCAGGACATAGAGGACGGTTGGTCACCCTACATATAATATTTAAATTTAGACGGGTTAAGCATACCGTGTACAGTACATAAGAACCCCAGGAATGGGACAGTGAATACTTGAGACTCTTTTAAAAATGCTTATAACTGGCTATTTTAATAGTTTAAAACACTAAATACACTCCAGTATGCATTAATATGCACTGTTGAAATTGGCTTAGTACTGCCACAGAAGCTCAGATCTAAAGTCCTCTTTATTTCAGTTCTTGGGGGCAAAGCCAATCAACATCAAGAAAAACAAATGGCACACTTGGGTTTCCTGCTTTGGAAATATCAGCCAATAGTGTTTCAAAAAGCAATGCACCTCAACATTTCTCTTTCCCAAGCTGGGTTTTCTTTCCAACATATCAGACATACTCTATGGAAAAAACCTGTCTAACTGGATGAGCTGCTGAGATCTCGCAAGAGCTGTGCGTAAGTAATATGGTGGGATACTGGTCAAACAAACAAACTCAGGTAAAACAAAGATATAAATTTGAGCAAACATAAAATAACAACCATTATATTGTCTTTCTCCATAAAACAAACTGGATGAGGAAACTTTAGACAGCCTGGAGACCTACCTGGACGAATGCTTTGAGAACATAATTAGGGGCAAACCACAAAAATCCATTTCTACCATGCTGACAACCACTCCATCGCAGAAAAACACCCGTTCTATAGCCAGGTCCTCCACCATTTCTCCAGAAATAAGCTACACCGATGTCCTGGATTCAATTGACAAGAAGCTAACCAGACACCCGTCTTGCCCTTGTTGAAGTTCTCCACAAGGAATTTTAAGCTCTGAGGGAGTATCTCGAGTTCAGCCAAGAAGAGGTGGCATCACTCGCTGCAGAAAATCAAATGCTGAAAGACAATGTGAAGAAACTGACTGGTGGGATGACGCAGCTGTCTGGAGAAAACAAAAACAGGAAAGAAACCATCCTGGATATCCAGGCCTGGGGCATGGCCTCAACCTTGTCTTCTCCGGGATCCGATAATTTCTCCAACATCAGCTGAAACTCCCAAGCGACATGGTAAAAAAGCATTACATTTCATGGCGTCCACTGGTTCGGAGGTAAGAGGCCCATCAAGGCCGGCAACCAGCTGTTGCTAAATTCGAGCACTACAAGCAAAAAGACCAGGTCAGAAGCCAGGGCAGAAAGCTGCGTGGAACAAGTTACAGCATTAACAACCAATATCAGAAAGAGATCCCGGATAGAAGGCAAGGTTTATTCCCAATCACGAAGAAATATATCACGCATGATTTAATATCTGGTTTAATTCAACATCAATAGTGATGACTAATAACTTGATATAAATATTACTATTGATGAGATTCAATGATTTAATTGATTAACTGGGCCACCATTCCTATATTATCGTAATATTCTGAGAATTCCAGACTTTCAGTTTCCTCTGAAGGATGTGAGCTCAAACGTTGTGAAAAGTAACTGCAGCCACACGCTGAATTAAAAGAGACACTTCCCTTTAAAATATAACAGGGTTTATTAAAGCAATAGATAAACCTTACAGTCAACTCACTGTGTTGACAATACTATCTATTCTAATGCATACAATCTACAAACTACTGATGATCTTCGAAAAATTTATAAATACATCCAAATCAATAAATAACACTGACAGAATTGACAGAGAGGACAGTTAGCCGGGCATCACTTCAAAGATGCTGTTATCACCTCTGGGTGGGTGTGTGTGTGAGAGAGAGAGAGAGGGAGGGAGAGAGAGAAGAGTGTGTGTGGGCTGACGATCATAAAGGCTTTGCTCTTATCAGCCCAGTGCTCCACTATGAAACAATGAAACACAGACTGTAAAGCATGGGCTTCAAAGGCCAGACTCACCCTACTGTGGAGATGATGTGGAAACAAAGGGACAATTAGCACTAGTTTTAGCAGACGATGGACACCACATGACCTGGTCTAGGGCGGACAGCCGGCCCAGAAAGGTGGCGGTATGGCTACAGTCGGCTGACGTTAACAGAATAAAAGGAAAAGGAAGAAAGAAGAGATATATCACTGCTAGTGATAACCAGTTTACAACACAGAGCATACAATACTCAAGGCCAGTGTGCGGCGATGCTAATTGGCGATGAATAAACAGTTGTTTACAAGTTCACAAACTTACTGTATATCAACCAACAGAAAGATGGGGTCTAACCTGTCAGACCTAACTCCTCTATCCAGACTCAAAAGAAATAAACTAGGTTTATCCTACTTGGTGATGATTGTCTTCCGTCCACACCAGTCCACAATGAACGATGGAGAGAAGGGAACAAAAGTGTTTAAACTGTGGTAGAAGTGGCTGTGCACAGCCGAGGTCAGAGATGGATATGTCCAAATGCAGGCAATGACCGGAACTGGGCCTGTCTTCAGAGTTATCTAGGTATAGTTCAGATGCTAGCAGACTTCGTAGATGCACAAACAGGAAGCCGGATAGCTTGGCAGGTAATACTTCGAAGTTTTCAGGGGTGTTATTTCCTAATCCAGCATGTTGGAACAAAAGAAAGGAAAGTTGCTAGCAACTTATTGAGCGTCTCCATTCAGCCATTCCATTTGGAGAATGGCGAAACAAACAGTTCAGTCCATTTGGAGAGTTGCAAAACAGTATGGATGGCAAAAAAAACCCAACAATATGCGTCCAATGATCTGGGTCCCAGCAAACTGCCGTTGCTTGCAAATGCTAGACAAACAAACCACATTTACTGATTGAAAAAACACACAGAGCACTTGGATGTCGATGTGAAGGCAGAAATGATATGTGAAATCACATCTTCACAAAATCACAAAGCTGCCGGCGGAGCTCATGGGCTCGTCGCTGCGGCCCCACGGGGCACCTGCATTGTAGCTGCTGGATGTTCCCCATGGGCTCTCCTCTGCTCCTCTCTGGGGTCAGCCCTGCATTGGTCCGCCTGGGGTCTCTTGTGTTCTAGCGGTACTTTGAATTTCTATGGCTTCGGTCTGCATTGATTCCTGGGAGGCGGGTCGATGGCTCCTCACACCAACTATTGAACACTCGTATGTAGAAACCTTATATGCACCCACATGCTAATACGCAGGCACCCACACACACATACACACATGGGGATTCAGGGGTTTACGTAGAAACCTTATATGCACCCGCATGCTAATACGCAGGCACGCACGCACACACACATACACACATGGGGATTCAGGGGTTTACAGATGCATTCTTGCATTCTATACAACTAGATCTTATAATAATTGGTACCATGAGCTTTTCAGTGACAGTGTTGTATTTATATATCCATTTCTGGGTTGTGGTTGTGTAGTTCTCAGTTCGCATCGTTTGGTATGTTTTATCATTTTTTTCCCTCTGTCTGTAGTCCTGCAGGTGTAGAAGCAGACTAGGAGGTTTTCTTGTATTTTCTATATTCCCTTTCCTCTCTTATATCTTCAACTCACCCTCTCCCTCTAAACCTTTTTTCCTAGCTCTCTTCATCTTCTTTCTGTTTTCCCCTTTATTTTTTGTCTCTGTGTCCATAATATCAGAAAAAAACCCACAGCAATTTCTAATAAATTTCTTACCCATATACAGTGGCGCAACAAACAATTTGGCCAATTTGTGCAAGTTGCCCCTCTTAAAAAGATGATCGAGGTCTGTAATTTTCATCATAGGTACACTCCCACTTTGAGAGACATTTTTTTTTTAAATCCATGAAATCACATTGTATGATTTTTAAAGAGTGTATTGTTCAATAGTGCAGAAAAATATTTAGCACCTACAAACAAGGAAGAATTCTGGCCCTCACCGACCTGTTACTTATTTCAAAAGATTCTCTTCTACCCTCCACTTCTTACCTGTATTAATGAAACTTGTTTGAACCTGTTATCTGTATAAAAACACCTGTCCACACATCAAACAATCAGACTCTAACTCCACCAGGTCCAAGACCAGAGAGCTGTCCAATGACACCAGGGACGAATCAAATCAAATTTTATTTAAAAAGCGCTTTTCATACAAAATAGAATCTCAAAGTGCTTTACAGATTAGAATGACCCAATATTAACCCCCCCCATCAAGAACAAAAACATGATCACAATTATACCCTCCCTCCTCCTGACTCATCTCCCATGCACGCACACACTTAAAAGCAACAATAAACAAGGACATTGGGCTGAGAACAGATGAGCCAGATAAGGAAACGCCATCAGGGGAGCCATCTGCATCGGCAGCAGCAGATTGAAAGCAACAGCCGAGGCACCGGCCCAGGGCGCACAGTGGAGGAAAGGCTGAGACCCCCACCTCCACCAAAGCACTACTTGGAGAGTACCAAGGCAGCCACAGCCAAACCACTGCTCCTGAGGCAGAGGGCAAATTGGTCAATGACCTGAAGAGAGCCGAGACCACAGTAAGAAAGGTTACTATTAGTAACACACTACGTCATAATGGATTAAAATCCTGCAGCACTCCAAAAGTCCCTCTGCTTAAGACAGGACATGTCCAGGCCTGTCTAAAGTTTGCCAGAGACCATCTGGATGATCCAGAGGAGGATTGGGAGAATGGCATGTGGTCAGATGAGACCAAAATACAACTCTTTGGTTTAAACGTCACTCACTGTGTTTGGAGGGGGAAGAATGCTGAGTTGCATCCTAAGAACACCATACCCACTTGTGAAGCATGGGGGTGGAAACATTATGGTTTGGGGCTGCTTTTCTGCAAAGGTGACAGAGCGATTGATCCTTATTAAGGGAAATATGAATGAGGCCATGTATGTAGAGATTTTGTGCAAAAACCTTCCATCTGTGAGAGCACCGAAGATGAAACATGGCTGGATCTTCTAGCATGACAACAATCCCAAACACACGTGGGCAACGAAGGATTGGGTACATAAAAAGTATTTCAAGGTTCTGGAGTGGCCTAGCTAGTCTCCAGACCTTAATCCAATAGAGAATCTGTGGAAGGAGTTGAAAGTCCGTGTTGCCCAGCGACAGTCTCAAAACATCCTACAGGACCTACTGGAAAAGTTTGGCCTCTGTCATTGCCAACCACATTAACATTACAATGTATTGAGATTAACTTTTGTTATTGACCAAAAACTTATTTTCTTCACCATTATACAAATACATTATTTAGAAATCACACAATGTGATAACCAGTATTTTTGTTTTATATTCTGTCTCTCACAGTTGAAGTGTACCTATGATGAAAATTACAGACCTTTCTGATGTTTTGGTACTTTGGTCAGACATCAATTCTGATTGCCAGACTGCCAGACATGACACGTAATAAAAAACAAAACAACAATCTGTAATTAGCCGTCAGTGGGGGCCACTCTACCAGAGTAAACAATGTAATTAAAGATTATATCCAAATCCACCTGGGCCAAAGTGAATAAATAATAGCCTCCCTTCTTAAATCGAAAATTAACTGCGATTAACCCCATTTTTTGGGTTCACTTACTGTATACTATCGATCACTTCGAACATGAAATGGGCTAAAATATCTCAAAAATCAATACTGCATGCATAGATGAGAACTAAAGTCATGGATGTCTATCCTTCTGAAAGTTATTTCAAAGGCTTTGAAACTCAATTAAATGGACTGGATTTGCATATCTCATATGGCACTTTTTCAGTCAGAAGACTACAAAGACCTTTACACTACATTTAGTCATTCACACGCTGATGCTGGTAAGCTACATTGTAGCCACAGCTGCTTTGAGGCACACTGACAGAAGCAAGGCTGCTGTCCACAGATGCCAACTGACCACCACCAGCGGGTAAAGCATGTGCAACTAGTGTCTTGCCCAAAGACAGAAGAACCAAGACAGACAAGGTAGGGGTTCAAACTGGCAACCCACCGGTTACGGGACAATCTCCTGATTACACCCCAAGACTTTTTGGTAAATATTCTTTAGACTGATGAGACAAAAATGTAACATTTTGTATGGTGGATAGTTTTATTGTAGCCATATTGAAGTGTTTTTTTTTAACATAAACAACCTGTCATGCCACAGCAACTTAACTGGAATTAAGTCAAAAACTTTGAGAAGGCCAGTTTTGTTGTTTTTTAGCAATTCAGGGATGGACTCTCTGGTCTACTTGGAAATCTTGTCCTCCTGCATATTTTTCAACCCTGCTCCTTAAGGCACACTGCCCTTCAGATTTTAGATGTGTTCCTGCTTTAGCACACCTGATTTCAATTGATGGCTGATTAACAGGTTGAACTGCAATCATATAAAGCAGGTGTGCTAAAGCAGGGAACACCTAAAACAGGGCAGTGTGCCTTAAGGAACATGGTTGGGAAACACTGGGGTACTTACCTGATAGTCGAAATTAGTTTTTTCCCAGGATTAATAGTAACAGACAGCCAGTCTCGGTTTTATAAATTCGGTTTTCTCTTGCTACATGTAAACACACTGAGTGAGGTCTGATGCAAACAGTGTGTGTTTAGCATCACTCACTGACCACTGGAGACTCCAGCAAGTCTTGTGTACTACTACCATTCTAGTAGTAGTGCTGCCACTTATGCTGTCTTTTGAAATTATTGATTTGCAAACTATTTTTGCAAATCAAACACATTACATATATATTGTCTGTGTAAGAAACCGAGATCAGAAGACCCGATAATTCAACCAGACATTGTCAAAGATGATAATTTATTTAGTCTCAGAAGTTGGCCAGCAAACGTTAACAACTAGGATCTGAAGTCTTTTCTCCAGAGAAAGATCCAAGCTCCTCAAAGTGAGACAATAGGGTAACTGTTAGTGAAAACCGGCAACCCACAGTGCAGATCCAGGTCAGCAGAATCAGGGGTAAAGGAAGGCTGAGGTGTCCAATCCGTATTCAAAAGGCAGGGTCAAGAGGCAGGCAGAGGTAATTAACAAGAATTCCAGGAGAGAAATCAGGTTAGGCAGGAACAAACGCTAGAAAACAACAGCTCAAGATAATCTGGCAGGGAGCTTCTGGCTGAAAGGAGCTTATATAGGTGGAGACAGGAGTGAGAGCCGGAACAGGCAATAATTAAGCACAGGTGAACCTGATGAGTGTAATCAGTGGCAGCAACGGGTAACAAGGAACCAACAGGTCTCAGGCTACAACGATACAGTTTGTCTGCAATATTTTCCAAATTACCTTTTAGTTTCTTACAATTCAAACATTTGTGCGTTCATGTTTTTGCCTGCAGAGCCAGGTTATTCAACACAGCCTCACAACATCCAGAGTCCTAAGATACCCGTGGTGGATCTCATCCACCGAGGAGCTTGTTTACCAAAGTCTGACCCAAAGTCTTCAGACTCTGTTTCCAGATTGGAAGGAATGCTGGTGGAATTGAGGAGGTCTTCGTAGTATTCCGTCCACCAACCCACAATGTCCCGCCTCTGCAATACTGCGTGGACATCGGGGGTAGCTCCCCTGGATTAGCAGATTGGGGTGGTGGTCCACCTATTTAAAAAGGGGGACTGCAGAGTGTGTTCAACCTGTAGGGAGATCACACTTCTGAGCCTCCCTGATAAGGTCTATTCAGTGGTTCTGGAGAGGAGGATCTGATGGCTAGGAGGAACAATGCGGTTTTCTTCCTGGCTTGTGGAACACTGGATGAAGCTCTACACCCTAAGCAGGGTCATTCAGGGTGCGTGGGAGTTCGCCCAACCGATCTACATGTGTCCCTCGGGGAGTGCTGTGGGGGGTACTCCAGGAGTATGGGGTACCAGGCCGCTTATTACGGGCTGTTAGGTCCCTATATGACCAGTGTCAGAGCTTGGTTTGCATTGTCGGCAGTTAGTTGGTCTCATTTCCAGTGAGAGTTGGACTCTGTCAATGTTGGCCTCGGTCACCAATTCTGTTCATAACTTTTATGGACACAACTGAGGTGTTGAGGGGATCTGTTTTGGTGGCTTAAGGTTCAAGTCTCTGCTTTTTGCAGATGTTGTTGTCCTGTTGTCTTCATCAGATCATGATCATAGGAGCAGCTGAGTGTGAAGCAGCTAGGATGAGAATCAACATCTCCAAATCGGAGACCATGGTCTTGAGCTAAGAAAGGGCAGAGTACGGTCGGGACCAATATCCTACCCCAAGTGGAGGAGTTTAACTGCCCCTGGCGCACCCTCGCTGATCTCTATCGTCCATCAGGCCACAGAGCTGCAGTTAACCTTCTTTGCACCTGTTATAAATAAGCCTTTCATTACTATTTGGACTTACTATTTGATTCTGCATGTGGGTTAAAAGATTTCCATGCAAGGCAAGAATTTTTTGAAAGTGATTAATTTTCAGCCGAACTTTATCTAACATACAACATACAACATCACAATGAAATATTTCCATTTAATTTCCCTGGAATCTCACTCACCGATGCCATTTATTTGAACCAGAGTTTGCTGTAAAAAAAGAAAATATGGTCCACAATCCCTCAGATAAGATATTTTCTGCATTCTTGAATCACCAAATCAGCTGCACAAAAGTCTCTCTCCCTGGCTGTGGTCGACAAGTTTGGCAAGTTTTTATGTCGCAACCAGAGGTATGTAGAGTACCCAAAATTGTATTCAACTAAGAGTAGCACTACTTCAACATATTTTACTCAAGTAAAAGTATAAAGTAGCTGTCCAAGAAATCCCTGAAGAGTAAAAATACGTAAAAGGCTACTCGAATAGTAACTGATCAGAACGACAGAACAGGTCTGTTAGCACTGATTATTTGAAAATGATTCAATCAGACAGACTAAAACATAAAGTTATCTGCAAATTCTGAAATTTTAAAGAGTGCAAAGAAATTATTCAAACAAATATAATTACAAAATGTATTTAAAACAGAAGAAACACTTTTTTCAAATCAAAATATAACATAAAATTAATTAAACTAATACTTACAACAGGTAATGCATCTGTGTTAGAAAAGGGTAAAATTATTCCAGTAATAATGTGTTTACCGTTTATTAATTTGATCTCAAAGTGGCTCTGCAGATAGAAAATACTATTAGAACAAAGCTTGTGTCCAAACAAGAGATCTCACTTGAACATAAACTGTAGATTTGTGTCCTTGTCTGGTGTATTTTTGGTTAGAACATGTTTGTTTTAATTTAGTGAAATTACTTGCAGTAGGTAGTGGATCTAGAAAATATACTCAAGAAAGAGTGGCAATACTTCATTAAAGTAAAGTGTGGTGCAGTAAAACTATTCCGAAAAGTAATTTTCTTATCTTAAGAATGTCATTAATATTTTTGGTGGTATAACAACAGTATTATGAGTTTACTCAACAGGCTGTCTGGATTCTTCCTTAAAGATAGGGTAATGCCTGATTCACACAGTGCGCCGGTTTCCATACAGAAGCCGTAAAAACTGCCATTCACACCAACTGCGGTTCGTGAGTGGAACGTCTCAGCACAGAGTGAAAAGCAATGAATGTTTAGAAATAGTTTGCAACACATTGACAAAATTTGACCTAACATGTTTAAAGGTATACTTTTAAAAATAATGTGGACTATCATACATTGTCAACTGATTTTCCTGTCATTAACAATAAAAGAAAAAGCCAGAAAATAAATACAACACCGGTTTTATTTTGAAATATACCAGATGCACCCCCCTGACCCATGTCTCACTTCCTGTCTGGCTCATGTAACTTCTTTAACTTCATGGAAATCCACATGCGGCGTCCGGAAAAAGTAGACTTCATGCAGAAATTTTCCGGAGCTCCGTATCCGCACCGCACCTGGTGAGAATGCTCTGATCAGACTCAATGTTCTTTTGTTTTTGCGAAAGCTTTATGGACCGCATCCGTTCTGCACTCTGTGTGAATCAGGCGTAAGTAGCTTGGTCATTTGGTAGCGGCTTAGAGTAGAGCCGCTGCTCATCCACATCGAGAGGAGCCAGTTGAGGTGGCTTGGGCTTCTGGTTAGAATGCCTCCTGGACGCCTCCCTGGTGAAGTCTTCTGGGCACATTCCACCGGGAGGAGACACAGAGGAAGACCCAGAGGAAGACCCAGGAAACACTTAAGGGACTATGTCTCCTGGCTGGCCTAGGAGCGCCCTGGGATTCCCTCTTCCACCGTGGAGCTGGCCCAAGAGGCTGGGGAGAGGTATGTCTAAGTCTCTTTGCTTAAGCTTCTGTTCCAGCGACCTGATCCCAGATAAGAGGAAGACGATGGATGAATGGATGTTTTTGTCTGTGACCGTATGACAGAACATAAAGAAAACATCAGCAGTTAACATACAGTGAAATAAATGGTACATTCCGTACAAAATAGAGTAAGCACCATTAGCTTTCCACCCAGCCACCCTTGCTCTTGTAAAATATGCACAAAGTCCATTCCAAGTCAATTTATTTAAAATATCCTGTCTTTCTGTCCCTCCTACTACTGCACCGCCTGCTTTGGGTTCCACTTTTCCTCAACAGTTCCTCTGCTAATGAGTTGCCTCTCTGATTGGCAGCTGGATCAACCGCCCAGCCGGGAGTCCATGCAGCACGGACACACTCAGCTAGGTTCCCACATGGTTGGTTAACAACAAACTTCAGGGTCTGCTCAAGCTGGAAAATAACATTTGAATAAAAAAAACCAGAAGGAATTTCATTTTTAACAGGCAGTGACTGATTCCAACTCGTTATTTTCCACCAGGGTTTAGGCCTTTGTGTTTCTTATGTTTTTCAGTTCATGTTGAAATTTTACAGATATATTTTATTAATGTGTTATTATTTTGTGTTTATTGAATAGCGATTGCTTATTCAGGCTGATGAGAGGTGTCTGACATCAGTAACTTGTCTATAGGTAAAACACCTGCTTTCTATCTAAAGAAATTATGAACATGATGTTTGGTATGGAATTATAGTTTTCTACAAAGGAAAAAAGGTAACATAGTTAAGTAGTGAAGAGATAGAAATTCTGTAAATGTTGAGCGTACACTTGTTTTGTGTGTAAAATTAAGTCTTTTGTCTAACAGGGGGACACAGAAAACACATCTGCATGAGGAGGCATGTGGTCTTTAGGGTTAGGTTCCGGCTAAAATATGACTTGCATGTGACCTTTAAGAATTATGTTCCTGCTTAATATATGACTTGTTTAGAGTTCCTACAGAGTGCACAGTTATTTTACTAGGGTCTGATTCTGCAGGGCATGTGAAAACACTTCGCAACAGTGATCAATCAAGAAGAGTGTAGTACATCACGCGTTGCCTTTTGTGAAGAACCATGGACCATTATTCCGTGAAAAAAAAAATGTTTGGGGCGGGGGTTGAACTTGTGCTTCAAATAAAAGCTATGCGGTGATGCAGAAAGATTGCTCAGTTGATCGCTGAGCCCGTCTGCAGACGTTCTTCCATGGCAAAATTCATAACTGTTGTCTGTTCCTTCTTATTGCTCCTTTTTACAGAAATGAACGAACACGCTGGAAGGTGAAACAAGAGCCTGAGAGTTCCTATCCTGAGAGTCAGAAAATTAAATTGGTGTCTGTTCCTTTAAATGAGGCCTTATCTTAGATTGACAAAAAATCACCTCCAACAGTAGTCAAACAGTGTTATATAAAAATATTTGGAAGTTCGAATTTAATATTAAACCGGAGCTGGTGTGCGAGGTTGAGAGGTTTCGACTGGACATCGTCGGACTTACATCGTCGGACTTACCTCGACGGACGGCTCTGGAACCCGTCTCCTCGAGAGGGGTTGGACTCTCTTCCACTCTGCCCCCGCTGAGAAGTGCCGAGCTGGGCTTGGCATACTTGTTGCCCCCCCCCCATTTCGGTGCCTGTACGTTGGGGTTTACCCCGGTGAACGAGAGGGTGGCCTCCACTCCGCCTACGGGTGGGGGGACAGGTCCTGACTGTTGTTTGTGCTTACGCGCCAAACGGCAGATCAGATTACCCACTCTTTTTGGAGTCCTTGGAGGGGGTGCTGAAGAGTGTTCCTCCCGGGGACTCCCTTGTTCTGCTGGGAGACTTCAACACTCATATGGGCAATGACAGTGAGACCTGGAGGGGTGTGGTTCGGCGGAATGGCCCCCCCAATCTGAACCCGAGCGGTGTCTTGTTATTGGACTTCTGTGCTCAACATGGATTGTCCATAACGACCACCATGTTCAGGCATAAAGGTTTCCATATGTGCACTTGGCATCAGGACACCCTAGGACGGAGCTGGTGTGCGAGGTTGAGAAGTTTTGTGTCTTTACACCAGTGTTTCCCGGCTTCAACAAACCTAATTCAGAGGATTGCAGTTCAGCAAATGCCTGTTAATCAGCCATCAATTGAAAACAGGTGTGCTGAAGCAGATAAACATATAAAACATGCAGGGCAGTGTAGTGTGCCTTGAAGACAGGTCCATTCAGGTATCGGGCCTCCCCAAGACAGATTAGAAAGCCCTTAGTTGGAACCATGTAATTTATTGACTCTGGTCCACACTCCATACCAGTCCATGGCGGTAATGCACCAATTTGTTGTTTGCAGGCTGGTGATAAACACAAAGAAGTAGAAGTGCAGTTATTTTCGGGCTAACTTGCATGCTAACGGTTGTTCTGATTAAACTATGTGAGAAATACACACAAGGAAGGGAAGTTTCCATATATTTGACTTTTTAAGTGGTTTGACAAAAGCGTGTACTCTACAGTTATGATTGTATCATTGACTAGCATACATCATTTAAATCACAAGCAACACTTTGAGGTTGGCGGGCTTCCTTTCAAAGCAGAATAAAGCTACTGACATCTGGTAGGAGCTAGTAAACAAAATCGAAATAGATGATAGAAGTACTAATCACTCACAGCTGCAGAATCACTAGTAGCTCTTACTTATATAAAGGAAGATACCTCACTCATATACACAAGCAGACGCACAGCAGGATCATGCCAGCGGCTCAACCGCAGCTGCTTTTGGAGTACAAAAACAAACGTTCTGACCACCAATTTAGAACCAACCGGGCATTCAAGAAAACTCCCAAAACTCCCAAACTTCCCAAACCTCCCTATGACCCTGAAAGAATCTCAGCTTTTAAATTAGGTATTATAATAATGATAATAATAATAATAATAATAATAATAATAATAATAATAATAATAATAATAATAATAATAATAATAATATGTACAAAGAAAGGGTGTCATAAAGGCAGATTCTATTTTTGAAGAAGTGCTGACTGAAAATTCTTCAACCACCTAAATCAAATCAAATCAAACTTTATTTATAAAGCGCTTCTCATACAAGAAGTTGCAGCACAAAGTGCTTTACAGATTAAAATGACCCCACATAAAAACACCTTCCCATCCCTCCCCCACAGATTTAAAAGCATGGTCACAGTTATACCCCCCTCCTCCCAACCCAACTCCCATGCACACACACAGTTAAAAGAAAAAGTAAAAAAGGACATTTGGCCGAGTGTAGATGAACCATGCAAGGAAACGCCATCAGAGGAACCATCTGCCCCGGCAGCGGTAGACCAACAGCAGCAGCCGAGGCACCGACACAGGGCACCCAGTGAAGGCAAGGCCAAGACCCCCACCTCCACCCAAGCTCCACCTGGAGAGCACCCAGGCAGCCACAGCCGACCACCGCTCCCGGGCCAGAGGGCTCCCACAGAGGAAACACTGGAACGGGGATTAAGATAAATTAAAGTATAAAAATAAACAGTAAATTAATGTGCTAAGATTAAATAGTAAAACTGATAAAAATATAATCATATAAAACATGCAGAGTAATTAAACAAAGAGTAATAAATAATAATCAGTTAAAAGCTAAGCTAAAAAGGTGAGTCTTGAGCCTGCTCTTAAAAACATGAACGTTCTCTGCAGCCCTGAGGTCCTCTGGCACCCTGTTCCAGAGGTGAGGGCCATAAAACTGGAAAGACGCCTCGCCATGCTTGTGTGTCCTGACTTTTGGGGTGACAAGGAGACGGCTGCCAGAGGAGCGCAGAGACCGCGAAGGTTTATATGGTAAAAGCAGTTCAGAGAGATAAGAAGGCCCAAGACCATTAAGACACTTAAAAACCATTAAAGGAACCTTAAAGTCGATCCTGAAATGTACGGGGAGCCAATGCAATGATTTTAAGACCGGTGTAATGTGCTCCCACCTCCTGGTCTTCGTCAGGACACGTGCTGCTGAATTTTGTATTAGTTGTAAACCTGATATACTCTTTTTGGGAAGACCAGAAAGCAGGGCATTACAGTAATCAATTCTACTGGAGATAAAAGCATGCATCAGTGTCTCCGTATTGGCCCGAGAGAGAATGGGGCGGACTCTGGCGATGTTCTTTAGTTGATAAAAACCTATTTTAGTAATATTTTTTATGTGAGGAATAAAAGTCAGCTCAGAGTCAAAAATCACGCCCAGGTTCTTCACTTGTAAAGAGGGATTAAAAGACAGTGATTGTAGTTTTGGTAAAAGTTTCTCTCTCTGAGCCTCAGGACCGATGACTAAAACTTCAGTTTTGTCCTGGTTGAGCTGGAGAAAGTTTTCTGCCATCCAGGATTTAATGTCTAAAATGCAGTTAAAAAGTGCATCCATTGGCCGTGTGTTATCGGGAGACATGGAGATGTAGTGCTGTGTATCATCAGCATAACTGTGAAAGTTGACTCCATGTCTTCCGATGACACTGCCAAGAGGGAGCATATACAGGTTAAAAAGCACTGGGCCTAAAATCGAACCCTGGGGCACACCACATGTAATCCTATGGACCCTAGAGGAGCAGGTATCTAAACTTACCATAAAAGTCCTGTCTGTGAGATAGGATGTGAACCATTTGTGAACAGCACCAGAGAGGCCAATCTGTTTTAAACGGGTTAAAAGAATAGTGTGGTCTACTGTATCGAAGGCAGCGCTTAGATCCAGTAGAACCAACACTGTCACCCTCTGTGCATTATAGTTTAATCTAAAATCATTTAAAATCTTTAGAAGGGCCGTCTCTGTGCTGTGGTTCACCCTAAAACCAGACTGAAATTTCTCCAGGACATTGTAGACATTAATAAAATCATTAAGTTGAATAAAAAACAAATTTCTAAAATTTTGCTTAAAAAAGGTAAGTTAGATACCGGTCTAAAATTGTTAAAATCATTAAAAATCTAAATTGCTCTTCTTCAACAGGGGCCTTGCTACCGCCCCTTTTAAGGCGGCAGGAAAGACCCCCGTCTGAAGGGAGCAATTCATCATGGTTAAAATCTCATCTCTAAAAGATCCATAAAATTGCTTTAAAAAAAGAAGATGATTGAACCTTGGATAGTTGACACCAACTGGGTGTTCTCACAGGACATTGAGCAAAAACACACATCCATATTACATAAAGCAGGCTAGCATTACAAAAAGCAAAGACTTAAAATTTAACTCATTTAGTTTAGTTTGTTTAGGTATTTTATTGTAAATTGTGATTTGACAAAAAAAATTCAACATTTTTATGGGGGGGCGACTGTGGTTCGGTGGGTAGTCAGAGTGTCATGTCTTGTGTAGAGTGAGGACCCAAATGCAGCAGAGTAAAAGGAAAATTATTTAATTAAACAAAATAACAAGGAACATGAGCTTACATAACTCAAGGGAACCAGGAAGTGTAACAACGGGGAGCACAGGAGCCAAAACAGGGAAGTTAGACAACAAACCAGTGAGTAGTGACTGTCAGAGAAGGGCTTAAGTATAATGAGGAGGTGTGCAAGTGGCCGGGAGAAGGCTAAGGGCTACTTAGGAGAAGCAGTTGCAGGTGAGAGGGAGAGAGCAGGTGGAATTTGGATTTGGAATTAGTAGCTGGGACGGAAGGCAGAATGGCTAGAGAAACCGAGAGGAAGGTCAAGAGCAAAACATAAGGATTAGACAGAGGACTATACTAAAGAGGAATAAGGACAAATTATGAACCTAAGAGAAAATGGAGAGCACTAGAGTGAAGAAAACGGAACTAAGGAAATAAACCTACAAGGAAAGATTCTTTAAAGAGGACTGAATAGAAAGAGAAATTAAATATAACAGAAATAACTGGGACTAATAATGAATAAGTAACAGTAGGAACTTAAGAAAATAAATAAGGGATGAACAAAAACATGAGAAACCAAACATAAGAGCACCTGAGGATAAGAAAACGTAGTGGAAGGAAAAACTCAAGTAACACAACGAAACACCAAGAAATATACTAAAAGGAATAATGTAAACTGAATAAGGGAATGAATTAACTAAAACTCAAAGCCCAAACACCCAAGGAACCTACACCAGAGGTGAGTAAAGACCCAAAATCTGTACTCACGTAAGAGTAGCACTACATATTTTTACTAAAGTAAAAGTAAAAAGTAGCCGTTCAACAAATTGCTCGAGTAAGAGTAAAAAAGTATTTGGTAAATAGGTCACTTAAGTACTAAGTAACATCTGATTTTATATTTTTTAAATGATGTGATCCGACAGACAAAAATATAGCCTTATGGGTAAATTATGGTGTTTTAAAGACTGAAATGAAAAAAAAATGATACAAATAAGTAATTCCATAATTACAAATTTCAAGCAGAAGAAATACTTTTATAATTCTTATTTTCTTCAATATAATACCAATACTTACAGTAGGTAATGAATAAATGTATCTTAGAACAAGATTTTAAAAAAAGTACTTCCACTGACAATTTGTGGTGTTTACCATATATTCACTTGACCTGAAAATGCAACAAGCTTAACAGACAGAAGATTTAAAAAGAAAACCAAACCATGTCTCCTTTAATAAACTGTAGGTGTGTGTCTGTCTGGTGTATTTTTGGTTAAAATATGTTTGCTCTTCATTCAGTGAATTTACACGCAGTGGGTAGAGTATCCAGAAATATTACTCAAGTAAAAGTAAAAAGTAGTGCAAAGCAAAACTACTCTTAAAAGTAAATATTTTCCATAAAGTTACTCAAGTAAATATAACTGAGTAAATATAACTAGTTACTACCCACCTCTGGGTAGAGTAGTTGGATTGTAATGGGAGGTGAATAGTAGGTTTTGTTCTTCCAAACAGGGTGCTGCTCAGCATGGCTAATATGCTAAATTAAGGTTTTAAGGTTTTTTTCCTTGTTTTTAATTCAAATTTATTCTACAGAGGGTTTTAATTGTATTCTGTCCAGCTACAGAAAATCCCCAGAACCGTACGTATGTATTATTCAGCAATAAAAAACTGTTTATGAAGAGGACCAGGGCAGACAGGGAGAGCCAGAAACACAGTCCTCTGCTCTGTTTATATTTAATGTACACATCAGTAGATTTGTATGACTGCTGTGCTGGGATGTCATGTATACTAAGCCAATGCAAACAAAAGACAAATTGATTTATACCAGTTATTTCAGCCTCTGCACCTATGGTGTTATCCATCATGACTCGAGGATTATTAGTGTAAAGATTTGACTCAGACCTAGCGACACGTCAGACCCTTGAATCCAGAACTGCAAAGAAGCAGAAGGAAAACACTGAGAAACTGTGCAGACAAAAGTTTAAAAAAGCTTCTTTTTTACTTCTGCTTCCATGTTGAGGTGCTGCTTCAACAGTGTGATACCCTCACAAGGGTCAACAAAAATTTTAAACAAGTTTGATTTTTGTGCAACTTTACAATTGAGGGTTGAGCTAAACAATGCGCACCTGACACACAAGCTCCCGATATGGACTTGAGTACCGGTGTGTGTGTGTGTGCCACCAAGTGGTCCTTCTGTAAAGTTTATCTTGTGAACTCTGAGTAATGCCTCTAGCAAACTTTAAGAACAAAACTACATCACCCTTACAGGTATTACTCACCTGATTCCAGCTGTTGTCTCCTGTCAGCTCTTTCCTCCTGAAAAATCAAAATCCAATGGCAAGCTCACCTGCAACATCAACTGCATTACCTGTCCAACTGTTAGGGGAACCAGCTCAATAAACAGTGGAAGTCAATCCCCTTCATGCTGACTGTTAGAATTTAGCTCTGGATTTATCCATCCATTATCTATACAGTCTTTCCTATCACTGTAACACTATGCCTAAGGGTAATTTAGAAAGACCAGTTAACCATCATGTTAACCAGTCATGTTTTTTGGACTGAGGGAAGAAGCCAGAGTACCTGGAGGAAACCCTCGCTTGCACAGGGAGAAGGAAGAAAGGAAGAAGCAGAAAGAACCCTGGCCGGGATTCAAACCCAGGACCTTCTTTCTGCAAGGCAGTGCTACCAACTGCTCCATGTGCAGCTCTGGATTTACATTTACCAATTCACCCGAAAGCTTTACAGCCACTTGTAGATATTAGTGCACAATCACAGTAATTTCCTCAATGGACAATTACAGATAAACACACTCCAGAAAAAAGTCTAATCATGTTTAGACAGCCTTTTAAGGATTCGGACTGTTCTCTTTAGAATGTGATACAATTAGATATAAGCACAATATTTAGAATGTTTTTCTAGCTGTCCAGCTGAGGGCTGTCATTTAAGTACTTAAGCTTGAAAGCTGTGTGAGAGAGATAACATGTGGCCTAATTTAAAATGTGCACATCCTGACATTACCCCTCTCTTCAGGGTGTGTCACCTGACACACCAACAAGTTCATAAACAACAAACAAACAACCCAACTAGGGTGGGAAGAGGTGGTCCAGTAAGGTGGGCCAAAACAAAAACAGTTGCAAAAGACCAAAGTTTTAGAGGTTCAGCTGTGTGGCAGGTGAAACCAATGAAAAGAGTTCGGGGACCGGCTGTAATGCCGGAAAATCTCACAAAGAAGAGGTAGAGGAACCCATGAACAACAGCTGAAGGTCCGTGGTGGAGGCCCCGATTAGGCTCATGATCGACCCCAGGAGGTAGAAGCAGATCGTTCCCAATCCCCTTGAGAGGAGCAGACGCTAAGAACCAAGGCAGATCAGCCTTGACCCCCTCGGAAGGACCAGACACAGGTAGCTGAGGTGAATTGGCCTTGAGCTGGAATCGGAGCTTGAGAGCGACGAGGAGCCAGAGATGGAGCTTGGGAGCGACAAGGAGGAGCGGGCTCTGGGGTCTCGAGGTTGCAACGCTGAACTGGCTTTGAGGATCTCTTGAGGAACAGCAGAGCTGGCGGTTTGACCACCCTGTAGAGAAGTAGGGGTGGAGAAAGGACTGCGCGGAGGAGTTCTGGAAACCCTCATACCATCTAGAACCAACTCCGGGGGACACAGAGTAAGATGGGTCCAAGCCTCCACTTGGGCAATTTTTTTACTGGCTAAAATACTCAATCAGCGTCATTAATTTTACTCATGCTGGGTCCACTTGGTTGGTCCATACTGTCATGTTGCCAGAGGGGAACCCTCTTTTACTCTTTCTTAGATCAGTGGATCAGTTGTTGTTTACTGTTCCAAAGACAAAGAGGAAGCTTAGAGAGAACAGTGCATTTTCAGTCGCTGCCCCAAAACTTTAGAAAGCTTTACCCCTACATATCAGACAGACAGTAATGCTACATGTTTTTGAATATTCTCTTAAAACATATTTGTTCTAACTGGCTTTCAGCCCTTTTTATTTATTTGTTTCATTTTAGTAGTATTGTTATTTTAATTGTATCTTAATTCTCATGTTATTTATCACTGTTTGTGTACTGGACTTTGGTCAACTGTGTTGTCTTGAAAGTGCTCTATAAATAAAGGTGGAATAGAATCAGTGAAAAAGGCTCCCTGACATTGGTTTTAAATGTGTCTACATCCATTTATGGAACTGGCAAACAAAATCTTAATTCAAGATTCTTGAATTATGATCGAAGGGCCGCCAAAATGGTTCCTTTGGACAACCCTGACACCCTATGTCCTAGGGTATTGCAAATTCCTTTCTATACGAAGACATGATTACGGATAATACATTTTAAAGTGCTGTGAACATCATCAGTTTGATGCAAAATTACCTTTCTGAGCAGTTACAAACTGTGGGAGTCAGAGATTATAGAGATGATTCTAGAATTAAATTCTAGAATAGCGCTGCATTCTAGAATTGCGCTCCTCTGGGTGGCTGCATGTTGGAGTGGCTCTGTTGGCCAAATGGCCAGAGTTTCGTTTTTTTGGACAATGTTTTCTCTGATTTCTTGAGGAAGATTGCCTTTTTTGGACCTATATACTTTCTAGTTTTTTGTGCTGTGAAGCTGGAAGGATTTTTGCTGTAAATTTTTCCCTTTTTGAAAACTTATGATGCGTAACCATGGCAACAAGGTGGTTTACAGCCAGGAGCAGCTGATTAACATTGCAAAAGCTGAAATAATACCTCAACTAAGATGAGTTGAGGAGAAGTGGATGCAGAGCAGGACCAAAAAGGAGACAAAGAAGGAGGAAGTTCAAACCATCTCTTCCATCGATCATAATGGGCAACGTGAGATCACTGGCTAACAAGATGGATAAACTCCAAACCCTTACAAGGGCTCAGCCAGAGTATAGGAAATGTAGTGTTATGTGTTTTACTGAGACGTGGCTGCAGGATCATATCCCCGACTCCAACATCTTTCTGCCAGGGTTCCTGACTACACGAGCTGACAGAGATCTAAAGACGAGCAGGAAAAGTAAGGGAGGTGGAGTAGCAGTGCTTGTCAACAACAGATGGTGTCATCCAGGGCATGTTACTGTGCAATGTCGTCTCTGCAGCCCAGATATTGAACTCTTGGCAGTAGGTTTTTGTTCATTTTATTTACCAAGATAGTTCACCAGTGTTATTTTGGCAGTTGTTTACATTTCACCTTCAGCCGTTGCCGACAATCAGAATCAGAGGCAACCTGTGACAAAGAAAACTCTGAAAAAAATGTCAAATGAAGCTGAAAAAGCCCTGCAGGGTTATTTTGAGACCACAAACTGGATGTCTTTTTGCCAAGCACATGGAGAGGACATTAATGGCATGATTGTGTGTGAATGACTATAAAAACTTCTATGTGGACAACATCATCCCCACCAGAACAGTGAGATGCTTCCCTAATAACAAACCCTGGATCACCAGTGACTTGAAGGAACTGCTAAAGAAGAAGAAGAGCCTTCAGAGAGGGAGACAGGGAATTATTGAGGAGTATACAGAAGCAACATATGGTCAAGATCAGAGAGAACAAAGAGGCATACAGGAAGAAGCTGGAGAACAAACTACAGAGGAACAATATCAGGGATGTCTGGTCAGGAATGAAAAAGGTCACAGGCTTTAATCACAGGAAGGATTGGATAGATGGAAATCTGGACAAAGCCAATGAACTGAACACATTCTTCAATAGGTTCAGTTCTAGAACAAGCTCAGCATCCTCCTCTCCTGTCCCCAGCCTAACAGACGTCCCATCCTCCTCTGACCCACAGCTTTTCTGTCACACCTCGAATGTTTTATCTTTCACCACAGTCATGGACTCTGCTGCCTGTTGCCCTGACATCCCACATCATGAAGGTCTTGGAGAGACTCCTGTTACCCCGCCCCCGAATAAACAAACAAGAACATATCAGGACCCGCTGCAGTTTGCTTATCGGCATGGAGTTGGAGTTTGGAGATGCCGTCATCCACCTGCTTCAACCAACCCACTGTCATCTGGACAAAGCAGGCAACACTGTGAGGATCATGATTTCTCAAGTGCATTTAACACATTTCAGCCTGATTTGCTTAATCAGAAACTCCTGAAGACACAGGTGGGGTCCTCACCAATCACCTGGATCAACGACTATCTGACAAACAGACCACAGTTTGTGAGACTGAAGAATTGTGTGTCAAACCAGGTGGTCAGCAGCACAAGAGCACCACAGGGGACCGTACTCTCACCATTCCTATTCACTCTGTACACCTCAGAGACCTGTCATCTACAGAAATACTCAGATGATTCTGCAATTGTCGAGTGTATCAGAGACGGACAAGAAGCTGAGTACAGAGAGCTGGTGGACCGCTTTATGGCATGTGGAAACAATCATCTTACCTTGAATGTGAACAAAACAAAGGAGATGATTGTAGATTTCAGAAGAAGCAGGGATAAGTCAAACACTGTTTCCATCATGGGTGAAGAAGTGGAGATGGTTGAGGAGTATAAATACTTCAGAGTCCACCTGGACAACAGAATGGACTGAAGGCACAACAGTGAAGCCGTCTACAAGAAGGAACAGAGCATACTGTACTTCTTGAGGAAGCTTAGGTCCTTCAAGGTTTGCAGCAAGATGCTGCACAATCTTCCACAAGTATGTTGTGGAGTGTAATCTCTTCAGCCATCATCTGTTGGGGTAGCAGCATCCCAGCCAGGGACTTAAAAGGGCCAAATAACCTGATAAAGAAGGCTGGTTCTGTTCTTGGGACAACTGTGGAACATCTAGAGATGATGCTGCAAAGAAGGATTCTTCAAAAAATAAACAACATTATGGACAACCCCGAGCATTCTCTTCATGAGACTATCCTGCAACAACAGAGTGTCTTCTTCAGTTTCGCTGCAACACAGACCGCTACAGGAAATCCTTCCTGCCTACAGCCATCATGATTTACAACAACTCCTTAAAGAATTAATTGTATGAGCTACAACAACACTTAATTTCCCTCTGGGATCAATAAGGTATTTTTGATTTTGAATATAGATGAATCGTTTCATCATTTACTGGTCAAATGCACAAAATGGGATGAGTAAACCCAATATATTTTTTAAAGGGGTTGTGGCCACATGGATCTTTGTTACCAGTGGATAGTGCAAAAATGGGAAAACAGACATTACATTCTGCAAATGTCCGCAGGGTGGAATCGAACCCCGGGACAACCACTTCAAGGCAGTTTAAAATAACACGAGGATTCATGTAATTGAACACAACACCACTTCTTCATTTGCTCAAATAATTTAATATCAAGTTATTCTTGACGTTGTATTTCCTTTATAGTTTGTGGAAGGTACTGCTTGCTAATAGTTAAACAACTAAAGGAAATTCTTACCTTGCCTGTAAGAGGTGTGATGGTACATAATCACTTTACTAACACTAAAAGTTTACTAAACTTCACTACCAGGAAGTTTACAAAATGCAATTAAAAGCATTCAGTTAATCAAAAGTACTGCACCAAGTGTTCTGATTAATATTAAAAAGAAAGATCCGGGAAACAGAAAAAACTAAATGGCGGAGTAAGCAGCAGATCGGAAGAGCTCTGTCTTAATTCGACATTTATTTCACATTCTCTGTTCGAAACTACTATTAGTCTTTGGTGACCCGCCTGTATAGGTCTTGGACACACTACGTGCTAAAATTAGACTGAAATGAGCAGTCAAGATAAACTTAAGGGCAAAAAAACGACAACAAGAGCAGTGGCAAAGAGCTAGCCTCCAATCAGGCTAGCAACGATGACAGAGAAAGTAGCCAGGTTTTGCTGGCTGAAATGCAGAAATTACTCTCTGGCTTGGAAGAACGAATTATTGCCAATTTAACGTTGCAGATTTCTTCTAATCATGCCACAATCGCTAAACACGACCAGACGATTCAAGAAATCGAAACAGCGATGAATGACTTTGACGGGAGAATGGCTACAATGGAGTCAGCACTTAGCTGCTTAACAAAAGAGAACGAGTAGCTTAATGAGTAACTAAACCTCAAAACAACTTTTTTTTGCTTCTAAACTGTATAAATGGGTCTTTACCAATGCAGGCTTTCAGTTTCTGGGGATTTTTTACATTTTGGTGTAAACTTGTTTAATTCTACACTTTTTGGTTTAAAAACGTCTTAGTGCTGCCCACTTAGGGTTGAACTGTGGCTACTGCATTTGAATTTTGTGATTGGTGGAGAGCAGTACATCTCTACGTCACAGGCATTGACTATGTCCCAGTAGCCATGGTCTCACAGACACGCCCCGTGGGTTTGGGTATAAAACTTTCAGACATATTCCCCCCCCCGTGGCGAGTTTGGAGTTGGATTGCGTTCTTCAGGTTACCATTATTATCACATTAGCACTTAGTTAGCATAGCTAGCATACTGTTTGAACGTTAGCCTATGTTAGCATTACCACTCAGAGACTGGTCTCCTCCTGTCTCTCTCTCCCTCAGCAGCAGCGCCCCGAGCCAGCGACTCGAATTGATACGGCTCACGGCCGCTGAGCTCCATAAAGCCTCCCTCTACTCCTCTATCTCCGGTGACGACGGAGGAGATCCGCTGGTTCAGGGTGCCGAGCCAGCGCCACCCGAGCTCGGTGCTGCTGAGGCAGAGGGAGACTGGAGGAGTCCAGTCTCTGAGTGGTAATGCTAACATAGTCTAACGTTCAAAACAGATGAATGTTGATCAGATCGATCAGTCGCAAAACTGCCAACGTCGCTTTGGTCACTGTCCATGTTTCAGTGTCAGATTAAGCTAGCTGTCACTGTCCTCCTGAACACACCCCCACGTTCCCCCCTCCGCTCATCCTCCAAACTTGGCCATACCCCTCCATTCTTTCTGGCACCGCCCACTTTGTAGAATTTTTTTAATGTTGTCTGGGGGCGGGGTTATGATTTTTCAGGGGGTTCAGTTACACTTTAAATTAAAGGTTGATGACCTTGAGAACAGATCCAGAAGATGCAACATACGAATAACCGGCATACCAGAGGAAGAAGAAGGCAAACAACCAACCTCATTCATAGAATCCTTCCTGCAAGACGTTTTTGGAGCTGAGGCTTTCACCCACCCTGTGGCCGTTGATAGAGCGTATAGGCTAGCCGTCCAGAAGAGGCAAACCAGAGGTGCTACACCGCCGCCACGTCCGTTCATAGCGTGTATCCACCACTTCCAGGTGAAGCAACGAATAATGCAGCTAGCACGTGAAAGAGGTTCCCTGGACTACAAGGGGTCGGAGATCCACATCTACGCCGACTACAGCGCTGAGGGGGCCAGAAGAAGAGCTATGTTTGCCCCCATCAAAGCCCAGCTCAAAAAGGATGGACTGCGTTTCAGCCTGCTGTTCCCTGCTAAGCTCCGAGTGATCGTCAATAGTAACAAGCACGAGTTCAACACACTGTCTGAAGCTGCAGCCTTTTTGGAAAGCAGACGTCTACACCAAAATGATCCTAATGAGACTTCTCCTTCTTAGGCTATAGGCCTATAGATATACAAGCACAGCACCTCTTGGGTGAGTTTGTGTGTAAAGCTTGACAAGTTATATCCACATGACTGGATTGTGTGTGTGTATGTATGTGTGTATGTATGCATATATATATATATATATATATATATGTGTATGTATATATGTGTCTGTGTATATATGTGTATGTATGTATGTATGTATATGTGTAGGTGTGTGTATGTGTGTATATGTATATGTATGTATGTATATATATCTCCAGTCTTACTTTATTCAGAGATATTAATTTAACATGTATACATAGCTACTACGCTACTATTTGAGTTTGAGTCTGCTACTTGTGGCACGGTTCTCCCCTGCTTTTGAACTTCCATATTGTTTATCACATTAACAACAGGACGAGGGCTACAAATAGCCCCAGTAGCAAGTTATGATAGTAGTGCTATGCTCTGAAGTCATCTTGTGCATTTAGTCATCTTGGGCTGTGCATTTAACTCACCAAACCATTTTACTGATGGAAATATTTTGTCAACAAATGTATTACATTTGTAGTGTATCATATATTGCATTTTATGTTGTTGAAATCTGACGATCCTAAATTACATATATCCCTTTATTTCCCCATTGCCTCTTAGTTCAGAGTTCAAGTAGGCTATAAGCTCAATGTTGCTCATCATGTCATGTTGATGTTATGTTAAAAAATACTGCATTACTGTTCTGAGACTTAAAGGGTTCGGTTTACCATTCACTGTAGACTAAAGATTGAACATATATTTTTATTTCATTTTATTATTTCATGTTTTATTTTTTTTATATAAAAAGACAGCGTTCAAAGTGCAGAGTAAAAGTCACCACAAACGTACAATGGTAAAAGGGATTGCTCTAGTCCCACAGGAATACATGTTTTTTTTGTGTTTTCCTTTTTTGTGTGTGCCCCTCTTGTCTTCCACTCCCACCCCACCTCTGCTCTCTACCTGTTATACTCCTCTTGTAGATCGCCATGAAGAGTTGATTTAGTGCGTTGACAGACAAACCTACCAAGTTTATATCATGGAATGTGAAAGGGGTGAACAACATAATCAAAAGAAGAAAAGTCATGTCACATCTTGAACAGCTGAAGGTAGACATTGCGTTTTTGCAAGAAACGCATCTTTGTAATGATAGTGTCATATGCCTCAAACATCATTGGGTTGGTCAAGTGTTCCATACCAAATTTAATGCGAAAGCAAGAGGTACAGCCATCCTAATAAACAAGAATATCTCTTTCAAATCCAAAGAGATAATTAGTGATCCTAATGGACGATACATTATTGTAGTTGGACAACTCTTTGCCAATCCTGTGATTTTAGTCAATATATAGGCTCCTAACTCTGACGACAGTACCTTTTTTCAGAAATTGTTTTCCACCATTCCTCATTTAGACAATAGCTTTCTCTTGATATGAGGAGATTTCAACATAGTACTAGATGTGACTTTGGATAGGTCCTCTAACAAATCCCCAAACCCTTCTAAATCATCTGGAGTCGTTAAGGACTTCATGACTCAGTGTGGCCTCACAGATGTCTGGAGATTTCAATTTCCACATACCAAAGCCTTCTCCTTTTTCTCTAATGTACACTATACCTATACCCGCATTGACTATTTCCTGATCGATAATAGACTGTTACCTAAAGTTAAGACTATTTCATATAGCAGTATTGTAATCTCTGATCACAGTGCCATCTTACTTGATCTTAATATCCCAAACCGACCCCCCCCAATTGAATATCGAGACTCAACCCTCTCCTCTTAGCAGATGACCAATTTGTAGAACTCATTTCCAACCAAATTGAATTCTTCCTAGAGACAAATATCACCCCTGACATCTCATATGCAACTATTTGGGAAACTTTGAAAGTATATATACGTGGGCAAATTATAGCATACTCTTCCCAAAAAAAAAAGAAAAGAAATCCAAATTATCTGATATTTCCCAACAAATACTTGACATTGACTCAAAATATGCCCAGTTCCCAAACCCAGAACTTTACAAGGATCGTTTAAGGCTACAATCGGAATTTAACCTTTTATCCACTGATGAGGCTACACATCTTCTTATGAAATCAAGACATAATGGCTATGAATTTGGGGACAAAGCGAGTAGGCTGCTGGCGCGGCAAGCTAGGCAAGTTGCGGCCTTCCGCTCTATTACTAAGATTCAGTCACATAGAGGACAAATCTTAACAGACCATGATGACATAAACAATGCTTTTTTGGATTTTTATTCTGACCTTTACACATCTGAATGCAGTACAGACAGTAATGAGGCTTTCTTTGAAAACCTTAAGATTACCACTATGTCTGAGGACCATAATAACACCCTAAGTGCTGATATTTCAACCTCTGAGATAATTGCAGCCATAAAATCAATGCAAAATGGCAAGTCTCCCGGACCCGATGGTTTCATAACTGAATTGTATGAGAAGTTTTCCTCACAATTGGCCCCAATTCTCCAAGCAATGTTCAATGAGGCACGCACATCTGGTATTTTGCCTATGACTCTGAGACAGGCCTCTATCTCATTGATAGCAAAAAAGGATAAAGATCCACTACTTTGTTCATCCTACCGTCCTATCTCTTTGTTAAATGTAGACTTCAAAGTATTATCCAAGGTTTTGGCAAGACGTCTGGAAAGTGTGGTCCCAGAGATAGTTTCACCTAACCAGACAGGGTTTGTCAAGGGAAGACACTCCTACTCAAATCTGAGAAAACTGTTCAATATTATCCATTCAACCGGGTTGGAGTGCCCAGAAGTAGTAATATCTCTAGACGCCGAGAAGGCCTTTGAGGTTGAGTGGAATTATCTATTTTTTACACTCAAGAAGTTTGGCTTTAAAGAAAGTTTCATTTCCTGGATTGAATTAATGTACTCATCCCCTTTGGCTTCTGTAGTCTCAAACAACACTAGGTCTAAATAATACTCCCTGGTAAGAGGGATAAGACAGGGGCGCCCTCTTTCCCCCCCTTTTGTTTGCGTTGGCCATAAAGCCCCTGGCAATAGCCCTTCGACTCTGTGAAGGCTTTAAGGGAATACTGAGAGAGGGACAGGAGTTAAAGGTCTTTCTTTATGCAGACGATCTGCTCCTATATATGTCTGACCCAGCTCTATCACTTCCTTATGTTTTAGATATTTAGAAACGATTTGGAGGAGTCTGGTTACAAACTAAATTTACAAAAAAGTGAGTTTTTACCGATAAATTCAAAAGCAGCAGCCCTCCCCTCTGACCTGTTCCCATTTAAAAGGGTTCTGGATGGCTTCAAATACTTAGGCATCGAAGTCACTCTCAATCTTTCAACTACCTTCAAAAATAATTTTATTGTTTTGCTAGATAAGTCTGAGCATGACATGTCCCATTGGGCCTCTTTACCATTGTCATTATCTGGACGAATTAGCCTGATTAAAATGATAGTACTACAAAGTTTTTATATCTGTTCCAAAATATACCAATTTTAATTAAACAATCTTTCTTTAAAAAATTAGACCAAAATATTACGCCTTTTATATGGGGAAATAAATCATGTCGGATTAGCAAGTATTGACCCGTTCTGTCCAAGATGCAGGGGCCAACCAGCTGACTTAATACACATGTTCTGGCTTGGCCCGAACCTCTCATCCTTTTGGGTGAATATCTTTAACGCATTTAGTGTAATGTTTGCTACATGATTTGACCCTAACCCTGTTTGCGCCCTTTTTGGTTTGACTCCTGAGCAATCCCGTGATGGCCTATCGAATAAAGCATATGTAGTCATTGCCTTTACCACACTCCTTGCAAGGCGCCTGATTCTTCAAAATTGGAAGCAATGCGCACCACCTTCATTTTCCAAATGGATCAAAGATGTTATATATTTCTTACAATTCGAGAAAATCAAGTACACACTTAAGTGGTCTGCACAAACCTTTATTAAGGTTTGGAAGCCCTTTTTGGACTTATATGACTCATTACAAGAACCACTTGATGTAGATTAGGTTACATACCCATAGCAGAGAGCAAGCTGGGAACAGGGTAAAGCTACTAAGCTTTTGGAGGCCCTAAGCATAACTGGCCAGTGAGGCCCCCCTCCAAACACAAACACAGACAAAACTCGAGTTCCTACTTAACCTGTTGCTATTTATTTTCAAATTGGCATTAAATAAACATATGAACACGAACATTTAGACATTAAGTAATACACAGCATATAACAAAAAGAAAAAATAAACTGCAACAACAGCATTAATATATAAATAATATATAAGTAGTACAAAACTTTCTTTAGAGCAGCATTACAACACAATAACACAACTGTAGGATGTAGGAAGATTGAACGAAAATATTTATGCACACAAATAACGTATAAAAGGAAGTAGCATCATCAAAACAAAACATAAAACACGCACACACAAACTACCTTAAAGTGCAGTATTGTCATTATAAAATAATGCTTGTGGATGGTTCCTCATCATCTGAATCTTCCTCCTGGCTGCGTGTTGCTCCTTGTACATATTTTAGCATTGACCCTGTGAATGTTTCTGAAATGCAAAAAATGTGATTAGCAAAAGCTAAATAAAAGTAACAACACATTAGGATTTTCTGATTGCATTTTTTTTACAACGGGATAAAAAGTTACTCAAATTATGATGCATCATCAGTCTGCTGTTTATCTTTAGCACTGTATTCCATGGCTATCTAGTTGCTATGAAAGTATATTAAACTATGTTATATTAATATAATGGAACATAGACAACACCTTACATATTTATACTCCAATTATACACATGAAACAAAACAATGGTGGCATTTTGTACATGACCAAAAGTGAAGACTGTTAGGAGTCTGTTGCTGTGTGTTGGTGGATGGGTGTTTTGTTTTCCTCTTACCTCTCTGCTGAGAGTGTGCTTGGCAGGTGCTGCAACAGGTGCTATTCGTTAGATCTCATCAAGCTCCCGTTTAAAACGGGAGCGGTTCCTGGAGGCTGAAGTCGGATGGTTACGCTATCAAACGTGGTACAAGGCCAACTGAGTTGCTTTCCACAGCAGCAAACTTTATTGGATGTCATAGTGTATACTTACCTTTGTCTCCTCGCAGTACCTCTTCCGAGAACCTCCTGAGATCCTTCGTCGTTCCTGAGTTCCAATTCCACTTCAAGTCCTAGGTTGGAGATCTACATGGATTATGCAACGCAAACAACTTCAAGCGTCAAGTCAAACTCACCAAAGATGAGCTCCTCCGGATTTCCTCCTGATCAGCCTCCACCGGTCTACCTGAAACACACAGCAACACAGAACTCACCTGAACCGGTCATCATAGTTGCCTGACTTTCCACCCTCCAACATTACAACGGTGAAACCTGCCAAGAACAGATACACGGATCAAGATCACCATTTACAACCTTCAGCATCAGTACTGGACACAATCACTCATCCCCAGCCAACCTCAGCAACAGTCTCCAACTTACCTTCCTCACATTCAGCCTCCTGACGACCAAGTAAGATTACCTTTCTTCAATACTCACCTTTTACCTGAATACAAACAATCCGTTAACCACTTACCTGCTCATTCCAGCCTAAGCTCGAGTTTACCTGCCCGTTCCAGCCTAGCCCCGAGTTCCAGCCTGACCGGACCCGATTCCCAGTTCGCTACCTACAAAATAAACTTTCTCTTAAAACCTGATTTACCTTGTTGAAGTTGTGTCTGAAATTAGTGTCAACCTGAAAACATGACAAAGACAGGTCTACCACATTTTGGCCCAACCACGACAAATTGTAAAATTGACCAGCAGCTGTTGCCCTTATTACTTTCTGCTTTGTTGGTAAAATCGGTGATAAAAGTGAGTATCCCTAACGTTTTTTAGAAGATAAGGAAAATAGTTTGTTTGGCATTAATGCTAACACGTGAGTTTGCTCAGATTGTGCAGTGTGTGTGTTGCAGCTTCTAGGTTTAGCTCCATGTTCTAGGAGCTCATAGCTCTGTCAATAACTGGGTCCCTGTTGGCATGCCATGGACCGGTGCTGCTCGGTCGTGTCCTAAAATAATGCCCGTCGGGTATAATCCTGGTCCTCTTAGTAGCTTATGGTCTTTTGTGCAGGCTACGGGTTTGACGTACGCTTCACGTACTCGGTTTGATTTTACGTACATGTTAAAAAAAAAACTATCAACTTTTACACACTTCTAAAACAAACAATTAACCATATGAACTGTCACAAACATTTGCATTTATCTATGCCTGCTTATACAGAGAATTAGGAACTACTGGACCAGTTCTTGGTTCGGAGGAGTGGTAGTGCAATTAAGATCAGAGTCAGGATCTTCACATTAATTGGAAAATCCTGCCCAGTAAATCATCAGCCGGCAATTTACTGAACATGTAAACACATAACATACAGTTCACATTCATGCAAAAACTTGAGTTTGTTACTCATCTTTCTTTTTTGAGCTCCAGATTTGTGTTGTCTCTTCTTACCTGACATCATTAGTCATTCAACAACAGAGCAGCCTGGAAAACCTTTATATGCGAAAAACGTTTTTGAGGGCTGTATCATTATGGTCATGGGGGGGGGGGTTCTCTTTATATAAATTAGATAAAAACATTTAATTTGCCTGAATTGTGAGTGATTGGTTACACAATTAAGAAAAAAACAACAGTGGGCCTGTTATAACTAACTTATGTATTATATACAATAGGCTAATGTAATATTTTCATGACATTTCTTTGGAAACCCTTTTTGGAGGCCCACGCCAGGTATTTGGGTCCTACGAGCTCTGTGTACTTTGCGTATGGACAGCGGCGGCCCTGCCTAGGAATAACAGGGAGAAATGAAGGTGTGACAAGAAAAAAACTAACCAAACTACTTCTCTTCTAGAGAGCTAAGTAAGTCTATTGACATGGCTTGACTCTAACCTGACAAATCAGTCTAAATGTTTGATAGTGAGCACTTCTGCTTTGCTGAGATAATCCATCCCACCTCACAGGTGTGCCACATCAAGATGCTGATCTGACATCATAATTAGTGCACAGGTGTACCTTATACTGCCCACAATAAAAGGCCACCCTGGAATGTGCAGTGTTTTGCTTTATTGGGGGTCTGGGGACTCAGAACCGGTCAGTATCTGGTGTGACCACCATTTGCCTCATGCAGTGCAACACATATTCTTCGCATAGAGTTTATCAGACTGTCAATTGTGGCCTGTGGAATGTTGGTCCACTTCTCTTCAATGGCTGTGCGAAGTTGTTGGATATTAGTGGGAACTGGTTCACGCTGTCGTATACGCCGGTCAAGCACATCCCAAACACGCTCAGTGGGTGACATGTCCGGTGAGTATGCTGGCCATGCAAGAACTGGGACATTTTCAGCTTCCAAGAATTGTGTACAGATCCTTGCAACATGGGGCCGTGCATTATCTTGCTGAAACATGAGGTGATGTTCATGGATGTATGGCATAACAATGGGCCTCAGGCTCTCATCACGGTATCTCTGTGCATTCAAAATGCCATCAATAAAATGCACCTGTGTTCTTCGTCCATAACAGATGCCTGCCCATACCATAACCCCACCACCACCATGGGCCACTCAATCCACAACATTGACATCAGCAAAGCGCTGTTGAGAAGGTGTTTTCACTCTAATTTAAAGCCTATTTTAAAGGAACAGACACACATTTAATTTATGACCCTGGGCTCTCTCTGAGCTTTCATTTCACCTTCCCGCGTGCTCGTTCATTTCTGTAAAAAGGAGCAATAAGAACAATAAACAACAATTATATCTTTTAACAGTGAGACGTCGTTCACTGGACTCAGTTCTAGTAACTGAGTACAGCTTTATCTCAGCATTAGGTTTTTATTTGAAACAACAGTTAAAAAGGAAACGCCTCCCACATAGATCTTCGTTCACAGAATGGTCAGCTTCTTCACAAAAGGCACATAGGATGTGCCACATTCCTCTTGATTATTCACGGTTTCTAAGTGTTTCCACATGCACTACAAAATTAGACCCTCATACAACATTAACAGAATTTATATCTCTTCAGGGCTCACCCACACGACGCCACACACGCTGTCTGCCATCTCCCCTGAACAATGTAAACCGAGATTCATCCGTGAAGAGAACACCTCTCCAACGTGCCAGACGCCATCGAATGTGAGCATTTGCCCACTCAAGTCTGTTACGGCGACGAGCTGGAATCAGGTCAAGACCCAGATGAGGACGACGAGCATGCAGTTGAGCTTCCCTGAGATGGTTTCTGACAGTTTGTGCAGAAATTGTTTGGTTATGCAAACCAATTGTTTCAGCAGCTGTCTGAGTGGCTGGTCTCAGACGATCTTGGAGGTGAACCTGCTGGATGTGGAGGTCCTGGGCTGGTTTGGTTACACGTGGTCTGCGGTTGGGAGGCCAGTTGGATGTACTGCCATATTCTCTGAAACGCCTTTGGAGACGGCTTATGGTGGAGAAATGAACATTCAATGCACGAGCAACAGATCTGGTTGACATTCCTGTTGTCAGCATGCCAATTGCACGCTCCCTCAATGCTTGTGGCATCTGTGGCATTTTGCTGTGAGACAAAACTGCACATTCCAGGGTGGCCTTTAATTGTGGGCAGTATAAGGTACACCTGTGCACTGATCATGTTGTCAGATCAGCATCTTGATGTGGCACACCTGTGAGGTGGGATGGATTATCTCAGCAAAGCAGAAGTGCTCACTATCACACATTTAGACTGATTTGTGAACAATGTTTGAGAGAAATGGTAATATTGTGTATCTGGAATGAATTTTAGATCTTTAAGTCCCTCTCATGAAAAATGGGAGCAGAAACAAGGGTGTTGCGTTTATATTTTTGTTGAGTGTATTTAAGGAATCCCAGCAGATTGCATCGAGTCATTGACTTGAGGTTGCGTCCCTTTGATGCAGACTTCCAACCACAGAAATCCCTTAGCAATCCCTCATACTGAGCAAGGATGTAGCAACAGTGGAGAGGAAAAACTCCCCTATAACTCCCCGTTTACAGCCTATAGCAGCATAACTGCAGAGACAGCTCAGGATGACCTAAGCCACTCTAACTAGATCAAAAAGGAAAGTTTTAAGCCTGGCCTTAAAAGTAGACGGAGTGTCTGCCTCACGGACTAAAACTGGGAGCTGGTTCCACAGGAGAGGAGCCTGATAACTAAAACCATCAATTTCTGAAGGGTTAAAGATGGAATTGCTGCCCTCCACTGTGTTACTCTGAGACACTGAGGAAAGTAAGAATGGAACAAATTCTTTAAAACTTGTTACAGCATTGTCTGATAAAGCTCTACTATAATTACATTTTCTTTCAGATTTAAGATGGTCAGTTAAAGTAAATTCAAAAGTTATCAAAAAGTGGTCAGACAGAACCGGGTAATGTGGGTGGACTGTTATTTCCTCACACTCAACACTGTACGTCAGTACAAGGTCCAAAGTGTGTTTACCTGAGTGGGTGAGTCCCTGTACTTTTTAAAGCTGCAGTCCGGAGAATATATTTATGTATCAAAGTTTAATAAATCTTTAAAATGATAGTGGGGTTCAATACTATGATAAAAGGCTAGTGCTACACAACACTTGTTATTTTTCTTAATTCGAGTTTCATCATTGTCGGCTGTCAATCAACTTGCGTGCGGATCGCACAAACATGTGAACATGGGGCCCCGTGTCTTCCTGTTTACAGTCGCCATTTTGTTAGAGAGCATCCGTCATGCAGAAGTTGCTCACCTCCGAAATGTCCATAGCAAAAATACAATCAGGTGGTGCTCAATAGCGCTTGCTGCTTACCTCTTTGACTCAAAAAATTAATCTCCCTCAAATACTCCGAACTGCAGCTTTAAGTAAAGCCAATTAATGTCAGTTTAAAATATATTGAAGTTTTAAAAGTCATGGTTCAGTACGTGGGGGCTGCACAGTGGCACAGTTGGTAGCACTGTTTCCCTGCAGCAAGAAGGTCCTCGGTTCGTATCCCAGCCTGGGGTCTTTTTGCATGGAGTTTGCATGTTCTCCCCATGCATGCATAGGTTCCATCCAGCTACTCTGGCTTCATCCCACACTCCAAAAACATGACTGTTAGGTGAATTGGTCTCCCTAAATTGCCCTTGGGTGCATGGTTGTTTGTCCTGTATGTCTCTGTGTTGCCCTGTGATGAACTGGCGACCTGCCCAGGGTGTATCCCGCCTCTCGGCCCATGACTGCTGGAGATAGCCACCAGCCCCCCGCAACCCTGCAGAGGATGGACGGGTACAGATAATGGTTGGATGGGTTCAGTATCTTTTGATACACTTCAAACAAGAAAAATAAATGAAAATGTTGCTGCGCAACAGAAAGTTGCATTGCACACTTAGTTTCACACATAAACATTGTGCATGTGTTCAGGTGTGTAACAATGTTGTATTCATTTGGTACATGTCCATTTTGAACGGACAGGGCTGTATTGGAAATTTTCGCTACAATTAGCATGCCATTACTCCCCAACAACCTTCCTAATACAACTACTGTTACTTATTTTCTCTCATATTCCTGTAAATGTTGCAAGGGTTGTACTCCTTTATCTTCCAAGCTAAGCATTACAAAAACAGCAGTATGTATATTGACGTTATAATGTATATCCTCAGCTTAAAGCCGAGTTTATTCTTCTCTGTCAGCAAGTTTGCACTGTTGAGAAGGTGTTTTCACTCTAATTTAAAGCCTATTTTAAAGGAACAGACACACATTTAATTTATGACCCTGGGCTCTCTCTGAGCTCTCATTTCACCTTCCCGCGTGCTCGTTCATTTCTGTAAAAAGGAGCAATAAGAACAACAAACAACAATTATATCTTTTAACAGTGAGACGTCGTTCACTGGACTCAGTTCTAGTAACTGAGTACAGCTTTATCTCAGCATAAGGTTTTTATTTGAAACAAGTTAAAAAGAAACTCCTCCCACATAGATCTTCCGTCACAGAATGGTCACAGCTTCTTCACCAAAAGGCACACAGGATGTGCCACATTCCTCTTGATTATTCACGGTTTCTAAGTGTTTCCACATGCACTACAAAATTAGACCCTCATACAACATTAACAGAATTTATATCTCTTCAGCACTTACACCACACGTATTGACAGAGACGTTTACCTTTTATACTTCTCCATTGGTATGTCAGTGTTGCATAGCAAATCCCCACCAGGACAGCAGGGGGTGCAGACCTTTTCAGGTAGGTCTGCCCACCATTGCAGTGACATCTCTGGTCGACAACAGCTTATTTACTTCAGCGCACATCCACTCAAGCTGCAATGGCAGACAGAGAACGAGTGTTGATTAAGCTGTAAAGCTTTTCACTAGAAGTGCAGCTCATACTCTAAAAACAAACAAACACAGTGGCCAGTTTTTTTGTTCTCCACACAGCCTGGTGTTTAAAATCGCCAAAAGACCATATTAGATAAACTGGCCTTGCAATATAAATCATCTAGTGGCCAAAAGCTGCATTGACTAAAAATTACATGGACTATAGAGCACCGTTCTGGTGAAATGATCTTAGGCTGATGTTGGGCTGACCAATCACAGATGTGCACTCTCCGTTGCGTTCGACGGACAGTTAAAAAATTGGGCCTACTCCGTGCGTCCTTGTGTGAGAGATGGAGAGCCCTTGTGTCGATGGATTATGGTGCTGTGTGTCTCCATACCTCTGCAGACGGAGAAGTATAAACTAGGCTTAACTCTGAGGTTCGTTAAAGGCTGCCAATATTTCCATATTTAGGAGGTTCAGGCTAAAAAAGACAAAACAGGGCAACTTGGCTTTGATCCATTCAGCCTTCCTGCTAACCGCTGAAAGTCTCACCCTCAGGCTTTCACCCTGAAAAAACCTTAGAGATGCCATTACATGTCTCATTGTAATCTGTTCCCTGTATACATTTATAGACACTTTGGTGTCACAAAAAATTGCTAACTTTGATTCCCCTTCCAGCTGTAACAACTTCCACACTGAAGCATGGTGCTGTAAGGAGTAGCGCTTAGGTAAGGTACCTTTTAGTGGAAAAAAAGGATCCGATTTTAGAGTTTCTGATCGCTTCGTCGCGAGTGAGGGCTTATCAAGCTGAAACTCAGCTGCATTCGGTCACTAGATAACTCCTTGGTACCTCTCCACAAGAACGATAACTAAGGCAGCATATCCGGTAGATTTGCAGCAAATCTAATGTCCTAAAAACAACAAACTATCTCTGTCCAAAAACTTGTGACTTGAGGGGAAAACAAACGAGTAATGCCTGGGACTGTAAGATAAAACGCTTCAAGAGACTAAACAAACATGACTTAGCTTGTTGACCCATAAATACTGAACCATGCTCTGATGCATTTATTTCTGCCTTTTAGGGCCTTTCAGAACTGTCATGAAAAATTAATAACATGGACACACTAAGCATGTACCACAGAAGTTCAATAGTGCTCCCTGTTTTTACACAAGGTATCCCCTATGTTTCTGTAATGTTTTAAGATGCTTGACAGGTTGAATATCGACTGGGTGATGAATAACAAAAAAAAGCACTTTGTTAAGAGTTTCTTTTATGAAACTTTTAGAGGATGCATATCACAGTTAGTGAAAAGTGTTGTTTTTCTTTAAATTATTATTATTATTACAATAATTAGAAATGACAAAATTATTGAAAATCCATTTGGAATGTCACCAGATCAGACAGGAATGTATGGAGCCCCTCTGGTGACCTCCACAAAGTAATGAAACCTATTTTGTGGCCACAAACAAGATGAGTAATTCGTGTATAGGCCACTCTTTGCTAATGAATGGGAATGACACAAGTCTAGGAGACAAAGCTAAGTAGCCTATTTGCTTATGTGATTCTAAACATATAAATGGATTTATAATTTGAAATATTTGGTGGTAACATTTCCCATTGTAAGACGAGGCACCGTTTTTATTAGTTTGGATGAACCCAGCTGGCCTCAAGTCTTCTTTCAAATTTTTTGTGTTTTTATACTGTTTGGTCCACGTTAAATGAAACTGTGGTCCACTTCCTTGAATAGTGTTGCGTTTGGGACATTGGGAACAGCAACCGCTCTCCGAGTTCCCAGACGATCCTGGAGGGACCAAAATCTTATGTAAGTGTTTGTGCTGTCGCTGTGCTCTTCGAGCAGAGAGGGGAGATTTGCGTATGCGCAACTAATTTGTTGTGTATATACTCTAACTATTGCGGGGCTCCAGTGCGAGGGAAGCCGCTTTTGAGCTCTCTGACATGGGAGAGCAGTGGAGGTTAGCACCGCTGGTCGGTGGGTCGATACACGCTTCATGTCGGATCAAACCCAAAATTGTATCTCTTGTTCCTAGTCCCATTGCCAACATTTCCTGAAAATGTAATCAGAATCCAGGCCATAACATTTTGACTTATGTTTCTAACAGACAAAGAGACGAGCATAAAAACTTTACCTCCTGGTATAGGTAAAAAAAATTCAAAACATCACATTAAAATTCCAAGAATTAAAAGCAAAAGACTAATATAGATATTTGTTTGTATTTGTAAAAGGTCAGAATAAAGAGAGTGAGAGATTGTTACGTAAAATTATTATTACTTTCATCAAGGTTTAAAGTATACATATAATTATTTAGTATTTGGTAGAATGCCAGCCCTGAAACTGTTTCGTTTGGGCCAAACCTTTTAAGTTTCCTTCTACAAGCTTTCTATACTAGTTTGCTGGACTCTTGGCCCACTCTTCTTTACAGAAGCGATGTAACTGGGTCCGATTTGTTGGCCATCTTGCTCCCACTCAACCTTTTCAGTGCTATCCACAAATGTTCAATGGGATTTACAGTAAATCAGGGCTTTGTGATGGCCACTCCAGTACCTTGACTGTATTGTCCTTAAGACACTTTGTAACTAATTTGAAAGTCAGCTTGGGGTTATTTTCTATCTGGAAGACCCATTTGCGCCCAAACTTCAACTTCCTGGCTAATGTCTTCAGATGTACTTTCAATATATCCACACAATCTTCTTTTCTCATGATGCCATCTATTTTGTTAAGTGCACCAGTCCCTTCTGCAGCAACACAGGCCCAAAACATGAGGCTGCCACCCCCATACTTCACAGTTTGGCTGGTGTTCTGTGGGTTCAAAGCTTCCCCCTTTTATTCCTCCAAATATACTGTTTACCATTATGGTCGAAAAGCATGGCCGGATTATGATAGCAGAGGACCTTGGGCACAAAGTGTTTAAGCCTAAAAAAAGTAATATTTTCATTTAAACAGGATTTTCACCACATTCTTGTAAAACTGCAGTTTTAAAAGGGCAACGTTATCTATCAAGACACCACATAAGAGTGTAACGCGCTTGCCAGTGTAAACAGGTCCTGCTTGATCCCACTTCCACCAGGCCAGAACTTCAATTCAGACTGTTCCCTAACGTAATCACCAAAACTCACTCATACACATAATTCTGTGTTTCCTCTCTCTCCTCTCCTGATCAGTAGTTTCTAGCTGTATGTCATAGTGCGCTTTCAGTTTTTTTGCTTCTCAGCTCTCAGCGCCACATTTTTTCCTCTTTTTTGTCAAAAATGTGCAAACAGCTTAAAGGGGGAGGTTTATGCTTCTTCCAGTAACATATTACTCTTCTATAGCACACTCCAATAAGATTGTCACCTTAAGTCTTTTAAAAGTCTGTCATATATCCAAATCCACCTTAAAGAAATTTACTTACGTATTGGACGCCTTGATTTACGCCTGTGCATCTCTAAGACCCTCCTACTCTTTCTGACACTCCCCCTTCAGTTTGTCACATACAGTGCATCATCGCAGCATGCACGGAGTCGGACTCTGACGTTGTTTACATAAGTTGTGCGAGTTGATTTGAGCAGAGATAGCACATATTTTTTGGCTTCGGGTGGTTACCAAACACAAAGTCAAACCACTTCTTACAAACCGTGTCATCCTGTGGCACCCAAATAAGCAGTTACGCCACTTTGACATAATTTGCTTGAAAAAATGCGGACCAAAAGATCAGCAAAAAATAAATACCACAAAAGACGCACAGCTGCAGCTGGTGTGTTATAATTACTGCACCTCGGACTCAGCGTTTAGCTTCAGCCATTGTCAATATAAATGCCATTAATTGACGATGTGACCAAAAGCCATGGGCTAGCACCAAGGGTGTAGGTTTGTTAATTAATATGTTCGCCCCGAAGAAGAATGCGCAAACAAACAAAACAAACGCATTTCCCTTGCAACCCTTGCCGTTTTGTGCACTGTGCGCAGAAACTTCACGACAGTTCTGCTTAAAATAAATATCAGCTGTGCAACATTCTAGAGAACAGTGACAAAAAATATCTGAAGAGCGTCCATCATTTTCACAGTTTATAATTCACATCCCTGAAAACTTGGTGCAGACATGCAGACATTTTCTACTTTACGCACAGAATTCAGGTAACTGAATCAATCAAAAAATATTAGACTACTATGAGAGTGTCTGACTGATTATCATCTCAGACCTGAACACTCAAAGCATCGCTATAGCTCAGCTGACAGCACCATGGAGAGTTACAGAGCGATTGGAGTGCGTAGCTGTGACGGACACAGACTGATGGCGGTTTTAAATCAACCGGCGGGTTGGATTGGGATTTGATCTAGAGATAACTGCAGGTACCGGGTCGTGTTCAAAAATAATCTAAACAGGTTAGTAAAATTGGACCAGTGCAGGACTCTGCAACAGTAAACTGTATAAGCTACTTTTACTGCTATTATTTTGTATTTAACAATGCAAAAAATACAGAAATTAGATATGAAACGATAAATTATTGGGGCAACAATATTAACTTTTATGCAAGTTTTCATAGTAATGGAAAGACATTAATTATTTAAGCCTCTAAAATCTATTGAAAAACCCCACCCTCCGCTCCTGCTGATGGTTTGTTTTCACCGACGCTATCTGCCATTTTGATTTGCAACGTAACTATGACGCTACGCCGGAATTGTCAATTATCTACGTAGAAAAGCATACTGGCCACGCCTACCTTGGCTCACGACCAGCACGCTGGAAGGTGGGGGCCAGAGAGAGGAGAGCGCATCTTGGATGGTGGAAGCATAGTTAGCAGAACAGAGTCGGGCTTGTGTTATTTGTGGACATAGCTTCTCTTTCTTGGGTAAATAGTGCAACACTGATGTGCTGAGGAAGAAAGTGTTGGAATGTGTCCTGGGACACCGCCTGCAAAGTAAGTTCATTATTTGATCGAAGGCAAGGCAAGGCAAGGCAAGGCAATTTTATTTGTATAGCACACTTTCAACAACAAGGTGGTTCAAGGTGCTTTACATGATTAAGAGGTAAAATAAAATAGCAGTAAAACACAGACAAAACATATAAAGTAAAAGCAGCAATAAAGCAAGAAGAATACAAAGATACATCAAGGCATTACAAAGCGTATAATGTAAAAACAGCAAGAAACATACACAAAACATGATACATCAAAACATTACTGAAAGGCAGCTCTTAACAGATTTTTCTAGTTGTGATTTAAAATAACTCAGTGTTTCAGCAGCTTTGCAGTTTTCTGGAAGTTTTTTCCAGATTAGAGGAGCATAGAAACTGAAAGCTGCTTCTCCATGTTTCATTTGAATTCTAGGAATGTTGAGTAGACTGGAATTAGAGGACCTGAGTGTTCTGGTGGGTTGGTATAGTAACAGCAGATCTTCAATATACTTTGGTGCTAAGCCGTTTAATGATTTATAAACTAGTAAAAGTACTTTGAAGTCTATTCTCTGAGCTACAGGGACTTTTGAACTGGGGTGATGTGCTCTACTTTCCTGGTTCTAGTGAGTACACGAGCAGCAGCGTTCTGGATCAGCTGCAGCTTTCTGACTTTTTAGGCAGACTTGTGAATATGCTGTTGCATTAATCAATCCGATTAAAGATAAACGCATGGATGAGTTTTTCTAGGTCCTGTTGCAACATCAGCCCTTTAATCTTAAAAATGTTCTTCAGGTGATAGAAGGCTGACCTTGTTATTGCCTTTATGTGACCAGGTTCAGGTCGGACTCCATTACTACACCTAAATTTCGGGCCTGATCAGTAGTTTCTAGCTGTATGAACCAAACCTGTATGCTGACTGTTGATCGTTCCTCTTTAAGTCCAAAGACCTCCAGCTGGAGAAAGTTATGACACATCCATCCATTGATTTGCTCGATGCATTTACTTAGGGTTTGGATGGGCTCAAAGTCACCTGGTGACATTGTAATGTAAAGCTGAGTATCATCCGGATAGTTATGGTAGCTAATCTTACTAGTTGTTGTAATCTGGGCTAGTGGGAACATGTAGATATTAAATAAGAGGGGCCTCAGAATTGAGGCCTGGGTTACCCCACATGTGATTTCTGTTCGTTTGATGAAAAGTTTCCTATTGAAACAAAAAAGTACCTGTTCTTTAGGTAAGACTCGAACCAGCCAATTACTTCACCAGAGAGTCAGACCCAGCTCTCCAGTCGTTCCAATAGTATATCATGATCAACAGTGTCAAATCTTGCACTGAGGTCTAACAGAACCAGCACTGTGGTTCTACCACAGTCTGTATTTATGCGGATGTCATTGAAAACTTTGACGAGGGCAGTCTCATTGCTGTGGTGAGCATAGAAACCAGACTGAAAAACATCAAAGTGGTTGGTCATTTTTATGAAGCTAGTTAACTGCTGAAACACAGCTTTTTCAATAATTTTACTGATGAATTGAAGATTAGAAATTGGCCTGTAGTTCTGCATTAACGTATTGTCCAGATTATTCTTTTTTAGCAGTGGTTTAATAACTGCTGTTTTTAAAGCCTGGAGGAAGAGGCCTGACCGGAGGAATGGGTTCACTATTTTAATCAGACACAATGGCAGGGAAAACTTTCTTAAGGAAAGCTGTGGGTAGGATATCAAGACAGTAAAAGGAGGAGCTTAATTGGTTAATGATTTCTTCTAGGATTTTTTGGTTTAATTCATGGAATTCTGACATTTGTTCTACCTAAGTGTTAGCTGGGTATAACAGTGGTAGTCGGCTCGGTGCTGTGGTACAGACCGACTGTTAGAATCTTTTCAATGAAAAAGCTGGCAAATTCATTGCAAGCCCTGGTAGAATTTAGTTCAGGGGCTACCGTCATTGGAGGATTAGTTAGTCTTTCCACTGTTGCAAACAGAGTCCATAAGAGTTGCTGTAAGGCAATCAGAGATGAGACGTTTGCATATCGTGAATAAGACCGAGTTAGACTCGTGATCCTGACGTTTCACCCCACCCACTTCTTCAACAAATGGCAACCTCAGACAGAATTTTTTCTACATAAAACAGCTCACAGGACATATAATTGGGCTATAGACTAGAGGAAGTTCATTGAAAAAAGGAGTGGATGAGAACTTTAAAGCATTTGATCATAAAAGGAAAATAAATGTGAAGTATTTTTTTCACTTTGCATAATAATAATGTGTTTAATAAAGTTGTATCTGTCTCTCAGAGCGCTTGTTTCTGTCCTCCTCTCCAGACCTGCATAGATTTTGTCTTCATCCTCCTCTCCTGTCTCTTCAAGGATTCAATAATTTATTTATTGTCATTCATAACATGTCAGACATGACGTAGAGTGAAATTGTTTCCTTGTTTCCTGGTTCAGCCCAAAACCATAATAAAATAGTGGTAAAGAAAAATATAGAGAAGAATAAAATGGTAATAATGAATTTGTGTATAAATTCCTCTCTTGTTTTTCATGATTAAAACCACGAGAACATGGCTTTTTTCTAGGAATGCACAATATATTGGAACCAACATCGATATTGGCCGATTAATCATTTTTTTACCCCAATGGTATTGGTCCGATAAATAAAACTGAGACAATATTAAAAACTGTTGCTTATTTCCATCTTTGTAAGAGACTTATGTAATATAAATAATATCATAAATATTGGTTATCGGCCATAAGAGCAATAATAATACCAAAAATCGGCATTGCCGCAAGTTTTTAGATCAGTGTAACGCTACTTTTGACCCTGTCCTCCTACGATGTCCTGCCCCAGCCTTTCTGTCCACATTTTTATGTGCTCACTAAGAAAATAAGCAAAATGACAGATAACTTCCAAATTGACAAGAAAGTTACAGAGTGGTGAACTAAATAATTCATCATCACCTCGGAAAAGCAGGCTTCTGTCCCCAAAAAACTGAATGACAACTACAACCTGCCTGAGGACTTCCTGCCAGTACTGTCAGTCCTGCTACCAGTGGCTGATGATTGCTGAGGTCATGATCTGAGTTTTCCTTATGGTCACAAATGCATTCAGGATGTTTCCAGTTAGAGAAACCACTAATGAACTGGTTTTATTCGTTCAAAATTTGATGCAGGAAAAAAACGATAATAGTCTACCTGTGGTCGGTGAACAAGTGATCTTGTCTTTTTCCACTTAGGACGTGACAGCACAGCAGATAATTATGTTTGGGCGCATTTTACTGCCGAAACCTCGATCACTGGATGAAGCTAGATATCTGGTCATCTGATTATGAAAAGCAGCAGCTCCATGATCGATCAGAACAGCGCAAGAATCTTCGTTAACTGTTCCCAAACAATGTTGCGTCCCACACTCTGGTGTCTAAACCCAGTATGAACTACCGCTGCTACAGCTAGCCTCAGGTTGTGTTGTGCAGCTAATGGACCGTTGTCCAAACAGGTTAATCTGCGAACAATCATTCATGATGTCTTCTTTATCCTGATTTTCCTACGGTTTAAAAAGAACCAATAGATTGCAGACTTCTTACATGTTTTATGTTCAGGTTTCTCTCTTTCGTTTAAAGAAATAGCCTTTTTTTAAATCATCGCTCATTTTTTATTCTCTTTCTCCCACTGCCCGGTGACAGTCAGTGGAGCACCATTTGCTGGGGTAGAGGCGGGGCCTTTTACCATGGTTTCCACAATTGTGCCTTATGAACTTTGTAACTCTGTTAACGTAAAAAAATAGTGTGGATTTTATTGATTATCTGTGCCATATCTGAAATTTGAAGACAATTATTTTCTTTCTTCCTTATACTGCTCACATGGGCCCCTGGGCATGTGCCCATAATACCCATTGGATAATCCGGCTTCGTTGAACAGTTACATTGTTGTTTCATGAGACCACAAGAAATTAAGATATTTGTTCTCATGTGCAGTTGCAAACTATAGTCTGACTCTTTCTATGGTGGTTTTGAAGTAATGGCTTTTTCCTTCCAAAGTAACCTTTTAGCTCATGATGGTACATGACTGGTTTTAGTTGTGGATAGTGTCTTACCAGTTCCAGCCAGCATCTTCACAAGGTCTTCTGCTGTTGTTCTGGGGTTGATTTGCACATTTTGCACTAAAAACGTTCCTCTCTAGGACTCAGAATTCGTCTAATTTCCAAGCGGTATGATGGTTGTACATTACGATGTTTTTTTTACTTGCGTATCATTGTCTGAACGGATGAACGCGGGACCTTTAGACATCTGGAAATTGCAGCTAAGGATGACCTACACTTGTGGAGGTCCACAATTCTTCTCCTGATGTATTGGTTGATTGATCTTTTTCCATGCATCCACAGGTGTGCCACCAATTAACTCTAATGGCTTCAAGTTAAGCTCAGAATGTAAACATCTGGAGTTTTCTTTTTGTTTAAAGAGACAAAAAAACGAGTCTATGATGAAAGAAATAAAAAAAATTAACATTTATTCTGACATTTCAAAAATACAAAAAAATATAGTAATATTTATTGATCTATGACAAAATTATCTTTACTCTGAATTGATGTTTGACAGTAAGGAAAAAAACAACTTTTTTCTAAAGTGTATGTAAATATCTGGTTTTAACTGTATAAGTACATAAAAAAATGGAACAGACTGGAAGCTCAAAAATTTAAATCCACCTGATAAACTAGTCCAGTACTTGTAATAATTACCACCGCCTAGCTAGCTAGGCGGTGGTAATTATAATTGAGTTATGTTGCTAGCTAGCTAGCAACATAACTCAAAAAGCATCAGTGAGCCTTTTGGCCATTTATAAGTGATCAGCCTGTGGTGGCAATGAAGCGCGATCAGGTGTTTTTCACAAAAGATTGAAGCCCCACGAAAGGTTGCTGTCCTTCACAATACCTGTGAGCTGTCTGGCGATCTAGTCTTCAGCTCTAAAGGCCAAAAACTCCCAGACTTCTGCATCACTTCAGTTTGCCATTTCAGCTGATCCAGTTTACAACTGCTAAATGAACTCCCCATGTTTACTTACATTTGAAATACTGTTGCCGGCCAGAGCTCAGCACACATTCCACACGTCATCATGACATCACCCTATATTGCAGCAAGGCATGATCTTCATTCATATGTCCAGCGTTGCAGCAATATTGCGGTAATATTACTATCAAGCTTGCCGGCATGAATGCCGCAATATTCGTGCTTTGCCATGCTGCATGCTGTTCTGGCAATATTACCCTAATATGCCACCATGGTGTAACTTTTCAATCAATCAATTAATCAATCAATCAATCTTTATTTATAAAGCGCTTTTCATACAACAATTGCAACTCAAAATGATTTGCAGAATTAAAATGACCCCACAAAGACCACATTCCCCCCCACATAATTAACAGCATGATCACAGTTATACCCCCCTCCCCCAGACCCACCCTTCATGCACGCAAACACTTAAGGGCAGCAAGGTGAGCCAGGTTAGGAAACGCCATCAAAGGAGCCATCTGACCCAGGGCGCCCAAAGCAAGTAAGGCCAAGACCCCCACCTCCACCCAAGCGCTATCTGGAGAGCACCCAGGGAGCCACAGCTGACCACCACTCCCGAGGCAGAGGGCTCCCAAGAGGGAACACTGGAAGGATGATTAAAATAGGTTAAAATATGAAAATAAACAGTGCATAAATAATACATTTTATCACTGTTTTACTGAGTAAAACATTGAGTGCATGTTCTTACTTTAGAGATGAAAAGGAGACGGCTGCCAGAGGAGTGCAGCGACCGCAAAGATTCGTATGGTAAAAGCAGTTCTGAAAGATAACAAGGCCCAAGACCATTAAGACGCTTAAGAAACATTGAAAGCACCTTAAAATCAATCCTAAAACATATGGGGAGCAAATGCAATGAATTTAAGACCGGTGTAATGTGCTCCCGCCTCCTGGTCTTCGTGAGGAAACATGCTGCTGAATTTTGTAGAAGTTGTAAACCGGATGTACTCTTTTTGAGAAGACCAGAAAGCTAATGGTGATAAAATAATGTAGTAATGTCTCTGTGTTGGCCTGAGAAAGATTGGGGCGGACTCTGGCAGTATTCTTTTGATAAACATTAAATTTACAGAAAATGTTTACAGTGAGACCAAGTACAAGTGATTTGATGATTTTGGGGGGATCTGACATTAAGCTGTTTGGGGGAGGGGGGGAGGGGGGTTGCAAGTTTCATTCACCCATTTACATAGTGGTGGTAGTGAGCTACATTGTAGTCACAGCTGCACTAGGGAACACTGACAAAAGTGAGGCTGCCATACACACAGGCGCCACCGGGCCCTCTAAACCACCACCAGCAGTCGAGGCAGGTGAAGTGTCTTGCCCAAGGACAAAACGACTTAGACAGATGGAGCTGGGGTTCAAACCGGGGCAACCCACCAGTTACAGGATGATGTTGTACCACCTGAGCCACGGTCACCCCAGAAGAACAAGGCAGAGAGGTAAGAATTGTTTTGTTTAATAATTAGTTCTGGTAATTTTAAAATGAGCAGCTTACCGAATGTGTAGGTGGAAACGCCAGGGAGGTTTGAGTGAAATCTGGAATGGAGGTGAGCGTGTTGGAAATTCAGGGGTGATGTTTGTGATAGGGGGCACATAGAAGATTGAAAGGAAAGAAGACAAGATTCTGTTTCTAAAGAGGTTGGCATTTTGGAGGGCAGAGAAAGGTTTGCAGTAGGATGAAGATGACAAAGAGGAAGCTAGTAACCAGTCATGGAATTATCTGGATTACGAACAGAACTGAGCTTGAGTTCGAGGCAACAGGGATTTCTCAAGAGCGGAATCCCTGAATCAGAGACCTTGAATGAAAACGGGAACGTGAATGGGTTAAAGATGCATACCGGTGCCTATGTCCTGCGGGTGAGACATTCCTACTTCCGGGTTTAAATTTGCCGATCTTCTTGACCAACCTCTATGTACATATATATAGTATATACCATTGGAAAGCCAAGTGTCTTGTGATTCCAATGATATATGCAGATCTAGGATAAAATCCTAACTCTAGACACACTAAGCGCTTTTGCCAACCCCCTCCAGAAAGAAGTATGTCAAACTTACCATTCGTAGCCTCATATAAGTGACAAAACCGAGTAAACTCGAACAAATAGTCTTTTTACATCCATAAAGTGGTTAGTACAGGACAAGTCTAAAGTCCGTAAAAAGCGAAAATCCACGTAAAAAAATTGTAGTGTTTTTCTTTTGTTCCTTTTCCGCATCGTCTTTCTATTGTCATCACATCTACTGATATGCTCACAAAAGACTACAGATTTCATTACGCATGCCTGGAAGTGTTAGCTATTGATTGATACCTTACTTGATCCAATAGGTACGATGTGGCAAAATCTTCAACTGTTGGCCGATGGGTGAAAATGTCCATCCGTCATTATTCAGAATGTAATTCGAACCAATCACGGCACAGAATTCTAAAGATTGACACATAGCCATGAATAGCCAATGGAATGCTGTAAACGCAGATTTATCACATGACGGGGTGGGCTTATCACTTGGCTTGTAACTGGCGTGCGTAATTCTACCTCATTCGGCCGAGACTTCGAAGGATCATGCACAGTTACACACCAGCAACAAAATTTCTACAACATAGCAAAACACACACAAATAAGAAAATGTGGCGTAAGCCGTGGAGTATTTTTTACAAAGAGATAGGGATAATTCATACATGTTTTTATCAGAGTAGGACAGCGATGTGCCCAGTACTTCTTTTGGGGAGGACGCATCTTCAGGAGAGGTACAAACTGTTCGACAAGTAAGCAGGCTACAACTTTGATGAAATACTGATGGTAAAGAATTGAAAAATCAAAGTACAGCAAGATGTAATTTTACATACACAGGTCCATTATTTATTTATTATTGTTTACTTTACGTTATAGGACTTCTGAGGAGGATTCAGATAATGACTGGGTCCTGTCATGTGCTTCCAAGTCCTTAGAGAGCACACCCCAATCCTCCCACCTGAAGTGGCCAAAAAAAAGGAAATCAGCAGGAAGTGGACAAGGTAGGAGAGGGGGAAAGGGGAGGGCCAGGACCAGCAGTGGTCAAACCAGTTCTCCAGGAATGTTTGAAGAGTCCTGGATTGATGCATGAGTTCAGGATATTACACCCCTACCACCCATTTTCCAATCTCATCGTCCACCAAGACCTCAGCTCATTTCTTCAGCTTCAAACACACCTTTTCAGCTTTTTCAAAAGTGCCATACTACAAACCATAATTTATAACACAAATGTGCATGCAAGACACATGTCAACACCAACCGCCAAATGGACTGACATATATTTGAAAGATATCCGCTGTTCATTTACTGATTATTGGAGAAAGGCAAAGCTGTATGGACTTCCCTTTCCAAAATCAGTGATGACCCGTAAAAGGTTCCTACAGATATGCCATTCCCTGCACTTTAGCAGTAGGGCAGAGGAGGCTGCTTATAATCAGAAGACGGAGACACTAAATTCTAATTGTCCGTGTAAGACCAAACCTTTGTATAGAGAGCTGAGGGAGGGATGGAGAAGTAATTATCATCCCAATCAAAACATCCATTGATGAGCGCATGGTTGCATCCATATCACGCATCGGCGTGAAGCAATTTATGAAGAGCAAGCCAACATGCTAGGGATACAAGCTTTTTGTTCTGGTGAATTCCTCAAATGGCTACACCTGGGATTTTCTTGTTCATGATGAAAGGTCACATGAACTTAGAAGGAAAGAGCTAAGTTATGACTCTTTCATGCAGCTGGTGAACACCAAAGTACTGGGCACAGGATGTAACATTTTGGTGGAAAATCTGTATACTAGTCCAATACTCTTCTGTGACCTCATACAAAAAAAGATATATCCCCTTTCCTTTTCATGCTGTACACCTCAGACTTCCAGAATAACTCAGAGACCTGTCATCTGCAGAAATACTCAGATGACTCTGCAATTGTCGGGTGTATCAGAGGTGGACAAGAAGCGGAATACAGAGAGCTGCTGGACCGCTTTCTGACATGGTTTGGAAACAATCTTCTTACAAAACACATGATGGAAACACTATATCCATCATGGATGAAGAAGTAGAGGTGGTTGAGAAGTATAAATACCTTGGAGTTCACCTGGACAACAGACTGGACTGGAGGCACAACAGTGAAGCAGTCTACAAGAAGGGACAGAGCAGACTGTACTTCTTGAGGAAGCTTAGGCCCTTCAAGGTTTGCAGCAAGATGCTACAAAATCTTCTACAAGTCTGTTGTGGAGTGTAATCTCTTCAGCCATCATCTTTTGGGGTAGCAGCATCACAACCAGGGACTTAAAAGGGCCAAATAACCTGATAAAGAAGGCTGGTTCTGTTCTGTGGACAATTGTGGAACATTTGGATATGATGATGCAGAGAAGGATTCTTCACAAAATCAAAAAACTTGTGGACAACCCTGAGCATCCTCTTCCTGAGACTATCCTGCAACAACAGAGCGTCTTCAGTTGGATACTTCTTTAGCTTCACTGCAACACAGACCGCTACAGGAAATCCTTCCTGCCCACAACCATCATGATGTAGAACAACTCTTTAAATAATTAATTGTATGAGCAACAACAATACCTAATTTCCCTCTAGGATCAATGAAGTATCTTTGAATTGAATTTGGATTTGATTTAATTGAATAGGCTAACCCCTACTTTCAACTGGACATGTAAGCGATGCGTAATCAATGGGACCGTTACCACCAGAAGCGAAGTGTTGCGAATCGGAAGCATCTCAGAAGCGTGTCGCGGCCCTCTCCTAAATTTACATGGCACGTGTTGTGACACAGAGTGGGCGAAATTTGTCTGGTTTACATAACCATCAATAATTATGATCAACAATTTCAAATTAATATAATTTTTGATGAAGTTAAAGTTTTAATCTATTTATTTAATATAATGTGGCAAGGTGCACAATGAGGTCCCAGGTGGGATTTGATCCCCAGAGTCCCAGGTAAGAGTCATGCGCGCTTACCAGTCAGCCAAATGGATATCCTGTGGCCAAGTAGCCAGGGCGCATCATCAATCGGAAACACAGTGACAGGACCCCACACTGTCACAATAATATAATTAATGTTAGGGGCACCAGTTTCTACCCGAGAAGCGCTTGTAATCCCAAACACCCATTCTCTTCTGAAAGGTATAATTTCAAAACGCCGCAGACAATAATTGCTCGCATACACCAAGTAATCACAGAAAACTTCTCTTTAAGCTAAAGCAATTCATTAAGAAAACAGATCAACCTTACAGACAAAATGTTTCTATTCTAAAGCGTGCAACTACTACTGACTTTGGAAAAATTGATAATATCGGAATGGAACGAACAATAATAAGCTTCACAGAATCATTTCAAAACATCGCTTCTTATAAAAGAAAGGAGGGGGACGTCATGTGTTAGTTCTTCCCGTAGGTAGAACTAAGACATGCGCAGATGTGGAGGCTAAAGGGGTTTTAGCCACCGGGAGATGGGTTAATCCCTTGCTCCAGGGGGGCCCAAGTAAGAGACAGTCTGTAGGACAAGGGTCATAAAACTTATCTCTGGGCCAAGATGGAGGACAGCACATGGAGTGTAAGGAGACAAAGGGCCAAACTAGCTTTGGCTATAATGGGGGCAGAGCACATGTTATGTACTGTCCACATGGAAGGCCACAGCTTTAACTAATAGACAAAGAAAGATAGAGTTAACCTTTCAGCTAACAGAGCCCAGCTCTGCAGACCCGGTGATCAGAGAGCAAGAGAGAGGGTAGAACGAGGAAGAGAGAGATAGAGTGGGATCTGCTCAGGATAAAAACCAGTTTAAAACACACAGCAAATGAAAGAGCTACAGCTTTTTCCGTATTTATCTGCGCTGACACAAGATTAGGATAAATGAACCAGTTCAGTCTTACTTTGCTTTGAGGGAGGTTCAGTCCACAAAGAGGGGAGCAAAATGTGTCCGTAATTGAGCAACAGAGAGAAACAAAACCTTCCGCAGGGTTCTTAAGAACCTCTGTCCTGGGTGCAGGCCTGACAGCTGTGAATTGACGTTGTAAAGAATTGTCTTGGAACAATTCTAATCTCACCCAGGGCTGGGTGCGCAAACAGATGCTGGGTAGACGGTTGTTCTTCGAAGGTCTGAAAAGTGGTTTCTTTCTCGCCCCGCAGGTCAGAAGTCACATGGATTCATCGACGAATAGCGTGTCTCCTTGCATTGCCAAGCAACAACGGAATGACAAGATGCTGACCCCTTCTATAAACTTTGTGATGTCATCGTTGGCCATGGCCAATGGGAATGTGTTGGGGAGAAGGCAAGGACAGAAATATTTAAAATTTTGGGAGTGGATGGTGAGTTGATGGTACTTACTAGCAGAATTAATAATTTTCCCTGAATACTACCCTTTAAGTTATGCAATTGCAGTTCTCCTGTGATTTCCTGATCTCCCGGGACCTGCTGGGTGGAATGCTTTCGTGACTGATACTCATCTAAAAAGCACCCGGTGGGTGCTGACGCAGAGTAAAGCGCGTCTATTATGCTACCTGCTGTTCACGTTTCAAGTGGAAAGCAGGGGTAACACTCAGGCATTGAATGACTCGCTTCCAGCTTCTCCTATCCTCCTGCTGGTGATTGTGATGGTTTACAGATGTGCCTAAGCACACCTGCTGGTAACCGCCCACTGAGGGAGAAACTGCCACGTAGGTCCCTCCATTGTGGAACCTGAGGAACTAATTGAGAAGCAAAACCACCAATAAACCAGACTCCTGACATACACAAGATTGGTACATTTCATAAATGCCAGTGGTATCCCATTCCTCTTGATAACATTGTCTTTATCTTTGCGCAAAGTTAATGCTGTACTAATACAGTTCAAATGTTGTACATTTCAGCTCTAGGATTTTACCAGCATGCAGCTTTCATAAACATCACAGAAAACTGTTCCTTTCCCTGGAAAGGACCAGAGTATTATTAAATTACAATAGTAATATTGTAATGTTACTAATTTTAAAGGTTGATACAGATACCAACAATACCACCCTGTCCTCAATACTATTTTCTGTGGGGAAATATTTTGAAGAGGATTTTCTAACAAGGATTTAAAAAATGTAATATACAGTATTACTTTTATAGGAGCACAGGTCTTATGGTTCCAAAAAGAGGCCAAACAATTAGCCCTTGACAACAGTTACTGTTCCTGGAGTGTTACAGACCATCATTCACCAGAACAACCATGAACAACCTGGACTTCTCTCATGTAGCAGGATGCTAAAATTCCACGTTGAATGGTCACAGTCATTGCAGGTTGAACAGAACACCTCCAGTATCATCAGCAGCACCCTCATGGCTGCTTCTCAGGCCCTCTGCTGTACTCTGATGACACACCAGGTACAACAGAAACATTTTTAAAGCTGCATTCCGCAACTTTAACACCTCTATATAATCTTTTTTTCCAAAGTTATGGTGGAATTTTATCATCTATAATGTACATTTTTAGAGTTATCCCCACCTTACAGGGGTCCTTGGCTTTTTTCTGCACTATAGAACTTTTCCGCCGCTGGAAGTACCGACTGAGTTCTGCTTTACGGCAGAGTCATACGGCCTCGCTGTTTAGAGACTTTAGAGATGGCTGATCCACCAAAGAGACCGAGAAATCCCATATCAGAAGAAGCTACAAAGAGAATGTGATAGAGAGCAAAGACCAGAGTAAATATTGGGCCGGCTTTTCCTCGGAGAGTTCTTCTGGAACGACCGTCATGTACTACGGATGCCGAGTTAGCCGTGGTAATAGATAGGTAAGTGATCAATGATTTCACTGGGGTTAAAGTGTTTGGTCTGGCATGATGTTGTTATACAGTCCTGAGAAAGCTGTTTATTCAATGTGTGGAGGTGGATGAACATAGTTTGAACGGTATGCCTTACAGTAGTAATGGGAATTACACAACTGAGTCGATCTCCGTTAGCCATCTAGAGGCTAACGTGATGCTAAAGTGTAAGACTCAGTTCTGTAGATAAAGCTGCAAACTCCGGCGTAGTCGCTGTATTTCAGTATATCAGTCAACCTTTTTTTCTTTTGGTTTTGTCAAGCGAGTGATTTATATTTTTGTTGTTTAATTTTTTCCTAAAAACACCTAAAGATGTAGACTGATTCTACTGTAGTGTCAGGAGGTGTGTGCTACGTGGCGCTTAGACGTTCTCTGTATCTAATCCCACTGTTTTTCCAATTACCCCAACCTCCCCCACAAACTGAATACCTAGCTGTGAGATCTTTACTCTAAATTATCCCAACCTAGAGTTACAAACTGAAAAAGCGCTTGTTGGTTGTTTGGGCAAGTGATTTGGAAAGCAGCCACTGAAACATGCCACTTATGAGCGACAGAGAGATTTGATTTTACGACAATGATGTTTCGCGGCAAGCCTGAAGAGGCCGACCGAGAGCAAATATCATGAAAGTTGTGGAGTAGGGCTTTAATAGAGTAAAAATTTTTATATTTTTGTTCACCCATTTTAGAAAGTGAAACTCATATCATATAGATTCATTACACACAGAGTGAAAAGTGTAATTTTGATTATTATTACTTATAATGAAAACCCAAAATTCTACATCTCACAGAATTAGAATATTATATAAGATCAATAAAAAAGTATAATTTAAACAGATATCTCAGGCTTCTGAAAAGTTTAATAATTTCTATGCACTCTAAACAATTTTGGGGCTTCTTTCCTATGAATTACTGCAGCAATGCAATGTGGCATGGAGGCGATCAGCTTGTGGTCCTACTGAGGTGTAACGGAAGTCTAGGTTGATAGTGGCTTTTAGGTCATCTGCATTGTTGAGTCTGGTGTCTTGTCTTGTCTCTTGACAAGAATCCATCGATTCTCAATGGGCTTCAGGTCAGATTTTGCTTGACAATCATCTCAAGGCTGCGATTATTTCTGTTGCTGGTGCACCTCTTCCTACCTAACTTTTCCGTTCCACTCAACGGTCTATAAATATTAGGTGCATTTCCACTACTGGAACTTCAGGGTAACTTTACCAGATCTTCACATCATGTCAAGTCTTTACTACACCGAGCCTGCCTTAGATAGGGCCATTTTGGGGCCATTTCACAAACCAACCGAGTACCAGCCTTGGGGTATCAACTCAGAAATGGCCCGATACAGCTGTTGGGCGGTAGCTGTGGTTAAGTTATGCTGATTGGTTGTAAGGGAAATAACCAGATTTCACCAAACAACCGGCTTTGTAAAATTGGAAGAGCTGCTTGCGAAGCAGTTTATAACATACTTAACAGAAGCACAGCAACCATCCCTGCTTCTTCCATCTTTTGTTATTTCTGCTCTTGTGGGCGCCTTTTGGCGCTGATCAGTGACGCTACTTACTGCTGAACCGGTCACGATATGCTGACGTCTTAGCAAATTCCTTAAAGGGGCAATTTCATAGGGAGACACAACGGCTGAGAGGAACGGCCCAACAGATTTACTCTATAAGCTAAGATCCGGTAAAATTACCCTGAAGTTCTGATAGTGGAAACTAATGCCTAAAATGCATAAATGCCTTTTTGCATTCCTGTAATCTAGGGCGTAGGTTTGTTTTTAAAATTGCTGGAGACATTAACCATAAACATGGGTGTGGTTTGAAGACTGTTGGGGACAATAAATAATAATTCATTTATAGGTATTTATCCTTCTGACGTTTTATTTTAATATACACTGTGGTGTAATAACAGGTATAAAATTGAAAGCCCGTTGTGTTTTATTTTGTTTTTCAAACGGCGCTGAAAACCATCATTTGACTGTTGTTTGGGAAAGATCACGTTTATCCACATCGTAGCACAAAGAATAATGTTGGCTACATTCATAATATATTCGCCCCTGAAGAAGAATTCGCAACAAACAAAACAAACGCATTTCCCTTGCAACCTGCGCACAGAATGGCGAATTCTGTGGCAGAAACTTCAACTGTAACTTCACTACAGTTCTTCATAAAATAGGAATCAGCTTTGCAACATTCCAGAAAATAAAAAGGGAAACAATTTATTGTAATACGGGGTCATGTTATTTTCCGTTTTTTTTTTTTTTTTTTTTTTTTTTAAACAAGCAGTTTACAATTCACATCCCTGACCACTTGTTGCAGATGCGCAGATATTTTCAACTTTACGCACAGAGTTCAGGTACCTGAATCAATCAAAAAAAGATTATCATGAGAGCATCTGACTGATTATCATCTCAGACCTGGACACTATTCAAAGCATTGCTATCTGAGAGCTCAGATGACAGCATCATGGAGAGTTACGGAGGGATTGCAGCGCGTAGCTGCGTCGGACACAGACAGATGGCGGTTTTAAATCAACGGGCAGGTTGGGTAAGGATTTGATCTGGAGATAACTCTGGGTAAAGGGTTGGGTTAAAAAAATAATTTTAATGCATGGGGGTTGGTAAAATTGGACCAGTGCAGGACTCTGCAACAGTAAAATGCATACTTTTACTGCAATTACTTTGTATTTAAAACCTATGTGAGGAAAATTAGATATGCAAGCAGAAATTCTTGGGGAAACAATATTTACTTTTATGCAGCTTTGAAGACGAACCGATCGCAAAATTGTTGCATGACTGGGAAATGGGCTAAAAAATATGACAGAAATCACACACTGCATGCCCACCTTGCTCCCTGGGGAAGGCACGCACAGACCTGCACCATCCTTAGTGGTGTAAGATAACTAATAGTGGACAGCTTGTTGTGCAGTTAGTTTCCAAACCACGTAATTCATAGTTACATACAATTTGAGACTGTATGATGTGCGCCAAAGCGTAGCATTGCCAGTAACATTATTATGATAGACACATTTCATTAGCGAACTTGACTTTAGGTGACTTAAAGGGTTTCTTTGAAAAATAATTCCTCATGTCCAAATTCTTCTTTTTTGCTGCCATCCTTACTCTACATTATTGTAGTTATTGCACTTAAACCAGGTGGTGCTCATCCACATCGGGCACTGGGCGGGAGGAGGGGTAAACCCTGGACAGGTTGCCATTCTATCACCGGGACACCACATTGCTACCAAACATATCACTGTGTCACACTTCATCCACAATCCCAAATGACCCCTTATGGTTCATTGTGTGTTGTACGCTCTTCTGAGAAGGTAATTGGCTGCAGGCTCTACAGGCCCTGTACACCTGGAGGTGTACAGGTCCTGGGCATGCAGGGCGAACCACAGCCGACCCTTCTCACCCTGGGCTTTTTGACAGGCTCCCCTCAGGCAGGAGGTTCCGGTCCATTTGGACCAGAACCTCTCGACATAAGAACAGTTTCTTCCTCTCTGCTGTTTGACTCATGAACAATAACCTTAAGACTGTTCTCACCTCCCGCTCTGTTTCAGTCACTTGACCCTGTGTTGTGTTTTTGCACCTGTCTGATTTTGCACTGATCATCACCTGCACCATGAATATATTAATCTATTTACCCCATTTTATTTTTTTATTTTGTATTTATTGCATGCTTAGAAGTGTTTATCCTATGTTTGCACAAAGCACCGCAGCAATTTCCTAATGTTGTAAACCTGTTCACAGATATGGCAAAAAAAAAAACTTGATTCTGAAAACCTTTCTGATTGTGGTTATGTGTTTCTCACTACCTTCCAGGTAGTGCAAAATATTGTTTGGTATACTTAAGCCAGTAATCATTTTTACAAGGACAACATGAAAAAGGAGAAGGCATGGACAAAAGTATGTGCAGTTTGGGAGTGGATGGTGAGTTTATTCTACCAACTAACAGAATTAAATTTTATTTTTGAATACTACCCTTTAAGTTATGCAATTGCAATTCTCCTGTGATTTCCTGATCAGGTGGGTGGAATGCTTTCGCGAGTCATACTAATCTAAAAATATGATATTTCAGTTTTTCTTTTTTAATAAATTTGCAAACATTTCTACATTTCTTGTTTTTGTCAAGATGGGTTGCTGAGTTAATGAGAAATAAAATGAACTTTTGATTTTAGCAAATGGCTGCAATAAAACGAAGAGTGACAAATTTAAAGGAGTCCGAATACTTTCCGTACCCACTGTAAATCGGGTAACAAGAGGATGATATGAAAGAGGCTGTAGATTCACAGACAAGAAGCATACTGGAGCACTTAAGGGTTTAAAGTATAATTCTTCAGGGACGGAGTTAGAGTTTACAGCCATTTAAGAGGTTAAAATCTTTCTGGCCTAACAAAAGCTTCAGTCACATGGCAATATTAATTCAAGTTTTTCCCCAAAGTTTAAAAGTTGGGTTCAATCCCATTATCATTTAAATCTTACCTCTTCCAGCCTTTGTTGTCCCAGGGCTGATCTCACTAAGTGGTCTGTGGGTGCCAGCAGACAATGAAAAACTCATTACTTGCATTCAGTGTGTAGCTTGCCATTGCAGAACATGAATATGTCATTAGCCTGGTTAACCCCAGAAGTAAATTGTTTTAAATCCAGCCTGCACTATATACATTATGTAAAGCAGTTCTGGATCGGCGCTGACCCCTTTCTTCAAACCTCGAAGTCTGTTGTACAATTAATCACATTTCATTGTCCATAGAGCACAAAAGAAAACCTAATTCATTTTGATTTACATGTCATATTGATTTCAAGCATGCATGACTAACCTACCTTTATCTAAAATGAAGATCTTCGTTCTTCGTTCATCAAAATTAATTATCCCTCGATTGAAATTTCAAATATTCTACCCTGTCGTTTTCATGCCATTGAATACTGGTTTGAACGTGATGGTTTAAACTTTTTTTGTAAGCAAATCAAATGCAACTAATGCAAGTTTAAATCTGAGATACTCACTACATGAGGAAACACTGGGCTAGGGAAAGCATTTTAATCTATACACAGTGAGGAAGAACTAAAAAGAAACTAAGTCAAGGACGTACTTAATGGGTTAAATCCAAACATCACATTGGCATGGCGTATAGGCTACAAATTATTAATTTTATATTAAATGATACAACTGTCTTTTCATGTAGTGTTTTTGTGTTTAAATACCTACTGGTTGTAACAAAAATAGTTCCTTCTAAATTCCTGCTGGTGCAGGTATCTGATCATGATGCAGCCCCCTCAACCCCTTACTCTTTTGAGGTCGTCCAGGCATGTCCAACACTGAATATACCCCGAGGTGGAATATTTATTCCTCCTGGGCTGGAACTGCTTTGGGATTCAGGATTCACATACCAGTGTTCCTTAAAACTCTTCAGACGTTACAGACATAGTTTAATATCGTCTGGTGAAAAACTTAAAGCTGTCAGACATGTTAACAGACCTTCTCCTTCTTTAACCTTTTTTAACTGCCCTTAAAAAAATTTAAAAGCAGAATTTTTGACAACATTTTTACAATAATACATGAGAGATCATCTTTGATTGGCTGGTTGCCACAACGCATTCTTTCGAGTCTGTTGATTGGTCTAGGCACCGGAAGTGTTGAGGGTGGTATTTGGTGAGTCAAACACGAGAAAAGCACATTTCTTAAAATTTCTAAATATTTTCAGATGGGTTTTTTTTACGTTTCGGATGTATTCCGGTTTTTCATGATAATTTGTAATAATTACCCCTAATAATTCTCTGTCCGTTTATTCTTTTTTCTGAGCAAAATGACTGTCCTAACCTCATAGTAGAAAATTTTTTGTATTTTGCCAAAAAAAAAAAAGAGTTAAAGATGGGAAGCTGTCTGACTTTTTGCCTTCTTTTGCATTAAGGATTTATTCACATATACACAAACTCTGTGATATAACATCTGTTTGCCACAGGTAAGGAAGCTATTACTAATAATTACCTCGCAAAACCTCCTGATATAAATAACGCTTTAAAAAAATGAGGAATAATGTGGAATAAATATCAGGTGAAAAAACGAATATATATATATATATATATATACATACACAGGATATAGTGTTATTTTACTGAGAATTTAATGTTTATATGTGTAAGAGTAAAATGCATTGTAAACAATGTATTATAGCGAGTAAAGCATAAATACTCTCAAAATAAAATGCCCAAGCCTGAAGGAGACACCTGGTATTCCTGAGCGGTAATTCTCTCAACCTGACACCTCATTCACTTTCAACAAATTTAGAAACATCAGTGAATATAAAGAAGGTAGACAAAGGAGGTCAGAAATTGGATTAGCCAGTTGGATGTGAAGATAAGCTAGTGAGGACAGCCGGTGCTGCACCTCCGTGGCCTCTCTGATAACAAAGCTAATCCATCCATCTTAACCTCCTAGCCTCTGCTTTGATTCCCCTCATCAAACATCCCGCTGCCCTATTGTTAGCCATGTTTGCTGCCTATCCTGCCGCAGCTATCTGGCCATAACTCTTTACTCTGCCGTGTAGTGAGTGGGTCAGCCATTAATTTAGGTGAAGTGCCACTGTGTCTGTGCCTGCTGTTTGGCGCAGCCAGTCAAGCAGAATTGCTCTCTCCTGAATGAAAGAGACATGCTGCCTGTCATCTTTCACTTGCCAGGCACGCAAGCTCCCCTGGGCCGTCTTTACATACCCCTCACTTCCACAAGTCCTCACGATGACTGGCAAGACAAATTGCAATATTAAGGCTAAACTATCAGCAGAACATTTACTGTGGCCAAGACTTAACTGGACTCATAAGTCAATTCTAGCAGACAGACAGTCGCTGAGCATGCAGCATCAGTGGGAGAATGAGTGTGTGTGTGTGTTGGGGGTGGGGGGGTCTTAGTTTTTAGTTTTGCTCTGGTAACCCTTAGTATGACAAACTGTTGACATTCTAAATATTAAGGCTTTATTACAATGCACTAATAAATTGTGATATTATTAATGGTAAAACATTTAGTTATTAAATTATTTTACAAAGGCCAAATCAGGAAACATAACCTGGGAAGTTCAATTTATTTCCCCGTTAAAAGTTCAGCGAAGGGTGGATAACCACTGTGTGTAAACACCGAATCAGATCAGACCACTGCGATGGTCTGCCACTTAAAGGTCAGATGGGGTAGATGACAAGGTCAAAATCATCGCTGTGGAGTTGGTCAGGTTGGGGAGGGTCACAGGTGTTGCAGGTGCCAAAGGTGCCACAGTTGCTCCTGCTCTCAGAGTAGCAGCTTTAGAACAAAAACTGGCAATTGATCGTGGCCCTATTTTTACGCCGATTTTGTGGCTAGCTCCATTCATGTGCAGTTTTATTGTGTATTGTGCCCATTGAGGCAGCACTTATCTTTTTTTTCAAAGGCACAGTACGTGTCCCTGTTTCCACCCAGAGGCTTCTCCCACTGTTAAAAATCCTAAACTTCTTCCCAGGAATTAGCAAATTTACAAATTTTTCTGTAGTACTGTCTGCATCACTTCGCTGCACCTAGTAGTCGAGTTTTATATAAATTTCAGGGGGGATGGTCATTTTTTTCGCCAATTAAAAAAAATCTGGATTTTAATTTTTGAAAAAGGTGTCATTTATAGAGTATTTTGTATCGCCGAATTGTCCGGAATGTTAGGGGACTACAACTGAATAGCCTGCATTAGAATTAAACAAGATCGGGTGAAATGGAGGCTTTATATATCTGTGAAGCAAAGCCGATACCAGCACCTTGCAAAGAAGCCTTAGCAAATAATTGCAGTGCAGAAGAAGTTTTTTCGTGCAAACTAGGCCTATACAAAACAAAGTATTGGATTAATTTAACATGAAAGACCAAACAAAATGAGTCATTTCTATTTTATTCATTACAACCCTCACTTAATCCACATGCTCATAGCAGTTTCCAAACACTTTCGTAATCATGTTTTTTTTCTACAGTTTTTCTTGCTCTTGTTCATAATAGTCCTGATTATGGCTAAATGTCGGCACTGTCAGATGAGCTCTGACAATGTGATTATTTTTCCTAGGCTGATTATGGCTGGATTTGTAAAAAGAGTCGACATCTAGTGCAGATTCAGCAAGCCGCATGCGTGTCTTGACTGAATGACAAGTCATGTATTTTAGCAAGCTAATTAACAAGAGAGATGTGGGGGGTCGCACGTTCATCTTAGCTAGTTTGGAGGGTAGCATCCTGGGATCTGTGTGTACACCTGTGGCGAGTCGGGTGGTCTTTAGATAACAAAAAGCAGGCTAGGTTAATTATTGAGATTAATAGCTCACCTGTAATTTTTTTCTTTTTTAAAAAATCCCAGACATCCCGCTGACCAGCCGTTCATTTGGGCATGTTTGCACTTTTGTAATGCAGCTTTTGCCGCTCTCTAGGCCAGAAGGTGAACCCCGAAAATGTCTGTATAAAATTAATGTAATTCTGACCTCTGGCATCTACAAACTGTTTACTTCATAAGGTAAATACGTTCGCGCTCCAGTGAAAGTCGCAGATCATGTTCCGATGAAGTCAACAACACCACATGATCTACCGAAATGGACCCCTTCATCACCTGGCTGCACCTAGAAATCCTGTCCATTAAAGTTGAGAACAGAATTGGTGACAAAGGGCAACCTTAGCGGAGTCCAACTCTCACCGGAAATGAGCCGACTTATTGCCAGCAATGCGAACCAAACTCTGACACTGGTCATACAGAGACCTAACAGCCTGTATTAAGGGGCCGGGTACCCCATACTCCCAGAGTTCCCCCCACAGGACTCCCCGAGTGACATGGTCGAACGCCTTCTCCATGTCCAAAAAACACATGTAGACTGTTTGGGCGAACTCCCACGAACCCTCCAAGACCCTGCTGAGGGTGTAGAGCTGGTCCAGTGTACCACGGCCAAGACAAAAACCGCATTGTTCCTCTTGAATACGAGGTTTGACTATCCAGACCCTCCTCTCCAGAACCCCTGAATAGACCTTACCAGGGAGGCCCAGTGTGATCCCCCTGTAGTTGGAGCATACTCTGCAGTCCCCATTTCTAAGTAGGGGGACCACCACCCCTGTCTGCCAATCCAAGTGAACTGTCCCCGATGTCCACTCAACATTGTAGAGCCGGGTTAACCAACACAGCCCCACATCATCCAGAGCCTTAAGGAACTCCGAGCAAAGCTCATCCACTCCAGGAGCCTTGCCATCGAGTAGCTTTTTAACCACCTCGGTGACTTCGGCACCAGAGATTGGAGAGCCCAACCCAAAGTCCCCAGACTCTGCTTCCAGATTGGAAGGCGTGCCAGTGGGATTGAGGAGGTCTTCGAAGTATTCCATCCACCGACCCAAAACGTCCCAAAACGAGGTCAAAAGCACACCATCCCCACTGTAAACAGGGTTGGTGGTGGACCGCTTTCCCCCACCCCCGAGACACCAGATGATGGACCAGAATTGCCTCAAAGCCGCACAGAAGTCGTTCTCCATGGCCTCTCCAAACTCCTCCCGTGCCCGAGTTTTAGCCTCAGCGACCATCCGTCCCGCACTCCGCTTGGCCTGCCGGTACCCATCAGCTGCTTTCGGGTTCCCACAGGCCAAAAAGACCCGATAAGTCTCCTTCAGCTTGAGCATCCCTCACCGCCAGTGTCCACCAGCGGGTTCGAGGCTTGCTGCCGCGACAGGCACCCACCACCTTGCGGCCACAGCTCCGGTCAGCCCCCTCGACAATAGAGGCACGGAACATGGCCCACTCTGACTCAATGTCCCCCGCCTCCCCCAACAATTACACCACTGAGTAGGGAAGCAGCTAATGAAAAGCAGGCCTGTAGGGACACTCATGGGGAGGTATGTGTCAATTCACATACACATAAACCCATACAGTTATATTCAATTCAATTCAGTTTATTTATATAGCACCAATTCACAACAGATGTAATCTCAATGCACTTAACAAGAAGTCATTTCAATACATTTATACAAACATTCCAATTAGTTAAAAAGTTTCCTATTTAAGGAATCCCAGCAGATTGCGTCAGTCATTGGCGTGAGGTTGGGCCCCGTTGATGCAGACTTTCCAACCACAGCAATCCTTCAGCAATCCCTCATGCTGAGCAAGCATGTAGCGACGGTGGAGAGGAAAAACTCCCCTTTAACAGGAAGAAACCTCCAACAGAACCAGGCTCAGTAGGAGCGGCAATCTGCCACGACCGTCTGGGGGCTTGAGAAGACAGAGCAGAGACACAGAAGGAACAGAAGATCTCATATAAGAGTACTCTCTATGTTACAGAAAGTAAAAAGTTGATAACAGGACACATTACTGTTCAGTTACTGGGAGCATCATCCCAGTCGATGCCCCCCGTCCAACAGGGCATTGCAGCCAAGCAGAAATAAATAAATTAAGCTGACTTGACTTAATCCAATTGTCTAAAGGTGATATAAATGCAGGTTCCTAGTACACTGATGTGGCCCATCTACTTTAATGCCAGATGTAGTCTTGATTTAATCAAGCCAATCAATAACACTAAAAATTATATAGATAAAGTCAATCATGCAATTAGAATTCAGTCTTGAAATGTCCTCTCTGTATTTTAGAGCAATTCCAACAACCTTGTTTTAGTTAGAGCTCTCTTTTGCATCTCATAAACAAACATAGGAGAATTCCTCAGGTTTTGCTCAAATAAAAGGATAATAGTATACAAAAGTGTATAAGCAACACATTGCCATCAGATTTATTTCCTCAAACAACAAACCGAAAGAACACATTTATTTCCACAATGTATGATTGAAATTCTTTAATTTAAAGCTACACACTGACTGAATATGGAAGGGAGGTGCTTTGAATTCAGTCACTTGCTGCCAAATTATTTTGTCAAACTGATTACAAATACATTAGGCTGTTCCCCATAATTTCAACATGAGCTTTTAAAAGTATGTTCTAAGACATTTTGTGCATGTGCATGCTAAAACAGGGCTGCTGATGAATTATATTAATGATTTGTTTTTGGATTTATAGACTATTTCCACGATTAAATATGCACTAAAACTGTGCAGCTTCAATTTATTCCACAGATAGCCCATTTCCTGCTCTCCGCGAGGATGGACGCTTTTCTCTTTCCCTCCCTACTGTTGTCTACTTCTGCATTCTTTTGTCTTGTCAACTATTTTTGGAGCCTCTCTTTGCATTCTCCTCCGGAAAGAACAACTATGGTTCTGGATCTGGTTCTGGTCAGCTGGTCTCTTGATACAATTAATCAATGTTTTTCCCGGAGAACGGCTAAAAGGGAGAGCCAAGTTGTTCCGATGGAACATCATGGAGGATCTTGTGTCTCTCACTTTTGACCATCGAGGACGTTGGAAACATTTATATAATTGGATTCATGATAACCGGATATCTGCTGATTATCGCAGGTGGATTTTCTGAGGTATTGTAAACTTCAAGCTTAAAGGCAGCAATTGGCAGGCTGCCTGGGCTACAGGAAGGTTGCTGTGCTGTCAACACTCAGACTATTTGTGATGTGCGAGCAAAATTGGACTGGTTTCGCTGCTTGGGTAATAACTTGGAGAAGTTCTCAGCCGGCTGGAAGGTAATCTGACCCACGATTTGGCCATTTGGACTGAACTCGGACCACTGACAGACTCTAAGGGAAGAGAAAAAGTGATCTTCGCCTGTCTCTAAAACAACTTCTTATCTACTGGAATTCGACTCCCTGGTCTTAGTAGACCAAACAAAAACTCCCTTGGATGTGTGTGCAAAAGGACGCTCCATCCCACCCCACTCCCCCATCCCCCACATGAGCCTGTGAGCTCCCTGACTCAGCCCCAAGGTTGTATATTACATCACAGGTGACAGACTCTGGGATTGAACTGAGAGGAGTTTCATTGTCTCACATTAATGCACACATACATGCACGCACGCTCACGCCACAGCTACACACATGCACACAGTCCTGGATTTCAACATGCTCGCGGTACCCCTGCCCACTCTTCAGACAGCGAAATGATGGGCGCGTGCTTTGGATGGCCGCGACCGGTTTCTCTGTACGGAGGGTTCCCGAACCTGCCCCCGTCCCATATGTGTTTTCATATGTTATGACCGATACATGTGCTTATATGTTTTTGCTGTGTTTTTTTCAGCACCTCGGCTCGGCTCCCTGTAGGGGGCTGGGCTGAGTTGCCTTTTTTCCCCCTGTTCACCCCCCCCCCTACCTATTGTGAATCATTTCTATCTGCTAAAAGGCGCGCTGGTAAAGCCGGCTGCTACCACGGTCTTCCAAATCCTGTATTGTGTTAATGTTTGTAATTATTTGTATGATCTTGAATTGGTTGTACCAAAACTTAATTTCCCCACGGGGATTATTAAAGTATCTCTTATCTTATCTTATCTTATCTTATCTTATCTTATCTTATCTTCCCTTAGCTGTTATTCCACATCTCAGGAGCAATGCTTGAGTAACGTAGAGTAAATAAAGTCGTCAAATGAGGAGTGTCTCTTTTATTAAAGTAAATTTAGTCTGATTAGACAAATTGATGTGATCAACATTGCACTGCCAGACGACATCCCCTGACTTTGCTAATCAGCCTGTAGAGGTGTAGCCTTTTTATGGTCATTAGAGGCGAGCGATCATCAGACTGCAAGTGTCTCTGAAGGATGGAGTATGCTGCTTTGAAGTGACTCAGCATGCAAACTGCAAAACATCCATGGTGAATGCATTTAATCTTAACTAGAATATATATATATACACAAGTTTAGTGGAACTGAACTATATCAGGGAACCAAATTAGATTTAATGAAATCAGACTGTCTTGAATAGAAGTTTTTCTATCCATAAGCCTACAGAGAACTATCCCCCGGGTAGCTGCGCCTGACAGGTGTTCCCTTGTTTGAACATCAATTTTATTTTCAGCACTCCTTTGCCCCAGAATCACCAAATCCCACAACAATTACACCACTGAGTAGGGAAGCAGCTAATGAAAAGCAGGCCTGTAGGGCCACTCGTGGGCAGTTATGTGTCAATGCAGTAGAGTTGCTCCTGGCTAACAGCGACTTGAAGTTTACAGTATAGTCGACTGCGAGAAAAAAGATGCTACATTAACCTTCATGGAAAACCCTTTGAGCAGGCTTTGTTTACTGCAGTCTGTTTTGCTTTCATGTAAAAATCATTTCTGCATATCTCAAAGGAGTACCTTCCTGCATCTATGAAAGCTTTTAGGACTCTTGTATTTCTCAAGGACACACTGCTAACAAGGAAAAACTAATTCCTGGTAAATTCATGTTCAAATCCCTTAGAGATTTGGAATCAAGGTATGGTGATAATGGTGAGATGCTAAACACTTCAGAAAACATACTAACCTAATGCATACATTCATTTGAAACCAGGTTTTTACATACACTGCATTAAATATATTTAATTTCTATTTATTTACATTTGGCTAATGCAAGAAATAATGAACAATTAAACTTTCCACAAGTTTTAAATGTTATCCACATTTCCTTTAGAATAGCTTTAAAACTGTGATTTAGGTGAAATCATCAGCATCTTTCCATGGATTTGTCTCAACAATTTGGAAGAATTTTGGCCCATTCCTCCTGACAGAACTGGTGTAACTGAGACAGGTTTATAGGTTGCCTTGCCGACATTCCTTTGGATGGAAATGATATTAGGGAGACTTCCGGTGAGCGTCTCAAGATGGCGGTCTAACATTTTAACCTGTCCTGATCTTACACGACAAAACTCAACAAAACTCAAATAATTGACTATATTTGTCTCCGAAATTTATACTATGAAAGTATAAATAAGATATTGACTATATTTGTCTCCGAAATTACATACTATGCGCTCATTAGCAATTCGCCTCTGTGTTGTGGACGGAACCGTTGGCGTGGAGGACCCCTCCCTCTCCCCCCACCAGCAATGGCTTCTGTGTGTGCATCTGACCCTGCATTTATTTAGTATAAAATTAAACAAAAATAAAAAGATTAAAAAAAGACCCTGTAAAACGCATTACTTTGCATTATAATCTCCATCGCTTTAACACAGCAGCATGCAGCCCTGGCTGTTGACCCTTAATAGCTGACGTAATGCTAGTAAACAAGTGTATGATTGAATTGGCATCCAGTCATCAACACAGAGCAGGATAAGTACAGTCACCAGCCTTGTTTTACGCTGCATAATCTAAGCAAACACCTGGCAATATTATGGTGCATTCCATTTGTAGTCGGAACTTAAAAAATCTGACTTCCCAGTTTGAAAAATCAACTGGAACGCCCCCCAAAGTTTGCTTCTCAGTCAGAAAGTCAGAGATTTTATTAAATTTTTGCACCAACATCCAGTTTCAATATGGCCGTCCCTCGCATCAGCAATAAGAGATGTGGTGGAAACATGTTTATTTTACAAGACACATTAGTAAGAGTGCATTTAAAATTAATGATACATGTAGAGCCTTGAACTCTAAATGGAACAAAATAAATGTGGTGTTTGAATATAGAAAGTATGGCTTAAAACAATGTTAATAAGAGGTATTAACAAATATGGCAACCTGGGTGTCGCCATATTGAAATCCCGATTTCTCCGAGTATAGTTGCTAAAGCGCAGCATTATCAGAGCAAATAACTACTGGATAAGTTAAAGCAGTTATATCCCCCTGTTGAATTCCTGTCTTTAAAGCAGAGGGCCGAGACCATCATATACTGACTGGTCCATAAGTGGGTCACCCTTTTAAGCTAGATCACATATCAGTTGTCTGATCCAGTGGTGAATGCTTGTATGCGGTCAACCTTGACCAAATCATTGTCAGAACGAGACAAGAAAGAGTTGATGCCAATAAAGAAGGAAGTCTTGGGCGGAAATATTCCACTGAAAGTTCTGCATTTTAGACTGTGACTTGTTAGCAGATGACTAATTTTATTTTTTTCAATAGGAACAAATCTTAGTGAAACTATATATGCCATTTCATCATTTAGTATTATTGTATTGTGGGTCAAATATGTTTTTTTATTGTGAACTTTTAAGGCCGCCACTGCAAACAATACTTTAATTTAACATGCTGACCACAACAATGAGTGATCGATAGGGTGCTTTTCAAACATCTGGTCCACACTATGATCCCAAGCCCCCCAATACTAGTAAAAAGTGAAAGTAAGCTCATCATTGCATAAGTACACAGACAATGTGTCAAAGGCAGAAGGCAGGAGGTGTTTCGAATATTAGTGTCTTTATTCATGCTTGCACGATAAACAAGCCGCCAGTCATTAGGTAGTGCTCAAATTAATCAACAGACACACCGACTGGTGAACAGAACTGATGGAGAAGAGATGGAAAAATAGGGCCCTATAAAGTCCGCAATGCAGACATGAACAGAATTAAACAAAATAGAGTACACAATAAAACGTAGAATTTGCTCATATTGGCATGCAGGGAAAGCTAAACAGTAATTTCTATGGTATTTTGGCCAATGAAGCTCCTGTAGCTACCTGTTGTTAACCTGATTAGGCGAAGGTCAGCTCTCCTCTCCACACAGACAGCAGTCAGCCATGGTGAAAAAAACTAAATGAAACAACGACATACCCTCTAAACAATAAAATAACTGGAGGCTTAGTGCAAGGGTCAAAGCTGGCAAGTTTTATGAATCACACACACATTCATCCTTAAGGGTCATTCAGAATGTATAATTAACATGCATGTGTATGTTTTTTGGACTGTGGAAGGAAATAAAAGTACCTGGGATAAAAACCCACTCATGCACCCTCCTTGTTCTGAGCATTCTGGTGCCCTAGACCAGATTATGGTTTGCCAGCCCTATAAAATGTTTAAATGGAGATTTATCAAGTCATTCAGATTTCTGTTATTCTTACAAGATAAATATAATTTAGCACACATTTAGTGAATTATGTTTAGGATAACAGATAAAACTGAAGGTGAAATGCTTGATTGTATATCCTACATTTTGAAAACTGAGATGCAGTGTTTCCTCTTGCAGACTTATGTAAAATGTGAATATAATCTGAAAACTAAGAGACTTGCACAAGTCTATATAAATTAACAGTTGAAATGATAAATATTCAAGCTGTTTGCAGGCCCAGCGCCAATGGGCTGATCTGAGATCTCGGCCAGGCAAGACAGATTACAAAACCCATGTAAATGAAGTTACAACCATGCAATGTATTGACCCAAGACTACCAGCAGAGGGTGCTGCAGGCTTACAATTAGGACTTTTGGGGGCAGTAAAGAAGATACTTTGAAATGGTAGAATACCAAGAAGCACATTAGATCCTGGCCTAATAAAAACTAAAGCAAAGCTAGCACAAGCAGGGATGATGCTAATACATCAACAGTTTTGGAAAGGCAAGTGCAATCATAGGTCACACTCTGGTCCACACTCCATACCAGTCAGTGGCAGTAATGCACCAATGTGTTGTTTGTCAGCCACCACCAAACATCACAAAGAAGAAGAGGGAGAGTGCTGCGTTATTATTAGGCTAATATGAGCACGGTAACGGTAGTTATGATGAAAACTTAGTGAGAAAAACGCACAAGGAAGGGAATTAAGGTTTTGAGCAGCAGATGTTGTTGGATTGAGGAAGTAAGACTTGTGGACTAGCTGTTTTGTAGATAGAAAGGGTGTTAAGAAACAAGGCACATTTCACCTGTAAGTATCTAACACACTGCCAACGGGACGTAAAAAAGTGGAGGGGTTAAATAAAAAGACTGCTTACTGCCCCCCCCAGAATAAGCCAGAGCGTCCCCAGAAAAATTCCTCTGGTCTGGCTGACCTCAAACACACTACCACTACCAGTGGGAGATCATGACAAAATCAATCGTAGACCTGGACATGCCAATTACATCATGTTGATCAGTTTAAACAGTAGGGAAATGTTCATCAATCACATCAGTTAGAAAGGAGATGGGTTCGTTGTCCAAGAGATGAATGTATTTTGGTGTGAATGGTGAGTTAGAACCAATAACAAAAGTAACCACTGAGAGCTGTGCTGTGTTTTTGCACTGACCATAACCTGCACTCACGTATATATCAATCTGTTTACACCATTTTATTTTTAGTCATTGCATGCTTGGAAGTCTTTATTTTTTATTTGCACAATGTACTGCAGCAATTTCCTAATGTTGTGAACCTGTTCACACATATATGGAATAAAACCTTTCTGATTCTGAATGGTGTATTTAAGCAAGAGGGCCTACAAAGTTGAATCATTCTAACTAATTCTGTCAGGAGGAATGGGCCAAATTTCCAGCAAACTATTATGAGAAGCAGGTGGAAAGGTTTCAAACATGTTTGGACCCAAGTTGTAAAGTTTAAAAGACAATTCTACCAAGTGCTAAGGAAATATATTTACACTTCGGAATTTGAATAAAAAAATATTGACATTTGGCACAAAAAAACAAAAAACAAAACGACTCAGTGAAAGTTGGTTTTGTAAATCCCATCTCCATACATACCTTGGCTCGACACAGAGTCTGTTTTCTGAAAGAATTTTCATGGTTGAAATGGTCATAGTTCAAACCTCAATGAATAAAGCTCATTGGTTGCACACTTGGGATTGTGTTGGACCTAAAGCTTTTAGCACGGTAACATTATGTGGTTGTGGTTCATTGACTGAGATCCACTGAGCTGTAAAGCTTACCTGCACACTGTCTGAAAGCCATATAGAACCAAAGCAGTAGGCTGTTTTTTAAGCTCCCTTTAAAAAAATAACAGCAACAGCCTTAGATATAGTGAGCTGTAGCACTACAAACTACAAGACCAAAACATGACCCAGGGGTATTTATTTCTCACCTTATCACAAGGACAAAGTAAGTCAAAAAGTATACCCCAAAAAAAAGCAATTTCACAAAATCAGAGACAGAGGTTTCCCATATGACAGCAATCTGTTCACATAGGAGCCATTAAATGTTATTATATAGCTTCTACCAGCGGTTTGAGGACATCATTCATAAGACAACTGTTTTAAAGCAAGTAATAAATGTCTCTGTGAAATAAATTATTTTGCTTTCTTGTGTTTTTTTTTTCTTTTTTCTTTTGAGACGCGCTTTACCAGCTGCTCTTACTGGACATATACTACTTTGAAAAATGCTGCTCACAGACTCTTCCCATCTAATCTGATAGGGCTTGGTAAGAACAATGAGCAAAAAGGGAAGTCTCTAGATGTACAGAGCTGGTAGAGCCATACCTTGAAAAAAAGTGGCGATTATAATCACAGGAAAAGGTGATTCTACAAAATATTGACTCAGGGGAAAGCTAAGTGAAAATGTAGGCCACATCACTCTGGTTTTTATTTATTTATCATTTACCTTTCACTTCATTGGATTTGCTGCTTGTTGTTAGTCCTTATCTATCTTAGGTTCTTTACTCTCTCCTACTTTTATTTATTTGTGTTGATCTTTGACTAGTTAGGTCTGTTAGCTCTGCTTTACTTTATTTTCTCAGTAGGATTGCTGTTCTCTGATTTAAGTTCTTTCTGAAGTTTACTTGTGTTTCTTTCTGTTCGAATTCCCTATTCTCCTTGTTATATTCATTAGTGCTTTTACTTTAAGTTTCTCTTAGGCTCCTCTAAGCTCATTCTCTTAGATCTCTTTCATCCTTCGTTACCTTGGAATTAGTTCTTACCTTTCTAATTTAGAATTCTCTGTCCAGTCTACTCTTCTACTCAGGCCTTTGTTTTGCCTCTGTATTTCCCCCTGCCATTCTGCTTCCCTGCCCAGTTGCTGATCACCTTCACCTGCTCTCTCCTTTTCACCTGTATCAGTTTGGCACTAATTGTTTCTTAGGTTTTCAGTGTCACCTCTCATTCCTCGTCAGTGTATTTAAGCTCTCCGGTCTCCTTTGTTCTCTGCTGGATCCTCCGTCATTATACCCCGTCTTCATTCCCCTTTGTTTGTGCTCAGGTTCCCTGTTGGCCTTTGCCTATTAAACATTTTTATTTTTCCTACATCCTGAACTGCTGCATTTGGGTCCTCCTTTACACAAACATAACTAGCTTTTTCCTCTGCTTTTTTGGTGATTTATCTTTCGCAGCAGGTAAATTGGTCTTTCTAAATTGCCCGTAGGTCTGAGTGTGTGCATAGTTGTTTGTTCTGTATGTCTCAGTGTTGCCCTGAGATGGACTGTCGACCTGTCCAGGATGTACCCTGCCTTACGCCCGTGACTGCTGAAGATAGGTAACACCCCCCCGCAACCCTGCAGAGGATGGGCGGGTATAGATAATGGATGGATAGATCTTTCACAGCGTGTTTTAGGGAGGAAGGCGTCCTTAGCCAGCCTGATCTCCCTCAACAGAATCAAGTCAGGACTCTGGTTGAGCCTCTCTAAAATGTTAATATTTCTTCCTTACAGAAAATACATGTTTGTTAAATGAAATGATTACTTTAAGCCTAAATTATTCCTACCAGGGGTATGAATAATTTTGTCCTTAATTGTAACTGTTGAAATATTGTATAAAAATGCAACAAGTGTTCAGTTAAAATGAAATAAAAGATGGGAAATAGTCACTTTTAAAATATATACCGTTACTACAATGTCTAAATAAAAATAAATACGGTAAACTTAGATTTGTGAAAGGTTCCATTAATTATATTGGGAACCCAAATGATTTAAACCCTGATTTTCCATCTGTTCAATTTTGTTTTTATAGGTAGACTTTTGTTCATAATTTTTCGGTTGAGATATTGTCTCATGAAGCATCCTCTTCATGAGACTGTCATACAACAACAGAGCGTCTTCAGTCGGAGGCTTCTTCCGTTTCGCTGCAATACAGACTGCTACAGGAAATCCTTCCTCCCCACAGCCATCATCAAGAATTGATTATATGAGCTATACCAACACTTATTTTTGAATTGAATAGAATTGTATTGAATTGCATGTATGGACGAGTCTTCCTTCTTGTTTTGGATGCTGTGCAGCTGGAATAATTTTTTCTTTTTCTTTTATACAGTTATGATGCGTAACTGTGGGAACAAGAGGAGTTGTAAAGGAGGCTTCATGGATTCAGAGTTGGACCAAAGAGTGGAGAGAGAAGATGGAAGTTTAATCCATCTCTACCATCGATCAAAATGGGCAAGGATCATCACACCAACTCCGTCTTTCGACTTTCTAATCATAAGGCCAAATAGAGAATTAACGAGGAGCAGCAAAAACAAATGAGGTGGATTAGCATTACTTGTCAATAAATGACAGTGTCATTTAGGACATATCCTTCCTCCCTCAGCATCGCCATCGACAATGGTTCTTCATAGATACTCGGATAATATGAATTACAACACATTTAATTTCCCTTAGGAATAAATAAAATATTTTTATTAAATTTTATACAGAGTTCATACAGTTTGCACAACCAGTACCCCCTTGATAGTTAGTGTATATTAACTTCTTAATCGGAATACTATGTTCTTGTTGTCAGCTCTTCAGCCTTTTAAAGTTTCACACGTGACCAAACGTTCTAAGTACACCCCTGGGGGTGTTTTTTTTATTTGTCTAACCCCATTCCGAGCCGTTCTAAGATGTGTTTTAAATGTCGATGAGGTGAAGTGAGGATAATTGAGATGGAGAGCTGGACTTTAAAAAAGTGAAAAATATCTGGGTAAGTTAATTTAAAGAGAATTGAACCCATTAGGGCCAAGTTTTTCTTCAGAGTCAACATCAATTACTCAACCCTTCTGTATCAATTATTGACAACATTTTTGTGATGTGACTTTGAGAAGTATATTTTCTCTGAAATGGTTCACTTTTTGTGAGAAATAGCGACATGGTGCCAGGTTTGATGAGAAAATTTAACAACATTTGACTAAAGGCAGCATGAACACCTTAAGATGCACACGACTTTGGTTTATCCTAATGACAATCCATGGTTATTTTACGAAAGTTATGCAATTTGCTTTCCTACATCCACAAGACATAAGACCAGCTTCAAAGAATGCTGTTTTGCACTGTATACTATTACTCAATGTCTAAAATGTAGTAGCTCTGAAAAGTGTCCACATTTTCATAATGCTAAAATAGAGCTAAAAAAGATAAAACATAAAAAAAAATTCAAGGATGAACCTGTACCAATGTACCAATTAAATGAAAAACATCATATTGTTGGGAATAAATTTAACTTAGCAAGTGGTATACTTAACAACTGATCTGCCCATCACCTAATACTATAAAATCGATAATGTAACTTCATTTTCTCTACTCACGAGGTCCGGCAGATGAACTCATTTAGTTAAAAAGTAAAAAGTTATTATGATGTAAAAAAAACACCTGGAAAAACAGCATAATTAAATAAATGCTGACTTTGTGATAATAATGTTGTCAAATAAAAACTGATTAAATAAAAAATAGTTAAATCGTTTCTATTATTAGGAAAAAATTAAATATTTTATATTAATAAATACATTTTTAAAGAAATGGAAAAATATTTCATACTAATGAGCTTAGAATTTTATTTACATAAATTTATTTTCACAGTTTCATTTTCACATGATATATTTATTTATTCATGTTGATTTTTTTCATATTATTTAATGATGTTTTATTTATTTAACTTTGAATTGCCCTGTTGCTGAATTGTGTTGTAAATAAAATTGCCTTACCTTAATAGTGACATTGTCTTCAGACAGCTATCTAGGTATAGCTCTGATGCCAGCACACTTCCTAGATGCACAAACGGGAAGCTGGATAGCTTAGCAGGTAATACTTCGAAGTTTTCAGGCGAGTTCTTTCCTGATCCAGCAGGTTGGAACAAAAGAGTGAAAGTTGCTAGCAATTCCATTGAGCCTCTGCATTCAGCTCAGCGATGAGCAGGGGAAAGACAATGATTTCATGTTCCGCGCCCTTTTATCAACTTTGTGATGTCATTACTGGCCACAGACCAATGAGAATGTGTTGAGATGCGCAAAGGATATGGGACATGCAGTCCGTTCAGTTTGTGGAAAATGAACCCCAACACCTGAGAAATGTTCAAGTTTGTGACTTGAGTGTGAGAGGCACTGCTTCAACACTGTGATACCCACAAAAGGGGTGGCCAGAATTTCAAACAGGTTTGACTTTCGTACAACTGTACGATTGTTGATGGGGAGCTGGTGTTACACATGGAATGAGGGCGAATTTATTTCTGGTGCCATGAAAGCTAAATATTTTGTTTGCTTCCGAACAAAATGTTTAGCTCCAAACAAAACATTTAGTTACGGATCTAAATATATCATTTGTAAACTAAACATTTAGCTTGCTCACTTAATATTTAGTTTGAAACTGTGATATTTATAAATTAATATACAGTATATGAATGCAAATATGCCATTTGAAAAATGAACCTCCACTTTTTCCTTTTATGAAGGGCCAAATGACCCAAATTATTGGTGTTAATTTGTGACTGTGTAACTTTACAAGTGACACACGGTATTATCAAAGATAAGCCAGTCCTGCCATCTGTTGGTGGAAATAAGTGATTGCTGATGTCTGTCTCTAAAGTAAGTGAGGTTTGAAATTAAAAGATTTATATACAAAAAGATGAGTAAGATGAATAAACTGTTGAACGTCAAAGGGGGCCACACTAGTCGTGAGGTGTTAATCGCTTCTCATTAACCCCTGTACACCACACGATGCATGACAAACAATTTTTTCCTCAAATCATTTTAGATCTGGAGATAGTGGGTAGTTACTATAAACTGGCTGAATGTTAATACTAATTTTAGCTTATTAAAGAAATCTATAAGTGAGACTTTGTAACACATCAAAAGATTAACCTACAAATACCAATTTATTTCATATACAGTATTTTACAAGTAGTTGGCTTGTAATCGGAGGGGTGTAGCTATAATTCCAACTGTTACATGTCGACGCTATATGGCGCATTGCTGCCTTTCTCTGGCAAAGAGGGGTTACTGCCCCAATCCTGCTCCATCTTCTCTCCATGACTTGTTTTGTTTAACCAATAAATTAAAGAAGTAGTTGCACAGCAGGCATGCATTGTTTGAACACCCGCCTCCTCGATGACGCTAAGATGACTCTTACCTAGTTATTAAAAAATGATAAATGAATGGCTCTTTAAGAGGACTCTGTTCTCTTTTTTTTCTTTTTTTTTAAGTGTGCTGTTTGGCAGTGTGGAGCTCAGAATTGGTGTCTGAGTACCAAGTAGAAGCCCAACAGATTTACTTTCACAAGCGGAGCACGACAGCTTTTGCTATAGTACTCCACTTGATATATATATGTGTGAGAAATCTTTATTCTGAATTGCTGTGGGTTTTATTTTCTGATGTTATGGACACAAATGGAAAATTAAGGGGAAGAAAGAAAGATGATGAAGAAGAGAGGTAGCAAACAACAAGTCAGGAGAGAGGGTGAGTTGAAAAGACAAGAGAGGAAGGGGAACAAAGAAAATACAAGAAAAGAAGAAAGAGGACTCTGTTCTCGTCGTTCACAGTGAAGAGCCGTTTAAAAGATTCGATTCGTTCGTGAACCTCACATCACTATTAGAATTGCGCTATATAAGTTCAGTCAATTTACCATATATAGACTTGATGTTCATGTGGAAACATTTTCTATTTCCAACAACCCACCCACACCCTTCCCTTAACCAGCTCAGTACTAAAAAAGTATTTTAATTTTCAACATAATGCGAACATTTCTGTAAACGTTGTACTAGTGAAACATTAAGAGAACGTTCATGTTTTTAAGAGCAGGCTCAAGACTCACCTTTCAGCCTAGCTTTTAACGAATTATTTATTATTGTCTGTTTAATTGCTCTGCATGTGTTACATGATTATATTTTATCAGTGTTTTACTATTTAATCTTATCACATTTATTTGCTGCTTATTTTTATATTTTAAGTTGTTATCTTAATCCCCGTTCCAGTGTTTCCTCTGTGGGAGCCCTCTGCCCCGGGAGCTGTGGTCAGCTGTAGCTGCCTGGGTGCTCTCTAGGTGGAGCTTGGGTGGAGGTGGGGGTCTTGGCCTGCCTCCACTGGGCGCCCTTTGTCAGTGCCTTGGCTGCTGCTGTTGATGTGCTGCTGCAGGTGCAGATGGCTCCTCTGATGGCGTTTCCTTGCATTGTTCATCTGCACTCAGCCCAATGTCCTTTTTACTGTTACTTTTAACTGTGTGTGTGCATAAATTGGGTTGGGGGGTGGAGGGTATAACTGTGACCATGCTTTGAAATCTGTGGGGAAGGGATGGGAATGTGGTTTTATGTGGGCTCATTTTAATCTGTAAAGCACTTTGTGATGCAATTCTTATAAAAAGCGCCATATAAATAAAGTTTGATTAATAAATATTTTATTAATAAAGACAGAAAAACATTTTCTGTGGGACATGCCCTGTTTGACATAACAGAGAGGCGAGGATATTGAAACATAATTTGTTTGTTTTAGTTTAGTTTGTAAAGAATTATGACTTCATAGAGAACACCACTGACATGATTGTTTGGTAGACTCAATAACAGCACAGGAACAGACACGATTTAAAGAGTAGTAAAGTTTATTCGAGAATGTTTTTAAAGGTAGTCTCGGGAGAACCAGGGAGGAAGCGCCAGGAACTCGGAACTGAGGAGAGGTAAGTGGAAAGTTAGATTTCTGTTTAAGAGAGGATGATATGATAAAGTTGCGGAGCTTACAGTTGATGGTTTGGTCTCCGAGCTTGAAGGAGGGGTAAGTAGGAATCTGTAGTCTGTTGATCTCTGTGGATGGATACTGATTGTTGTTGTTGCAGGTGTTGGAGCTGTTGGAGGACTGGAGTAGTAATCCGGAAATGGTGAGGATGGTGAGAATAATAATAGAGTGCTAATGTCAGAGATTGTAACTTACTTGGAGCAGATGACAGGAAGGCAGACGGGCGGGCAGGCAATACTCAGGACGGATGGAAAGGGTACCAGAGGGGAGGTGTTGCAGAGGCTGACCGGGATAAATGCTGGAGAGGTGAGGAGATCCAGAACTGAAGAATCCAGGAGTCTTGGAACGAAGGTAGTGGATCTGCCGGAAGATAACTCAGTTGAGGATCCGAATGACACGAAGGAGAAAATCTTACTTGGGTTTTCATTAGGAAGTTGGCCTAGTACCACGCTGACTGCGAGAACCATCTGTCGTCAAGCTTGCAGCACCCGCTCCCCTTATGAAGTTGGTAGGTAATGAACTTCAATGAGCTGCACCCGTTCAGAGCTGCCTGCCACGCCCCTGTGAAGAAGGTGAGAAACACACACAGCAACATCACGTATTTGTAATTCAAATGGCTGAAGTCTAAGTAAAGTCACAAGCTATTGGATTTTACCGATTAATTCAAATTTGCAGTTTAAGAAGATTTATTTTTGGGAAAATCAAGATTTACCACTCCCCCCACTGCTCTCTTGGACTTCCATAGATTGGAGCAAGGTCAGCTCGTCCAAAATGGCAACTAGCAAAGAGGAGCTTGTTCCCAAAAAAGGGAGTTTCTTCAGTTATATGGAAGTGGTTCGGTTTTGCAACTTCAGTCTTGGAACAAAAAACGGCACGCTACAAAATCTGTTTGACGGCTGTTGCTACCAAAGGTGGGAGTACGACAAATTTGTTCAACACCTGAAACAGAGGCACTCCGTCGAGTGGGAGAAGTGCTGCTCTCCACGAGATACTCAAGCAACCAGCAGCTCACAAAACACCGCCAAAAGACAAGCCACCATAGGGGAATCATTTTCACACTGTGTCCCTTATGAGAAGACGGGTGTCCAGTGGAAAGCAATCACAGATGCCATCACAATTTATATTGCCAAAGATATGGTGCCTGTTTATACAGTGGAAAAGCCTGTCTTTATTTACCTACTGAAAACTTTAGACACCAGGTATGTGCAACCAACTTTGCACACAACTTTGAATTCAGGTAGACTCCCAAAGGAGATATTAAAATAAGAGTTAAAAAAAAACAAATTCTGTCATTTGTTATTTCTGTTTAAGAAAGTAAACGGAGAAAAAAAATCGATTAAAATTGGAAATCGGATTTGGTGTGAAAAAATCTGAGATTTTATGTTTAGGCCATATCGCCCAGCCCTACTGAGCAGTATGGCAAGGCAGCTGGTAACCAGTCTGTACTCCCCTCTGCAGCTCCAGCCGACTGCCCAGGTCCACCGGTATGGCAAGCCATCGGTATAAAAAAAAAAGGTAATATATTACGTGTTGTTTTAACCCGTAATACAGCTGGACTCAGAGAAGATATTTACCCCACTCCACCCAGAACGCTAATGAATCGCACATGCTCGAAGCAGAAAGTTGCAGGAGCCACTTGGGCCTAGTCACAAAAACATCAGAATGTAAATGCCTCGGACTGCATCTGTTCAAGTCTGTTAAATACAATAAATGACTTCCTAAAGCCAGTTTTTTTAATTACACGTATCACACTTTCTACCACAATAATGTAATGAATTTAAAAGAAAATACCTCAAGATGAGGGCTTTTCTCATCATTGGTGAGATTAAAAAAGAGATTAATTAGATTAATTAATTACAGATCATAATTAAATAATCTCAAAGTTTTTTTAATCGCATGACAGCACTAATATATATATATATATATATATATATATATATATATATATATATATATATATATAATATATATATATGGGCCACGACCTATTGACAAACTCAGTTCTAGGGTCAGAATCTACAGTTGTCTTTCAAACTGTCTCTGCATGCAATTGGACAGCGCTCGGACTAATCAGAGCAACGAACAACGTGGCATATTCATAGCGAAATCAGTCAACGGGGCAGTCCACCATACATTGTCGAAAAAGAATGGGCAGTCGTGGCATCCAACAACATCAAGGATTTCTGTAGTTTTTGTCAGAAAAACATGATTGGCCCAGCCTACATTTAGCTGAGGCAATGGTATACCTGCTGAGACTACAGTGGAGCGTGGCTAAACCAACCTGCTGAGCAAGACGTTTGCTACTGCTATGGTTTGTCTAGATTTCTAAGTTATAAAGCTTTACATAGCAAACACTACATAGGTTTTTATTGAAGAGGAGGATGAATTACTGTTTGAGACACCATAAAACGTTGAAAACTAACTGTAATGTATGTATGTAACTACATTTTAGACAGCTGTCATGCCTCCATACCCCGACACCATCAACCTGTTCCAAACGCTCTGATCAGGGGCATGCTTTACTGAGTAGCTGAGATGGTTAGACAGCAGGCAGCTACAAGCTCTAGTTCATATTTGGATGCTACTTAATTTGCGTAACTAACACTGTGCGGAGTTCACACTCGAAGTTAAGCATAAAATTAAACAAAATTAGGAAAATCAATCAATCAAAATATGCCTATAGTAAAAAGCAGACAACACATGCAACCAGGTTAGCTCAACCAAGTTGCTATTTTCTCAGCCCCGACTAGCTCTGTATCAACCTAATTTATTAATTTTTCCTTAAAGGAATGTTAGTTTTTTGATTTATTGATTTCTCAATAAACCTTAGTGCACAACAATGCAGTATGTTAGCGGTGATACTCTTTTGCCACCCTGAAGGAGACAAAGGGGTGGGGATGGCACTTGTGACGTTATGTCCCTTTTCCACAAGTACCTACTCAGCATGGCTTGACTCTACTCTATGCACTTATAAGGCTTTTTCTACCTACTTCACTGGGGTTCTAAGCGTGTTGAATCGGGCTAAAAAACAACATCAGAAGACTCACTGGTTGCGTCACAATAATCAGAGTCGCCATTTATAAAAACAACATCGACTGAGCGTATTTGGAGTTTTAAGAAGAATATCAAACACTGTAAATAACACTGTGGCCTAACGACAAGGTGCAGATGTTTTTGTACTTGTTGCATTGCATTGTTCTGTGTTTGTGTCGCATACAGATCAGGACACATTGTTTTTCAGACTCTGGGGCTCACCGCGCTAGAACGACCCAACCACATAGAGCTGGTAGACAACTGTAATGGAAAACAACCCAAACTGTGAAGAGCCGCATCACACTCAGTGGGTAAAAGGGTAATCTGTGACCATCACTGTCACCACGTGCCACTTTGTGCTCCACCCTTTTTATCGTATTTATTTCATGCAGGTAAAAGAAATGGTGGACAGTTCCCACATATTATCTTTTACACATTTTTTTTTTTTTTTTTTTTACTTTACAAGAAAGATGAAGATGGCAGACACTGAAGATTATTTTTGTCTCGTCAATGTTTAGTACAGCAGCGCTCTGCAACCAGTAGAATAGTGGGCTTGGAGATAAAGTGTAAGATTAATTTGCATACAGACACTCCTGACAGAATCAATGAAGCACAGCGTACTAACTATCTGTATAAAATAAGAAGGACATTTTCATACTCAAGGGGAGATTTCTCTCTACCAGGAGAACAGAGGGCTGCATACTACAGAGATATGCATTAGATAAAATAACAGCAGGTGTCTCTTTTAAACTGCTAAAGCACTGCCTTCCCAATTTTCAACATCAAATCTCAGTGTTTGGTGGAGATGGACCTTTGCTAATTAGCAAATAATTGTGAATTGGAAGGAAAATCATACTTGGTGTGCATTTATATTCAATCATCTTCACTCCGATACCCTTATAAAGAAATTTGGTCGACTATTAGTCATGCCCACTAAGATTTTTTCGTCTTAACTGCTTTAACATTCCTGCAATTGTTGCCTAAAATAAATAAAAAAGCATACCCAAATGAAAGTTGAAGATGTTTTTGAACCATTTGGAGTAGAGGCATGGTTGGGGTCTCTTTGGAAAGAAAACACGCTGATGTTTTTCTCCTACAACAGACAGAATATGTCTACGTTCTGTTGTTACTAAGTAATATGATCTTGAATACACTAGAAAAAATGACATTTTATGTCCGCCTATTTATTTTCTATAAATGCAAGCTTTACACAGCAGTACCCCTCTGATTAAAAAAAAAACTTTGCTATGTTGGCTTCCTCTATTTTCTATTTTGTTTTGGAAGTGTGTTTTGCCACGTTGCCATAAGAATCTCTTAATGGTGCATATAACTCTAACATCAGTGTTTGAATAAGTCCTTTCACTTGGCCCACCCCCTATATCTGATATATCTGCATCTGGACTGTCCATTGACTATTTGATGTCAACTATCATTATTCTGCACAGTGATTGGTTCAAACTACACACGTAAAAACAAGGAAGGTACTTTTCACCCTTCAGCAAGTAGTTGAAGATTTTGCCACAGCAGAGGGGGTAACCCTTCAGCTATTGGATCAAGCAAGATGTCAATCAACAACTAACAGCTCCATTAGGATGCTATGTAATGTTTAGGGCTAATATGAGCATGCTGGAAGAAGCTACAATGAAAACATTGTGGGAAGCACTCGCAAGAAATGAAATTACATAAAACTTATTGTGGACTAACTGTTTTATTGGAGGACATTAATTGGAGCCTTGTGGATGTAAAAAGACCATTTTTGTTCAAGATGGCTCTGTTCTGTCAGTGATATGCAGGCTTTGAATGGTGAAAGGTATTTTTCTTTCTGAGTGGTTTTGCAAAAACTCTTGCTGTTTCTACAATTATGATTGTATCCCTGTTTGGCATACATCATTGGAATCACAAGAATCTCTTTTTAGCTTTTGGCTTTTTACATAATATACATTACTGGAATTTGCTTTTCAATGGTGTATAATATATATAGATGTACATAGAAAAGTTGTCGAGAAAGAAAGGCAGATTTTGACCCAGAAGTCAATGGGTTAATATCATTGTTAATATTGATAATACCATCTCTTCAAAGAAAGCTATGTAGAGTCCCATTAATGATTTGCTAAAAGCCATGTAGGAGACACAGCAAGCATGTGGAAGAACGTGCTCTGGTCAGATGAGACCATAATAAAAACTACTTTTTGGCCTACCTATGTGTTACAGCCTGAACATACCATCTCCACAGTAAAATGTAGTATCAGCATCATGCCGTAGGTGTGGTTTTCCTCAGCAGGGACAGGGACATTGGCCAGAAGGAATATTGAATATTAAATATAGCCAAATCCTGAAAGTAAACCTGTTGAATGGGATGTAGGTTAATCTTATTTCTGGTCAGTAACCCTAAACACTATGGAAATGTTTTGATCAAGACATATCCATTGTTTAGAACTGCTCGGTCAAAGTCAGACCTAAATCTAGTCGTGAATCTGTGGCAGGACTTGATGACTGATTTTCAAAAATGTTTACCATCCAATCTGGCAGTTTGAACTGTCTTTCAAATAAGAATGCCTAAAAATATCTAGTTGACAGAGACATACCCTGGAAGACCCTGAAAACTGATTACAACCAAAGTTGACTCAGCAGGGTCAATAAGTTACATATTTCGAAAGGCATGGGTTCTCCTTCTAAACTGAGTAGGATGACTGTGATGTTTTCTGTCTATATGTAATTCTTTTGTGATCACCCCTGCAATGTTGAGTCAGATAACCTGTGTAAAAAGAATGAATGGAAAGTTTTTTTTTGTGGTCTTCACTTGATTGACATTCTAACAAAGTCATTAAAATCACCGCTCACACAGGCTCCATTCCAACCGCACCCATCAGATTTACGAATGAACAGTCTATCAGGGTTTTTTTCTGCTTTGCTGTTTCAGTTGACCTCGATCTTTGACAACACATCTTATACTCAACAGCCTTTAGAAAACTTTATCTTTCAACACATTTTTCTCGCAAAACTCTGTATATACAACTATAAATAAAGCAATAACCAATAACGTTTAGAACACAGTTCTGAACTTTTTAAAAAGAATGGCCAATTTTATATGCGTTTTCTGTATAAAGCTTGGCATATGAGGCATAAAACTTTTTCAAGCTGCCTATTTTTGCCCTGTTTTTCATTCTGCTGTTTCATCTCTTTGTGTTTTATTTCTATCTGTTAATTATATGAAATTGATTCTTTATTATCCCTTAACGCTCCCCCCGGCTATCCCCAAGAGACTTTCTACTGATCATAATTAAGAAATAACAAGTTCTTCAGAGTTCTGTCTGAGTAAATAAAGTCAGAATAGCAGTAAATAGAAAGACACTCACTGACTGTCTTCCCGTCAAGACTTTTAATAATTTCTCTTTGATATCCTCCCATTTATGTCTTTCATGTCATAGACAAACAGCAAAGTTTATGTAGCTATTCAATATGTTTTGCTGGAGGCGCATATCAGGCAGTCTGACGTTAATTAGAAATAAGATTAAATATATATTTTTACATATTTTTATCTTTTTAAAGGTACTTATCATCTCAACATACACACAGAAAATCTGTTTATTTCCTAAATTGAAGCTGAAAAAGCTTTGATATGTATTGTTGGTTTGGCGCTTGTTGAGTTACTGAAGTGGAAAACCTTGGGGAAAAACTTATTACTGGTTTTATACAAGATCTTAACAAAGTTCAGCAAAACCTGTAAAGAGAATAAATGTCAATGAGGCAGAAAACTAAAGTCAAAACAATCACTGAATAAGAAGCTTTGTTTCCCATTAAGTGACCCTAACCCTAAAGGCACTTGGACAAACTACATTGCGGCCCATTTTTAACCTTGCCAAACAGTACAATTTAAAAGACAAACAGTTCCTGTGAGGATGATCAAGAAAATGTTACACATCTTTTCTTATTCTGCACTTTTACACATTTGGAAAGAGTTTAGCAGGGATTTTCCCTTACGATGGAAAAATGTTTTAGTCTGGTTCTTTTTAGAATCCCTACAAAATATGTCAAATGTTTAACTATACATGAAATCAATATCAGAATATGAACAAATAAGCTCTCAAAAATAACTAGCATGTAAATCTTTGGATGTACTTTATTTAAATTACACCCCTGGGTGTTTGTAAGTGTTGAATTCTTCGGTATATTTCATTTGTTTTTATGTTGTATATTTGGTGTATGTTCAATAAAGTTCTTTAAAAAAAAAACTGTGCCTTACGTCAACATGCCAACGTCCAGCCAATCAACTCATACGACGTCATAGACAGGCCCAGGGTCCCAAACAGTTCTGGTACCTACATCGGCTAAAGACCAGTGAATCATCTGAATGACTCGAGCTTATAGTTAGAAACAGATCTGTTTACCTCCAGAAAACTGTCCACCCAGTAGTGCTCCGTCTTTTACCTCATGTTTTAAAGACTTCTTGAATCAATGAACTAATAGCACCATACTCCCCCACCCCCAACATTACTGCATATCAACCTTATATTTCATTTGAAAGACATGATGGTTTGGAAAAATGGTGTGAACACAGTTTAAAAGTTGTATAGAATTTGTTCTTTCCTATCTACCAATATGCTAGACATGTTGCTGCTAGTAAGTTATTTACAGGGTATAGGGGTAGTTAAAACTGGTTAAGAGACATCTGATCTACATGCATGACATTCTTTACGCATACACCACACTGTGGCTATTAAAAAAATCCATAATGTTTTCACACACCAGACCAAAACAAAGCTAACTCTTTGTCTTAACCACCTTCTATTCCCACAAATAAACTGCTGAACTCTAAACTTTAGTGGGACAAGACGTTTTGCTCACTCTCTCAGCTAAACAGTACACAGATCAAGCAGAATGATCGCCTCTTTTAAGGTTGAGCAACTTTTTTAGGTACACCTTGCAAATACTGGCACCCTATTTTTGCCAATAGATAGGCTTTACTTTTTTATGGCAGATTCGTCCTCTTTTTGCTAATAGATAGGCTTTAGTTTTTTATGGCAGATTCAACAAGATGCTGTAAACATTCCTCTGAAATTTTGGCCCATATCTGCTTAATAGCATCACATAGTTGCAGCAGATGTCAGCTGAACAGCCATAATATTATGTTCATGTTCCATCACATTGCAAAGGAAATGCAGAAATAAGATCTGGCGACTGCAGAGTTCACTGAACTAGAGTCATTGCAATGTTCAAGAAACCAGTCTGATATGATTCAAGGTTTGTGACCCGGTACATTTTCCTCTTGGATGTAGCCTTCAGAAGATGGTTATATTGTGCGCATAAATTAATGCACATCCATCTTCCTAAAATCTATAGTTAAGCCCTGACTTGGCTCTCCAGCCAGTGAGAAAGAAACTCATACCTTGGGACATGTGACCAAAACAGCTCAGAATCATTGGCGGGATCGTCAGTGTTGTTAGTGCAGATGACCCACTAAAGGAATTGAATAATGGGTAGGTCCAGGGTGTCATGTGCCCTACATGGCCTCATTAGTTGATAACAGTGGCATTGTTAGTGGTCACTATTGTCCTATTAGTATGATTGTTCCTGATTAGATCTTAAGCCTGATACTCCCAACCAAGTTTCAGAACTGAAGAAACCTTTTGGATGAGAGGTGAAACGTCTTCAAGATAACAAGAGAAATCCAGTTGACTTAATTTTTTAACTCTCAAGAATAGGCATGGTTCGCAGCAGTACTAAGTTGGTAATTAAGTGCCAAAAGTGTACCAGGAAAATTTCCTCCAAACCATCACATCTCCATTGCCAACTGTGGTCATTGGCGGTTTGATGAATCTTATAAAAATACGATTCATCAGACCAGGGAAAGTCTCTTTTAATCTGGTATTGTCCACTTTTATTGAGTCTCAACCTTAGTTTCCTTAGCTAACAGAAGCAACCCCTGGTAAGACCTTCTGCTGCTTTAGAGCCCATGTCATGTTTTGAGGTATTTTTGAGGTGGGCAAAGGAAAGACTCATGCACACATGAGGATCCTGGCAACCCATGTGCTTTAAGGTCCAAAATGTTATGCGTTCACAGATGGTAACCTTTCTAACCTGGTTGTAATAAGTGGTGGCTGAGCTACTGGTGCCTTTCTATTATCTCTAACCAATATACCCATGCTTATCTGACTTGAACAAGGCAATTTCATCCACACAAGAGCTGCTCGCTGGATATTATCTCTTTTCAAGCTACTAAATACAATGACATGCTGGCATGTGATTGGCCGTTACACTATTTTTGTTTACAATTAATGGAGCAGGTGTGTCCAATAATATGTATATGCTGTCACTGCCATGCCTAACTCGTTTTCTTTTGTTCCATAAGTTTCTTAAAACCACTTTCAGATGATTTTATTTTCCTTTCTACTGTTCTGAAATTGCTTCTGTTGTGAGTTATTAGAGTCTAGCATATCAAACATTAAGATCAGTCGCTGTTGCATCGGGCACAGAAATATTATTGTGCTCTGTGGTAATAATCACTGACTTTTCCAACTGATGGCATCAAAGTATTAAATATTTTATCTTATCTTCTCTAGTTTTACAGGAAAAATCAACAGTTGCACATGTTCTTGAGCCAAGATTGTGTTCCGTATTCTGATTCTCATCACGTTGGACGTAAAAGTAAGAATCTAAGGAAACTGGACTCTGCAGAATGCTTTTGGAGCCTGTTTGATATGCCAGTGTTACACTCTTGTCTGTCTCCTTTTGTCCGCAGTTGGCATTCTGTTGATACATGCTGTAGGAAGTGTAGGATCAATGAACCTTCAAACTCCCACTTACACTCCAATCTGACGCTCAGAATGCAACAAATCATTTCACAACACTTCAATGTTTTATGTGTAAATGTCTCATATTACAACATGAAAACATGCGGCTTATATTCAGGTGCACCCTATATATGTACAAAATGTATTTTCTTTAAAATTTTGCTGATGTGGCTTTTATTCAGGTGACCTCAACGGTCCAAAAATTACGGTAGATTCACTCAAGAAAAGTATAAAAACAGAATTAAGAATAATATTTGTACATTAAGGACAAAATTACAAAACCAAAGTACTGTGCAGTTATTAAAAAGAAAGTATCAAAGACCAAACTAAACTCAATTTTCTACATTTATGCTAAGGGAACACTTCATTGTGTTTTCTAAAACTTTTGTGACTGTAATTATCATCACAATTGATACGCACACTGAACTTCCATACCTCTATAATCCATCTTCTATACCCGCTCATCCTTCCAGGGTAGTACAGTGGCAGGTGCCTATCTCCAGCAGTCATTGGACAAGAGAGACTTTGTACACCTTGGACAGGTCGCCATTCAACACAGGTCATACAATCATGAGAGACCAAAAAACCTAAAGCCTAGTTTATACTCCTCCGTCAGAAAGTGTGCACTCACATGCACACATATTGACAGAGACGTTTTCCTTTTACACTTCTCCGTTGTTGTGAAGCACTTCCCCACCAGGACAGTAGGGGGTGGAGACCTTTTCTGGCAGGTCTGCCTACCATTGCAGTGAAGTCTTTGGTCGACGACAGTTTATTTACTTCAGCTGGTAAACACACATCAATGGCAATGGCCAACAGAGAGCGAGTTTTGATTGAGCTGGAAAGCTTTTTACTATAAGTGCAGATCATTGAATAATTTAAAAATGCATTTTTTTTTATTAAACACGTCCTGTTTGGCAGTGTGGAGTTTAGAATTGGTGTCTGAGTACCAAGAAGAAGCCCAACAGATTTACTTTCACAAGCGGAGCACTAGAGCTTTTGCTATAATACTCCACTTGATATATAATTTATGTGTAAAAAATCTTTATTATGAATTGCTGTGGGTTTTAATTTCTGATGTTATGGACACGGAGAGGGAAAATAAAGGGGAAGAAAGAAAGAAGATGAAGAGAGGTAGGAAACAAAAAGTCAAGAGAGAGGGTGAGTCTAAAATACTAGAAAGGAAAGGGAACAAAGAAAACACAGGAAAACATCGAAGTCTGCCTCCATACCCAAAGGATGGCAGAGAGAGGGGAAAAAACAAAAAAACAGAAAAAGGAACATCGACAAAAAAAAAAAACCATTGTGAACTAAGAACTACACAACCACATCACACAAAAATGGATATAAAAATACAACAACAATGTCACAGAAAAACTCATGGTACCGATTATTTAAGATCTAGTAATGATAACCTCAGCCCAAGAATATATCTGTAAACACCGGAGACCCACACCTATGTGTGTGTGTGAGCATGCTGGTGCATATAAGGTTTCTCCATAAGAGTGTTCAATAGCTGGTGTGAACAGCCATCAATCCGTATCCGAGGAATTGATGCAGACATGAAGGAGTTCGGAGCCAAGACGTCCAAAGGACCCCCAGAGCCCCAGGCGGACCAGCACGGGGCCGACTGCATCCCCCAAGAGAGGAGCAGAGGAGAACCCCAGGGGAACGTCCAGCGACTACTATGCAGGGGCCCAGGGGGCAGCAGTGACGACCCAACCTGACAGGTAGACAAAAACATACAGACACAGTCATACGTTCCCTCCCTCTTAAACACATACACTCTCATGACACACCATGACACCCAAGAAACTATGCTGGACCCTCACTCACACACCCCACACACACCCAGGTCCAGGTACCGATGCCCCAGTAGAGCAACCAGCCCCCAGACCCAGGAGATGGACCCCCTACCTTCTAGGACGGAGACAAGCAGACCGCCAAGGGCCCCATAGTGCCGAAGCAGCCTACCAGCCTCGGACCCCGACCAGACCACCTGTTTCTCCTCCGGACCCCAACCCCCAATGGCCCATTTCAAACAGGGGTGTGGATAGACCCCTTGCCTCCATCCTCCCACTCGAATATGGTGTTGATGCGTGTTGGTTTAATGTGCATTTAAAACAGAGGGGTGGGATGTGGGGAAGGCAGCCACACAGCCCCCCCTACCCCGAGCCCTCAGTGTCTGTATGCAGTTTAAAAGTGGGCACCGGCATCAGAGGTGAAGCTGATTGAACAGCTCCCCCTCCCCCCGTCCAAGTGCCCTCGTAGGGGGAGAGCACCTGTCGCTAGATAGCAATAGCCTCCCTGCCAGCAAAGGAGGCCCCCAGCGCCACCTGCGCATAAATACAAATGTGCATATGTCTTATTTTTTACTTTGATCAGCATTAAACAAAGAACACTTTTTTCCAGAATTCCATTTGATTTTGTTATGTTCTATAACTTAAAAAATGTTACGTATACAGTAGAACTGACTGGATATTGGATTGGATTTAAAAAAATACAATAAATAGTGCAGGCAGACATAGCCAAAGTACAAACAATATAACCGCTTGAAAACAATCATTGTTAATTTTTAGAAATGTATAAGTAAGACTTTGCCTATATTTGAGATAAAACATGCTTAAATTGATTTGGAGTTGTTTTGGTATTTCATCAGCCCGGTTTCCCAGCTGTATTTGAATGCAGCATGCGGAGCTGTGGTGAAAAGCCTTTCTCATCAAAGGGGATTCTGCCGACTTATACAAAATAAGGAGTATGTGCTGAATGGATGCTTTTGGTGGGCTGCACTTTTGCCTTGCAGGAAAAAGGTCCTGGGTTAAAATCCCTGTCTGGGGTCTTTCTGCATGGAGTTTGCATGTTCTCCCTGTTCATCCGTGGGTTCTCTCCAGGTATTCCGGCTTCCTCCCATAGTCCAAAAAACATGACTGTTAGGTCAATTGGTCTCTCTAAATTGCCCTTAGGTATGAGTGTGTGCATTCATGTTTGTTTGTCCTGTGTGTCTCCGTGTTACCCTGTGATGGACCAGTGACCTGTCCAGGCTGTACCCCGCCCTCTCGCTCGATGAATGCTGGATATAGGCACCAGGCCCCCTGCAACCCTGAATAGAATAGACGGGTATAGATAATGGATTGATGGGATGCTACTGGTAGCCATGTGGACATCAGCTGGTTTTTCTCTAGTATTAGTGATGTCTACATTCAGCTTGACATTGTTTCAGGTGAGTAATTCAGTTCAGTGCAGAGCGTGTTATGTACCTTAATGCTTAATACTCTGATTATTAAGCGAACCTGGAAACCCTAACTCATAGCTAATATATAACTCTGAGGGTTGTCTTACCACACCACAATATTTATTATGAAGGTAAAGCCTGCATCACAAAGCATGATCTAGTTGCGGATGTAGTGTAAGTACAAACTAAGTTGATGTAGCTAAACTTGATGGTTTATTGGAAAATTTCCCTTCTATTAATAATCCGACCTGCATTAAATGTCAGGAAAAACTGTCACTGATATGATCAATTCTTATTTGACAAAACATGTTTGCAGTGTATTATAGCTTGCTGTATGCAATGGAGCATCCATCCATTCAACCACTGACTCCCGATTATCATCTTACCGTCATGAACAAGATATGGTCACAACTGTAACAGGTCAGGTAGGGAAAGCCAGACAACTCTCTCCCTTGTGTCACTCTCCTGTTAATTCTGGAGAATTCCAAACCAGAATGGATATTTAGTACCTGGAAAAAAAGTTCTGGTTCTCTCCCAGGGTCTCCTTCCAGTGGGAGCTGCCTGGAAACCTCCAAAGTACGGTCCCTAGGAGACATTCTGATCAGATTCCTGAACCACCTCAGCTGACACCTTTTGATGAGGAGGAGAGCAGCTGTACTCTCTGTTCCACCAGGATGAAAGAGCTCCTCACCCATCTCAATGGCAGAGCTGAGCCACCCTTAAAAGAAATTGCAGCCCATTTCAGCCATGCCATAAGGGAGCTACAAATAAATGTAGCAAGTCTTGCATAACTGGGGACAAGTCCAAGTCTGTTAATCCATAAGTTACTTCATTGTACCATTGCTGTTTGACAAGACACCAAGAGACTTGACCTAAGCTTGAGGCACCGAATGACCCCTGATCTTGGTGAAGCGGTCTGCTTTTTTAAAATTCCGGCTGAGAACAGTGACTTCAGACTTAGAGGAGCTTACTCTCATCCCTCCATCAGTGCAGCTGAGAGGATAGAATAAGGACGACTGTGTTATCGAAAGGAGAAGGTTAAATTAGCACTGAGGTTAAAGTCCTTGCAATACATGCACCTCATATGTTGTTCTTGTAAAAAAACAAACATGTTATACATTGCCTTAAAATACTATTTCCCCCTTATAGATTTCTTGTTTCCTGCTTTTGTCATGTTTATGTCTCAGATCAAATAAATGTTACTATCAGACAAAAATAACTGGAGTAAATGCATAGAACAATTGAAAAAACCTTACCCAATGTGAAAAAGTTATTGACCCCTGAACTTAATAATAGCTTGTGCCATCCTTGATACCTGAACTAAGTGGCGGTTAAAAATAATACAATTTCATTTCCTGGATTTTTTTTACATTCTGTCACTCCCAGTTGAAGTGTACCTATGATGAAAATTACAGACCGCTCTCATCTTTTTAAGTGGGACAACTTGCACAATCGGTGGCTGCCAAATACGTTTTTGTACCACTGTACATCATTTGAAAGCTGAGATTCTTGTGATTCCACTGATGAATGCCTATCAAGAATACAACTACACAGTAAACACTTTTGTCATGCAAGTCACTGTTCAAAGTCACATATCATTGACAGAGTTAAACCATTTCGAACAAAAATTGTCTTTTTACATCCACAAGGGTCCAGTAAGGTTCTCCAGTAAAATAGCTAGTCCACAAGTCTTACGTCCAAAATCTAACATAATCTGCCACTCTGAGAGTAATTTTGGTAGGTGGGCCATTCCTGGGAATGTTCACTGTTTCATGTTTTCTTCATTTGTGGATAATAGCTCTTAACGGGGTTTTACTGGAGTCATAAAGATTTAAAAATAGCTTTGTTACCCTTTTATAGAGCTACAGATTTTAGTGGCCGAGTGTGTATTTAAGGGGTCTCTTTGATCTACATGTTTGATTGTAATCAGGTCCGGGTGTGGCTGTAAGAAAGGAAATCGACTGTCCAAAAAAATTGTTGGAGGATCTGAAATATTTATGTGTGACTAAAAAGGATTAAGCATAAATCTGTAAGAGGGAAAATTCTTTTTGACATGATTCCATATCTTGTTAAAAAAATAAACTGATTTTTACCTTAGTGAACCCATCATGCTTCATCAGTACTGCTGTCATTTATCACACATTTTAGAAGTGAATATTATTTATAGTATCAGTGTTTCTTGTGCTTCCTGACGTTTGCTGCTATCCTCAACATAAACTGGCATTTGGAAGGATAGCCTTGATTTCTGTTCCTTTTAAATAGTGAAAGGATTTTTTCCCCACATATTAAAAAAAAAGAATGATGAAAAGCTCTCTTCCCAGCTTATCCCGTCACAAAAAAAGAAGACTTATCTTTTCAGTGAGATTCTAATTTATAAAAGCCAGAACCACACTGGCAGATGTGCTTTGCTTTCATCAAGCCGACTCCTATTTGCTCGGGTTTATCTGCCAGAAGAGATCCACAATGTGACAGAAATACATTTTACAACTGTAGAGACAAGCGGACCAAATCCAGCAACGGAGTCACATTCAGCAGTCCTTTGTAGATGGTGTGCAGACTGCAAAGTTGCGCATTAGTCAGGGCTAGATAACGCTGAGCCCCTCTTTATAATAAACCAAAAACAAACACCCTGCTTTGCCTAATGCTCACTGAAGGCACCGGGGATTTGGAAAGGGAGCTCTCTTTGAGCAGCTGACCTGTCAAGCTTTCAGTTGATCTTTTTTATACCTTTATTGTGATGAGTATTCAAGAAAACACCGTGTTCTTTGTGTTGCAGATTAGGTGACACCCAAACTGTAACTAATGCCGCAAAGCTTACTGTGCTGGAAACACATTCTCCTCACCAAGCCATAGAAAATCAATGTCAGTGCAATCAAAAAACCATGCATACTCAAGTATTCCAAACACTGTTTGACTACAACATGTTAATGCAAATGAAAACCCCAGTCATGGCCTACACAAAGTCCAACCAAACAAAATAATTCATTTTTTAACATTTTAAGATGTTATTCACTGTAAAGATGTACTGTGGTATTAGAACTTTATTTAGGAGTTCACTTGATTGATAAATGTTTAGTTAGCACAGAATTCTCTGCACATGTGCATGTTTATGAGATGCTTAAATAATACTTTGCCCATATTTGAGAGTAAAACATGTTTAATCACTTTTCAGTTATTTTGATATTTTGACAGCCTAGTCTCTCTGCTGTACTTGAATGCAGCATGGGCAGCTGTTGGGAAAATCCCTTCTAATCAAAGGGGATTCCGCAAAATAAGGAGTTTGGGCTGATTGGATGCTGCTGGTAGCCATGTTGACATCAGCTGTTTTTTCTCTAGTGTCAATGATGTTTAGATTCAGCTTGTCATTGTTTGAGGTGAGTAATTCAGTTCAGTGCAAAGCGTGTTATGTACCCTGTTGCTTTTAAAAGATGTGTTCACTGACAAAGTTCTAGTTTTGCCCATCTTTCTTTTTCCACTGTAGCTGCATGAGAAACCATTAATGTTCCTAAATAGTAGAATTTAGTGATAGCTGGAAGTCCTTTCTGTTTTGTTTGGGTGTCATTTTGTAAAATTGCACTGCACTCTGAATTTCACACATAAACATTCTGCATGTGTTCAGGTAGAAAACAGCTGAATTCGTTCGGTATAAGTGTGTACCAAACTCACAGGGCTGTACTGAAAAATCAGAATATGAATACATGTATTGTTACACCCCAATTGGAAACACAAACCTCTCCTAGAAATCCAGTAAGATCGTTCTGTCTTCCGCTCCTGCAACATTCACCCTTAACTCTAAAACTACAGTTAACTGCTTTCTCTCCTCACCAGTGTGGACCTTCCTGCTGAGTTTAATAATCAATACAATTTCTGACTTACATATTACGTGTGTCAGTAACTGTTGTCCTATTGTCAAACATTCTGACATTTTTGGCTTCTTCTGTGTTTGCATTTTGATTATTTCCTTGTTTTTTTTATTTTGGCATATCATTTCATCCCTTTGTATTTGATTTGTGTGTTTATTCTTACATTTTGCTTCTTATCTGTTTGAATTAAGTTTCCTTAAGATTAGTGTTTAGCCTTCATCCCTTTGATTATTGTTTACATCTTCCTCAGCTTCCCTCATAGTCATTAGTCTCATTCCCTCAGCTTGCTTGCCGGGTCTCCTCTCACAGTTGCAACCGGTTCCCAATCAGTCACCTTTCACTCATTAAGGTAGTCAAACTCCCTGCCAGGAGCCTCTGGACAGGCGGCCGTCAGAGCTGGAGTTTTGCCGTGTTCCACACGCAGATGGCGAGGACGCAGATGGACCGGCGGCGGTCGGGACGAGGCTGGGATCCTGGTCCGGACTGGAGAGGTGAGTTTGTGCGTAGAAACGTGGATCTAGAGCTTTTAGTCATGAAGAGAAAATGATGACTGAGCGAGGATGAAATGGGAGCGGTGGCTTTTGAATCCCTGAGGGAAAGTATCTAGCCAATGGTTGGAAAGGAAGGCCATCAGGCACGGCTGTTATGAGCTGAGCCTGATGTCTTCTTGACACTCCCCAGTATATAAACTCCTCATTCTCGTTCACTCCTCGCTGGATTCCCCTATTTACTCCTGATTCTCTGCCTTTGAGTCTTCTGCTTATGTTACATCCTGGTTTCCAGTCTCCAGGACATGCAACCATGGCAACAGCAAAGAAAGAATCTAGCAATAAAGGAAGAAAACCGAGTAGCTTAAATACTAAGGAGGCTTGAGGTGAAACCAGGTGAGTCTAATTAGAGGGTTGCACAACGGCTTGGGGAAAAGGTGACTAATAAACACAGAATCAACACATTAAAGTTCTACAAGCTAAAGGGAAAAACACTAACACCAACAGCATTTTGATATTTTGTATTGTATTTTATTTTATAAACAAACAAGCACATCAAAATGTTAGAAAATTGCTGCTGTGTGTCGTGAGATTCAGAGCACTTATGAGGAAGCGACACGCTGAATGAACCAAAGACGTCACAGGCACAAATCGAGGCCTCGGTCACATGATTTCGCCATTCTTGACGCATGCTTTGAATCGAGGCTTCATTCGGCACGCCCACATTTGCTTGAGACACGCTTCGGCGCCTCGGTTCATTTGTCCCATCACTACCTACCTGTGCTCCTTCCATGGTTCCTTTGTGACCATGCTGTGTTACCAGTCATGTAACTGTTCTCCAGCTTCTCCATAAGCTCTGATTCTCCTTCCATGTCTGACAGTCCTCTGGCTCCTGGCTCAGTCATGTCCTTTCTCCAGCATCAAGGTCTGCCTGTCCGCCCTCAGAAATCAGTTTTTACTCTCAGGATCCCTCGTCACCTCCCAGAACTTCCTAGGAAGATCTCACTGATGTCCCGGACCCCTAGCTTCTCTTCCTTGGTGTCATTATAACCTGTTGACAGTAAGCCGATCCTGAGTACTACCAAACAATTCTCATTAATCAAGTAAAGCTACTCACCTGTTATCTTCCAATTCTACATTTCTTTCTACAATTTCTACAATTATTTTCTTCATCCCTATTCCTCCGTGCAGTGTGCCTGGTTCCAGCGATCTACCTACATTCATATTCTCAAACTGTTCTATTATTTCACAACTGGTCTCTATAGAGGTGTTCTGTATGTGGGTCTGAAAACTAAATATGACTATGTTTTATTATTACAAATATTGAAAATATATTTTCTCGATTGCACATATCCTTAAATATTGGACATTTTAAAATCACACTTCACAGAGTCTAGTTATTCCACTTTGGTTAAAACTGGATTCAAAAGATAACACAATTCTGCACAATATAAGTTATCAGAACTTAAAAGAATATACACTATGTACATAAATGTGGCAAACAAATATAGAATCAGATATATAAAACAAACAATATAAAATATTAAGAATATATAAATAAAATATATAAATATTCTAAATAACACATATCCTTCATCACACAAATAACACACTAAAGAACATATAACCACGACACTCTTGCACTAAAAACAGAAAACACAAACTAAAACATCATACAAAATCATCATGCAAAATCATCAATAATGTCATATGAAATCTGCTCCCCTATTAAGTGATTGATACTGATGACAAGGTTAGTGAGCCGTTCCTGAGATATGGTTGACCTCAGGTATGACTTGATCAACTTCAGTTTTGAAAAGCTCCTCTCTGCTTGTCCCACAGTGACTGGCAGAGTAAGTACAATCCTGAGAGCAGTCCAAAAGTTGGAGTAGATCTCTGATATATACCTATGCATAAAAGTGATAAGCTCAAGGAGGCTCATGTTGTTGATGGCTGGTTAGGGAAGTTGATTGATTTCCTGCAAAACCTCTCTGCTGTCCAAATCAGGGTTCCCATCAAAGTGTAGTGTGGTGCCTAGTGCCTCGCTATAAATAAATATGACTGCCCACTGCATTCTTCAAAAGGAATTCCCAACTCCTCCTCAAGATCATGGATGCCAAGTGCTGGCCTGGGGACTCCTATGCCTCCAAAAATCCCATAAAATGTTCCCTGATCTGGGACTTCTCCATCAGTGACACCACTCTAATGACCACTGACAACTGTTCTGTATTGCTTATATCCAGTGTGCAGTCCAGAATTATTGAAAAAACCTTGCCTCCTTGATGTCATTCACTATAGCAGATATGATTGTGCTGCTCAACAAATCAATACGTTCATTCCACACATGATGGCCTAGGTACCTGTCGTGACTTGCTGTTCCTCTTTTGACACAGTTAAGGTGATCTTTTGTTATGGGATCATAGGTCCATTGGTCCATAGGTTCGACGTCTGAGAAAAAGCCATTCTGTTGTTCACAATGGAATATATCAACCAAGTTCTTGCCATCTTTTCACCACTTAAAATTCCTAAAATATTGATGACTCTGTCCTCTTCAAACCAGCTCAGCCTGAATCCTGTCAGTCAGAGGTGAGGGCCAGTTAGCAGGGTCAGTTGATAGAGGCTCTTCCTCAGCAGTGGGGACCAGTGGGGATTCACCTTTAGGCATTTCTATCAATATATTGGCACATTACTCAAAGCACATAGCAGTGGAACATAACACATGCGTCGCTGATTTTATACATGCTAGTCGTTAGCCTCTCCAATGTTATCCCCAGCCTATCCACTAGCAGAGGGAGCAGGCAATCCAGTGGGTGGCCAGCTTAGGCATGCTAGTCAGTAGCATCTCCAATGCTAACACAAGTGAGCGGTCTCCTTCTCAGTTGCCAGCGCCGGCCTCTCAGTTACCGATGCCAGCTTATCAATAATCAGATCAGTTTCTGTTTTTGAAATGGATATAGCGTCTTGTGGCAGGGAAGTAGTCTTAATTTTGGCCCTAATACCGTGCCATACAGGCTGAGTCTCTGCCACATAGATATACATACATACATACATACATACATACATACATACATACATACATACATACATACAGACAGACATACATACATACATACATACATACATACATACATACATACATACATACATACATACATACATACATACTGATTATTAAAACTTGTTTTAAATAAAATTCCAATAATGGTATTTATATTGGGACAATGAAATACACTATAATATCGCATTGTGCCAGCTTGAAGTTAGGTCCAAACTTATGTTGTTCATTCATTGTGAAAAACCACCTAACTACACTAGTGGTCCAAAGCACTTGAGCATCACACAAAAAAGTTTTAGACTGATTGAATAAAAATGTGTTTTGTTCACATGGAGACCTTTCTTCTGTGATGGTCCTTTTATATGTGCAGTTGCATCCTGAAAACTGTCTCTGTAACAGTTTATGCTATTATCTCTGCTTTCCCAGTCTGCCCTGAATGCACCATTGACCCTTTGTCAGATTACCTCAATTGTATGCATCTGTTCTGCTGCCTATAGAACTCATCTGTGTTCTCCAGTTCACTGCAGCCCTATCTCGGCTTTCCAGCCTTTTCTTATTTTGTCCGCATTCTTGAGATTTGACCCGGACCTTTTTTTGACCCAACCTCTGCCTCTTCCCTCTTGGTGTTAATTAACTGGATTCTTGTGTGGATTGTTTTGTGGTGCATTAACCGTGGTCTCTCTCTCTGACTAGTCACTTGGATTCTGGACTTTTGAGGATGTAGATTCTGGACAGAATCTTGGAGCTTTGGACTGTTCCCTACCCTGTCTGTCACTCAGGGTTCTTCTGAGCACCTTGTTATGACCCAACTCGGGGTGGCCAGATAATAACATGAAAAATGATCCATCCTCATCAGAGGGGTATTCCAGAAAGCTTGGTTAACTTACCATGTGGTAAACCCTGAAGTCATGGATAATCAACCCTAAACTTGCTTACTCCGAGTATGTCCGTTTCAAAACACCTGATAAGAGTTTGTTTAGTCAACCTCCTCCTGGTAACCCAGAGTTAATGAGAACACACCCTGAATACATAAAGACCCTCTCAATGGATCAACAAATTCACAAGTCACAATGGAAAGTGAAGGCGGAAAAAAAGGCTGCATACGTTTCAGGAGCAGAGTTGGAAGTCTTGAACGCTGGCTTATGAGGAATTCAAGCCAATAATTATGAAGAAAAGCAATACAGCTGCAGCAGTAAAAGAAAGAACATATCCTTGGTAAAAAATAAACAACAGAGCATTTTTGAGGGTACAATAATATTGTGCATCAGGGCACTTCATCATCAGAGTCTGCCTTCCAAGAAGCAAGTGACTTGGTGAAATGTAAATTCACAACATAGTCTATTATATTCCGACTCAACAACTATCATTTCTGCCACTTAAAGGCTTTTTAATGCACTTGGCAGTAGTCATTGTTTCACAATACAGTATTATTTCATTCAGCTGCATATGATACTGTGGTACTGTAATCTTATTTGAAATATGCTTACGTGTTACTAATCTTTCTGTGATTTTTTTAAAATTGTGTGTAATATGTAATGATGCTGTTTCTGGTAGATGCATTGTCTATTGGACCCTTCAGAAAATCCCTTCTGTCACATTTGCAAATGATTGTCAGGGACCACAAGTAGCTTTCATAGATTTTTCTCTTTTGTTGGCCATATAAAGTAGACTTGCATACTTCTACTGTAGGATGAAGATAAAGAGACCATTTCTACTGTTACAGAACTGGACAATGCTGGGAGACCCACTGAGGTATACATATTATATAATATAGACCCCCTTTTACATAAGACTAACAAATTGTCTGTTCATAGAATATGGCTGGGAATACACAAACAGATGAGGGTCCTTGTTCCTCAGCACATGATCTCAGCAGTGTAAGAACTTGTCTACTATGGAGGACCGTCCCTGCCAAAATTGACAATAAATAAATAAATAAATGTGGTTATACATTTGTAAATAAATACATTTGTAAATAAATAAATATAGAAATAAATAAATAAAATTGAAAATACATATGTAATTAAATAAATGTGGAAATAAATAAATGGGTAAATACAAATGAAAATAAATATGTGGGAATAAATAAAAAATGTAAAAATGTATTTCCACATTTATTTTACTTCTTTTTTTTTCTTTCCACATTTATTTCCCCCACACATTTATTTATCCATTAACATTTTTCTTTTTTCCTGAAGTGTATGATAATGATATGGGCGTCTCTACCACTGGCCTACACCATGATTGGTTAGCTCCAAAATTTAGAAAATGACAGGTTCAACTTCTGTGTCTGAGTGTGCAGCTAGTATCATCATCGTGTCAGTCACAGTATGTACCCAAAATAATATATAGTCTTCACTGACGGAATTATTATGACTCAAATTGTAAATATGTCTTAGCTAATGTGCTAAGTCCTGTAGAGCTGAGCGCTCGGTTGTGAGGCGCTACCTACCCTCTAGCTTCGCGCTAGCTAAGCTACAAGCTAGACTGGGAGGTTTAGCCTTCACTTGCTAACCCTGTGCCCCAGCACCTCACCACCTAAAGCACCTCTGTTTTCGTCTGTTGTTTGCAGAAGACCTCCCTGTCAGTGACAGGCCTAGGGTTGAACCAGCATTTATCTGACTGTAAGATTCCAGCAGCCGGGTATCTCAACTCTGTGACAGACACACAGAGCCAGGTTTGTTTAAACTGAGTATTGGAGCTGACCAATCAGGCTTTAGGCCAGTGTTCCAAAATGCCCGCCAATTAGAATACACTTCTAGAAATAAATACATGTGGAAATAAATTCTTTTTTTATTTATTCTCACATTTCTTTTCTATTTTCAATGTATTTACTTATTTATTTATTTGTCAATTTTGGCAGGGACGGTCCTCCATAGTCTAAAGCTGTCTTTCTGTAAATATGTTCTTGTATCACTGAACAATCATTTTATTCATCCTTTCCAGCTGCCAGCAAATTAGCTGTATAAGGTCCATCTTCAAAGGCAGATAAGAAAAGCAAAAAAGAGATGGGCCTTAAACAGCTCAAAATGGAGGAGAAAAGAAATATGCTAAAGGCCATACTAGAAGTAGAAATGCTGGAGCACTGCCTGAAGGTAAGAACTGTCTGTGAAGATGGGTTTGTTACATATTAAATATTATACCACATGATTAATAAAATAATCTTCCCTTTTTATTTTAGGAAATGAAGAAATTAAACAAGGTTTAATGTGAAATGTTTAATTAAAGGGATTTCAACAAATTAAGTCTCTGAGGACTCTCCCATCTCTTATCAGTTATTTGAAGGGTTAATCTTCATTGGGGTGTGGGGGCTGGCTCTCCCCTCTTAGCGTTGTGAAGGACAACACAAGCCCTCATGATGTCACAGGCCCTCAAGGACTGACCCTGAGGCCTTAAGGATATGGATGGTCATCTCTACCCTGGCCGGTGTTCGGCTGTGAGCCAAGTTGTATCTGGTCTGCGGTCCAGACTCAGATTCAGGGTAGGGTGTCATCATGTAGGGCACACAAGGGCACCCTCTGTCCCCCAGCAAATAGCCATTGTAGTGTCCTGTAATGGTTGAAGTTTAGAATAGAATAGAACAATCCTTTATTCTCCCAGAAGGGGAAATTAGGTTATAACAGCAGCAAAGTGGCAGGGAATACAAACATTTTGATCCAGAAGTAGAAAAGTAGAAAAAAACTGAATTTCAGAATATTATGTACATTATTTACAAAAATACAAATAATATAACTGTAGTAAAATGACAAAAAAAACATGGTGTACAGCAAACCATACCCTGTGGAAGAGAGTGGCATAATGACGCCCTAAAAATTCTGGCATCATGGAGAGATCCTGGCCATTTGGCCTCAACGTTGGTGATGAGGTGGGTTGCATCACATTATCTAGTTAGGGAGAAGCAATGATAAGTTTTATGTCTTTAAAATTGAAATATTATGGACAAGAACTTCAATTACCTGCACATTAATGCTTTTGACAGATTTCCTATTGACATAGTCTCCCTCATTGACTGAGGGAGATTTAAGGGAGATTTAAGGGACATTTAATAGGAATGTGGGTGCTGTCGATGCACCCAATCACATTTGGGAACCCTGAAATCCAAACTGATATTAAATATTAATATAAATAAATATAATATTAAAGTCCAATCAAAAGAATATTTACCACTACTTAACCATGGTTGTGCTTTAAAAACCACAGAGCTTGTAGTAACTACTTTTTCACATGGCCATTTGCCAAAGAAATCTAGGTACACTACAATAAAACCAAATTTCATAAGGGATATGAACAATATGAATACATGAAAAAAAGTCAATGTTCCCATACAGGATAAACCTTCCACTCTGTGGAATTCTGTTTTGATAACATGCAGGGGGTTTTGCCAGGAAACTGCACAAACGTGTGCAGGAACCCTTTCAACGCCAGGCATACTGTACGCACAGCTCTGCACACCATTGCTTTTCCGACATGCTCTGCATCACCCACATTGTACAGAAAAGTCCCTGTTGCAAAAAAACGAAGGGCAATGCACAGTATGTGTTTTGTGTTAAGAGCTGAACCTCGGTTTGTCACATTAGATATGTGCGGTCTCAAGGGTTTTGTTAAATTAACGAATCTTTTGAGAAACTGTACCGCTCTTTCAAATATTCCTTTGGGTATGAAAACACATCGATACGTGGCCTTATCACCCTCTCATGGTGAAAACGGCGTCATGTAATCTGTGCTTCCTTATCCACAGTATCCTCATCAGAAGGCCACTCCATGCTCAGAACACTCTGGAGCAAACTTACCTGGAACATAACCTGCTCCGGAGCAGATCAAGTTGCTATGGTTACTAACATATCTTGAAAGATACCTCCGTTTTTGGAACCGAAAGTTGAGGTTATGCACTTACTTACCCTTGAACTTATCCGGGTGTGTCACATAACCTGCTTTCTGGAATGGACCCCAGACCTCAAGCAAACACACATTAGTTCACAATTTCTGTAATTTATTTACAAGTTTTTTATTTTACAAGAGAATTTTAACATTGATGAAGGAGCTGGGTGTAGCTTCAGGGTGACCTAATGCCTTTAACAAACAAAAAGGAACTACCTAAGGGTTAACCAACTTGCCTACAAAACACAAACGAAATGACAAACTTACCTTTGTAAATAAAGATAAACAGGAGAAAATTGGGTACTAAAAATAACAAGGCAGTTCACCCCAACAAACTCTTCGATCTAGCATGATGTTTTTACAGACGATCAAAAGGCACTGAAAAAAAAGAAAGGTGTGGCTAATTGGGACGAGCAGAGGAATGAATGTTAGCTATCGACGGCAGCATAACTTTATGCGTCAGATCCTCTTCAGGGCGCCAATATGAATTCAACATGGTCAGAACGGCACCTGGACACGTAAATGTGTATATTAGTTTGATTGATTAAGTATGATTGAATTCCACAAAACTGGCTCGGTTATGAGCAGTCTGCTCAGTCCATCTCCTGTGCTTTGGAACCCCAATGGGGCCAGCACGTATCCTACCTCTTCTAATTTTAGGTGTGTTTTCTCACAGCTGGAGCTCATCAAGCCTTATCGAGAGGAACTGAAAGAGGAGCTGATTCCAGATTTTCTCTCCATGAGTGGTAATCAGGCTTTGGCTTGTTTGCTCCTATTCACAATCAAATTTTATTTGTAGAGCACTTTTCATGATAAAATCAGCACACAAAAAACCAGATAAATAAACAAAGTAAACACATTGAAAGCAAAATCGATCATACACAACCAGTTAAACTCTCAGCACACACAAGACACATACACACCCCGTCCCCGCCCCTTCACAGCAAAAACACTGCTCAATCTGCTTCTATCTCTTTAAATGAACATACAATATAAAAATAAACATCTAGAATCATACCACTGTGAGAAAGCAATATTTGGGAGATCCATCCACAGTGGAAGCCACCCCACAGCCACATAAGAGTCACCGCAGGGACCACCTTGATCAGGGCAGCCTTGTATCCACAACAAAGCTATAAAGCTGCAGTGCAGAGCCCCGCCCACCACCACAAAAGCGACCCCAATGGCAGCGACCTCCATGGATAAACTGGCAGGGCTCCCAGCGCAAAGTATTCCCATGAAGGAAACACTGGAGTTAGTCTGTAGAAAACAATTCGTAACAGCATTTCAGTAACACATAAAAATGAACATCTAAAAATAAATAATAATACAAAATAGTAGAAAATAAATAAATAAAGAATAAGATAATAAATAAAAAATTAGATAAATAAAATAACTCGATTAAAAGCCAAGCTAAAAAGGTAGCTCTTGAGCTTCTTTTTAAAAACATCAGCCGTCTCTGCGGCCCTGAGGTTTTCCGGCAGACTGTTCCACAGACGAGGGCTGTAGTAATATAACGAGGCTTCGCCATATGTCTTCGTTCTGACTTGTTGAACATCTAAAAGGCCAGTACCAGAGGACCTCAGGGACCATGAGAGCTCATACTTTAAAACAAGGTCAAATACATAAGATGGACCAAGACCATGAAGACATTTCTAAACTAATAAAAGAACCTTAAAATCGATCCTAAAATGCACAGGGAGCCAATGCTACGACTTTAAAACTGGTGTAATGTGTTCCGGCCCTCTGGTCCTCCTCAGCACACGTGTAGCTGAGTTCTGAGTTGAGTTGTTGTAGACTTGAAATACTCTGTTTGGGAAGACCAGAGAGCAGTGCATTACAATAATGTAATCTACTGAAAATAAAAGCATGGATCAACACCTCTGGCAATTTTTTAAGATGATAAAATCCTATTTTACTTGTATTTTTGATATGAGGGATTAAATTGAGCTCAGAGTCCAAAAGGAGGTCCAGATTTCTTACAAAATGAGAAGGTTTAAAATGTTTCAGTTCTGATAAAATAATCTCTGTCTTGTCCAATGATTAAAACTTCAGTTTTGTCTTGGTTGAGCTGTAAGAAGCTCTCTCCCATCCATGACTTGATATCTAAAACAAAATTCAAAAGTACATTTACTGACTCAATGTCATAAGGAGACACAGCAATGTAAAGCTGTTTATCATTAGCATAGCTGTGGAAATCAATGTCATGCCCCCTGATGACATCCCCATGTGGCAGTATGTACAGAATATAAAGTATGGGACCTAAAATTGATCCTTGGGGAACCACACACTGAATGTCATGGGTTCCTGAAGATTGAGTATCCATACTTACAAAAAATGTTTGATCTGTGAGATAGGAGTAAAACCATTCTAAAATAGTACATGAGAGACCCACCACACTTTTGAGTCTGTGCAATAAAATGTGGTGGTCAACTGTGTTAAAAGCTGTGCTTACATCAAGTAGAACCAAAACTGACATTTTCTGTGAATCCAAGTTGCACTTGAGGTCATTTACAATCTTTAAAAGAACTGTCTCTGTACTCTGGTTTGTCTTAAAACCGGATTGATATTTTTCAAAAATACTGTGTCCATTTAAAAACTCATTAAGCTAAATAAAAACAACTTTTTCTATCATTTTACTTACAAAAAGGTAAGTTAGAAATACTGGTCGATAGTTATCAAGAATGTTAGGATCTAAATTACTCTTCTTCAGAAGGGGCTTCACCACTTCACCAGCACACACCCAACTTTCTGTTCATGGATGATAATCCTCCACCACATGGTGCCAGATTTGTCACAGCTCGACTTCAGGAAGTCTGAGTGCCTCATATGGTATGGCCAGCAATGTCCCCTTGCCTGAACCCCATAGAGCACGTTTGGGACCAGCTGAAGCAGAGACTTGATAATCGTACCCCACCCCCACATGACCTGGCAGAACTGCATATAGCACTTGTGGAAGAGTGGAACGCATTGCCTCAGCACAACATCATGTGGCTAGGGAGGAGCCTGAGACGTCGTTGTCAAGCTGTCATTGCGGCAAATGGTGGAAACACCCGCTACTGACATTGTCAATTTGTGTTATTTTTGGGTTAATAAATATTACACTAATGAAAATGGTGTATCTTCTCATTCATTATTAGTAATATCAAAGGATACTTTTACTTATTTCGTTAAAATTCAGACCAAATAGGACTAGCACTCATGTAAATCACAATATCCCTAACTTATTGTTAGTAGTGTATATGAGTCAGGAGAAGGGGCCAAACAAATTACAATATGGTGCAACAAATACAGGGTGTGTCCAAATTCTGTAGCTGGATCCTTTGAAAGACCCAGTCTACTGTATATCGACCGGGTAGGCCTAGTTCTTAGTTCACCGCCAACTTTTGGGCCAAAGTTCCAAATAATATACATGATCCAACAAGACTGCTGTCATTGACTTACCACCATACCCACAGGAAAACATGGTGGTGGTAGCGGCATCCTCTTCAGAAGTTCTAAACACTTTCAGGTGTCTACTAGGAAGCTGAACCTGAAGAGCAATTCTAATTTCCAGCATCAGTGAATCTAAGCTTACATCCAAATCAATAGGACTCCAGCAGAAAAAGAACCGTGGGCATAGCCAGAGTCCAGAACTAAATCTGACATAACTGCTGGGTCACCTGAAAAGGGCTGTGGATACCAGATGTCTTCACATTCTGTTATGTTTGCAATGCAGAGTGAGCAAATATTGAGAAGTGAAGATATGCAATGCTGATATATTCATGATGAATATTGCTGGAACTGAATCAAAAAGGCGTATTAGTTTAAGACGGTACGCACTTATGCAACCTGAATATTGTAGTTTTTATTTATTTATTCCCTCCTAACAGAATTTTTGGTGAATTGTCACAATTATTTTTTACATCAAAATAGCCCAGAAATTTCAAATAGAATTGTGTACTTTTATGAGATACATCTTTAAAGCTTTACTCTTTTACTACTTTAAAGTACACTTTGATTTTTATGTGTAAACTTTCAATTAAAAATGTTGCGGACACACAGCCATTGGGTGGCGCTAACCCACATTCTAGCTCCGACAGGAGAAGAAGAGGACCAGAGATTATATATATGGCACCGCCACAGATTTTCAGAATTTCAGATGCTACCGTGAGGAAGCGAACTGCTAACCAGCTACTGTTGCCGCAGAGCCGAGTCCAGACTACAGCCGTTACATCCACCGCCGACGGAGCTTATGTGAGATGAACGCTGTGCTGGAAGCTGCGAACTAAGGTATTTTCAGTGAAAGAAGGTAGAGCTGATCGCTGTTTAAGCAAGCGGGAGGGGACAACGACGTTACAGCTCCATGGCTGCTACGCTACAACAGCCATACTGCCTACCGCTGCTAACCGACCCCAGCTATTGCTAGCCTGCTGGCTAACGTTGTGTTAGCTTCGCCCATCATCCACGGAGCAACCTGGAGAATTTTAACCGTTCAATAAGGTATGTCTGGGCAGAGGCGAGATTAGGTTTGTTTAGACAAGATTTAAGGGTTGTTTGTTTTCACTGTGATTTGTTACTTTTTGTAAGATTTCATTTATTGTTTGGGTACAAACAGGCCGGTCCGCCTGGAGGTTTAAACAGCGATTTTCGAGGTTTCCGACGGAAAGTCGCTTTTTCTCCTGCAACCTAAGTTACTCAATCCAACAGTTTTTCTTTGTTTGGTGTTTAATAAATGAACCAGAGCCACTTTAAGCAGCGGCACGTGAGTTAGCTGTAAGCTACATGCTATAGCGAACCACGCGGGCTCGCCTTTGACGGCTTTTTATTTGTGAACAATAAAGACTGCCATTAATGCTGTTCAAAATAGAGATCGACTTTAAAACAGATAGTTTAAACACTAAACTAATCTTTTAAGTCAATTTTGAGACTGCGTTCTTGGTAAGTCAAAATACAGAATTTGATCGACATAATTGGTACAGCCATTAATGTCAATATAAAGTCTAAATATTAAATTAGACCAATCAATGCGGTGACCCATCCATTAAATAGAATAAATTATCTAAAGATTATTGATTTCTAATTCAGCAAATGGTTTATTGAAACATTGCTTCTTCCAAAGAATGTTTATCTTCACTTCTGGTTTGCATTGTGAATTGGTGGTTTGAAAACAAACCAGAATGTGCTGATTAGTCTTACTCTAATCACAATTAGTTTAAGACTAACTTGGCTTCATTCCCAACACTGTTCAATACAACCCTTGGTTTTTGAGCAAACATATTCATTCTGAACTGTGACATCATTATCAATTTATTGTTTATTGTTTCTATTTCTGTGCATTTTTATCACTTTTACTGTTTTACTTCTGAGTGTGAGTTTTATTATCGGTATTCTTTTCTTAGTGGTTTAGTTGTGTGTTACTAGTTTGGTGAGTTTGTCAATTAAAGTATGTTAACTGAAAGTGAATTCTTTTTGCAATAAACTTTTGTATTTTGGAAAACCGTTGTTGTTATTTCACCTACATGTGTAGTAACTTGCTGTTCAGGTACGCCCAGAACTTATTCCTTCATATATTGTTTAATTACCTCAGCCTTATCAGGCAGGTAATCATAAACATAACCTGAGACCAAAAATTTGGCTATTGATATTCCTGGAATCCAGGTGGTGCCCCTAAACTTGGTAATTTTTACATAAAATTATTAATCTGATTAATAATTGCCCTAAGCAATTATTCATAACTATTCATAGCCAAAACCTACCTATCTGTTGCACAACAAAAACAATATATTTCCTATAAGGCTCATTGTTGCTCATTATTTTAAAAAATATAAATAAAAGAAGATCAGTATGAAAAAAGGCATTCAATACTTATCCTTTACTCATGTCATGTTGATATCCCGTAATGATTTTCTGCCTCATTAATGAGCAGAAGAAAGTACACAAGCCAATTTAAATGCACACAGTGAAACATATACAACATAACCAAGTCTCTGGGCCCTTTAAGCGAATATGAAAGCCTCAGTACCAAGTGCTTTGCCTCTTCTTTTTCTGTTCTCTTGATGGTTCACAAGTTCTCTCATGCCTGTCTGCTCTTCTTGTGACCTTTTCAAAGTTATACATACAAAATGAGTTTTTTTTCCTCCTTCAGGAATGAACCATTTGGGAGCAATTCCATATTTTAGAAGACACTTTCTAGCGCACCAAGGATTTTCAAATGCCCATCGAGACTCACTCTGCATGACTTTTTTTTTCATTACTTCTCAGCCTTGCTGTTTTTTTCTAAATCATTCCACACTTCAGCTCTCACTTTACATCTAATATTGGGCCAGGATTTCAATTTGTTGTCTGACCTTTCCTCAGCTACATTCTTTTGGAAAGTGCAAACTGCATTGTGCTCGCAGGACTTTAATTCCGGGCACCGAGCTTCTGCTAACAGAAAAAGTCCATCTCAATTCATGAAACTAATACTTGCTATCAAAGTGTCAGAGTTTTTGATGCCTTGGAAATATGGCTATTATTTACAGGTATTAGATAGTGGGCAGTTCAATATCAGGCCTTGAGAGATATAATGCATCTCTGCTGCCACCACCTCACCTACTTCCCATAACAGCAATCTGACTGTCGACTGTTGTTTTCTTTGCCCGAACGTGGCTCGTCTTATAAATAAGCTTGTTAATTTTTGCCTTGCTGGTTGTGATGACGAATCACCTGCCTTGTAAACATTGTCAACAGATGGCAAAGTTATTCAAGCAAGGGCGTGCCGGGTACTTCTGGGAGGTGTAGCGGCGGAGCGGTGTCTTGGCAATGTTTTGCTGAGTGAAACGGCTTCATTCTTCCCAGCTCACTCCTAGTGTACAGCTCCATACATCATATCGACCCACCCTCCTTAGACAGATGTGTGCGGGGTGAAACGCATGCAACTATTACCTCAGACGGATCTCGTCAAAACAAATCTTTATCTGGATACGCTGCACTCTCAGAGTCTAACAGGACTCTGCTATAAACCTGACCCTCTCCTTCCCCCTGCAACGATGCGTGCACAGATTTATCCCGTTCCATTTATTTTCCGCAAGCACCCACTTGATGAAGTCATCTATTGCAATTACCGCCTTATTTGATGAAATAGCAGCAAGCATATTGTCAACAGGATGGTGATGTTTGCACTGTTTCCAACCCCATCCACTGTGCTTTTTGCTTGCTCCACCCTTGTTGAAAAGGAGAGAGATAAAAAGAGACAAATGACCTGATACTTCAACCACGTGATTATGGCTCTGGATGTGAATGGGCGCTTTGTGCTCGCTGAGATGCAATTACGCTATCTTTTGTTCCTGTTCGAGCGTCACCTTGTTCCCGCAACCAGCTGAACAGTGATGTTGTGATAGTGGAAGCTTAGAGGTGAGGGGGGGTGGCCCATATGGGGTAATTTCTTTTTATTTGTTTTTAAGCTTGGAAATCTGAGCTGCAAAAGGTGAATCAATAACACTGTTGCATTCTCTAATGTGGGGATGTTACATAAGCCCTTACTGCTTAAATAAACTTAAAATATTTTTTTTTTAAATCAACTATTTTTTTTAAACAATTAGTTTTTGTTGTCACGCAAATGGATACGTATGTATTTAGCATGCAAATTAGTGCATCATTGGTCATAACTTTGACCTCTAGATGGCAGCAAATTGTTTCCATTAAGATTCATGGTGTGTATAGTAGAATGTGTGTCAATTGGCATAAAAGCTCATCTATAGCTATTTATACATGTCTGCCTGTTTCCAACCAGCATCAATGCCCTTATGCATTTATTAAGTTGACATGGTTGTTAGGTGATGTAGCCACTAGAGGGCAGTTCTGTTGGTCTGTCGCCATTAAATGTCTCTATGGACATCCCTGGCCATCCTCTTCATGAGACTATCCTACAACAAAAGAGTCATTCAGTCAGAGGCTATACAGTTTTGCTGTAACACAGACCGCTACCAGGAGGTACTTCCTGCCCAGAGCCATCAGAGTTTAAAACAACCCCTTGAAGAATTTTTAATAGTATGAAATACAATAACACTTATTTTCCTTCTGGGATCAAAAAAGTTTTTTTTAGAAGTGAATTCTTTTAATGTTAAATGGGCTGAACTCATATAGCGCTGTTCTAGTCATACTGACCACTCGAAGTGCTTTAAACTGGAGCCCCATTCACCCATTTGCACTCACATTCATATACCAATTCGCAGATCGGTAGGCAAGTTGGGGTTAAGTGCCTTGCCTAGGGGCACATCAACATGTGACAGACAGAAGCTGGAATCAAACCTACAACCCTCCGATTACAAGTTTTTACTTCCCCCACAGTACCGATGGTATTGCGATGATAGTTGCATTTGAGTATACCCTGCTGATGAGCTAGAAAATGAACGAAATGATCACAAAAGATGGACAGAAAACTCCATCCATAAGTGTCCTTTGCTTCCTTTGTTTTTTATGCTGTGTTCACAGCCCAAACAATTTTTAAAGGCAGCTGAAGACACTCTTATTCACATGTGCTTTCCTTTTCCTTTAGGATCTACAGTATGTGTTTTAATTATCTGTATCATTTAAATAGTTGTTTTTTAGTCATGTTTTAGTTTTATGCTTTTGTCTTTGTATAGTACTCAGGGTGCTTGCGCCATCCTTGAAAGTCTTACATATGCCACACCTTGAGATATCCTTTATGCTCTACATAAAGGATATCACAAGATGAAATCCTAATTACATGATAGACTTTAAAAAAAATCAAGGAAACGCAAGGCATGAACCCCACGATCCAACACCACTGCCACGTCCTCCGTTGTAGGCCTAGCCCGAAATCCGCTAACCATAGTGTCGTGACACCATCAGCCCTCCAATCCGGCACAATTTAAGAGAATCACAAATTTATCTTGTAAAAGCAGCATGATACATATTACATATGTTGAGTTGCTAACTGCCATTAGCAGAACAATCAAATGACTAATTTCCCAGTGTTTTGTGTGTTTTTAAACACTGAAGGATAGAGATGTGTAGTGGTAAAAATCTGGCTATATGATATGTATCACGATACAGGGGAAACAATAGAATATATTGCGATACTACGAGTTAGACTATATATTGTGATTTTAAAAAAAGAATTTAACTGTAGAAAAAGTGTCACAGCATTCTAAAGACTCCAGCCTGTTTCATTCTTAACACCATTCCATTCCATCCATTTTCCATACCCGTCCATCCTATGTAGGGTTGTGGGGCAGCTGGTGCCTATCTCCAGCGGTCAAGGGGCGAGAGGCAGGGTACACCCCGGACAGGTCGCCAGTCCATCGCAGGGCAACACAGAGACATACAGGACAAACAACCATGTACGCACACACTCATACCTAAGGGCAATTTAGAGCAACCAATTCACCTAACAGTCATGTTTTTGGACTGTGGGAGGAAACCGGAGTACCCGGAGAGAACCCACGCATGCACAGGGAGAACATGCAAAGTCCATGCAGAAAGACCCCAGGCTGGGATTTGAACCCAGGACCTTCTTGCTGCAAGGCAACAGTGCTACCAACTGCGCCACTGTGCAGCCTAGTTTTATAACTAGATCTAGTTAATCCACTGGAACGAAGAAGGTGAAAACAGCCACCAACTACCAGTCATACATTTAATTTTACTTCAAAAAATACTGTCACTAAAATTCAAATTCTAATATGTCTTTTTAAAATCAATACATTGCTTTTGAATACTGGTACAATATCGTGACATAAAATATTGCGATATATCGGCATATTGATGTTTTCTTACATCCCTACTGAAGGAACAAGTTCACAAATTGAGTTTTTACAACCCTGTGTGAAACAGGATTCTTGAGATACAAACTAAGAAGTCTTAATAGCTAGTTCACAGAGGACAACAGTGTTTGATCAAGTCATTGTTGCTTTGATATTTTAAAAAGTAACAAAAAGACAATTTGTAACTACCTTCTCTTAAAAACATGTAAACCATCCACAATTTAAACTTTTTTCAAGTTACACATAAATCCCCATATTATTATATTAGTTTGTGGGTCTGTAATTAAACGAGAGTACAACAGAGTATCTTCAGTCAGAGGTTTTGTCAGAATCGCTGTGATACAGACCACTAAAGGAGGTCATTCCTGCCCACAGACATCAGCATCTACAACAACTCAGAAAACACGTGAATAATAGAACTTACAACATTTTTTTTTTCCACTGGAATTAATGAAATATTTTTGAAGGGAAAAACTCTGATTCAGGCTATAATTTGTTTTCTCCCACTCAGAATTTAATCTTAAAATATTCACTACTAACACGTGGAGATACATCGTGCATCTGTGGTGAAAGTGATAAAGGATTGCAATGTTTGGGTTTCTGATTACTGCATCAGATGCTAGCTACTCTATAGAACACATAAGAGTCTGTTTAAAGGAAGAGAAAAAGAAGGAAACAATAAAAGGCTGTCATATAAGCCAATAAGTTAGAATGTGAAAACAAGCATTCTAAGGCTCACATGGCTAACAATAACTCTGTAGATGTACATATGTAAGTTACTGTGTAGTATGTTTTTGTGTAAAAGTTCTTTCTGGTGGATGGACTTGGATATTATCTGAGAAGTGGTGTGTGACAGAGAATCAAGAAGAAAGTAGTTTGATGCAGTTAGTTTGGTTCCAAACTGTTTTTGGTTACAAATTTTTATACTTAAAAATTGGGAGCTGCATTATTTTTTTTTTACTGTTTTTGTCTATGCTTGGAAGTTCTTTTTTGATAAAATTTAAAACAAAATCAAGTTAATTAGACCACTACTAATAATAATCATCTTTGTGTCGTGAAGTAAGCCATGTAACTGTAATTTACAGTTACATGGCAACAGCAAAGCAGGAAGCATAAATGAAAGAGGTTTGATTTTCCATCTCTGAGGTGCAGATTTATTTAAAGGCACATTTTGGTGAGGATAAAGATAAGGGCTGAGTGATTCTTCTCTCAGCTGTAGAGCAAATTCCTGCAATCTGTATATTTTCAAACCGAAGCAGACTTGGAGTCAGACACGCGTTTCGAGTCTTTGAATTAGTAATGACTTTGCATGTATGGTTAGACACGGAACTTGTTTTTTTATCGTTTCATTTCAGTTCAATTTTGGTTGCCATGATTAGCGCCCTTTCATGATCACAGCAAGCTCGAGTTAAGTCGAAAAACAGCATGAAACACAGCTGAAGCAGAGTGTAACAGATAAGACACAAAGTTATTGGAGAGGAAAAAACTATCAGAGGGTTTTTTTTGTGATACAATACAAGGCCCTGTCCCCCCAGCATGAATTAGGTTATTCTATCATATGGTAACTAGAGGCTCATCCTTTCAGTCTTCCATTTCCAACAGGTTTTGCTGGTATACAGATCAGACCAGAATACTGTCAATTATTTCAAGGTAACTCAGGTTTGAGACCAGTTATTGTCTACGTACAAGCTACAAAAAAGGTAATTAAATTCAAGTTCCATGTATTTATGCTGTGTGCAAGAATTGTTTGATGGACTGTCCTTGTGTTTGATTTCTACACCCAATTAAGATCAAAATAAAAAATAAAAAAAGTGAGAAAAATGTTGGTTAATTGCAATTGCTGGTTAAATAGGTATAATTATATTTATAGGTTAGTTGCAATTTCTGTAGTCCATGTAGGCTTAAGGGGGTGGGGGTGGGGGTGGGGTGCATTGTTGCATATATCCATTGGTCATTTGATGAGAGGCCAGGTACACCCTGGACCGGTCCATCACAGGGCAACAAAGAGATATACCAGACAAACAATCATGCATGTACACACATTTTCATATCTTTAGTCTGTCGGATTGAGTATTTGGAAATAATCCACACAATCACGGGAAGCTAATGCAAACCCCATGCAAGCAGGTCCTGGCCAGGGTAGGAACCACAAATCTTTTTACTGCAAGCAAACAACTGCTCTAACCTGCAGTTAATTAATGTTATCATTAAAGTAATTAGCAATGTTTTTTTATGTTTTGCTGTCAATGTCTGTATTGTCTCTAGAGGCCAGTGGCTGTACTGGTTATGGTAAAACTGCCACCAAGCAGCGTCATTTGGCCAATGACAGTCAAAGGCTGAATTTGCTTTGAGTATGTGTACCCAGGAGTGCTGGTGATTTATTCTATTTCTTAGGAATTTAAAGAACAATTTGATTGCTTGAAGAAAACTTTCTCAAATGGCCTTAGAATATGTTGGTAACAAAACCTTGGTAAATGATAGACTGCATTAGCCCTCTATGATTATCTTTTAATAATCAAGCAACAGTAAAGCTGATTTAGCAAATGATACATATTATGTTTGGGTTGGTCAAGCTGCTTTGCTTTTAAAGCCCTATAGAAGCTGTAGGCTGCATCTTTATAAGCTTGATCTAGCCAAGAATAATTTTAGAACCTGTTAAGGACCAGATAAAAAAAAAAAACTTGAACTGGGGCTAAGTACCTTTGTTTTATTTGTAGACAAATGTACTTCAGAAACCACTCTACACCAAAATAATGCAAAACTCCTGTAAAGCTTTAGGAACTACCTTCTCGTTCTTACTGATTGAGCAGCGGAAAAAGGATTGCTTTCCCAGTAATCTGCTGCAGCAGTAGAGAGCATATGGTTAATGATCTGATTAAAAATAAGCCGGTAACTAAGAGGCTGGCGCCAGAGACTGAAAAGGAGACCAGTAGCTGGCTTCGGGATGGGTATAGCCTCCTGCGACAAGGAAGTAGCCACTGCTGGGTGTCTTTATTTTGGCCCTAATACCACACCATAGAACAAAACATTTTCTAAAGATTTTGTTCTTTTCTGAGCAGAACACCTTCTTCCAAATGTTTGTTGTGTACCCTACATGTCTTGTGGCAAATTTAATCTAATAAATGTCAAAATGTGGAAACCAGGTTGTCATTTATGTCTTCGTTTTATTTGGGGGGGTTAAATTCTGCACAGTTTTGTACCTGTCCAAGTGAAGCACAATGAAGTTTTGCTTCTGTAACATGAAAAAAATGTGAAAAAGTGTAAGTGGTGTGAATACTTTCACATCCCACTGCAAGTGCTGTACAAATGCTGCATTTAAAGCAAAGCAGAAAGCAAGAACTGATGTTGCAAAACAGGCAATTATTACCACAGCACTCTGATATATATAAACCCTATGATAATGGATTTGAGCTCTGCAGCTGGAGTGAAAGTTTGGAAGAGAGACACAGCTTAGCTCTCAAGTTCAGGTTATTTTAAGACATAAGAGACCTCTTTTTCAAAGGAGTTAATAAATGAGAAGGAAAGGGTTGGGTCCTGAGGAAAAGGATGATTAGGTATTCATTAATTATCCTTTTTGTATTTTTTGACAGCATAAGAAGTAAGGCCTCGACTTGCTTCACTTCTACCTACTTGCAGATGTGGATCTCTTTTCGCCCAGTTCGTATGAACATTTGATCGTTCAGTACTTCTGAAGGAGCCTTGCCACATTTCATTACTTTGCCTTGCTGTGAAAAGCAGCGTAAACACCACAGCATGAATGATAATTAGATCTCACCAGCAAAGTTCAGTTTGATCGTGACTTGCCACAGAACACAGCCAGGAACCTGAAGGGTTAACAAATCTCTTCGAATATTTCCGGACAGAATATATAGTGAAGATGTATCCATCATAAAATTCATTCTGTCATCCAGCTCATCGGTTTCTATGATTCCTCTTCAAAGGTGATGATGAAAGGTCTTGATAAAAGCAGCCATAAATAGAAAGCACTTTTGAAATCCGCTCTCTGGGGACTGTCAAATTTCTGCCAAAGACACCTATCAGGTCCACGAGGAAGACTGTGAAGTGCAGTCCTCAGCTGTAGATCCAACAGCCTCAGTTTAAATTATCACTAGTACATATGGAGATACAAAAACATTCTATGGTTTCTATGATTTTAACCTTTTCTGGTTTAGATCAGGTTACAAAACTATGTTTGTTTGCAACATGTCAGAACAATATGAGGGAAGTCAGAAGTTTCCATACTCTAAAATTACTGTTAAAGGTTAAAAGCATGTTTATTAAGAATCATATACAAACTGAGCAAACAGTGTGAGAAGGCTCTGTCAGAGTGTCAGCTCTGATTTACAGAGTTAAAAAACACGTCTATTATACCCAAGGACATACAATTTGCAAAATCATTTACAAGATAGACTCAGAGAACTAGCTTCTCAACAAGTACTCACTTCTGTTCATTATTCATTGAAGCTGCAGCAATCAGCTCTGGCAGCTGACCTTCAAAGTGACAAAACAAAGGACCCTATATTACACCCAGAGCTCATAAGCATAATTGAAATAAAGACTTAGCATAAACCATAAGTTCAAACAGTCACTAGACTTCAGAAATAAAAGTTCAACACAGTCACAAGGCATTGGCAGAAGAAATAAAATGTCCCATTGTATGCTTCCTTGTGTGACATCATAGAGATATCAGAAGAACAGACCTCCACTGATGCATTCCTTGATTGAATTTCCAGATGCCTGAAGGTGCCATGTTCGGCTGGTCAAGCAAATATATGCGAGTATAAAGACCATGAGAATGTTCAGCCATCATACTGTCATACAGGTTCTATGTCTAGAGATTACCTTGTTTTGGTCCAAAATGTGCAAATAGAAGATCCCAGCTGATGTTTTTGATAACTATCCACAGTAAAAGGAGTCCTAATCTGACATGGGGTGAAAGGGCACTAAGAGAGGAGGAAGGCATTACTCTAAAAGCAGCATAAAATTATTGGCCAAAGAATTAATTAGCAAATGTGGTCAGGGACAAAGACCTTCATAAAAAAAAAAAAAGTCCTGTGGGCTGATGAAAGTGAAATTGCAATGTTCGGCCATAATGTCCATCGTAACACTTGGAAAATAAAAGGGGTATCCTTGCCACTCTGAGAACCTCTGTCTCCACTTTGAATCACGGGGGGATGGGGGGACAGTAACATCGTGTGTTAGCATGTTTTGGGGCAAGAATACCTGGTGTACTTCACAGTATAGATATAATCCTATGGAAAGAACATTACTTGGAAATATTGAAGAAGCATTTCAAAACACCCAACTGTAAAATGACTTATGCATGTTAAAGTCAATGTCAAAGTTCTGATCTCAGTTGGTGGACTACATACCTGACCCAGTTCCACCCAGAGGTTGGGCCACAATTTTTGTTGTCAGTCATTTTGACTGACGGGGTCAAAGAAATCCAGTCATAATCTATTTTTACCCATCAGTTCTTAAAATGATAATAATAACATATTAATTAGTATTTAATTTTCATTCATTTTGATAAAAAATTAAATCCAAATAAACTAAACAGAGAATCCACATTGTGCCATCACACATCACGTAGATTAATAGGATACATGTATCAATTATGAACATTTCACCTGCTGTGGCCTGAACACTCTGTGTGGAGCTGACCTGCGCTCCTGCTATCCCATAATGGAGGCTGAATCCGTGCTCTGGTGCCACACTGGAGACTGGAATTATGAGTGCCACTTCAGCCAAAGTTTTGAAATCAGGGAACATTTGTCAAATTGAAGTGATCAGTGACCAAGTGAAGTTATCTGTGGCTAAAATGTAGCTCACCACCACCAGTGTGTGAATGTGTGCCTGAATGGGTGAATGACTGAATGTAGTGTGAAACCCTTTGGGGTCCTCAGGGACTAAATAAGGCACTATACAAGTACAGGCCATTTACCAACAGAATTAGCCAAGACTCTGAACGAGGGCTTTTCTGATCGCTTCAGCGGTTAAGCTGCAATTATCTGTCACCGCTGGTTTGGGTTCAGTGCAGTCACAGATGCGCTCCAAAGCCGCCACAACTCTTCAACTCGCTGTCAGTTCCCGGATAGCAAGATGCATTGGGTACGGTGTACAGGTCCAGGGGTGTCAATTGCAATATGTCAAAATGACGTTGGCCTTCAGATTTGTCTGTCACTATTTAAAATAACTGGTCAAATATGGGAAATATTCGGTTAAAGCCACCACTGGTTCCACCAGTTCTGTCAGGAGGAATAGGCCACGATTCCAGCAAACTATTGTGAGAAGCTTGTGGAAGGAAACCCAACAAGTCAAACATTTAAACAGCAACTTTTCCAAACGCTAAAGAAATGTATGCAAAATTCTGAATTTTATATCCCTCTTATTGCTTTAGCGGTCCAAAATGACTTAAAAAATGAACGTTTAGTCTAATAAAATATCAGACAGTGATGAGGGAAAAAAGTAATGTCTTTTTATACACTGTATGCAAACATCTGGTTTGAACTGTAACTGATGCTGACTGCATGGGTAGATTGCTTGCTGCAGACAGTTCAAAGGAAAGCAGAACCTTGTTCATACAGCATCTTGGGTTTTAAAGGTATAATGCCTCAGTTTCTAACATCCATACTAATTCACTTTACTCCCACTCAGCTACAGTAACTGTTGAATAACATTCTCAGTGGAATAATGTCTGAGGGAAAGATACAAGCTATAGCTGGAACATCCACCCACCCACCCGCAGTTTTGTCCACTATATGGTGACTCAGCCACAGAGCTGGTAGAAACTCTCAGCTCCATACGGGAGCAATAAATAAACACCAGCCGGGTAGAACATTCATAAGTATCATATGCCTTTGTTGCTGTTGCAGAGATTAGATGCAAAAACTGGAAAGTTAAGCACTAATATTAGTTTTTTTGTGTGTTTTTGTTCCTGATTTATGTAGACACCTGAGATTAAGTAGTGGCTTGTCTCTCTGCTGTTTGCAAAGCAGCCAATACAGGAGCGTCTTCATTTCATTCGGCAATGATGGGCAGACTGCAGGTCAATCGAGAAAATTCTAGTTAGGAACTAACCATTGTTCTGTCGTTAAAGAACTAAAGTGACTGAAAGGTCCAACTATATCAAATTGGGATTCTACTACTTTTAGTTATTGAATCTGTTGTTTATTAACCTATAAAAGATACACTATAATACCAAAGGTTTTTGCTCTTCTGCCTTCACATCAATATGTACTTGAGTGACATCCTCTTTTGAATGTTGTATCTTTAACTTTCTTATGGCTCAACTGCAAGCAATTCTCTTTTGGTTTTTCTTTCAGTAATACCTTTCTTCTTACCACTCTTCTCTAAAGGCCAGACTTGTAGCTTGTCCTACAGCTCTGACTGATATTCTCCCTGTCCAGCCATCTATGAATACTTTTGCAGGGCACTGTATAACAATACTGGTTCAGAACTTCTCATCACAGTTTAAGAATTATAGGACACAATGAATTAAAGGTGCATTAAAAAGCGGAAAGAGTCTGTTTTCACAATCCACTCTTGTAAAACACAGCTTCATTGGTTAGAATATATTGTTTCCTCTGCATAAAGTGTTGACTCGTTCAATGCAAACTGGAAAGTGGAGGCAGATGGAGTTGGACGAGCTTGCTTAACAACCCTATTATTATCATTTCTTTCACTGTGGGCTTTAAGCGAGAATCTGGAAGTGGAATCACAAATAGCACAAGGGAGAGAAAGAGAAAAAACACTCAAAAAACAACTGGCTTTGAAATAATTACCAGACTAGAAGGGCTACGGCAAATTTAGGAATCATTTCTCCCATCTTGAAAAGAAAACAAACATCAAACCGGGCCGCCATTGCCGTGCCTCGCTCTCAGTCTTATCTAATGCTGCCTTATAAGGGACCACTTGGTGGGCATGTAATTAATTTCATTTTTCAAAGAGCGATGAACTCATTGTTGAAGAAAAAAGTCTGGAAGTCACTGTGATAAATATAAGTTATTTGTTGGAGAACTAAAAGTAAACAAAGCAGCTGCTGTGGTGTTTACATATAGTTGAAATTATATGAAAATTTATTTCAGTTTAAGCTTCTATCTTAGTGATTTTCTGTTTACATTTTTTAAATCCAAGCTTTTAGATAAGGCAGATAAAGAGCTTCAGGCTCTTCTCCTATTAAGGTTTTTCTTCAAAGCATTTATCAACAATTTACTGCAGTATTTCAGGTTCTAGCATGGACAGGCCAGAAAAACTGCAGGATTTATGTGAAAATAGAGCAAACAAATTTAAAGAATTAAAGCTGTAAGCAGCCTCGAACTGCCTTTGCTCCAGCCTGTGGGCGTTAGTGCCGCCAGCTTAACGCTTCCCCTGACCCCACTGATCAATTCTGCATAACAACGTGTGTAAATGGCACAAAATTGCCAAGATGGGTCACTTTCTGAGAGGTTTGGACCATGGCTCCAAGATAATGTCTTTGTAGGTCTTGAGACACTACCTTTGTGTACCAAATTTCATAATCCTAGTTGGAAGCATGGTTTGGGGCTGATTGTTTCATTGCTTCTAGAGGATATGGTGCAGACATTAGTCCACGCAGGGTCAGAGTTGTACCAGACTTCCTGTGTCATCACAGACCAGCACTCAACAAATTCCTAGGGTCATTTGCTGACTTTACCTCCTGGCATTAGACATCCTCAAGATCAGGACGTCTAATTTTTTACTTTGAAAGGTCCATTCATAACCCCCTTTACCTAATCTCCATCTAGCTGTGCCCTGTGACAGCAAACAAGTTGGTGTAACTTGGTGTAGAGTACTGAGCGTTTTCTAAAGAAGGTGCGACTGTGGCAGCATGACGAAGCCTGATATCACGCCATGGCCAAATGTTTGGGTCCAATTATCTGATTCAACATGATGGACAGTAATCCAGCCAATAACAGATATCTTTGCAAATATATAAGTTCATTAGTATGAAATATTTGTTTCCTTTTCCTTTAAAATGTATTTATTGATATAAAACATTATTTAACTGTACATTTTTTCAACAACATGCTAAGGCAAGGGTTGGAGTTGCAGGACTTTTGTTAAGCTCTGGTTACTCTACAGGATCAAATTGAGCGGAACAATTTCATGATGTCATTTAGAGTCTTTTGGATGATATTATAGAAATGATCCCATGCCCAGCTCTCAAGACTTTAGTGCTGTCTGACATAACCATTGGAGTTTTTGCCTATATGTTTTCATGTCATCCAGCACAAGTCAGAGGAGAATGGCAAAATAATTGAACCAGTTAAAGAGAGAATGATGTAAACATGGTCTGTGTTAACTATGAAACCTTTGACTGTTTTTATATCTAACCTCCAACCGGGTCTTGTCTGTGTTCCCCTGGGAAGCTTTACACCTTGGATTTAGAAAACATATGATGAGCATCTGGATAAAGCCCTACACAAAATCCAACAGGCGTTAAAGACCCACTCCAATAAAAAATAGTGTTTTTCGTGTTAACATCTTTTGGCATTTTTTTCTGATGCCAGAGGACATATCTTTAGAAAATTAAACTCAAAATTCCATTTCTGCTTTCAAATCGCTGTGAATAAGTAGCAAACACTAAAGGCCTTCTAAAACAAACTGTGTTTGTGACGTAGCAACCGCCTTGGGCGGGCTACAAGCTTCTGCTCCTGCTCTGCTCCTCCCGCTTAGGTTCTGAGGAGTAGAGAAGACGATGGCGGATCAACACCTGTGTGTGCTGTAGCGGGTTGCAATGCTAAGAAGAATGATATTATTAGCTTTCATACTTTACCAAAACCATCTGCGGTGAGAGAGAAATGGATTAAGTTTCTTGGTCACAGCAAGATTAAAAACCGCACATCGGTTTGGAGTCAACATTTCAGAGAAGACTGTTTCACCAACTGGCAGGAACAAAATGGGCCTGTATCTTTACCGGTAAGATTATTTTTCCGCCCACTACACAAAGCCGAACTGCTAATGAGCTACGGATGCTCTTCTGAAGCTATGTCCTAGAAAACGGCACAGGTTTTGTGATTTTGGCTAAAAACAGCATAATCATAATTTAAAGACCACTGACAAAGCTTTAAAATAACTGAAAAAGATTATCAGAGTGGGTCTTTTAATTCAATAAGAGGATAAAATGACTGTAACCCATCCTCGCCATTCTCCTCTGAGTTGTGCTGGATGACATGAAAAACATATCAGCAATAACTGATAAAGGATTCCCATCAATTTAAATAGCTAGAGTAACCAGAGCTGGACAAAGTTCCTGCAACTCTGACCCTTGACTTAGCATGTTGTTGCTAGCTACACAGGCTGATCACAGTGAGTGAGAACGAGCATCCAAGAATACAGATGTTTAAGCATCAGCCAATGAGTGTTCAGGTCCAACCCTCTGACCCTGAGTGGCAGAAGAACTCATTCCGTTAACAAGTGCAATTATGAAATAAATAAGCCTTTGGGAAAAACACCATGATGGTAAATAAAAAAAAATGGCTAAAAAATATGATTAGGAAAAAATTACAGTTACACATTGTTTTATATTTTAAAGAAAAATGAAAAAATATTTTAATGAGCTTAGAATTTTTAATGAATTCAGTTTTTTTTTACAATTTCCTTGGCACATTAAATGTTTGTCTATTATTCATGGTGATATTTATTTAATAATTTATTTAATTTTGAGCATTTCGACGTGTCATATATTTACATCTTTTAGCTATTCGCAGGTGATTGTTGTCCCTAGCCCCCACGAATCCCAGGGGTCTACTGTAATTGTGTGGTAAGTTGAACGTATTTTTTCTGAAACGACTAAAGTCATTTATTTCAGCCCTCAGTTGGAGAGTTTATTGTGTGGTCATTAGGTACCCCTGACATCAAGAAAGTTTAACGGGAAAAAATCACAGTAACATATCTACCTGAGGCAAATAGGCTGTCGTAACTACAGCTTGCTTTACTGTTGATTACATGACATAGAAATTATATAGACTTGAGTCCTGGAGCAGGAGTCTAGGTGAAGTGTTGAGTTTTCGTGTTTGTGATTAAGTGCCTCCATCTCTGGGTTTCACGTACACATATTCTCTGCATCAGAGTCTTACTAGTCATAATAACATTGTAATGCCACAACTTATATAGCAAATATACAAATTCTCACACAAAATATCAGTTCAATGGAAATATTTATTTATCCTTGAATGGTTTAAATAAAAAAGACAAGAAGAAAAATCTGAGCAGTTTCAGTGATGCAAATCCAGCCATGTCCTCCATTCTAGCTGGACTGCCTTTTCTCATATGGAGGCACTATGTCTACAAGCCAGAGGAGGCGTATCGTATTTCATTTTGACTTATGTGCCATTTGCAGGATTGAGCTTATTCTCTCCACAGACGGGTCACCCAGGTGTCTGGCTGTTTTTTATTGTTCGCTCTCTGCTGTCTATCAACGTACAGTTGCAGCTGTACCGCCCGAATAAGTATCAGTGAACGCTGCTTGAAACAATGCCAATATAGGGAATTATTCATCTTCCAGCTGCCCCCCTTCGCTCTCTTCGACCGTCACCACGTTGTGTTGCTGCTGCTGGAGGAGGCGTCTTTTCGAGTCAAATTTCCAGACCACTCTGAATAAACGGTGCGTCTGATGAGAAGCGATAACAGTCCAAACTGTGGTTGTGACATTTCTGATTCAATATCTACAGAAATGACATTTGTGCGCTGCTGATGGATCCACATGTGGCTGTTCTGTTCCTACCTCTTGATGACATCTCTGACCCAGGTAGTGACCTGCTGTGACAGTTGTCATCTTTTTAATCCTCTGTTCCTGTGTTTGTAGTCCTTGGCAGGTGGTTTCCACGTTTTTGGTCTTTTTTTTCCTTCAGGGCTGCTGCCTTTGATGGATGGAATTTGTCATTCTGATGTTTAGCCAATATCAGTCAGGAGCAAGAGCCCATCCCTGTCACACAGCTACTAAATATGCAGCATACATGTCTTTATGCGGGGAAAGAAATTTGACCAGCAGGTGGAAACCCGATGTAGCACAATAGAACATTCAAATTCTAAAATGTCAGGCTAGAGCTAAGGCAGAAGCCAGAAACCACCTTGCTGTGAGAGGTCACGACTAATCACTTCCGGAGGATAATCACGAAATGTTCCACATTCCCTAATTTTTTAATTAATCAATGGAGCTCAAGCATTTTTGCTGGGATGTCTATATGATTGTTTTTAGGATAGCTCATAAATGTAGGTTTGTGGAAATTAACCCAAAACAAAGGAACATAATTGAGAAGTTAAAGTTCTGGTTAAAAAAAAAGTACACCCTCTTTCAGTTTAGGCATCTGCTTTAAAGACATAATGCAAATGATCTGGTCTTCTCCAGATTTAATAATTATTTAGTATGTACCTTCAGGCATATTATACTAACCAAAAAATAAAAACTGTGAGTAAAAATAAAAAAGCAGTACAATAATTTAGAGTGGTGATAACTTCTAACTGCATTGGCTAGACCGATAGAAGCTGCTGGTTTCACAGTTTGTTGGTCAGTAGTATGTAAATGTAGGCTAACACAATGCCAAGAAGGAAAGCAATGCCAATAAACTTCATAAAACAATAGCTATCAATTTGGGAAGGGTTATAAATCCATTTTCAAGCTATTTAACCTATTCTAAGTCATTCTACAGTGAGAATGACTATTAACTATTGGGAAACATTTGTGACAGCCAATATTCCCTGGAGTCTACATTTCAGTAAATTAACCCCAAGGTCAGGTTGTGCAAAGCAAAGAGAAGTAAAAAAGAGCTCCATCTCAGACTTTGCAGGGATGTTAAATGCTAAAGTTCATCATGTCACAACAGAAAATGACAAAAGATAGCCTCTTCTCTCTAAAAAGAAGTATGACAGCACAGACACAAACAAACCTCCACAACCAAAAATCCTCAAATCTGGTCATTGAGCAAGCATGGATCGTTGGTCAGTGTCCAGGTCGAGATCCAGCCTTTCCGATAGGCAGTAGAAATCCATAATGGCCAAGGCAAGGCAGAAATAATTCCGGGCAAGGCAGGAATCCTGGAATTCTACAAAGACAAAGTTTTTGATCATCTGCTGGGGAAGCAGAGAATGAGGAGGGCTTAAACAGTGAGGAGCAGAGGTGAATGCAGAGATGTAATCAGGCGAGACACGTGAGCTGAATGACACTGATTACACAGGTATAAGTTTATTGTTGTATTATTCCTTGTTATTATGTGTGAGTTTTTTATATTGCTGTATTTAATATACAGCACTTCGGTCATCTTCCTCTGTTTTAAGTGCTTTATAAATAAAGTTGGCTTGGCTTGGCTTGGCTTGGCTTGGCTTGGCTTGGCTTGGCTTGGCTTGGCTTGGCTTGGCTTGGCTTGGCTTGGCTTGGCTAAGAACAGCATAAACATGGCATGAAAAACATGATTCATTACAGCGTAGAGGACTTCGAGGAGAACAGGTCCTGCAGTGTACCCTGATCTTGAAGGAAAACCAAACAACTAGATCAACAAATACTGTTTAATGTTTCTATGAACATTTTATTTTCAAGATTGACTAAAGAAAGAACTGCAGTGTAATCAGTACCTGCCTACATATGTTGGAGGTGAAGTCATGTGGCTGTAAAAACATCCCCAACCATCACCTCAACATCTGGCTGTGCTATAGCTAACATCCCAGGTTTGGTCTCGTCTATTCAGACAACAGTATTCCAGAAGTTGTTTAACTGATTTATATGCAATATACAGATTTCCTATAAGTTGTGCTGCCATACTTCTTTTTAGAGAGAAGAGGCTATCTTTTGTCATTTTCTAGTTGTGCTGTGATGAACTTTAGCATTTAACATACCTGCAGAGTCTGAGATGGAGCTCTTTTTTATTTCTCTTTGCATTGCACAGCCTGACCTTGGGGTTAATTTACTGAAATGTAGACTCCAGGGAAGATTGGCTGTCACAAATGCTTCCCAATGGTTAATAGTCGTTCTCACTGTAGAATGATTTAGAATGACTTCAATAGCTTGAAAAATGGATTTATAACCTTTCCCAAATTGATAGACAATTGCTTTTTGAAGAATATTGCTAATGGTCTTCCTTTTTGGCATCGTGTTAACCTACGATTAAACCCTCCCGACGAACAAACGGTGAAACCAGTGGCTTCTATTGGTTCTGCCAATGCAGTTAGGAGTTACCACCACTTTAAATTATACAAAAGCAACAAATGTGTACTTTCTTTTTCTTATCTGTGACTCCAGGCACACCGAGTGGGCCTGGGGGCTGGACCTGCCCATTCAGGTATTGGATCTGCTCAGTAAAGATTACAACACCTGTGTTCATGAATTAATGTTACAGAATATTTCAATGTTATGTCAATTGATTGATTAAGTAATTATGAGTAAAGGCATCTGCGGAGTATGGCATCTTTATTAGAGTCAATGAAGATATAACATCAGGAGACTGAAGTGCGAGAGAGTTTGAGTGTTGGCCCAGACAGGCTCATGTTTAAGACTGGCCATAATAAGATATGAAAAATGCAGATGAAGACTCCAGCCTCATTCCTTTGAAGGGAAGAAGACATTTCTTTCCACAACACTGAACACATTCTTCAACAGGTTCAGTTCAGGAACTAGCTCAGCATCCTCCTCCCCTGTCCCCAGCCAAACAGACATCCCACCCTCCTCTGACCAACAGCTCTGTCACACCTCGGATGTTTTATCCTTCACTTCACTCATGGACTCTTCTGATTCCACAAGTTTGTCTTCAACCAAGTCAGGAGATGCTGCTACCTCCTTTGCCTCCCTTTCCCACTCGTCTGTCTCTAAAAGTCCGGTGAGGAGGCAGATGGAGAGGCCTGTGCAGAACAGCTCTGTGGGATTCTGCCTCACCTCTTCAACCTTAGCATGACCCAGGAGAAGGTTCCAGTGTTGTGGAAGACATCATGCCTTGTTCCATTACCAAAAACTCACCCATCAGTCATCAATGACTATGGACCTGTTGCACTGACATCTCACATCATGAGAGACTCCTGTTGGCCCCCTGAGTAACTAAACTAGAACAAATCAGGACTCGCTGCAGTTTGCTCATCGCCATGGAGTTGGAGATGCCATCATCCACCTGCTTCAACCAACCCACTCTCATCTGGAAAAAGCAGGCAGCCCGGTGAGGATCATGCTCTTTGATTTATCCAGTGCGTTTACCACAATTCTGCCTGATTTGCCTTGTCAGAAACTCCTGAAGACACAGGTGGAGCGCTCAATTGCCTGGATCAATGAGTACATGACAAACAGACCACAGTTTGTGAGATTGAATGATTGTGTGGCAAACCAGGTGGTCGGCAGCACAGGAGCACCACAGGGGACTGTACTCTCACCATTCCTTTTCACTCTGTACACCTTAGACTTCCAGAACAAATCAGAGACCTGTCATCTGCAGAAATACTCAGATGACTCTGCAATTGTCGGTTGTATCGGTGTGGAAACAATCGTCTTACCTTGAATGTGAACAAAACAAAGGAGATGATTGTAGGTTTCAGAAGAAATAGAGATAAGTCAAACAATGTTTCCATCATGGGAGAATAAGTGGGGGTGGTTGAGGAGTATAAATACCTCAGTTCACCTGGACAACAGACTGGACTGGAGACTGAACAGTAAAGCAGTCTACAAGAAGGGACAGAGCAAAATGTACTTCTTGAGGAAGCTTAAGTCCTTCTAGGTTTGCAGCAAGGTGTTGCAAATCTTCTACAAGTCTGTTGTTATGGAGAGTGTAATCTCCTCAGCCATCATCTGTTGGGGTAGCAGCATAGGAACCAGGGACTTAAAAAGGCTAAACAACCTGATTAAGAAGGCTGGTTCTGTTCTTGGCACTACTGTGGAACCTCTGGAGATGATCATGCAAAGAAGAATTTTTCATTAAAGAAATGATGGACAACTCTGAGCATCCTCTTTATGAGACTATCCTACAACAACAGTGTATTCAGTCAGAGGTTTCTTCAGTTTTGCTGCAACACAGACCACTACACGAAACCCTTCCTGCCCATGACCATCATAATCAACAAAACTCCTTAAAGAATGAATTGTATGAGCTACAGCAACACTTATTTTCCCTCTGGGAAAAATAAACTATTTTTGAATTGTATTGTAATTAACTGGGACTTTTGAAGGCAATAAAGAAGATAGTTTGATAAGGTTGTATACCAAAATTGTCATGGTTTTTCTAAAATGCCTGACTCACATGCATGAAACTCCCAAGACAAATCAGATTTCAAAACTTTATTGAAGGAGGTAATGAGGAGAGATCTGCTGGGTACCGGGAGCTGGAACTCTGTAAAAGGAGGAGATGATGAGTGGAAATTTGAGTACTGGGATTCTGTCCAAATAGATAATGCTTGCTGGAGGTGATGGTTAGAAATGCCATGGAGGAGTCGTGGAATCTGGGAGATGATCTGTGTGGTGGTTGACCAGGAGGTGGGGATGGTGATCCAAAAACTGATGGTAAGGTGTAAGGTGAGTATTACTCTGATTTTCAGAATGGATGAAGCTGAAAGTGGTCTTACTGGTAGTCATTGGAGGGCAAACAGGAGGCACATAATTGGAGAAGATGGCTTGAAGTCCATTTGAGTGGGCGGAGGATGAACCGGAGGATGAAGAATACTAGCAAACTGAGGACCAGTCATGGTAATTGAACCTGGGTGAGACTTGAACGGAGCTGCAAAGGATTCTTAAAGGGTGGATGACAACAGGGAGGAAACCTGCAGGGAAACTGAGGAAGGTGAGTAACTTGAGAGTAATTTCTTCAAAAGGTAAGTTACTCAGGAACACAATGCCTTGGTGTACCAGGTATAGTTAACACGAGGACTGGCTGCTAGTTCCCTTTATCCTTCGCTGCACCCTCCAGTGGAAAACCTGCGGAATGATGTTAGAACAAAAACCACCAAACAAACCAAAAACCTAGTATTCCAATCCGCTAGGAAAAAGGAGTCTTGGTGGATGTAGGCGCTATAAGAGGTGCTGCTGTTTGACTACAGTTGTGGATGAATCTTCTGTAAAAATGGGCAAATCTAGGGTGTCACGTTGCGCAGTGGGTTAAGAAAGGCACCCCATGTTCAGAGGCCTTAGTCCTCGACGCGGATGTTCTGGGTTTGATTCCGGCCCAGGGACATTTGCCGAATGTCTCTTCCCCTGCTTCTCTCCCCTTTCCCCCTGTCCACCTTCAATAAAGGCCACTGTGCAAACAAAAACCTTTCAAAAAAAGGGCAAATCTGAGGAATCTTTGAAGCTGTTTGTGGTTGGTTGAAGTGGGCCTGTCCAGAACTGCGGAAATCTTGCTGGGATCTGTGCGCACCTATCTGCTCTCAAAGTTGTATCCCAAAAAAGTTATGGAGTTCTTGTTGAACTCACATATTTCCGCTTTTACGTATAATTTATCTTCCAGGAGGCATTGCAGGACTAGGCGGACATGTTGCTGATGCTCGGAAATGGATATGGAGCAGATGAGAATGTCGTCCAGGAAAAGCAAATACATTTATGGAATCTCGGAGTACATCATTTACTAATGCTTGGAAAACAAGGTACTAAAAATGGTACTGTACTAAAAATGTCCAAGTGGAGACTTGAATGTGGTCTTTCACTCATCTCCTTGGCGTATATAGACAAGATGGTTGGCACTGCGAGATCCAGTTTTGAAAAAATGGTTGCACCTTGTAAAGATTCAAAAGCTGAAGCAATCAGAAGTAAGAGATATTTGTTCTTTATGGAAATCTGGTTTAGTCCTCTATAATCTATGCATAGTCAGAGGGATTCATCCTTTTTAGGGTGCATTAACACCACACCTGTTTAGTCAGCTTAAATCGAACTCTAGTTCGTTTGCCCAGAAAGTCTGGTTCGTTTGGGGAGGTGTGAATTTGGACTAAAACCAACTCTAGTCCATATAGAAACGTAGGTCTCGGTTCGATTGAAACTAACTCTGCTGCGGTTCAATTGCATATGTGAATGGCAACCGGACCAAAACTGCAACAAAAGCAGGAAGCGGACTATTGTGCCGGGCATTCTGCATAAATAAAATCTAAACAACCGCGATGCTGGATAGATAGATGCTGGAACTTGTACATATCTAGATCGACGTTTGTATAAGAAGGACATCTGTGCTGTGAAGTTCTACGCACTCCTATACATTGCATGCCGCCTCATAAGAAGCCCTCTCAGCCGCCTCGTGTAAAAAACACCATTCTACATAGTCCTCTGCCTCTTCTATGTTCATCCTGACCCCATTGCTGCAGTGTTTTATCTTGGACTTTTGCCAAACACAACAGAGCAATCCTAAAACCGCTACAATCTGGTGCCACTCCATGTTTTTTTTTCTTTTCACTGTACGGGAAGTGTCCCCCGCCGCACCAAGAAGTGCAGCACCACCACATCGCCACCACAGGCGGGGAGGTAAACATGTTTCTCAAAAGCTTTGTTACGTTTGACAAAAAGAGCAGTGTGAATGCAAACCGCACCAGCTAAAAACAGCAACAATGTTGCAATTTTGGTCCCCAATCGAACCGAGTCTACTGGACTGTCAGGTGTGATTACAGCCTTAATTACAAAAAAACCACTGCCAGTGGTAAAGAGGATTTACTCATTATGCCAGCCGCCAGGGATTGTTTTGTGCTAACTATTTTACTGGAGTACACAGGCCTGTCACAATAAACAACAATTGATTGCATGATAAATTCAAATGAGTTCAATAATTTTTCCAGCCACAATAAATTCCATTTGCGCGCTTATTTTCCGCACATCTCCCTATTCCTACTAAAGAGACTGGATGAAAAAAGACATTTATCCATATATTCATAGTGGCTGAGTGTTTTGTTGTTAGTTTGCTCTTTTTGTTTGAAAAACTCCTGATAGTTTTGTCTGTTTTTTCTTGTCTAAGCAAAGTGATTAGTATGTATTTGAAGGACAATTTTGTTTACATAGTCAATTTTTTAATATTTTGTTGTTTTGATCTGTTTGTTAATTTGTTTTGGATAAGAAAAATGTCTTCCAGTTGCAGTGGTAAATGTTATTTAGAAAATAAGGTTAATTAATCATTCAGGGGGTGTACATGGATTATTATTACATTAGTTAAAAATGGTCTCAAAACAACAATAATTGCACAACTGCAAGTCAATAACTCGAATATCCTGGGATTCTTTAAAAAGAAATCTTTTAAACAGATTGGAATGTATGTGTGATTGAATTGAAATGACTTCTTGCAAAGTGCCTTGAGATGACTTCTGTTGTTAATAGGTGGTATATAAATAAACTGATTTGAATTAATTATCGTTTATCGCAATAATTTCTGGGGCAACCCAGTAATTCATCCAGCAAAAAAGCTTATCTTGACAGGCCTAGGAGTACATTCATTGGACGCTTGTGGACGTAAAACGACAGCTTTGTTCTAGATGGCTCGATTCTGTCAATTATATGTGGCTTCGAACAGGGAGTTGAAAATTATCTTGCTTTCTAAGTGGTTTGACAAAAGCAATTACTGTGTCTAAATTTATTGTTGTAACCTTGAATGGCATACACCATTGTAATCTCAAGAATCCTTGCTTTCCAATGGTGTTTAGTATGTATATGTGTTTAGTATGTATATAGGCAGATTTGACCCACAAGTATGTAAAGTCCAGCAAACGGGACATAAAAATGCTAAGGGGTTAAACTGTTAGACTGTGTACTGGCCCCCCCAGCTAAATTCCTCTGATGCCAGGTCTGTGTGACACTCTCGGAGTTGAGGCCCCTAGAATCCAATTGGGGGATAATTTCAACACTCCTCTTCAGTCTGTCTCTCCACATGACCACACAATCCTTTATTCATTCAATAAACTAAATTATTTTGAAAGTTTACTCTTGCGATGTGGCAGAATTTCTGGGTCCCTCTAGTGGTTCATTACACACATGACCTCTGTATACCAAAATATTAATAAATCTGAGGTATGATTATCACTGGCTCATGAAACATGATACTGATCCAAAACAGCTCCATAAGAATGGGGAAACAAGAAAAGAATCAAGGTGCTGTAGTGGTCCAATCATTGTCCAGAACTCAACCCTATGGAAATGCCACACTGGAACCTTAAGAGTAGTGTGCAGTCCGTTCAGTTTGTGGAAAATGAACCCCAACATAGCCAAAGGTGCATCTAATAAATACTAACTTGAAGGGTGTGAATATTTATGCGATCACTTATTTTATGTAAAATCTTTTTGTAGAAATCAGTTTTCTATCTGAAATTAAAGGGTTATGTAAATAATTTTGTCAAAAAAGCCCAATTTTGTTTATCATAATTGATTTGTTTAAACAATAAAATATCCAAGGGGGGTAATAACTTTTTTAGGCACTGTAAACTCAAAATTGATCTCAGCAGACATAGCCTAAAGCCTAGTTTATATTTTTCTATCAGCAAGTTTGCACTTATGCACACACATTGATGGAGACGTTTTCCTTTGGTACTTCTCCGTTGGTGTGTCAGTGTTGCAAAGCCTTTCTTCACCAGGACAGCAGGGGGTGTAAACCTTTTCTTGCGGGTCTACCTACCATTGCAGTGACATCTCTGGTCGACGACAGTTTATTTAATTCAGCTTGTAAACGCACATCCACTCAAGGAGCAATGGCTGACAAAGAGCGAGTTTTGATTGAGCTGGAAAGCTTTTTACTAGAAGTGCAGCTCATAGAATACTCTAAAAATGCATGTAAAGAAACAAACAACAAAAAGACAGTGACTTCTTTTGTTGTTCTCTACACCTCCTGGTGTTCAAATTCACCAAAAGACCATATTAGATAAATTGGAGCTTGCAAAATAAGCATCTCGTGCCCATAAGCTGCATTGACTACTAACTACATCGACTACAGAGCACTGTTCTGGTAAAATAATATGGGGCTGATGTTGGGCTGACCAATCACAGACGTGCACTATCCATTGTGTTTCACAGATAGCTAAAAAATTGGGCTTTACTCCTTGCATGCTTGCGTGGCGGTCAGAGAGCCCTTGCATTGACGAATAATGGCGCTGCATATCCCAGCACCTCCGCAGACGGAGAAGTATAAACTAGGCTTTATGGTTTTTCTATACTTACCGCTTGTGCGCAGCTTCTTCTCATTTCTTCTTATTATTCTTATTTCTTATTATTTCATTAAATTCATCCTTTGTCCATCAAAACTTCATACAAAACGTAAGGGCCACTGCCTCAACCATTGGTAGAGAGGAGTTGGGCCCACTTCACATCCTCAACTAACCCAGAAATGCATTTCACTTTTAAATGTGGCACTGTTTAGGAGAAAAACAGCCATTTTAACAGTATAACAATATAACAGCATAGTATATATTTATTACCAGGAACCATTGTTAGAACTAGGAAAAAACTGAACAAACAAACATTTTCTCACTTTCTGTGCTAGGCATGGTATCTATCTCATTATATAGATTGAGTTTTTAAGAGGTAGGTATGCTCAGGAGCTTCTCAGGCACTCAGGTACTTCTCAAGCTACTGTTGCAAAGCCTTAAGCTCCGGAAGACGGAAGCAAACATCACATTTTTTCTCATGAAGTAATGCAGCATTAATGAGGATGTGGTTATTTGCACTTGTGCACTTGTGCCGAGCATCATCACTTCTATCATTTGTCACTGAAACAGCAAGTTATCCACTGAGTTCTTTTTTTTCCAACCTTTTAAACCTCTTCCTACATTGCTGGAAAATGCTTACTGTTCTCTGGAGCTGAATGTAATTAACCAATTTGCTGCAGCAGCAGCAATTTAATATTTGTTCATAAACTGGCAAGCGGTCTCAGAAGTACTGCATGTTTGCACTGCCGATACAAAGATGCAAACAAACGGGCCTTTTGTTCACAAGCAAGCAGTTTCAGAGGAAAGTCCTGCTACAGTAAATTTACACACAAAGTATCATTGGTAATAAAATATGAACCAGTAAGTGTGCTTGGTTATTATTTAGGATTGAAGTGACCAATGTGATTAAAGTGTAAATTATTTACTTTATCTGGTTCAATAGAGGCACAGTAGAGCAATTGGTAGAACTGTTCCCTTGCAGCAAGAAGGTCCTGTGTTCAAATCCTGGCTAGGGGTCTTTCTGCATGGAGTTTGCATGTTTTTCCTGTGCATGTGTTGGTACCCTCCAGGTACTCCGGCTTCCTCCCACACTCCAAAAACAGGATTATTTGGTTAATTGGTCTCTCTAAATTGCCCTTAGGTATGAGTGTGTGTGTGTTCATGGTTGCTTGTCCCGTGTGTCTCTATGGTACCCTGCGATGGACTGGCGACCTGTCCAGAGTGTACCCTGCCTCTCGCCCGGTGACTGCTGGAGATAGGCACTAGTTACTTCGTGACCCTGTGAGGATAAGAGGTATAGATAATGGATGGATGGTTCAAGAGCATTCACACACTGGATTGTGTAAAATGTTTGCAAGGACAGAAATCAGCATGTTCCAGGGTCCGTCTGATCCGAGGCCTCTCTCAGAAGAATCTGATGCAGATCATGACATGTTGAAGATGTTGCATTCAGAACTTTGCTTGTATTTAAAGTACTGAATGAATTTGGCCACTTACATGAGGATTTTGATATGCAGATCTGCCCAAGTCTTAGGCAATGAACAGGTGCACACTGCAACTTGCAAGCCATGTCCCCCCTTGCTTTCCACAATCTTAACAGCATGCTCTGAAAGGCCTGTCATCTCAAGGGATAAACTTGTATGATGTGAAAGGATTGAGTGATCCATAAGTGTGTTCATGGTTACATGTTTATTTGGGAACTAGGGAATAGAGAGAGAGAATGTCTACCCATTCCTCATACCATAATCAATCTAGATCACGGGTGTCCATTTCCGGTCCTGCTAGTTTAAGATGTGTTTCTGCTCCGACATAGCCAATTCAGTTGGTCAAACTACATCCTCAATATGTCAAAGTTCTGCAGAGGACTAGTTATGAACCATTATTTGATTCAGGGGTGTCGAACCAGAGAGATAACTAAAACATGGAGGACTGACTTTTGACATCCCTGGTCTAGATGGTCCAGAATCCTAAGTTCTCTTTCATGGTTTTTTCTTTTCAGCTCATTCCATTGCCATCCAATAATCACCCATTTTAAGTTCCCTGACAGAGACTACCAGATTTTAATTGCAATGTCCTCGTATTTGAAAGAGTTCATAATAAAGTAATGCACTCTTACGGTTCTAAGGGCCTTTAGAAGAGAAACAGACCTCCAGCATCACAGAAACCCCTCAACATATGTTTGCCATTGGGCATGTGGTTCTATTGTACATATTTGTCTGTTGGTTCTCGGCAAACCTAGGTGGAATGCTTCATGCAAACAAGCTAAATCTAGGCCCATCAGACTGAACCAAGCTGTTCAAATCCTAAAATAGTTTTTAATGTTTGTGATGGCTGGACAGAAAAAGCTGTTTTCTGACATCACATTCTAACAATGTGTTGACGTAAATGGTGAGGTCATGAATTTACCCTAGTAAAACAGAAACCTATAGATTCATTATTAGAATATGCCAGAGGCTCTGATCAACTTAAAAGAGGTTGATTATACATTTAAAAATGCTTCAGTTCAATTTATTTTAAAGGAATCATTATGTGTAACAGGGCTGCAAAGTTACGCAGCTGGTGGCACTGTTGCCCTGCAGCAAGGAGGTCCTGGGTCCAAATCCTGGCCTGGGGTCTTTCTTCATGGAGTTAAGGCTAATTGGTCTCTCTGAATTGCCCATAAATATGAGTGTGTGGGTGCATGGTTATTTGTCCTGTGAGTCTCTGTGTTACCTGATGGACTTGCAACCTGTCCAGGGTGTATCCCGCCTCTTGTCCAATGACTACTGGGGATAGGCACCCATTTTTTCCCTGACTAAATAAATGTGCTCAAATCAAAGTTTTCCAGTGTGAAATTACTTGACTGCAGTAAAGGATTAACTTATTTTAAGCCATTTTACACATTTCTCCATGTGTGTAAAGCTGCAGAGAACTGGTTGATTGAAGGATGTGATTTATTGCTTTGATCTGTGGTTAACAGCTTGTCTTTCACTTTGTGAGCACCGCTGCTTACTGTGCAGAACAGGAAAAGGCAAGTTTAATGTTTAAGTTAAACTTGATGTATTACTTCCTCACAATCGGAAGGGAAGTTTAGCCGATGTCTGAGTCAAGTCTTCAAGCTCCCATTAGATTGGATCAAAGTAAGGGGGTCATTAAAACATGTATAACCACAAACCATAATGTACTCTATTAGAATTTTAGATTCTGATAGAGTACATTTCACAATGATCCTTCCAAGCTGTTTTCTACATTTTGGTCCAGCTCAAACGATACCAAAAGCACTCGGCACTCGGAGAGCGCAGAGCTCTGCCACTTCTTCCTGGTCTCATTGCTGACATTTCCTTAATCAAATCCACCTATAACTTTATGGAAGAGTAGCAAGAACAAAGCAATAAAAAGTATTGTTTGCTTATTGCCATTTAGTAGATAGCTAAAGGGTTTGTTAAATGGCTTCTTCTTCTCTGAGTGGTCTGTCAGCCCATGTCCATACACAACTGTTGGATGGTGGGTTGTGTTGGCTAGTGACTATCTCCAGCAATCATTGTGCAAGTGGTGGGTACACCATGGACAGGTTGCCAGTGGTTCACAGCCACACACACACGCACTCATACCTAAGGCCAATTTAGGAGACCAAACTCCTTAATACCTGATTTTTATCTCCTGGGCAAAACATTTTTTATCCAACTGATTTTCTCTCCTCATCCATAGAAATAGAGGGAAACAAATAATTTTTGCTAACTAGTGATTTTATTAGTTTTTTGATGTCCATTACAATGGACACCATGACAAATTAGTATTTAATGTCAAAAAACATAAGTACAAAAGGTCATACTTTTCACATATATTTCATGTAATACATAATTTACCATGACCTCAACATTTGAAACTGAGTATCGGCATATTTTTTGTGCAGGTCTGAATATAGACCAGAACTTGACTGTGGGTAATCGAACTTAAAGGAACTTAAAGGAAAATTCCTTTTGTCTTTAGTAATATATCGAGGAACCTCCAAATGCATTCCCATGCTTTTTAATATAGTAAACTAAAAATGTAATAACTGATTATACACTTACAGTAAACAGTTGGCAAAGCATCAGTTGTTGTATGCGTTCAAGCATCTCTCATTTTCAATGAGCAGCCTTGAAGCAGTTTTGGTGGGGCACAAAACACATATGAATGTTGCATTTGTCATTTGTTAGAAAAAATGTATTATCATTGATAATTGTAATACTGGTTATGTTACTGTATTTTAGCTGTGTAAAGTTTAAATAAGACCATTTGTATGCTTTACTGACAACACAGAGCCTAGGATAACAAAAAAGGTTTGTGCTAATTCCTCATATGGGTGATTAATTACTCTCTAAGAGTGGATTGAGAGAGTTGTCTGGAAGGCCTAATTTACATGTACTTTGTTATTTAGTTTTAACACCCACAGGCCTAATGTGGGTGTGGTTTGTGACCTGTTGTGAATCCCTTTTTTGTAATAAAAGCTTTTGAGAGATTGAGCTTGGTGGGAGTAAGCACTGCGCTTTCTTGCAGACAAAACACTGAGTAAGCGAATGCTTATCTTCCCCTTGTGAAAGTATTCGCAAGTAAAAAGACAGAAGTTGTGTCTTTCCTCATTTCTGTTCTTTATGTTTCCCTAACAATTTTTCCTGTACAATTTGGCTTCTTGCATCTGGTGCTATCTACCTTATCATCATAAGTTGAAATGTGGTTAACCAAATCATACTAAAGTTCAGGTAGAGGCCATACATATTGAATGTGTGTTCTGTGATGGATATGGTGTGGATCAATAGACAAGCTAAGTCTTCCATGTTTTACTCCCACTGGTTTGCTGACATTCACCAGAAAAGAGACCACGTCTACTTTGAAATGAAGGAGATCCAGGGTGTCTTCGTTCCGGGAGATTGGCCCTCTTGTCATCGTGTCTATACTCTAATCAACTGTTGACCCCAGCCAGATCAAAAGCATGTGTGATCATTCTCAGGGTCCACTTTTTTGACCCAATTTCTTTAAAGTAGAAACTGACAAGCTGATGTAGTAGGTCAACATCACCCGTTGCTTCATTAGCTTGACCACCTCTGGACGGGACACCTTCTGAAACTGGGCCTGCTTCTTGCACTTTTTTAGCCATCCCTTTGTCAGACTGTGGAGGAGGCCAGCCAAGGCGATGGACCCTTGCTGTCCAGCCAGTAGCTCCAGTAGACTGGATGTTGTGAAATAGTGGTCAAAATACAACCTGTGATTGGCTGGCTGAGATGGTACACCACTCCAGATCCAAGGTCCAGCTGCTTCTTACATTGTTAAGATATCTCCATGGTAGTAGGAGAAAATCCCAGGCCAAGGCGCTTTTCTTACAAATGAAGTATATTTTCATCCCCAAGGGTGTGGCCTGCCTTTAATGTATTGCTTGACAGAAAAAGTTGCACGAGATAGCGCCAATTCTTCATCAGTGCACAGATTTTTCCCAAGTGGAAGGTCCAAGCATCTTTTGTGTAAAGCATTCTGAAAAGGACATACTTTTAAAAAACACCAATGTTCTCTGCAGTCTTCCCCAAATTGCTGATCAAATGCAAATGGGGTTGGAGCTGGCAGAATCTGTCACGAGTCATGGTGTTTCTAAAAATACGAATGTCCATCCCAGGTTCCCAGTACATGGCGACTCTTAGCATTTTCACCTTCAAACCAGCGAGGGTTCTGATTTTCCCTGAACTAGTCATTTTCAAACTTAGTGTGGCATTTTACATGGCAAAAATATTAGTGTTGTAAGCCATCGCATAAAAGATCTCACCTGTTTGAAGTATTCATTGGGACTAATGGGATGTGTGTCAAAGTAAGCATATTTGATTGTTGTAAATGTCCTATGACGCTAACTAATTATCTGCTTTCCTGGTTACTTTCATCTTCCCCTCATCCTCTGTCTCTACACTGTCTTCTATCTCTTCTATCTCAATCTCAGATGCCACCTAAGGTTCTTCTGGTATGCATGAAACCTTCGCACTGTTCATCTCCCTATTAACTAATAGAATAAAATCACATTTTAACAAATTTTCCATATTCTCATGCTTGAACACATGTATTTACTGGAATTTGGAGTTTAAACATAGGGCATTACAAACCAACCTTTTGTATTATGCATTAAATATAGTCTTAACTTCTCTACTTACCATCTGTTTCATTTCTGCTGTCTTCTCCCTCATTTCCTGAGACCAAGGAGTCAAGATCAGTTCTCTCTCCATTTTAAGGTAGTTCAAGAAAGTCTGATAATTAATAATCTAAAAAAAACATTATGAAAAAAATAAGTTAATTGTCTCTGGGAATTACGGATTTTCAACTCCCTCCAAAGATGTTCTATTTGGTTGAGATCTGCAAACTGGCTAGGCCACTCCAAGCCCTTGAAATGCTTCTTACGAAGCCACTCCTTCATTACCCAGGCGATGTGTTTGGGATCATTGTCATTCTGAAAGACCCAGCCACGTTTCATCTGCAATGCCCTTGCTGATGGAAGGAGGTTTTCACTCAAAATTTCATGATACATGGCCCCATTCATTCTTTCATTTACACAGATCAGTCATCCTGGTCCCTTTGCAGAAAAACTGCCCCAAAGCGTGATGTTTCCACAGTAGGTATGATATTCTTTGGATCGAACTCAGCATTCTTTCTCTTCCAAACACGACAGGTGGAGTTTTTACCAAAAAGTTCTGTTTTGGTTTCATCTGACCATATGACATTCTCCCAATCCTCTTCTGGATCATCCAAATGCTCTCTAGCAAACTTCAGATGGGCATGGACATGTACTGGCTTAAGTAGGGGGACACATCTGGCACTGCGGGATTTGAGTCCTTGGGGGCGTAGTGTGTTACTGATGGTAGCCTTTGTTACTTTGATCCCAGCTCTCTGCAGGTCATTCACTAGGTCCCCCCCATGTGGTTCTGGGATTTTTGCTCACCGTTCTTGTGATCATTTTGGCCCCGGAGGGTGAGATCTTGCGTGGAGCCCCAGATCGAGGGAGATTATCAGTGGTCTTATATGCCTTCCATTTTCTAATAATTGCTCCAACATTTCTTCACACCAAGCTGCTTACCTATTGCAGATTCAGTCTTCCCAGCCAGGTGCAGGTCTACAATTTTGTTTCTGGTTGATAGCTTTTTGGTCTTGGCCATAGTGGAGTTTGGAGTGTGACTGTTTGTGGTTGTGGACAGGTATCTTTTATTCTGATAACGAGTCCAAACAGGTGCCATTAATACAGGTAACGAGTGGAGGACAGAGGAGTCTCTTACAGAAGAAGTTACAGGTGTGTGAGAGCCAGAAATCTTTCTTGTTTGTAGGTGACCAAATACTTATTTTCCACCATAATTTGCAAATAAATTCTTGAAATATCAGACCATGCGATTTTCTGTATTTTCTTCTCTCATTTTGTCTCTCATAGTTGAGGTATACCTATGATGAAAATTACAGGCCTCTCATCTTTTCAAATGGGAAAACTTACACAATTTGTGACTGACTAAATACCTTTTTAACCCACTGCATTTACTAAAGGGTTAGGATTATATAAAAACATTAATTTTGAAAAATGTTGGGATACTCTAGGTTAACTGTTTCAAACGCATATATGTCCATTAAAAAATCATACATTTTATTGCAAAGCAAATAAATTAAAGAACCACATGTGGACTACTGAGCATTAATACGGGTTTCATGGAGTGGAAGATATAATTACTAATTGCCTACAGTATAACTATTGTAATAGTGCATTTGCTTGAGACTCTGGCACGGTAATCTTTGAACTCTGCAACATATGTCTGCTATGTGCTGGCTGGACTATGAAGTGGTTTATGTCATGCGCAGTCAGAGGTCAGCTACACTAAAAGAAGAAAAATTTTGATTTTTAAGTCATCAGGTGTTACACACACAGTTAATTTTTTATACATATATATATATTTTTTAAATAGATCACCTCATTACAACAGAAAGATGTTGACTCAAGATAGATCAATATCTATGCAGTTTTCTTTCCTTCTGTGCATCACATGGTGTATAAAATGTGTACTAGTAGTATTTATATTTAATATATTATAATGATATAATATACAGTAAAATATAATATATAATCATTTAAAATAGTATTATAAAAACTCGTACAACCTCACAACCTCAGCACAGACATAGCTCACAGACTTAAGGTTGAGAAACACTGCGCTAGAGGCACTCTGCTGCCACACTGGGGACTGGAATTAAGCACCACTTCAGCCAAAGTTATGAAATCAGTGAACATTTCTCCAGTTGAAGTTATCAGAATTTGGAAAGACTCTCTGAACCTAGCTTCCTATCGCTTCAGCATCAGAAAATGCGCTCCTGAACGGATGGTTGGCACGACACGGGGCTCTTTGAAGCACGTCTAACCAGCAGTTTCAAAGGCTCCCAAGTAGCGAAATATATTAAGTACAGGGTTGATACAAATATTGATAAAATATTTTCAAAATAACTTCTAATCCTATTGCTGGAAATACATAAGATTATACTAAAAGCAATTTTATTGGGCTCCCATAAACATAAATCTATATTTTTAATGGAAAATAATAATACTTACTCCTCCCTTCTACAGTTCCAGTCATGCTTATCTTGTGTAATCCCTGAAGCTGACATATCAAGTAACAAGTAAATACTTCAATGTCAATGGATATGAGAAACCAATCAGTGACAAGCGTAATTTAAATTTTAAAAAATTCTATTTTTTTATTGGTTTAGACCAGAAAAATGTCATGTCCATTCAAGTGGATACATTTTGGAGTGCAGGAGAAAGCCATGTAACCTGGAGATAATCCATACATGCATTGGGATTCGACCCAGGACTTTGTTGCAGGAAGATGCGAATGCTAACAACTGCCTCCTCAACAAAAATATTGCTTTCATAAAATAATATTGCCTCTAACTGAAAAATGACCTAAATATATAAAGAACTAAAGTGTAATTATCAGAACAAAGTGAAACTGGACTTCAGTGAGCGATTATATGTATCCTGCATCTGTTTTGTTTTTTCACCCCTAAGACATGCAGGTTTGCACCATTTGAAAAAGACCGTGGGCGTATATGTTAGTGTGATTGTTTGTCTAGATGTTTTAACCTACATCTAGTGGCAGACTAACAACCTGTCTGGGTTCATATATATGAGCCAGTGTCTGTGGATTGATTATCCTTTCGTAACGCTGCACTGAATGATTCATTAAATATTAATAGTTTAATCATTGGATCGGCTGTAGTTTGTAGACAAAACAAATGTTCATGGAGCTTGGTTCAGAGACTTATGTCTCAAAGCAACAATAATCCACAGCATTACAGCGTGGAGAGATGTCTGCAGAGAAAATGAGTTTTATATTAATGGGTGCACTTTGCACAAAGTTATTATGACTACAACAAATGTTAAACATTTAATGATTAAAAATCATATTTATGGATTCATCAACTAAATGCTCCAAAGGGCTCTCAGTGTATGGCATTTAAAAGAGAATGAAAATAAAACATATTGGTCACTTTCAAATGCTAGCCACAGGGTTTGAAGGTGAATGGTAGAATGTTAAGGGTCTTGTAAGGTTAGGGTAACTGGTGCTTTCCTTTCTTATCATTTCTTCACTTCATTGGTTAATTTCCTGTAATTTCACTGTTAGATCACATTTTGGAAAGGATTAGTGTTAGCTTTGCAACATTTGGCCAGTGTCGATCTTTCAAATTAGTCATTATTTATGGGGAAATGAAAGTTACGGTAACTATCAATACCATGGGAGGAACAAAGAGGACTGAACTACACACAGGGAACAAAGGAGACGAGTGAAAAGTCTGAAAGCCAGAATGCACTCAACCCATTTTTATGCAGAGCTCCCAGGAAGGAGGAGTCACATCTGGAATCCCTGTGATGTCATATATGGCGTGGGCCAAGTTAAAGACTATTACGCGCCCAGCAGTGGCTATGTCCCTGTCACAGAAGCTTATATCCATTACAAAGCTAGCAACTGCTCTGATAAATGATAAGCCAGCACCAGTAACTGAGTGACCGACACTGGAACTACTTTGTTGTGTTAGTATTGGAGAGGCTAGTGACTAAAATACGTAGGTTGGTCACCCACTGGATTGCCCTCTCCAGTTGTCTCCAACCCCAGTCCTCAAGAGCTACTGCCTGCATGTTTTGGATGCCTTTATGCTCCAACACAGCTGAATCAAATCATTGAAGTACTTCTACAGCACGCTATCATGTTTGGCAAAGGCCTGGTAATAAGGCATACATTGGATTCAGGTGTGTTGGCGCAGGAGGCACCTAAGACCTGCAGAACAGTAGATCTGAAAGACAAGGGTTGGAGACCCTTGGCTTCAACCCTCTGTTGTCCATTAACTGGGATAGACTGCTGATATGCAAACACCTCGCCTCTGATTGGCTCACAGCAATGCCATTCTTACGCTGCCTTCAAACAAATAAATAACTTATATACGTTATACTTCCCTGGTGGGGTTCCAAAAACAAAATCCAACCGTTACGAGGTGTTGCGTGGCACAGTGGTTTAAGACGGGCACTCCAAGTTCAGAGGCCTTACCCCTCGATGCAGTCGTCCCGGGTTCAACTACAGCCCGAGGACATATGATGAGTGTCTCTCCCCCCAAGCTATCCACTGTCAATAAAAGCCACTGTGTATTCCAACTGTTTCCAACTGCGCTGCGAAGGCCTATTGTATTTGTACTGTTTCTTATTATTATTATGGTTCCGTTCCGCACGGAAACTGCTTTTTGGGGGCCTAGTCATACTCAAAAACTCACCATATTTGGTGGTGACGTCAGGTGTGCGTGAATATTTGAGATTTTAGGGGTGTCGCAAAAGTTGCAAAAGAAATAGCTCAGTGGCGCCACCTGCAATATTTCAAAACAAGCTCCCCAATATACTTATTTCATCATAGAGAGATGCCCTTCGGAACCCAAGAAGAACTTCCCAAGACCTACCGGAAATGAATAGAACGTCGCCATGCCAAACGCACAGGAAGTTGGCCATCTTGGTCTGAACGTGCGATTTTGACCCGATTTTTTATGTTTACAGGGTCCACATTTGATGAAGCGGCACTGTTCTCTCTCCCTGGAAACTTTTATTATTAACTGCAAGCCATTCTACTTCCTCCGTGAGTTCTCTTCGTTCATTCTGGTCGGTGTTTACATTACACCGCAACCAACGTGCAGGACGCGCACTCGCTGACCAGATACTGGATGTGGAGCGGACCTATCCGGACTCCTTAGTTATTGCCCTCGGGGACTTTAACAAAGGAAACCTCAGCCACGAACTCCTCAAATACAGACAGTTTATTAAATGTGCGACCAGGGAGGGGAACACTCTGGATCACTGCTACACAACAGTCAGTAACGCCTATCACGTTGTCACCCGCGCTGCACTGGGTCACTCTGACCATGACATGGTCCACCTGATTCCTGCTTACAGGCAGAAATTAAAACTTTCTAAACCTGTGATGAGGACAATAAAGAAGTGGTCCAGTGAAGCTGTGGAGGATCTGAAGGAGTGTTTGGACTGCACTGACTGGGATGTTTTCATGACTGCTTCCACCAGCCTGGACGAATACACTGAAGCTGTAACCTCATATATCAGCTGATACTTTTTCTTTTTGGACATTTGTTATGATGCATAACCATGGCAACAAGGTGGTTTACAACTGGCAGCAGCTGATTAACATCACAAAAGCTCAAATAATACCTCAACTACAGCCACAAAACCCTGATGAGTTGAAAAGAAGACACCATAGATCCAGAGCATCCTCTACATCAGACAACTACAGAGCGTCTTCAGTCAGAGGCTTCTTCAGATCTGCAGAGCACTACAAGAGATCATCCCTACCCACAGCCATCAGCATCTACAACAAATCTTTGAAGGAACTTGCATAATGAGTTACAACAACATTTAATTTCCCTTTGGGATTAATAAAGTAATTTTGAATTTGAATTTGAATTGAATTCTGTGAGGAATACTGTGTGCCACTTATAATTATGAGAAACCCTGGTTTACACCCAGACTTCGACAGCTGAGGCTAGTAAATGAAAAGGCTTTTAAGAGTGGCAACAGAGCAGAGTACAAGGAGGCCAAGTACAGGTTTAGCAGGGTGGTGTGAGAGGCTAAACGACTATACTCAGAGAAGTTTCAACACCAGTTCTCCTCCAACGACTCTGCCTCTGTCTGGAGAGGGCTCAGGCAGATCACTAACTACAAGCCAAGAGCCCCCATCTCTGCTAACGATCGTCGCCTCACAAATGACCTGAACAACTTCTACTGCCGCTTTGAAGACAATCTGGTCAATGCTCACACCATCCCCCACCCCACTTCCAACCAACACCAGCCCCCCAGCTTTACTCCCCCCACCAAAACAACAGAAGTGGAACAGCTCCCATCATCACATCTACCCTCCACCTCCCCCCATCCACCGCTGACGCCTCTGTCTGTCCTGGAGAGAGACGTTAACAGGCTCTTCAAGAGACAGAATCCTCACAAAGCTGCTGGGCCGGACTCCGTGTCTCCATCCTGCCTAAAGCACTGTGCGGATCAGCTGACCCACAGGATTAAATGACTACAGACCCGTCGCCCTGACCTTTGTGGTCATGACATCTTTTGAGCGCCTGGTACTGTCTCACCTTAAATCCATCACTGACTCCCTCCTGGACCCCCTGCAGTTTGCCTACAGAGCAAACAGGTCTGTTGATGATGCTGTCAATTCAGCCATCCATGTCATCCTCCAGCCCCTGGACTCCCCAGGATCCTACGTCAGGATCCTATTTGTGGACTTCAGCTCTGCATTTAACACAATCATCCCGGCTCTTCTACAGGACAAGCATTCTCAGCTCAACGTGCCGGCCCCCACCTGCCAGTGGATCATAGACTTCCTGACAAACAGGAGGCAGCATGTGAGGCTGGGAAAGCACATCTCGGATACCAGGACGATCAGCACCGGCTCCCCCCAAGGCTGCATTCTTTCTCCCCTGCTCTTCTCCCTGTACACCAACAACTGCACCTCCAGCCACCAGTCCGTCAAACTCCTGAAGTTTGCAGACGGCAACACCCTCATTGGACTCATCTCTGGTGGGGATTGACCACTTGGTGACCTGGCGCAGGGAGAACAACCTGGAGCTCAGCGCTTCCAAAACAGTGGAGATGATAGTAGACTTCAGGAAGAGCGCAGCACCCCCACCCTCCCCCATCATCCTGCGTGACTCCCCAGTAGACACTGTGGAGTCCTACCGCTTCCTGGGCTCCATCATCTCCCAGGACCTCAGGTGGGAGCTGAACATCAGCTCCCTTATCAAGAAGGCACAGCAGAGGACGTACTTCTTGAGGCAGTTAAAGAAGTTTCAGCTTCCACAAACAATGCTGGTCCACTTCTACACTGCCATCATAGAGTTGATCCTCACCTGCTCCATCACCATCTGGTGCACTGCTGCCTCTGCCAGAGACAGGTGCAGACTGCAACGCAACATTCGCTCTGCAGAGAGGGTGATCGGCTGTAACCTTGCTTCTCTTCAAGAACTGTACTCCTCCAGGACCTTGAAGAAAGCTAGGAAAATAGCTGCTGACCCCTCTCACCCCAGTCACAGACTGTTTGAACCCCTCCCCTCTGACCGAAGGCTGCGGTCCATCAGGACCAAAACCTCCCGCCACAAGGACAGTATTTACCCCTCTGCCATCAGGCTTTGGAACACAGCCAAAAACTCTGACTAACACTTATGGTCCATAGAATTGTCACATGCGTTGCATCAATGCCCCCCCCCCCCTTTCACTGGACACTTTAAGCTTAACCGCACACTACCTCCTGCACTACACGTGCAAATAAATATACAAATACATACATGCATATCTATATATAGGTACATAACTTCTATTTATGGTTAAAAGTTTATTATGCCTACGTTTTATTTCTCATGCTTATGTTTGTTTCCTGTTTCTATGTCAGCACCTTTAAATCACGACAAATTCCTTGTAATGTAAATTACTTGGCAATAAATCTGATTCTGATTCTTCCTCACCTCCTCTTTCTTGGGTAAAAAAATGCAACGTTGATTAAATAACTCAAATAACACAAGCCTGAACATGTTCCATCATTTCGTGGAGATGCTAACGATTAGTTTCTACTAGCAGAGACATGCTCTATTATCCCCTGGCCGCAAAATCAATACAGCCTTCCCGTGGAAGGTTGCAAGCTATGGTATTTAAGACCATGAATACCAATTTTCTCTGTGATGTAGAAGAGACTGGCTTCTTCAAACTCACTCATTTTTCCCCTCTATTTCCTTACTCCGGCAAATAGAGGCCATGGGGGTTGGAGGAAATTTTCACATGCAGCATGCATATGCAACTCAGAGTAACCGATTGTATTTCAAAAAGAACAAGTATATTACACGGTTTCTCTGGGGAACAAGAACTTTCAGATAGATCTGCAGAAACAAATACAAATACAAAAACAACTGCTTCACGTTATATAGGTGATAAAGAGGATTTTACGAGCTATTGAACAGTCTACTTCCTGTAGATTTTTCTAAGAGTAAATTCACAATATTGGTACCTTTCTTTTTCCCATCACTGCTGTCTCTCATGCTGGTGCCTTTCAAACCTGACCTGTGTTGTGAAAATTCCCAAACTTAAAAAGAAAAGGAATAGAAATCTTTGTAATTACAACATACCTTTATGTTTTTCTTCACATTTACGTATGTAAATCTGGTTATTACTGTCATAAAACATCCGATTTAAAAATCTCACTACTGGATATGTCGTGGACAGAGTAAAAAGCATGATTCTCAGATCCATTCTTTCAATAATCGGAGTCAAAAAACACATTACTTCATAAAGAATGAACTAAAATCTTACAACGGTTGTCCTTGACCCTAAAGTTTTCCATGTGCTTGAGAAATGTGACTCGAAACCTAAATCATCGTAATCTTGTTTCCTCGCAGCAAATGTTTGACAGGTTTAAGACATTGTACACCAGGGAATCAGGTCCATCAAAATACCTTTATTCATGCGGCAGATGACATTTTCCCAGGTAGGAAATCCGAGGGCAGCAGCAGAGAGGCTAACACTCAGTGTAATGAGTCTGTCCCAGACATGGCTCTGAGGATGCCCCCGAGTTAACAATATTTTGTGTTAATTAAAATGTTAATTAGACTATACCATTGGCGAGACCCAGAATGATTGCTCTCTTTTTTTTCGGGTCACTCCATCTGACCTCCCTTCACCATCACAAATGTCATGAAACAGCAGGGAGGATGCTTTGAAGTAATCTCAAATTCAGAGATTTCAGATTAAGCAGTCGCTGAGGAACATGGGCGTGCTCTGTTTAAAAAATTCTGAAGGAATCTCTTCCATAGGAAGGAAAGTGAAAATGCATATATATCTATCCAATTTGTCACCAAAACACCGGAATTAACCCCAATATAATTTGCTGCTTGTCATAATTAATGTATGTTACCAAGCATTCATTAAATCTTGTCAAGTGTTAGTGCAAAATACTGACTAATGAGAGATTAAGACAAGAAAGATTGGTATGCACAAGAGTGCAAAAAACTCCTATCCTGGCTACTAATATAGTCCCCAATTTGGTCAAATATAGTCAAAGAAAGCGAACGTTCTTCTCCTTTTTGTCATGTTTCCTTTGTTCACTACAGGCCATCTTGTAAACATTTCAAGGGCTTATCAGGACTTTCTTGCAACCATGCCTTTCTCACTGGCATTCTGATTTATGGAGTATGACATGATTTTCTTTACACTGCAGGTCTTGATGCTGAGTTTTAATTTCTTGCTGAAATCAGAGTTTTTTTGCGTGGTTTTCTGTCCTCGAGTCACGTTTAAGGGACTTGTGACTTGACTCAAGCATAACTTTCACTTGGACTTGTAACATTGGGACTTAAACTTGGACTCCGACATGTAAAATTGCTAGTTGTAATTTGCATGTAGCCGATGCTAATGCTAGATTGTCATATTAGATCAGATTACTGGACAAATTTAATAACAACTTCCCAAAGCCTTTGTAAGTGTTTGGGTGACATGTCGATTATTTATTGTTTTCAAATTCAGTTTAAGCATTTTTATTATTTTGCACATGTTACTGTGTTATCTAGGTGATAGCATAGGGGTACTGAGTACATTTGTTAAAAAAAAAATAATAAAATAAACCAATGTATGGCTGCCATTATTCTAGTCTTATAATCTACACTACAAATTTTGACTTGTTCTCAGATGATAATGACTTGACTTGAACTGAAATATTCTTTTTGGACCTGTGAGACCTAGTGATTTGACTTGGACTAATACTGTCGAAACTGGGACCTTCTTGCTGCAAGGGAACAGTGCTATTAAATGTGCCACTGTGCAGCCCTTGTTTTAGATATACTCTTCGAAATAAATCCACAAGTAGGTGGGTTTTCTGCAAATAATTTGGACTTAAGTTCCACAGAAAATCTGCGATTAGGCAGGAGTCCATCTGCCATATAATGTATGAAACTGTCTCGTCTTTATCTGACAAGTACAAGAGTCACATATTTTAAAATAGAGTAGGTCTAAGTTAGTCCAGATGCTGTGAAATGACTGTAAGCTACATACTGACAGCATAGGCATGGGCAGGCTAGGCAGTCGCCTCGGGCACCACTTGCTCGAGGAGGCGCCACTGCAAGAAGTACAACAAAATGACAAATAAGCCATTTGCTGGTCAATTTGTCGCTCTTTCGTTGTGCTGACAGAAAATAAGGGAAATATTAAATGCAGAAAGTGATAAAAGACAACCACAAAACCTGTAATTTCCCCTTTAACTTACCTGACCCTAATCGTGTCCTGCAGTACAGCACCGTACCCTATGAACGGGAAAGGGTGCCAAACAACAATCAGGGCACAAGATTCTGCTTATAGCCAGTTTCAGCATGATGTTGTTTTGTAATCAATGAAACATACAGCTTGAAGCGCCTTTCAAGCTGTTTGTCAAGAGTCCAGAATGGTATATAAGTCACTAAAAAAAGTAAAAATTATAATCTGAGAAAGTATTACATTTTGAGAAAAAAAAACATATTTTTTTTAACACTTCATCCTCATCCTGTTTTATGTACTTTTGCTTGTCAGTCTGTGTTGCAGCTCCACTCAAAACTACAGCTACAAACTCTTCTTCCCATGACTGGATCATGTATAGTTTGCACTACTCATTTAAAAATTCAAAATACATGGAAATTCGGCGTCTGTAAGGATCTTACAGCTGAAGCCAAACAGAGAGTTTACCGTAAGCTGAATGATCTGGATTCTATTCGCCCCTGAACAGGTGCAAAAACATATTACTGTCCTTTTCAGCCGAAGCTATTCAGCCTGTCCTCCAGTCAGCTGTATGACATCTATTACAATGCTGGTTGATGAGACCCACAGAATGGCAATGAAAAGTTCCCCTAATGTCAGCTCTCCTATCTTTGAAATGAAGTCAGTGATTAAAAGGAATGAAGACAAGAAGCAAGAGGCCATACTGGAGGTGACAGACAGCCTGAAAGTGAGAGGGAGTTCTTCAAGTAGCCATTTGCCATGCAGCCACAAGATGATGGCCTCAATTACATGCCAGCAGCCTGTGTGCCTCTGCAGCTCTGAAAAGCAGCAGAGAAAGATGGATCCTGCTTGTTCTGCTGTAATTAAGTGTTACTAAGACATTTAGAGATTTAGCGTGCAATCTGACATTCATCGGTTAAAAAGCTCTACTTATTTCTGTCTTATTTTTACATAAAAATTTTCCCCTTTAGTTATTTGAATTTCTTTTCTACAATCAAGTCACTGATCTGTAAAATTCCTCAGTCAGTTGGAGCTTAAAACGTTTCACTTATGTTAAACAAAATGTGTTTTTCCACCAGCACATTTCTAACAACTGGGTGATACAGCTAAGTGTACGTTATTAAAACTTTGATTTGCAACTTGGTGTCATGGTGCTGGCTGAGCTTGGCCTGGGGATGCCGTCCATCCGCTAGCCTAGGGTGGCGGTGGCGAGTGGTGGCCGGCGGCCGGCCAAGGCCCCTGCGGTGCCGGGGGCCCATCGTCTGCCGGTCCCTTGTCGGGTCCTTGCTGGGGATTGGGGTGCCCCTGGGCCCCGGCTCTCCCGGTCCATGGACCGGCCCGCCCTGGCACAGCCGGTTGCCGGCCGGGCCCGTGGGCTCGTCACTGCTGCTCCCCGGGCCCCTGCATCGTAGCCGCTGGACGTTCCCCTGGGGTTCTCCTCTGCTCCTCTCTTGGGGGATGCGGTCGGCCCCACCCGGGTCTGCCTGGGGCTCTGGGGGTCCTTTGGACGTCTTGGCTCCGATCTCCTTTATGTCTGCATCGATTCCTGGGAGACGGATTGATGCCTTCTCACACCAGCTATCGAACACTCTTATGGAGAAACCTTATATGCACCAGCATGCTCACACACACACATGGGTGTGGGGTCTCTGGTGTTTACAGATATATTCTTGGGCTGAGGTTATCATTGCTAGATCTTGAGTAATCGGTACCATGAGTTTTTCTGTGACATTGTTGTTGTATTTTTATATCCATTTTTGTGTGATGTGGTTGTGTAGTTCTTAGTTCACGATGTTTGGTTTGTTTTGTCAATGTTCCTTTTTCGTTTTTTGTTTGTTTTGTTTTTTCCCCTCTCTCTGCCGTCCTGTGGGTATGGAGGCAGACTTCAATGTTTTCCTGTGTTGTAACTATTAATAATAAATATTTGTTGTCTGGTTTTCTGAGCATCAATAATTATAATCAATAATTTAATATTAATATAATTATTGATGACGTTCGAGTTTAACCTGTTTATCAAAGATTTCGGGGGACCAATCTCATAAATGAGATAATTTTAATTAAACCAGACTGTCAGTCTCTCTGAAAAGGCATAGAGTTCGGGTTAAAACAAACTTTACAGCACACACTGAAATAGCACAGGAAACTTCTCGTTACTTAAGGGAATTTATTAATGAAATAGGTCACCTTACAGATTACATTTCATTCATAATTTCCGTCTATTCTAACGCATGCAAAAATATAGAACAAAGTTAATGTCGAGGGAAGGGGGCGTGTGTGTGCGGCTGTGTGTGTGTGTGGGAGACAGCGAGCGGATGGGGGGGGTTCAGTTTAGCACACTCAATGCGATAAATAACTCAAGTCTTATCAATTGGCGCAATTGGTTCACAAAGGAAGACAAAGAAAGACAGCGTGGCGATTCAACAAAACGCTAGTTTCATTAGCAATGGTGGGTTGGACAAAGGAAACGAGGGCGACGGAGAAAGGGGATCGACTGAGGCCACGCGACCTGTCTAAACAGACACGCGGAATAATAGTGGTTAACCAGTTGACAAACTTATTTTAACCAACAGAAAACGGATATTAACCGTCAAGACCTAATTCTCCTCTACCCAGACCAAAGATTCAAATTCAAATTCAAAATTCAAAAATACTTGACTGAAGACGCTCTGTTGTTGTATGACTGTCTCATGAAGAGGATGCTCAGGGTTGTCCATAATTTTTTTGATTTTATGAAGAATCCTTCTTTGCATTATCATCTCCAGATTTTCCACAGTTGTCCCAAGAACAGAACCAGCCTTCTTTATCAGGTTGTTTAGCCTTTTTAAATCCCTGGCTCTGATGCTGCTACCCCAACAGATGACGGCTGAAGAGATTACACTCTCCACAACAGACTTGTAGAAGATTTGCACCATCTTGCTGCAAACCTTGAAGGACCTAAGCTTCCTCAAGAAGTACAGTCTGCTCTGTCCCTTCTTGTAGACGGCTTCACTGTTGCGCCTCCAGTCCAGTCTGTTGTCAAGGTGAACTCCGAGGTATTTATATTCCTCAACCACCTCCACTTCTTCTCCCATGATGGAAACAGTGTTTGACTTATCCCTGTTTCTTCTGAAATCTACAATCATCTCCTTTGTTTTGTTCACATTCAAGGTGAGACGATTGTTTCCACACCATGTCACAAAGCGGTCCACCAGCTCTCTGTATTCAGCTTCTTGTCCATCTCTGATACACCCGACAATTGCAGAGTCATCTGAGTATTTCTGCAGATGACACGTCTCTGATTTGTACTGGAAGTCTGAGGTGTACAGAGTGAAAAGGAATGGTGAGAGTACGGTCCCCTGTGGTGCTCCTGTGCTACTGACCACCTGGTTTGACACACAATTCTTCAGTCTCACAAACTGTGGTCTGTTTGTCAGGTAGTCATTGATCCAGGCGATTGTTGAGGGCTCCACCTGTGTCTTCAGGAGTTTCTGACAAAGCAAATCAGGCTGAATTGTGTTAAATGCACTAGAGAAATCAAAGAACATGATCCTCACAGTGCTGCCTGCTTTGTCCAGATGACAGTGGGTTGGTTGAAGTAGGTGGATGATGGCATCTTCAACTCCAACTCCACAGCGATAAGCAAACTGCAGTGGGTCCTGATATGTTCTTGTTTGCTTACTCAGGGGGGCCAACAGGAGTCTCTCCAGGACCTTCATGATGTGGGATGTCAGGGCAACGGGTCTATAGTCATTGATGACTGATGGGTGAGTTCTTTTGGGTACTGGAACAAGGCAGGATGTCTTCCACAACACTGGAACCTTCTCCTGAGTTAGGCTAAGGTTGAAGATGTGCTGCAGAATCCCACAGAGCTGCTCTGCACAGGCCTTTAGGACTCTGGGGCTGACACCATCTGGACCTGCAGCCTTGTTCCGGTTCAGTTTCTCCAGCTGCCTCTTCACCTGACTTTTGGAGACAGACAAGTGGGAGGGGGAGGCAAAGGGGGTAGCAGCATCTCCTGACTTTGTTGAAGTCAAACTTGTGGAATCAGAAGAGTCCATGGCTGAAGTGAAGGATAAAACATCCGAGGTGTAACAGGGAAACTGTTGATCAGAGGAGAGTGGGATGTCTGTTTGGCTGGGAACAGGAGAGGTGGATGCTGAGCTAGTTCCTGAACTGAACCTGTTGAAGAATATGTTCAGTTCATTGGCTCTGTCCAGACTTCCATCTATCCAATCCTTCCTGTCCTTAAAACCTGTGATCTTTCTCATTCCTGACCAGACATCTCGGATATTGTTCCTCTCTAGTTTGTTCTCCAGTATCTTCCTGTATGCCTCCTTGCTGTCTCTGATCTTAACCTTAAGTTGCTTCTGTATACTCCTCAATAATTCCCTGTCTCCCTCCCTGAAGGCTCTTTTTTTCTTGTTTAGCAGTTCCTTCAGGTCACTGGTGATCCAGGGTTTGTTATTCGGGAAGCATCTCACTGTTCTTGTGGGGATGATGTTGTCCACACAGAAGTTTATATAGTCAGTCACACACTCAGTCATGGCATTGATGTCCTCTCCATGTGCTTGGCAAAGAGTCATCCAGTCTGTGGTTGCAAAACAACCCTGCAGGGCTTCTTCAGCTTCCTGTGACCATTTTCTCACAGTTTGTTTTGTCACAGGTTGCCTCTGAACAAGGGGTTTATATTCTGAACATAGAAAAACAAGATTGTGATCTGATGGTCCCAGAGGAGGTCTTGGTTTGGACGTGTATGAATCCTTTACATTTGCATAAAACAAATCCAAGGTCCTGTTTTCTCTTGTAGAGCAGCTGACAAACTGTTGAAATTTTGGAAGTGTAGTAGAGAGCGAGGCATGATTAAAATCACCAGATATTGCCACAAATGCATTGGGGTACTGTGTCTGTAGCTTAGCAACAATGGAACTGATGACATCACATGCATTGTCGGCAACGGCTGAAGGTGGAATGTAAACAACTGCCAAAATTACACTGGTGAACTCTCTTGGTAAATAATATGGACGAAAACTCACTGCCAAGAGTTCGACATCTGGGCAGCAGCACTTCACAGTAACATGTCCTGGATGACACCATCTGTTGTTTACAAGCACTGCTACTCCACCACCTTTTCTTTTCCTGCTCGTCTTCAGATCTCTGTCTGCTCGTACAGTCAGGAAGCCTGGCAGACAGACGTTGGAGTCAGGGATATGATCCAGTAGCCACGTCTCCGTAAAACACATAACACTGCATTCACGGTACTCTGGCTGAGTCCTTGTAAGGGCTTGGAGTTCATCCATCTTGTTAGCCAGTGATCTTACGTTGCCCATTATGATCGATGGAAGAGATGGCTTGAACTTCCTCTTTCTCTGTCTCCTTTTCGCTCCTGCTCTGCATCCACGTCTCCTCCTTATCAACTCATCAGGGATTTGTGGCTTCAGTTGAGGTATTATTTCAGCTTTTGCGATGTTAATTAGCTGCTCCCAGCTGTAAACCACATTGTTGCCATGGTTACGCATCATAACAAATTGTTAAAAAGGGAAAAATTTACAGCAAAAATCCTTCCAGCTTCACAGCACCAAAAACTAGAAAGTATACAGTTAAAAAAATGCAATCTTCTTTAAGAAAAAAGAGGAACCAATGTACAAAAAAACATAACTTAATATGTAACCAACAGAGCCACTCCAACATGCAGCCACCCAGAGCAGCGCAATTCTAGATATGAACCAGTTTAATCCTACTTGGTGGGGGCAGCTCTCCACAGTCCACGACGAAGAACGTAGAAAGTGTCCAGTTTAAAGGAGCGGTTTTGCGCAAAACCGAGGTCAGAAAAGCGGACTTCCAACTTTTCGGCGCTGAGGGACTCAGGCCTGTTTTCAATAGAGCTCAGATGGCCAGCGGACTACCTGGTTACCCGTACAGGAAAGTCCGTTTGATCGGCCGATTCACTTCGAAGTTTAAAAGGGAAGTTCTTCCTGGTCCAGCAGGTTTGAACGGAAAAAGGGGAAAATGCTAGCAGTGGATTAAAGTATTTCCTCACAGGCATCGCTCTGGGACCAAAAGAGACACTGATTTCAATATTTGCGCTGCTTTTATCAACTCTGTGATGTCATCACTGGCCACAGACCGATGAGAATGGGTCGAGGGCAGCGCAATGGGTGCTGGGAGATGCAGTTCGATCAGTGGAAGGATGCTGGGAGATGCAGTTCGTTCAGTGGAAGGATGCTGGGAGATCCAGTTCGTTCAGTAAAGGCCATAGCCTCAACACCTGTGTTTTCTTTGTTCCCCTTCCTCTCTTGTATTTTCAACTCACCCTCTCTCTTGACTTTTTGTTTCCTACTTCTCTTCTTCATCTTGTTTCTTTCTTCGCCTTAATTTTCCATCTCCGTGTCCATAACATCAGGAAATAAAACCCCCAGCAATTCATAATAAAGATTTTTCACACATATATATCAAGTGGAGTACTATAGCAAAAGCTGTAGTGCTCCGCTTGTGAAAGTAAATCTGTTGGGCTTCTACTTGGTACTCAGACACCAATTCTGAGCTCCACATTGCCAAACAGGACACGTTTAAAAAAACAAACAAAAACCCCCCAAAAAACTTTTATTTGCAATTTATAACCATGATTCAGGAAACTATTTCATTGTTCCATCCACTGTGTGCATCGCTTCAGTACCACTGGCAACAAATCAGTCCCACAGCATCATACTTCAAAAACTGTGCTTGACAACTGGAATAATGATAAAAGTTTCAAAGATTTGGAAGCTTCATCTGACATTTTCCAAACACATTTCTTGTTATTGTGACCAAACGTTGTGAAACGTTTTTACTAGGGATGCACCGATACCGATGCCGGTATCTGGTATCGGCCTCGATACCACATTTTCTAAAGTACTCGTACTCGTTAAAAGTCCCCCGATACCACGGTCTGAGAAATGTCTATGTTTGAGCACCGTGTAAGGGGTTAATCACAGGCGCCGAGTGCCCGCCCCCAGGCCCCGGCTGCAGCTCAGGGCGGGGAGAAGGCGAGACGAGACATGTCACCAATGTGGAACTATTTCAAAGTGAATGAAGACGACAAAACAAAGGCGGACTGAAAATTGTGCTCAGCGAAATTGTCCAGAGGAGGCTCAAAAGGTAGCGCATTTAACACAAGTAATTTAATCAAGCACCTAAAATCCCAACACGATGAGTACAAAGAGTTTACCCACGCTTCTAAACCAACACAACCCACGCTACAGCAAACTCTTGCAAGACGAGAGAAAATGTCCATACACAATCCACGTGCTGTGAAAATAACACAGGCAATTATCGAGTACATTGCATTGAGTGACCAGCCACTCTCAGAGGTAGAAAATGTAGGATTCCTGCGTTTCCTCCATGTTCTGGAGCCCAGATATGATGTCGGCGGCTTGGGACATCAATATAATTATTTATTCTGTAATATGATGCATACTATATGCTTTTCATTTTAAATAAATGTTCCTAATTTCAAACTAGTCCCTTGTTTTTTTTTTAAATTATATGACTAAAGCTGTTACCTGTAAATTTAAATCATGTTTTTATTAAGTACTCGGTATCGGTGAGTACTGAAATGCAAGTACTCATACTCGTACTCGTTTTCCAAAAAAGTGGTATCGGTGCATCCCTAGTTTTTACAGAAGGCATGTTCATGTTGTCTATGTAGGCAGAAGATTTCTGGACTTTTGGAAAGGAAGCACCTCCACCTGCAGGAAAATAAAGATTTTGTTCCAGTTGGTGAACAGTTTATATCACTTCTGTTAGATGCACATGCTCAGTCTCCACAAAATAATTGCTGTATTAGTTCCTGAACAGCTAACCTTATAGACTCCCTTCTGTTTTTAAAATTAATTTCAAATTGAAATTTTATTTCCCTCTAGGATCAATAAAGTATTTTTTAATTTGAATTGAATTGAATGGGTAATATGAAGAAACAAACGTAATTCTATGTTAATAAGAACCCTAAACTCACCATCCACTCCTAAAACTGCAGATATTTCCGCCCATGCCTTCTCCTTTTTCCAAGTTGTCTTTGTAGAAATGATCAGTGGTGACATATAAAGTGAGTGATTTTCAGTGTTGGGGTAGTTACTCAAAAAAAGTAATCCATTACATATTACTCATTACTTCTCAAAAAAGTAATCCCTTACTTTACTTAGTTTTTTGGAAAGTAACTTAGTTACATTACTAGTTACACTACTCTTACATTGTTCTAAAACATCATACCTGAAATGAATGCCGAGGTGACTAAAAGAATATTATGACAGAAAGAGTTAGAAAAAAAATCTATACATAGAAACTACAAATACAGCCCACAAATATATTTTAGACACATCTATGTACACATATCTACACAAATATCCATTATATATATATGTGTGTGTGTGTGTATATATATATATGTGTGTGTGTGTGTGTGTGTCTGTATGTATATATATATATATATATATATGTGTGTGTGATTGTGTGTGTATATATATATATATATGTGTGTGTGCGATTGTGTATACACATATATATATATATATATATATATATATATATATACACACGCACAAAAAGATGTGAACAATAAAGTTTTAGAAAATGTATATACACAACATCTAAGAACACAAATAAGAAAGTAAACATCTATATAAAACGGCTGACAGAGAAACAAAGCAAAGTGCTCAAGCATTAGCTAGTTGAGACATACCTCTCTTCCTCTGGTAGAATTAGGTTTTCCTCTTCTGATGACGAGTCTTCAACACAAACCTCTGATGAACTATCATTCCAAATAATCGCTAGGGCTTCGTCAGTGATGATTCTCTTCTCTTTAAGCGCCAATTTTCGAACGCAAACAAAACAATCGAAACTGAATCGTTCACTCTCACATGATCACTGCGTCAGCGCTCGCCCCCGTGCTAAACAAATCTTTAGAATTAGGCAGACCTGTAACTCCAGTTTCTATTGGCCAATTTGGATGATTGACATGTGGTTGGAATCATAAGATCCTATAGAATCAAGCAGACATCAGAACTTTTAAGCAGATTGGACAAAGCAAATGTTTACATGGGGAAAGTTCACAGTGCGCATGACAGACAAGGTTGAGCCTCCTCGAATCAAATGTAAAAAATAATGGCAAAGGATTACGGTTTTTTTTACTTTTTCTTTTCTAAATACACACTGGGTATTTTAGTTATTCTGGAAATACAGTCATATCACAGTGGATTATTCTTTTCAGCAAGGAAAAAACAAAGGTAAGAAAAAAATTATGCTCTTGTTTTTCAAATGCTGAATGTATTTATGGGCTTATTTTGCTGCTCATTTGCTGAAATTTGCACGTAGCGTGATTAAACGTGCAGCTTTAGAATCTGTGAGATGCTGGCTTTCATGGAAGGCAAAGTTTGCTCGGTTCTGTTCGGCAGGGTGACTGACAGGTTCGGTTGAATGTGTTCATGTAAAAATCGCAAAATAGCACAACTGCTCTTTTAATTGCTTGTTATTTTTTTTCTGGTCTTGGAGTCTTTAGCTGAGATTCTGAGGTTTATAATGATAGGACATGCTTAGCAATCAGTGACCACAGGTCAGCTAAATTCGGACATTTCCCCGCCCTTCCCCCACAGTGACCCAGCAGCGGGGCTGTGGGGTGGAACAGGTTATGTAACGAGTAACGACATCATATTTTCGAAAGTAATTGTAATGTCATTACAGTGTTTTCCGCAGTAACGCGTTACACTACTACGTTACAAAAATGGTAATGTCATTACAGTAACTAGTTACTTTGTAACGCGTTACACCCAACACTGGTGATTTTCCACTTCAAGGATTAACCTCTAGTTGTTAATGAAAAAAATTTGACCCACAGAGCGACTTACTTCAAACCAGGGCCCTCATTTATCAACCGTACTTATGCACAAACCTCTGCATATTTCATGTGTAGGAATAACTTAATGCATTGTGTGGTATTTACCATCTTGTACTTGTGCAAAGAAATGTTCCTAAATATAAGAGCAGCTCTAACCATGCGTATGGAAAGCATCTAGTAGTAGAACAGGGGAACTGCAAAACTGAAACAGTTCTGCTTTAATGGAATATTAATCTTATCAGTTTATCACCTCTGCCAAGGAGCTCATGATGGCGTCTTTTAGTAAAACAACTCAAAAAGGTATGGACGGATTAAGCTTTCAGGATATGTTAGAAGTGTGTGTGTGTGCGTGTGTGGGTGGGGGGGTGTTGCTTCATGGAGGTCTGCACACTCCTTGTGCTTTTTTGACTTGTCACATCAATCGCCTCATCTTAAAAGGATGCTGTTACACTTATAGATAAAAGGTTTGCAAACTGTACTGTGGAAATTAGATGGTCATGCTTATTGGTGAAGCAGGTTGTAGTTGTCTTGGTGTGTACTGATGCCAGCCAAAGCAGGGTCTCCAATAAGGCTTGGCCACACGCATGTCAAATGTGGTGGTCTGTGCACCCCCGTTGTAAGATCTGGCCCAGCTTTGTGCTGAGGGAAGTTTCATTGTATTCAGTTTGATATTGAACCTTTTTTCCCCTTTATTTCCAACCAGGAACCTCTCTACAGTCCCGACCGCATTTACATCCTCTCAGGCACTGTTCTTTTTTTTTATTGGTTCCCCCTGACCTGACAGAACCAAACCGCAATGTTCGGGACAAATTTAACTGATTTAATTTGTTCAAAGAAGTTAAGTATTTCCCCAGAAGTGAATAACAGCAAATGAAACAATTCTTTGCCACATTTCCTAATGTCTGCAGAAGGAATATGACTGCTGCATGCTGGATGGGGGGAGAGACATAAAGCAGAGGAACCACTGATAACAGAGGGTAAAAACTATCAGTGTTAAATGAATTTGCGTTAACTATGACAATTTTCAAAAGTCTGTTCATCATTCCTTTTTTTCCCCCACTTACCTCGATCTCAGTTTCACTGAATTTCCTTTTTTCTCTCTCTTGGCCGTTATTTTCGGGAAGAATGGAAGACTTGTGCATGTGCATGTGTCAGAGGATGTGGTGTGACCAAATATGGTTAATTGAGGGCGTTTCGGTATGCAAATGACTGTGGAGCACCTAGGTAGACACGTGGGATTTATCGACAGATGATTGCGGAGGAACATGCAAACGAGTGGCCACCGCAGATTTGATAAATACAACTTTTGACTCTTCGTATGAACATTCTAAATTTCATTCGTAGGACAGAATATAAGACAGTTTCTAAGAAAGTTTGATAAATGAGGGCTCAGGTGTCACAGGTCATGATGTTTTGTCTTTTTTTATATAGGTAAGCAGTTTGAAATCTGCACTTATCTTTTATTTTGGAATTTACCTGATTCTTTACATCACCCCGTATATTATTTCCTGCCTAGTCCGATCTAAACTGCTGAGTATTCTGGAAGAATGGCGAGTAAAAAAATAGACCCACTGTGTAAATTTATTAGAGGGCCACAACGCTATGCTTCGGAGATGCGTCGGATTCATGCTTTCTTGAAATCAGGCGTGTTTTCACCCTTTCCAATACCTTTTTGTTTTTTATGTTTTTATTGAATTTCCAAAAATAGGGGCCGGATGTGTTGCTTTATGAAGTCCTTTGGCCTTATTGGTGCTGTCAGACGGGTTCTCTTTTAGCAATTTCTTGTTTCTATAGATCTGAGAGTGATTTTTTATTTCCTTTTTATCTAACTAGTAACATTAAGCCACAATTGTAGTTAATCATAGTTAATGCATGACATATAAAGAAGGAGAATTCTTTTGACACCAGAATTCTACTTTTTACAGCACTGTATAATATCTGGCTGTTCTGAGATGGGGCCAAAGCAGTGGGGTTTTATTAACATACTAATTAGGTGTGTAATAAGTGAATACTACTGCTGCTCAACATAAAAATTGCATTTTTACTTTGAACTCATTAAGCCTTTAAATTACAATAACAGCCTCAAAACAATTAGTCAGAGTTAAAGGCATTATTGAATCTGTCTCAAACCCCAATTTTAAAAACTTTTCAACTTCAAATTTTTGTCATGTTTTCGTTTTAAGGTCTCTAGTGCAGACACACGAACGACTCAGGGACTCAGAGGTTGGAATAAGAGTGATTATTTATATCTCTTAGGAGGAAAACCTTGGAAGCTCGGAGGAAAACTCTTCGGACCGGACCGGGAGGTTGAGCCGCCACTGGAGATTGCAGCGATGCTGGATTTCCACATTGAGGGGGTCGGAGGAGGCGTGTAACGGAGGATTGTCACTCAGAGGTGGTCCTGGGGGAATGCGGGGTGCCCAGGAGGATGAGCGAGGGTGGACAGGCAGATTTAAGACTGAACCCAGCCGGAGGAGCATGACAGAGAGCAGCAGGGAGGCAGGCGTAGGAGCAGACGCTGGAGACTGCGATCGACTGACCTATTGATCCAGGGAGCAACCGGAGCTGGAGGGAGGAGGAGCAACAACAGTAAGTTCCTTTTCTATAAACGTACAGAGCAAAAAACGAATGCTGAAAGCGGCCTTTTACCACACTGTTCACGTTGACCATCTGGCGTCTACTCCAGGTAGGGGCTCCCCTTTTATCTCCGCTCCTCCGTGATTAGGCTGATGGGCTTCAGCTGGGAGAGAACACCAAGACGCATCCCTGAGGAGGAGAAGGTGAGCCAAGCGCGCACACAAACTCACACACACACACCTACACACACACACACACACACACGCACACACACACACACACACACACACACACACACACACACACACACACACACACATCCTCACAACTTTCCTTAAACACCTAATTAATATTAGTCATTTAAAGCCAAGTCTCTTTATTTTAATGGTTCAGTCAAATGCTTGAAATCGTTAATAATGGCTCAGTTGTGGGCTGTATGATAATTAAAATGGCAGGCTCAGTTACAAATTATATTTCAGTTTGACAAAAACAAATGGCATTTTAAATATATGGAGCAGCATATGTGGTAAGTACAAAAGTGTGGACGGATACAAATGTTTCTTTCAAACGAGTTCAAGAGGCCGCTATCTGGGGAGTTACCAAACCAGTGGCTGATGGGTAATTTGAATCTGCACAACTGTTCCTCGTTGATCCCCATCACGAGGTGAATAAGAGGATCTGGCTGCCAGTCCTTCGATGCTTGATTCACCTGTTTCGAATGTTTCATCCTATTAAATGGCCATTATTGGCCTCCTCTACATCCTAGCATGTCATTAGCGCTCATCACTCCCATACAATATTGTTATGTTCCTCCTCAACCTCCTGCTCGGTAGGTTCTCTCCAGCTGTCATGGGGCGAGAGGCAGGGTACACCCTGGACAGGTCACCAGCCCCCAGGACAAACAACCATGCACACACACACTCAGACATAAGGGCAATTTAGAGAGACCAATTCACCTAACAGTCATGCTTTAGGACTGTGGGAGGAAGCCGGAGTACCCGGAGTACCCGGAGAGAACCCATGCATGCACAGGGAGAACATGCAAACTCCATGCAGAAAGACCACAGACTGGGTTTTGAACCCAGGACCTTCTTGCTGCAAGGCAACAGTGCTACCAACTGCGCCACTGTGCAGCCCCAAAGAAAATTCAGTTCAATTCAATTAAAAAAAACTGTAATACTTCCTGTGTTGCATTTTTTCCTCAAAGTTACCCCCAAGTAGAAGCCTGAACATACTTCCTTATTCAAGTCAAACCTTCTGGATCTTTGACCACAGCTGGCAGTCTTATACTCCTCTTCCTCCTTCCAACCCTACAACATGTCTGTCCTCCAACAATCCCACCTCCATTGAGGTTTCAGGTTCCTACTCCTTATACAGCTTTGTACTTGTCTCCTTACAACCTTACTCCTGGACCCTGTTCATTTCCCCAGGCGATCTCCTCCCTGGAACAAAGTAAGAGTAACTGCAATATTAAAGTATTGAACAGACTGGTCCTAGACAAGATACATTTGGCCCCAAGCCAAATGCCCCAAACCTCTGGTTCCAAAACCAGATTGCTAATCCTAAATTAGCAGCCCATCTGGTAGTAAACTAGATCAGTTAGGCTCCAAGCCGAATACCTTCCAGTCCATGACTATTATTAAAGGATCTCTGCAGAGCGAGAAATCAAACACACACACACACACATACAGTGTCCACAAAATACAAAATTGCTCATTTATTCAAATGAATTACAGCAGTTATATAGTGACAAAAACATTTACGCCTCCCTTTTCCCAAATGGGCTATCGGTTTATAGTCTACTAGCAAATCACAAAGAGTTGTGTCTCGTAAAATTCAAAACAGCATCACATGGGAGTCACATTCCATTTACTATTAATCGTTATACAGTATATATTAGGCTGACCACCTGTGGAATCAAAGACGATTCAATTCAGTTTATTTATTTTGCATTGATTCACAACAGATGTCATCTCAAGGCACTTTACAAGTAAAATAATTTCAATACAATCATGCAAACATTCCAATCAGTTTAAAGTTTTAGTTAGTTTCCTATTGAAGGAATCTACAGGAACTGTGTGCTGAGGGGAAATATTCATGTGACCAATCAAACCGCGGTCTCCTCTCACATGACTCCAAGATGGCAGCCCACAGAGAAGATTACATTTTAGAAGATAAACTCGTGGAAATTTGGCAAGACTACACCTGTTTATTAGATGTCAGCTTGTCAGATTTCAAGAACAGGGACAAGCGCGAGCAGGCATACAGCGAGTTGGCCGCAAAATTGGACCAGACAGGTACTGTGAAAACAGGGGTCTGCCATCTCCGAATCATGTGAGCGGAAAAAACTTTTTGATTGGTCACTTGAATATTTCCCCTCAGCACACAGTTCATGTAGAGCGCACAAAGTGTGTTTTTTGCCTCACAAGGCGAAAAATATCAAACCTGTTTGATTTTCACCTCAACGCCTCATGAGGCAGAAAACTCATCGGAAATTAGCTGCACACAGCGAGCTATCTGCTGAGCAAACGGCCTCGAATGACTTTTCGCTCAGCAGATTGATCTTGTGTGCAGCAGGCTTAAGCCTTATAGCAGCATAACTACAGAGCTAGCACAGGATGACCTTAGCCACTCTAACAATAAGCTTGATCAAAAAGGAAAGTTTTAAGCCTGGCCTTAAAAGTAAACAGAGTGTCTGCCTCACTGACTAAAGCTGGGAGCTGGTTCCACAGGAGAGGAGCCTGATAACTAAAAGATCTGCCTCCCATTTTACTTTTAGAAATCCTAGGAACTACAAGTAAACCTGCAGTCTCTGTTGGGAAAATATGAAACAATTAGATTCTGATGTATGATGAAGCTTGATTATTAAGGGCTTTATATGTAAGAAGGAGGATCTTAAATTCTATTCTGGTTTTTACAGGGAGCCAATGAAGGGAAGCTTAAACAGGAGAAATGTGATCTCTCTTTTTAATATTAATCAGAACTCTTGCTGCTGCATTTTGGATCAAATGACAGCTTTTAATTACATTTTGTGGGCTTCCTGACAGTAAAGAATTACAGTAGTCCAGCCTTGAGGTAACAAATGCATGGACTAGTTTCTCAGCATCACTCCTGGACAGGATGTTTCTAATCTTAGCAATATTCCGGAGGTGAAACAAGGAAAGCCTAGAAACCTGTTTAATATGGAATTTGAGTGTCCTGGTCAAAAATAACGCCGAGGATTTTTACTATTATCCAGATGAAGTGATTGACTAAGCAGTTTCTTTTTTAGAGCTTCTGGACCAAAGGCAGCAACTTCTGTCTTGTCAGAATTTAAGGAAAAAAAAGTTTAGTGTCATCCAGGATTTTATTTCTTCCAGACATGCCTGTAATCTACCTAACTGATTGGATTCATCAGGATTTATGGATAAATATAGTTGTGTATCATCGGCATAACTGTGGAGATCTATCTATCTATCTATCTATCTATCTATCTATCTATCTATCTATCTATCTATCTATCTATCTATCTATCTATCTATCTATCTATCTATCTATCTATCTATCTATCTATCTATCTATCTATCTATCTATCTATCTATCTATCTATTGAAGAGATAAAAATTCTGTAAATGTTGTATGAGGGTTTAATTTTGTAGTGCAGCTCAAAGTCTTGCTTCCTCCCGGAACAACAGTTGATGACAGGGTCTTCCTTCACAGGGACAACAGCCAGTGAGTAAAAAATTTGATGCGTGAAAGAATAAAAAATAAGAGAGAAGAAATAACTAGGTCCGGGACCTTTCTAATGCAAGTTTGTGTTTTGCAAATAAAGATCGGGGATCTTTGCGTGATGATCCGGATCTCACAATGAATATCCATGTTAAAGGAGTTGGGACTCCAAAGCGCGCAGAGATCTGGGATCTCAATTAGAAATAGGCCTAATGATAAATAATATCTAAATAATAATACTAGTAATGAAAAAACATGATAATAAATACATAATTATATTAATGTGTGATAAACCGGTTGTGTGACTGTGTGTGTGTGAATGGAGATTTCTGTGGTGAGACAGCTGTAGGCTGTGTTGTGATTGCATTTCTCATAAGATGAACTGAACAGACTTTTGGATGTCTGGGAGCTATTTCAAAGATGGACTGAGCAGACCACATTTCCCAGCAATCCTAGCAGTGACCCCCAACACACTCCTATTGGTCCGTGCCCACCCACAGTGACATCAGCGATGACATCACGGCCAAAGGGGCTATAAGAGTAGTCGTGCCCATTATGAATTGTTCTCCAGCTGGAAGTTCTTGGATGAACTACTGCTGAACAGAGGACATCTCACCGGTGAAGATTCTCTTTTGTTCTGACCCGCTGGACCGGGGAAGAACTCGCTTCGAAGTGCTCATACGGTTTGTGTATCTCGTGTGAGCTATATTAGAACTGTTCCCAGACAGTTCGTTAGACATCGACCTACAGGCCATCCAGCCTGCCTTTGGGCCACACGGTCCTTAAAATCCTGTACAGGTTTTTTTTATAACTCTTCCTTTTCTTGCTCAACTACGGTCACAATTCACTCTCCTCCTAGTGGACTGGACCTCCTTCAAGGCAAAGTAGGACTGAACCGGTTCATTTATACTAATAATGTGTCTGGGCGGAGATAAACAGAGAAAATAGAGTTTTAACGAGTTAGATCTCGTTCATTGTTGGTTAAAGTGTTTTTAAGCGCTGTACCTGTTTTCTCATTTTTGCGTCGTCGCACGTATAAGTCTGAGCTGTGAAATTGCTGTCTTTGAAACTGTCTGTTTTATCCTGAGCAGATCACGCCTTTCTTTTTTTTCTTCCTCTTGTTTTCCCTCTCTCTTCCTCTCTCTCCCTCCCTGATAACTCCATTGGCAGTCGGGCTCGGTCCGGCCTGCGTTAGCTGGTCTTAGCTGAAAAGTTTAACTCCATTGTCTTTAGTCTGTCACTAAAGCAGAGGGCTACCACATGGACGCTTCCCCCATGTGCTCCTTTAGCCAAAGCTAGTTGTATGATTCTTTCTCTAAGAGCTGAGATTTGTGTCTCCTAGGCTGTCTGGGATTTGATCCTCCTGGAGTGAGGCCCCCCCCTCCTTTTCTGACCCGAACCTCAGCTGTCTCACTGATTTCATTTCATGTTAATTGTGTTTAATGTTCACCTATTATTATTGTCTAATATCTGTAGTAATTCTTGCATGCTTTAGAATAGATGGGATTTTCTATTTCCTAAATAAAGTCCCCTTATCTTAAAGGGAAGTTGTCTGGGATTACTTGGAGTGATGCATACAATTAATGTCCACAGCGTTAGAACTTATTCCTTCATCTATTGTTTAATTATCTGAGACTGAACAATTTGGCTATATATATATTTATATATGTTCCTGGAATCCAACAGGATGGTGCCCCTAAACTTGGTAATTTTTACATAAAATTATTAATCTTATTAATAATTGCCCTAAGCAATTATTCATAATTATTCATAGCCAAATCCTACCTATCTGTGGCACAACAGCTGAAAGGAGTCTCATGGTTAGAAGATTGAGTAAATAACACTGCGATAAGATAAATAGATCAAATCAAAGAGAAATAAAAGCTGAATTTACGTCATTAACATGGGAATGATAAATATTTAAAAATGAAAAATAAAAACAGTAAAATGTAACATATCGAAATATGGGGAAAAATAGCAAAGAAAATTTAAAGGAGATGCAAAATTTATGTAAGACAAAAGACAATACATTTCTTTAAAAATAAATAAAGATTAGGAATTTGAAGGACGATTGACTGAGTAATTTCGCGCACTTCTTGGTAGTTGCGATATAAAATAAAATTGAAAAGATCAAAATTGAAGAATAGACATTTGGCGTCTCAAACAAAGGAATTCCTCAGGAAGGAGCAATGAAGAGAAAAAGGAGGGGTTCATGCGTGAAGCTGATGTGTTTTTTAGCACTCGGGAAGATGAAAAATGTTTAAACTTTGTTTTCTCCTAAAGTTCCGCCGAAAGAAAAATAAAATAAAAGAGAAAACTCACTTCCATATTTTAAAAAATCCTATCAAGAGTAAGGTAAACTTTACTGTGATCTAAATGAATTATCTTAAACAAGCGACCACCTTCCCCTTAAGGAAGGGCTGTTCTGATAATAAACAAGACCCCCCTCTTTCCCTCAACAATGGGTCGTTAGCTGTTCTCTTAATAAACAAACCAACTGTGATGGGTTGCGACGGAAACCGGTAAAATTGACTTCCTGAGAAAGACTTGTTTGAAACCAGATTCATCATGCGTTTCAAAATTGTTAAAAGTTATCCAACTGCAGGAAGCTAGAAGGGAAGGAACACACCTCCCCCCGCTAGCTGATAAGGAGGGGGATGTTTTAGCTGCGTGATTCTCTCTATACAAAAGGGTGGGATTTCTTAAGTGCAGCGGCAACTTTTACTCTATAATAATAACAATAAAAAACTTAGCTAATATTTTTAATGATATTCATGGGATGTCTGTGAGATCTCTCATATAGTATAAAAGAAATGGTTTAAAAATGACGGATTATGAGCAGAGTGATTTTATTTTGAAATACAGGCGGATGTCTACAGGTCCTGTAGGGAAGCGACAGCTGGGTGGCTACGTTAATTTATTCTTTGTAACAAGCGGCAGCTTCAGATGCTTGCTTCTAACATTTTAATGACAGATAAGATACCTGTTGAAAGGAAAAAATCTTGTAATGCGCTGGGTTAGAGAGTGCAAAAAAGAGAGGAATTTTTCATTACGGGATTACCGTAGTACAGAATGTAGTAACGCACTCCAAAATTCAACTTTAGTTACCGTAGCACACTGAGTATAAGCACACTCCAATATTTACACTCAATGAAGTTGTTGCTAATGGGACAAAATTAAGGGTCTGATTAAGCAGGAAAGATGTCTGGACCTACACCTGAGACTCGGAGAGGTTGCCGGCCCTCGCCCCAGTCTGAGTTGAGAAAGGTACCACGTTTTGGACATCTAGCAACAGACTCTTCCACATATAATCATAATAATAAGCTAATTTGTAGAATCTTTATGAAAGAGCAGATAAGCAGAGAGCAAGGAATAGAGATGTGATGTTTTGTTATGGAAATATCAGTTGCTGATTATCTCATTGACAAAATGGTAGGAAGTTAGTGAAGCCAGATGGAGAAAAAAAAATACAAAATTAGGAATTTTGTTTTCCACTAAAAAAATGAGATTGAGTTGTTAGAAAAATGAAATAAAAATAATAGATTTTGCTACAGGAAAATTCTGTTGTGTTAATCATATTATCTCGAGATTCTTTTCTAATTTGTTAGGAAGAGATTTCCTATTTCATTTGAAGTTGGGCATATTCTCTGTAGGGGATAAATTAATAATCCAAATTGTAGATTTTCATAAAATTCTTGAAACGGGACAGCTACCAAAGAATTGTTCTACTTGGAAAGAGAAAAATTAAAGTTTTAACTTTAGTTTGTAATCAGATGAAGATAAAATAATCATATTATTGCTAACAGAAGATCCAAATTGAACTTTGCATGTTTTTGTCATTTGGCCAACAATGGGGAACAAGGGTATGGCGACCTCTAGTGGCGAACTAATTAAAGCATTTCATATGGACAATTAAATTCTCAAACTGATTAGTTCATGGACAAGAAGTGTGTCAGACATGGAAAAAAAGAAAAGCTTCTTATATAAAATTAACAAAAAATTTTCTTGCTGATTCGACGGGGGTAAGCTGTATTGCGTCATTTCCTGTTGTGCTCCCTGTAAGCTGTTTGGTGTTCAGACTCTCTTGAATTGATCTTATTTTCTCTGTGCTGAGGCCTTTCTAAGTTATTTTAACACACAAGCACACTAAAACACACGTTTTGTGGTGGTGTACTTTACGTTTTGGGAACTCCTTGTGTTTCACACAGCTTTTCCTGGGGTGGTAAGGTCTCGCTAGCTCAGTTAGCTTAGCTACATTGCGGCTATGGCTACTCTTCTCTCTCCTGTCTCTAACTCTTCTCTTCTCTCTTGCTCTATCTGTCAGATGTTTAGTTACTTCCCCGCTTCCTTTAGTGATAATGGTAACTGTAATAAATGTAATATTTGTGTAGCTTTGGAGGCGAGGGTATCAGAATTAGAAGCACGGCTCCGCGCTGTTGAAAAACCAGCAGATAGCCGAGCCAACAAGGATTGACACCCCTAGCTGTTCTCCGGTAGAGCCCGCGCAGCCGGGACCTCAGGCTGGTTGGGTGAGTGTACGTAGGAAGCATAGTTCTAGGACCCAGCCCACGGGCCACCACCAACGTGTCTGCGTTTCTAACAGATTTTCCCTGCTCAGCGACACACCCGCTGAGAAGCCGACCCTGGTAATTGGTAGCTCCATAGTCAGAAACGTGGCATTAGAGACACCATTGACCATAGTCAAATGTTTGCCAGGGGCCAGAACGGGCAACATCAAATCCTACCTGAAACTGCTGGCTAAACATAAGCGTAAATACAGTAAGATTGTTATTCACGCTGGCTGTAATGACACCCGGTTACGCCAATCGGAGGTCACTAAAATTAGTGTTGCTAAAACAATGTCAGACTCGGTCATCTTTTCTGGTCCCCTGCCTGATCGAACCAGTGACGACATGTTTAGCCGCATGCTATCATTCCATCAATGGTTGTTTAGGTGGTGTCCTGCAAACGATGTGGGCTACATTGATAACTGGAGAACATTTTGGGGAAAACCTGGTCTGATCCGGAGAGACGGCATCCATCCCACTTTGGATGGAGCAGCTCTTCTTTCTAGGAATATGGCCGAATTTATTAGTCCTCCAAAACACTGACAACCCAGGGTCCAGACCAGGAAGCAGAGTCGTAGTTTAACCCACCTCTCTGCGGCTTCTGTACTGTTACCCACCCATTACCCTATAGAAACAGTGTCTTGCCCACGGCCAAAATTAAATGGATTAAAAGTTAAGCCAACAAAAGCAAATCATGGAAATCTCATGAAAATAAATACAACTTTGACTGAAAATAAATCTATTAAATGTGGTTTATTAAACATAAGATCTCTCTCCTCAAAGACTTTGTTAGTAAATGACTTGATTTGTGATAATCACATTGATTTCCTTTGTCTCACAGAAACCTGGTTGCAGCAGGAGGATTATGTCAGTATAAATGAGTCAACTCCTTCCAGTCATTTAAATGTTCACATTCCTAGAAATAGAGGAGTTGCTACCATTTTTCGTTCTGATTTACAAATTAGTCCCAGACCAATTGATAGCTACATTTCTTTTGAACATCTAACCCTTAATTTTCCTCATCCAAGTTGCAAAACATTAAGACCATTTTTGTTTGTGGTTTTGTATCGTCCACCAGGCCCTTACTCTCAATTCTTGGATCAGATCTCAAATTTTTTATCTGATTTAGTATTAAATACTGATAGGGTTATTATAGTGGGGGACTTTAATATTCATGTGGATACTGAAAGTGATAGCCTAAATGCAGCCTTTAATGCTATTTTAGACTCAATTGGCTTTACTCAAAGAGTACAGGGATCGACCCACTCGGGTAAACACACTTTGGACCTTGTACTGACATACGGAATTGAGTGTGAGGAAATAACAGTCCACCCACATAACCCGGTCCTGTCTGACCACTTCTTAATAACTTTTGAATTTACTTTAAAGGACCATCTTACTTTCCTTAGTGTCTCAGGGTAACACAGTGGATGGCAGCAATTCTATCTCTAACCCTTCAGAAATTGATGATCTGGTTCACAGTGTTACGTCCTCATTGCCTTTGGCATTAGATAGTGTAGCCCCCTTAAAAAAGAAAGTGGCTAGCCATAGGAAGCTGACTCCTTGGTTCAACGCAGAGTTGCGTACTTTAAAGCAGAATACTAGGAAGTTGGAGAGAAAATGGCTCTCTACACACCTATAGGATTCCTATTGAACCTGAAATAACAGTCTACTGCTGTATAAAAAGACCCTTCGACAAGCTAGAACAGCATATTTTTCATCATTAATAGAGGCGAATAAAAACAATCCTAGGTTTCTTTTTAGTACAGTTGCCAAACTTACACAGAGTCATAGCTCTGTTGAGCCAACTATTCCCCCAGCTCTTAGCAGTGATGATTTTATGGGATTCTTCATAAATAAAATTAATTCTATTAAAAATAAAATCATTGGCATCTTCCCAAACATGATTACTTCTTCCTCAGTAAATGAGGCAGTATCGGAAAGAACTGTAGAACCTCAGTTGTGCTTAGGCTGTTTTGATTCAGTCGAGCTTTCGGAATTATCAAAAATATTAGCCTCATCTAAACCTTCAACTTGTATGTTGGACCCAATTCCAACCAAATTATTTAAAGAAGTGTTCCATTTGGTTCCTGGCCCCATTTTGGATATGATGAATCTATCCTTAGTAAATGGATACGTGCCACAGGAATTTAAAATAGCCGTGATTAAACCTTTACTCAAGAAACCTTCCCTTGATCAAGATGACTTAGTGAATTACAGACCTATATCTAACCTTCCTTTCTTATCCAAAGTCCTGGAGAAAAATGTTGCTAATCAAGTCTGTGAGCATCTAAACAGTAACGAGCTGTTTGAAGAGTTTCAATCAGGTTTTAGAGCTCATCATAGCACTGAAACAGCGCTAGTGAAGGTTACTAATGATATTCTCATGGCCTCAGATAATGGACTTGTGTCTGTTCTGGTTTTGTTAGATCTCAGTGCTGCTTTTGACACAGTCGATCATAATATTCTCTTACAAAGGCTTGAACATGTTGCAGGGATCAAAGGAACAGCACTAGGCTGGTTTAAATCATATTTGTCTGATAGATTCCAGTTTGTTCATCTAAATGATACATCTTCTTCACTCTCAAGGGTTACTTGTGGAGTTCCACAGGGTTCTGTGCTTGGACCAATTCTGTTCACCATATATATGCTCCCAATTGGTAGAATCATTAGACAGCATGGGATAAATTTCCACAGCTATGCAGATGATACACAACTATATTTATCCATAAATCCTGATGAACCCAGTCAGTTAGGTAGATTACAGGCATGTCTGGAAGACATAAAAACATGGATGACCCTAAACTTTTTGCTTTTAAATTCTGACAAAACAGAAGTTGCTGTCTTTGGACCAGACGTTCTTAAACAGAAACTGATTAGTCAATCACTTCATCTGGATGGCATTAAATTGGCCCCCAGTAATAACGTAAAGAACCTCGGCGTTGTTTTTGACTGAGACTCGACATTTAAATCCCATATTAAACAGGTTTCTAGGATTTCTTTCTTTCACCTCCGGAATATTGCTAAAATTAGAAACATCCTGTCCAGGAGTGATGCCGAGAAACTAGTCCATGCATTTGTTACCTCAAGGCTGGACTACTGTAATTCTTCACTATCAGGTAGTCCACAAAATGCCATTAAAAGCCTTCAGTTGATCCAAAATGCGGCAGAAAGAGTTCTGATGAATATTAAAAAGAGAGATCACATTTCTCCTGTTTTAGTTTCCCTTCATTGGCTCCCTGTTAAATCCAGAATAGAATTTAAGATCCTTCTTCTTACATACAAAGCCCTTAATAATCAAGCTCCATCATACATCAGAGATCTAATTGTTCCATATGTTCCTAACAGAGCACTTCACTCTCAGACTGCAGGTTTCCTTGTAGTTCCTAGGATTTCTAAAAGTAGAATGGGAGGCAGATCTTTTAGTTATCAGGCTCCTCTCCTGTGGAACCAGCTCCCAGCTTTAGTCCGTGAGGCAGACACGCTGTTTACTTTTAAGGCCAGGCTTAAAACTTTCCTTTTTGATAAAGATTATAGTTAGAGTGGCTTAGGTTATCCTGAGCTATCTCTGTAGTTATGCTGCTATAGGCTTAGACTGCTGGAGGACAGACTTACCAATTTTCTTCACTCTGCTACTTCCTTTTCTCCTACGACTCTCCAGTTGTATTATAGTACATTCTGTTATTTCGACTGTTAACTTTGTTTTCTCTCAGTGTTTTTCTCTCCATAGAAGATATACCTGGTCTGGTATCCTGCTTGGCTGCAATGCCCTGTTGGACGGGGGGCATCGACTGGGATGATCCTCCCAGTAACTGAACATCCACTGTGTCCTGTTATCAACTTTTTACTTTCTGTAACATAGAAAGTTCTCTTATATCAGATCTTCTGTTCCTTCTGTGTCTCTGATCTGTCTTCTCAAACCCCCAGACGGTCGTGGCAGATGGCCCCTCCTACTGAGCCTGGTTCTGTTGGAGGTTTCTTCCTGTTAAAGGGGAGTTTTTCCTCTCCACCGTCGCTACATGCTTGCCCAGTATGAGGGATTGCTGAAGGATTGCTGTGGTTGGAAAGTCTGCATCAACGGGGCCCAACCTCACGCCAATGACTGACGCAATCTGCTGGGATTCCTTAAATAGGAAACTTTTTAACTGATTGGAATGTTTGTATAAATGTATTCAAATGACTTCTTGTTACGTGCCTTGAGATGACATCTGTTGTGATTTGGCGCTATATAAATAAACTGAATTGAATTGAATTGAAAGAAACAGCTTTGAGCACACAAAGGGTGTACTGAAGAAGCTCTATTTGGTAAGAAAAGATAATGTCTCCTAATGGATTTGTAATGTTAACAGCGAAACATTTAGATACACTAACTGTTGCAGAAATGTTGTTTAGAGAAATAATGCCTAGATTTGATATCCACAAATGATCTATAGTGGTAACGGAACACATGTTGTGAATGAAATAATTGATAAAATAGGACAAAGATTATAGATCATTTTTTAAGAGACAATTGGATTCTAAAAGCAGATTAAGAAAGGCCATGGATAAGACTAAACAGGATTGGAGATACTGTTTGGTTATGATAAAGCTATATATGAATATAACACCAAGTAATTGAACGGATTTGATGAGACCTTATACCTTCCTACAGTTTGATATATTAAAATAAGAGGAACAATTACAAACGGATTTATGAATTTATGATAAAAATGTTGCAAATAAAAAAAAAAGCAATGGAACAAACAGGACAAAATTGGATATTGTCTTGATTTGGTAAATTATACATGCATATAATACCAAATTTGAATATTGGCCTCATTATATTTGAAATAATCTATGGGCGTAGATATAGAATTCCTTAGATTGGTATACTCTTTTCTAAAGAACAATTTGATTAAGATCTGATGATCAAAATACTGATAATTACATAATTTATAAATGCAAACTAATCATATGCCAGATGACCCTATATTCCTACAGGAAGAAGTGAGCTGAAAGTAGGTGACTGGATCTGTAAACAGAAAACAGGGCATCACCCAGGTGGAAGGGGCCATTCCAGATATTTTTGACCACACCAATGGCTGTAGAGACTGAGTTGGATACACTTAATCCATTATACAAAGTAGAGACCATTACTAGATATAGGAAAATCAGAGACCATTACTAGATATAGGGAAAGCAGTCTAAGAAAAGTGGTGTTTAAGACTGATTCCAAAGGGAGGTGGATACAATATGGTCTACTTGTCTCAACCTCAGTGAAGAGTACCAGGAGATCCACTTTTCTATAGAGACTGCTTGAAGGGAGAGATAGTAACTATGAAGGTTTTTCTGCTATTTAGTACTTTTATTTTTACAGCTTTTTGGTGGTGTTATTTCAATAGGAACGTTAAGACTCACGGAAGAATGAGAAATATAGCACAGGAGAATACTGATTTATTGTCTTGGTTCACCCAGAGAGGGATACACAGCAACCCATTTGAAACTAGTGTATGGTGACAATATGCAAGATATCTAGCAAATAAATGAAGCATTATTAACTGTTTTGTTTGTTCTCAGATGCCATATTCTGTAGGACATTTACCCAGATATGTAGAAGCTTTCACTAATCTTAATGATCTGTTTCCAGATGTTACACTCCTCTCCAGGATTTGGACAAATTCTGAGCGTGCAGTACATGAACGAACAGGAAGTTATATGGGTAAAAATGTATATACTTCCATGACAAAAGTAAGGGTAAATTGGAGACTGGGACGACATGGGATTAATCTAAATAGTTAAAGCTGTACCAGTACACTTAAGACCTGACCAAAGATTTATTTGTTTTGAAAATGATAAAAATCTGACCACACTTTCATACCAATCTGGGTACATGGGAAAAATATACCGTATGTGCTCCATACTCTGAGACAGTGAATGTGATGGGAACTTTTCTATGGACGACCTGCTGATTCTCTGCGGATTTTGGCTCTGACACTATTACCCTCAAAATGAGAACGGTGGATGTGCTTCTATTGAGACTTAAAGAGCATTCTTTTCTTGTATTTGCAGAGCAGATCCAACACAGCAGAAGGAGGAGGCGTGATATTTCAGCCCCTCATGGTCCCATCTGGGCTCCGATATGCCCCCTGAAAACAAATTATGGAGTGATTGAAATAAGGTTCTATTATCTTTTTTCCCATGGACCGGGGTGGGTAAGGTCATGTTATGATTGGACACATTAAATTATAGATTCAGTGGTTTTGTTAATTCTTCCCTTGCAGTTCTAAAAGGTATAGCAGCTGAGATCTAGGAATTGAACTTAAATACTGTATACATGGAGATTAATCTACAATACAGGTGTTTATTGAACTATAATATCTTTCCGTAACAGGCTGCAAATCTAGTCACACCTGTTTAACAGGAGACTTATATAATTGGATGTTTCTGAAACAGTTCTGTTTCAGAAAGAGGGAGGAGATCCTTAGGCACTAGGGGAACTTAAATTTCAATTATTTTTTACAAAACAAAGCCTTTCAATTTGTTGCTTTAAAAGCATTTCAGATAAATGAAAAAAAACAAAATAAAAAACAGCATTTATTTAGGGTTCAACAGTTTTTGGGTTAAATGGGTTGAAATTATAGTTTTCTTTTATAAGTATTGGGCTTCATCAGCTCAGAAAAATGAATAACAATAGTCGTTGATGTGGTAAAATCTTATAAGACTATAGGTTTAATGAAATTAGGTGTTAGCAGTGTAAATGAATAAAATAAAACTGTGATCGTTTTCTGAGGGTTGAGCTTTAAAGCAGCAAAGCATTTTTCTTTTGAGCGGTCTCTCATGCTCATGATGCCACTTACACAATCCCAAAAAACCCCCCAGATGTTTCCTGTTTTCCATCCTGTTTTGGCACCTTTGTGCAGTTGGTTGTTTTAGCACACAACCCATTCATCTTACCTTGTGGCATGTTTATGCATTTAGTCTTTGTTTGGAAGTTTTTATTTACATTATAACCCCTACTATATATTTTGAAGAAAAATTCTTTATGGTCTAGGTTGTTCCAGTGTTGCTCACTTTTGATACAGGATTTTTGGAGTGCACTTTGTGTCAATGATGATTTTTGTGATTTACATACAGCAAAAGTATTAGCTTTTTCTACAGATAGACCTAGTTTGTAAGCAGTCTGGATAATAGTTCGATTTAGTGTTAGTGCAGCTGATCAGTGCGGCACTAGTTAAACTATGAGGTGAGTGAGGGATTTGATTTTTTAAAAAAAGGACAAAACCATAAGAAATGAATCTCAAAACAGATACAATTATGGATGAAGCAAACAGGAAAAAGCAAATTAGTTGCAAGCTCTTCTTTTAGGCTTTGTTGACCAGGTGAGAGACCAGCAGCCAACCAGACCACGATCTCTCAGGTAATCGGACTATAGAAATGGGCTGGAGCCATTGCACTCCCACTGAGGAGTCAGAACGAACCTGAGAGGACATCCAGGAGCAGCAAGCCAGAGCGGGAGAAGAACAGCAAGGAGCAGACCACACAACCTACTTGAACCCTCTGCTGAGAGGTTTCCAACTTCAGCACACCTGCACCATCAGGTGGCAGGGCAGCTTGGAGCACAGAGCTGCCCAGTTGGGGCAGCAGGGTTTGAAGGAAAAGAAGCTGAGACCCCTGCCAAAAGGGGCAGAATGATCCTCTGGTCTGCGTGCAGTCCTTAGAGTTTTCAAACTCAGGGCTACTGAAAAGATACACTTTAGCTGCATATAGGTGAAGTGCTGGCAACCTCTCACCTTAGGTCATAGAAGAGCGAGCCGGACGATCACAATTCCCGGCCAGAACAAGATGACTTGACTGCTGATCCGAAAAGTTCGAGAAGAAGGACTCAAAATTGATATGATTCTATAAGTGTGATGCCTGACATTTTTCCTTATATATAGTGATCTCTTATTTTAAGAGATCAAAAAAGGGGTATGAAGAGATAGAAATTCTGTAAATGTTGTATGAGGGTTTAATTTTGTAGTGCATGTGGAAACACTTAGAAACACTGAACAATCAAGAAGAATGTGGTACATCATGTGTTCTTTATGTGAAGAAGCTGTGACCATTCTATGAGCGAAGATCTATGTGGGAGGAGTTTCATGGAAACTCAACTTTCAATAAAGACTTTGAGCTGAAATAGACCTGGGGTCAGTTACTAGAACTGAGTCCAGCGAACGACGTCTCGCTGTTAAAATATATAATTGTTGTTTGTTGTTCTTATTGCTCCTTTTTACAGAAATGAACGAGCACTCGGGAAGGTGAAATGAGAGCTCAGAGAGAGCCCAGGGTCATAAATTAAATGTTTGTCTGTTCCTTTAAGATAGGCTTTAAATTAGAGTAAAAACACCTTTCCAACACTATCTATCTATCTATCTAGTAAAAAGAACTGCGATGAACTGGCGATCTGTCCAGGGTGTACCCTGCATCTCGCCCCTTGAACGCAGGAGATAGGCACCAGCCCCCCCGCAACCCTGTGTTGTAACTACTAATAATAAAAAGTTGTCTGGTTTTCTGAGCATCAATAATTATAATCAGTAATTAAATATTAATATAATTATTGATGAAGTTCGAGTTCAACCTGTTTATTAAAGATATAGGGGCACCAATCTCATAAATGAGATAATTTTAATTAAACCAGACTGTCAGTCTCTCCGAAAAGGCGTAGAGTTCGTCCGCGGGTTTAAAACAAACTTTACAGCACACACTGAAATAGCACAGGAAACTTCTCGTTACTTAAAGGAATTTATTAATGAAATAGGTCAACCTTACAGATTACATTTCATTCATAATTTCCATCTATTCTAACGCATGCAAAAATATAGAAGAAAGTTAACGTCGAGGGAAGGGGGCGTGTGTGTGCAGCTGTGTGTGTGTGTGTGTGTGTGTGTGTGTGTGGGAGACAGCGAGCAAATGAGGGGGGGGGGGGTTCAGCTAACCCCCTCAATGCGATAAATAACTCAAGCCTTATCAATTGGCGCGATCGGTTCACAAAGAAAGACAAAGGAAGACCACGTGGCGATTCAACAAAGGCTAGTTTCCTTAGCAATGGTGCCTTGGACAAAGGAAACGGGGGCGACGCAGCAGACAATTAACTAGCCAGGAAATAATACAATATAATATACTGCTTCTGGTTGCAACCAAAGTCAAATAATAAAACACAAAAAGCATGCACATTCAGGGTCGGTGTACAGCGAAAGACGACCAAGAATAAGAGTGGTTAACAAGTTGACAGACTTATTTTAACCAACAGAAAACGGATATTAACCGTCAAGACCTCCTTCTCCTCTACCCAGACCGAGAGATATAAATCAGTTTAATCCTACTTGGTGGGGCAGCTCTCCACAGTCCACGATGAAGAATGTAGAAACTGTCCAGTTTAAAGGAGCGGTTTGCGCAAAACCGAGGTCAGAAAAAGCAGACGTCCAACTTTAGGTGCTGAGGGTCTCAGGCCTGTTTTCAATAGAGCTCAGATGGCCAGCGGACTCCTTGGTTACCCGTACAAGAAAGTCTGTTTGCTCGGCCGATTCACTTCGAAGTTTCAAAGGGAAGTTCTTCCTGGTCCAGCAGGTTTGAACGGAAAAAAAGGAAAATGCTAGCAGTGGATTAAAGCGTCTCCTCACGGCACCGGGACCAAAAGACCAAGATTTCAATATTCGCGCTGCTTTTATCAACTCTGTGATGTCATCACTGGCCACAGACCAATGAGAATGGGTCGAGGGCAGCGCAATGGGTGCTGGGAGATGCAGTTCGTTTAGTGAAAGGATGCTGGGAGATGCAATTCGTTCAGTGAAAGGATGCTGGGAGATGCAGTTCGTTCAGTGAAAGGATGCTGGGAGATCCAGTTCGTTCAGTAAAGGCCATAGCCTTAACACCTGCATTGGATGGACTGGAAAATGGATGGATGGAGGGTTACCTGTGGTACTCCACAGGTAACCCTTAAGTGTGACGATTTATCATGTACATGAACAAACTGGAATCGGTCGGACAAATATGATTTAAACCAGCCTAGTGCTGTTCCTTTGATCCCTGCAACACGTTCAAGCCTTTGTAAGAGAATATTGTGATCGACTCTGTCAAAAACAGCACTGAGATCTAACAAGACAAGAACAGTCACAAGTCCATTATCTGAGGGCATGAGAATATCATTAGTAACCTTCACCAGTGATGTTTCAGTGCTATGATGAGCTCTAAAACCTGACTGAAACTCTTCAAACAGGTTGTTACTGTTTAGATGCTCGCAAACTTGCTTAGAAAGGAAGGTTAGATATAGGTCTGTAATTAACTAAGTCATCTTGATCGAGGGAAGGTGTCTTAATTAAAGGTTTAATTACAGCAACCATAAATACCTGTGGGACATATCCATTTACTAATAGATTCATCATATCTAAAATAGTGCCAGCAACCAAAGGAAACGTTCCTTAAATAATTTGATGGGGATTGTGTCCAACATACAAGTTGAAGGTCTAGATGGGATGGACGGTATCCACCCCAAAGTGGGATGGATGCCGTCTCGTCGGATCAGACCAGGTTTTCCCCAAAATGTTAGCCAGTTATCAATGTAGCCCACATTGTTTTCAGGACACCAACCAGACAACCATTGGTGAAATGATAGCATGCGGCTAAACATGTTGTCACTGGTCTGATTGGGCAGGGAACCAGAAAACATTACAGAGTCCGACCTTGTTTTGGCAAACGTACACATCTGAAGCAACACCCATTTTAGTGACCTCTGATTGGCGTAAATGGGTGTCATTACTGCCAGCGTAAATAACAATCTTACTGTATATACGCTTATCCTTAGCCAGCAGTTTCAGGTAGGATTTTATGTTGCCCATTCTGGCATCTGGCAAGCATTTGACTATGGTCAATGGTGTCTCTAAGGCCATGTTTCTGACTATGGAGCTGCCGATAACCAGGGTCGGCTTGTCAGCGGATGGGTCACTGAGCAGGGAAAATCTGTTAGAAACGCAGACGGTTGTTGGTGGGCCGTGGGCTGGGTTCTGGGACTACACTTCCTATGTACCATCACCCTGCTGGCCTGAGGTCCCGGCTATGCGGGTTCTGTTGGGGGACGGCTCCCATTTGGCTAAGGGGGTGAAAGCAGGATGAGCTGTGTGAATGAAACAAAACATTCTTTTTTATACTCCAATAACTCTCATTACGTCATCCTTTTCCTCCATCGACTTCTCCATTCACATTCTCTTCCAAACAAGCACCGTTCATCAGAACTCCCAACAAACCTTCCAGACACGAGCCTGCACAATTATTCTCGATCATTGTAATCCATCAATAAATCTCTTAAAACTTTCTATTGTCCTCATGAGATTATTCGTCCATGTTGGTCAGGCATTTAAACAAAACCATGATTTATACTAGTGCAGTGATAAATGTAGCACACCAGTATGCCTCATGTTTGTTGCAAGCAGTGACGTTTTTTCTGCCCCCCAATCAATGGACTGTGTTGTGTGATGCTAGAAGCGCCTCCCTAACCATTCTATACCATTGTCTTAGGGACCTACAACTGAAGGAGGCCCAGGAATGGTGCGGCACAGGTCGATTATATGGGCCATTTTTACACTGAAAACAAACAAAATCGTTTACTGAACCACACCAACCTATTCTGCACCTCTCATATATGTATATGTATACCTAATCGTTTTCTTTGTAACAGGAAGGTTGTATTAGTACAAATGTGCTTGTTTTGTTCCACAGTAGAGTAGCTGATTACTCAGGCTGTAAGTGTTCATTGTGTTTATCACAATGAGAACCTGGGGTAAGAAACTGTCTCTGTATTGACTGGTTTTATCAAATAGTGCTCTATGGTGCCAACCTGAAGGTAAAACAGTTTGTATCAAGGATGTGTGGCGTCTGCAGATATGTTAGCTGCCCTTTTCCTGACCCTAGAGCTGTAAAAGTTCTGGATGGAGGGAAGGTCAGCCCTGACGATCCTCTCTGCATACCTGATTGTCCATTGAAATTAAATTAGCAAAATATTGGGAGATTAAGCGGTTCAACGGTAAAAGACCCATCAGTTTGCATTTCCTGTAGAAAAAAAATCTAGCTCCTTTACCCCCCCCATAAACGTTCACAACATATTTCCAACAACAGCCAAATATATTTTTGTGCAAAAGAAAAATAAAGATGAATGAACCCTGTTAAACAAAGATCATACTATCTTTGTCTTACACCAGAGGAAACAGATATAACAGAATACTGAACAAGTGAGCATGGGGCCCACAAAGATAGTTTATACAGTGGACTGCTGCCTATTCACAGTTCACTATTTGCAGATTCTTGCGCAAAATTTGCCTATTTGTGGATTTTACCATAGAGCAAATCTATAATATTCTAAAGAAAATGCAACTTGGCAAGTGAAAATACCAAGGGGTAATACTACTTTACAAAGTTTCAAATCAGCCAATCCAGAAACATCATTCTTTTTTTCCTTGCTTCTGATTGGCTGTACCCCCAGGAGAGGAGACATAAGATATGTAAGATCATAGATTTTAGCTTCAGCAGTACTGCTAAGATGATTTCCACTGTGTGTTCTAATGTATATTTAATATATACTGTTTGAACTATTCAAATATGCAGTTATAAATGTTTTTTAGAGGAGGTTTCAAGTATTTGTGGATTTTAGCTATTCGGTTGTGGTCCTTAAGTCATGATTTTCCCTGTTCCTGCAAAGTCTCATGCTGCTCACTCTGATCTGCCCCCTCCCACCTCTGCTGACTACTGATTGTTTTCATCAGTGACTCCTGCTCTGCACTCACTCAGTGCGAAATTGTCTGTCATCATCCTTGACATATCCTTCAAACGTTCCATATCCCTGTTCATGTACCTGACCTGTTTTCTGCCTCCTGGTGATCCTGCGGGAGAATAAAATACCCGGTAAACAGACACATCTCTCCTTCTCTGCTATACATCCACGGAATCATGATCTTCATGGTCCTTGACTCTGAAAAGAAGTTCCAGAGAAAACCCCATCTGAAGGCTAAATCATTAAATCCCGTTTACACCCCCCCCCCCCCCCCCCCAATTTGCTCACCATTCTGTTTCTTTTACAGACTCTGACCTGAGAGCCAGCCCCAAGAAGTCATCGCTGACCCACTTGTGGATCTACTTAGTCTACTTTGTTTGAATAAAATCTGTTTAACCTTTCCTAAGCTTTGGAGTTCATTTTGGGTCCAAACTGTACTATTTTTGTTACACCTAATATCGGGGGTCCACTGTGGCCCAAAAGGTTTTGCTACACCCCTGGCTTTAGTTGCACTGTACAAAGTATTGACTCAGAGAACAAAAATACACATGTGCAGCACACCTTTCTGATTTGTATTTGTAAAATAACTACTATATGCATAGCAGAAAATATAAAATGGCATAAATCACATAGAATCCCACTAAAACACATTGCGGTTTGTGGGTTTTACATGACAAAAAGTTCCAGGGTTGTGAATATTTCTGCAAGGCACTTTAGATGCATGTGTTGTTACAGCAGCTTGTTTTTTTTAACAGTCTAATTAACTGTCATAGTAAATTTTGATTATTTGGTCTTATCTTACTCCTTTGTTATTTCTGGAGCTGCACCAATAAAAACAGGGGTTTTATCAGTCGGATCTTGTTTAACGTGACCCAATAAACTGCAGCGGCAGCTGTGAGCCTGCTCTAACATTTTTAAAGTAAGCACAGAAACAAGATAAGACTATAATAATAAGCGCATATAGATGCACAGAAAGGATTCACATTATTATTGTTAGCCAAACCCAACAACAAAACTGCATTATTACCCAACAAAACAGCTCAGACATAAATAGTTCTATACATTAATTTTGTATATTTTTTCCTCATAATTTGCTTCTAAAGTGGTGAGTATGTGTTTATAGGTGCTTTGTCCTTGAAGTTCATCCTCCCCGCCTCACTGTGTGCAGTTGTTTCTGTAAGGACTAATAGAGCAGAATAATATTCTACACTGACCCAAGCAAGCAAAGGGCTTTTTAAACTGTGCAGTAGAGCATAACTGAGGGAACCGATCCAATCGCATTGAAGCTCACTTATTACCATTCAGCGCATTTCTTCTATTTCCCTCATAATTCCACTTTCAGTCCCATTCACTTAGTTCTAAACAGTTAAACCTGGGTGGAATATGACCTTGCTTCTTGGAGTAAGAAGAATTTACATGTGTGACAAAAGGTGGGTGAGGACTACAACCTGAAATCGTTAAAGTAGGTGTTAAGATGTTGCAATAACTGAATTTACACACCTGCACAGTGCTCAGTGAGACCTACTTGATGCAGCTTCTTCCTCAAAATCTCTTCCGTTCGAGGCATTCATGGCAAGTCTGAACCTGGGAGAAGTGGTTCTGATTCAGGAAAAGAGCCGCATGTAGCTACCACATACACTTTCAAAATATTCAGATGTGGCTCTTGTAAATGTAACACTTAAATCTTATAGGACTGGCATCTTCTATCAGAAATAACTGATTTAAAATCTCAGCAAAGTTTTTACCTGATAAATTTTGGACTTTACAAGGTCAGAAAATAAATTAGTTTAAATATCAAAAATGTATGCTTTTATTTATGGGAATTTCTTAGTTTTATCTCGTAAACTTACTACTTTTTGATATCAGAGGATTTCCGAGTCTCTCTCATAAATATGTAAAATTAATCTCCAAATTTCTGGACAAGCCCATTGTCCAGTTAAGGGCTCTGTCGCTTATACAGTGAAAAGCTGCACTTCCAGCTTAGACCGGAAAATAAAGGACTTGAAGCGCACGTTTGCCTGGAGGCAACGAAGCTTAAAGCGGCGTAATACCAGACTGACTAAATTAACACATTGCAGCCCTTGAAAGGCAGAGCGAGGTACATGTTTAAGCTGTACTTGATTGTTAAGCTGATATTTTGTTGTATGTTGTACTAATATTTTGTTGTATGTTGTACATTATTTGATTTATATTGGAGTTTTTATTAAGAATAAGCAACTATTTTGTGTTTTCTGTTTAGTTTTTACGGTGTATCGGTGCTGTTATTTTCTAAATTAATAATAAAGTGAACACTGATTACTCTGTTTTATTTCTGGCCCCACCCCCACTCTTGGCAGAGGTATTGGTCGTTTTAGCAGGCTTTAATCTCTGAACACTTGGCTTTCCTCTGCCACCGTGATGTACAATATTGGTTTTATAGACAATTTTAACATTTTCTAGGGCAGGAGTCAATTGTTTGGACCAGATGGACTACATCTCAACAGACAGGGTGCCCACATGCTGGCAATGAGCCTGGCATGCCCTCACCCCCCCTGTCTACCACACTGGCCCCAGCTGCACTTGCCCTCTCTGCCCCTTCCGCCACATCCTGATGTGCAGCTGGTCCCTGCTCCTACGAACTCAGTTCTGATTTTAACAGTAACTCACATATCGGACTTGGACCTTGTTCTACATCATTCATACCTGTTATTATCAGCAGAGAGCGGAAAAATAATTAAAAACATAGCACATGCAACCCTAATAATCTCAGAGAGACGGAAAAAACAAAACAAAACACGAAAAAGGAACATCAACAAAACAAACCAAACATTGTGAACTAAGAATTACACAACCACATCACACAAAAATAGATATAAAAAGACAACAACAATGTCACAGAAAGACTCATGGTTCCGATTAATCAAGCTCTAGTAATGATAACCTCAGGCCAAGAATATATCCTTAAACACCAGAGACCCCACATCTATGTGTGTGTGTTAGCATCCTGGTGCACATAAGGTTTCTCCATAAGAGTGTTCGATAGCTGGTGTGAGCAGAATCGATGCAGACATGAAGGAGATAGGAGCAAAGACGTCCAAAGGACCCCCAGAGCCCCAGGCGGACCCGGGTGGGGCCGACCGCTTCCCCCAAGAGTGGAGCAAAGGAGAACCCCAGAGGAACATCCAGCGGCCACTATGCAGGGCCCCGGGGGGCAGCAGTGACGAGCCCACGGGCCCCGCCGGCAACCGGCCGCGCTAGGGCGGGCCGGTCAATGGACCGGGAGAGCCGGGGCCCAGGGGCACCCCACCCCCCAGCAGGGACCCGACAAAGGACCGGCCGACGAGGGGCCCCCAGCACTGCAGTGGCCGCGGCCGGCCGCCGTCGCTCCAGTGTTTCCTCTGTGGGAGCCCTCTGCCCCAGGAGAGTTGGTTGGCTACGGCCGCCTAGGTGGAGGTGGGGGTCTTGGCCTTGCCTCCACTGGGAGCCCGGTGTTGGTGCCTCGTTTGCTGCTGTTGATCTACTGCTGCCGTTGCAGATTGCTCCTCTCATGGTGTTTCCTTGCATGGTTCATCTGCACTCGGCCCATTGTCCTTTTTACTGTTGCTTTTAACTGTGTGTCTGCATGGGAGTTGGGTTGGAGGGAGGGGGGTATAACTAACCATGCTTTTAAATCTGTGGGGGAGGATGGGAATGTAGTTTTATGTGGGGTCATTTTGATCTGTAAAGCACTTTGTGATGCAATTTTGTATGAAAAGCGCTTTATAAATAAAGTTTGATTTGACTGATTGAACACTGCACCCTTCGAGACTCTCTCTATTTCTTCCTTGGTAGAATATTTCTGCTACACTAACAGAAATCAATGGATCATAGAAATATTACGGGGGAAAAAACTTTTGCAACTCCTTAGCTTTGGCCAGCAGCAGCAGAGCTGTTCCAATCAAATTTAGAAATTGGTTACAGTCATTTAAGTAGACTGTTTTGGTGCTAGAGACTGCTAACCAAGTAAACATCTTTGTAGCACTCTCGATGAATTATGACTTGAAGCAGCTCAGTTATTTGCATATGGATATTTAGTTTGTGTTTTGTATTATTAATTTACAATAATCTAACTTTGCACTCTTAATTCTGATGTCATGATTTTGTAGAGGGTAGGAGAGATGACGTAAAGAGAGGAGCTGTAGCTGCAGCTCCAGCAGAAGCACCAGCATCATCATTAGGCATGTGTACTGGTAACAATTAAATATTCTAACATTGGGTTATAGATATTTAATGGATGGAAAAAGCAAAGAAAGATGGGAAAAAGAAAGGGACATTCACGTAAAGAAGAGAAAAGGGAGACCAACAAAATAAAGATTGCCATTTTTGGGGGGGTGTTCTTTGTTTTTGTCCGTTGTCATTTATTTTGTGCTGCATCTGTGACATTGGAATGTATGTGAAGTTATGTTAAAACAAATATAGATTTGAACTACAAAAAAAATGTGAACATTAGATATAAAATTATAAACCATTGTAAATTAGATGACACATTACACTGTTTTAGCGTGCATGCATTGAAAATAAATTATAATTTAGACACCTTGCTATGTATGCTATAGTCTATAATCTACTGTAACACTTTTTGCACATTTATTTACAAGAATATCACATCTTGTCTGGGCTAAGCCTAGGTAATCCTTAAAGGCTGCATACAGCCCTGGTGTCTTGCCCACCTTGGCTTGCGACTGGCCACGGGAAGGCTGTATTGATTTTGTGGCCAGGAGAAAACAGAACACATTTCTGCTAGTAGACGCTAACCATTAGCAACGCCACAATATGGCGGAACATGTTCAGGCTTGTGTTATTAAATACAAATGTCTCTACATTACCTCATATCAGATATGCCTGACTTAATGATGTATGCATGTGGGGACAACTTTGCTGATTATGTTAATCAGTCTCAGTTTGTACAATTTCAAATCAGCATATCAGCCCTATTAGCTTTGTTGTTTCTCTTATCCTCATCCACATTTCTCTGTAGAAGATTTTATGCATACTGCTTCTCTGAATGATGTTGTAGTGCTGCAACAGTTTAGCTTATTCTCATACTGTATTTAAATGCAGCTGCACATAAAGCATTTACTTCTGTGTGTGTGTGATACGTCAATAGCTTCCAACTGGGATGACAGCTGTGGGGACAAAGCATTCTTTCAGGGTGGCAATTACCACCCCATGCCACCGCTCTACATTCTTCCATGGCTTTGCATCATTGATGACATCAGACAATTAAGGTTCTGACCCTGTGAAATTTTCTGTTTGGTTCGAAACAACTTCTATTCCAGTAGTTTTGTCAACATATGGATAAGTCATACATTAAAATAATAGCATCTTTGTCTGCTTTCACCTAGTGTGTCTCACATGGTTACGGTCCTTGTGGTTTTCTGTCGGATGACACCAGAGTCCAAAGTACACACACCAAAACTCTTGATAGTATTGACAGATTTTCTCAAAGTAGCTTCATTGGCAGTTTTCATAATATCCACAAAAATATCCTGTTAGTTTGTACCTAAAATGTTGATAAAAATGCAAAGTATAAGCTCAAGATTTACAACAATATTCACAATAGTTAAAGAATAGACCTGTGGTCGAAGATTTGTTTTTATTTTTAAGTTCCCCTGTTTCTGCAGAATGGAAAGGCTGTTATATTCTGCAAATGTACAACTCAACTGTAAAAATAAATAAAAAAAAAAAATCCAAATAAAAAACAAATCATGAAAATCACTAACTTTTTCTTTAGATTCTCTCTCGCAGTTGAGGTGTACCTACGACAAAAATGATATACCTCTCCATCCTTTGGAAATGGGGAAAGTTGTAAAATCGGCGGTGTATCAAATACTTATTTTCCCCACTGTAAGAAATATAAAATATTTTATCATTCAAGTACTTCCACTGAAGAACCACTTATATAACAATGCAGTTAGAAGTGCTTTAGGCGATTTTAAGAGCTTGGAAACACGGGAACCAAATGCTTTGCTTATGGACACAAAATAGATGTGGGAAGGGCCAAAATTGCTTGTGGGCACAAAATGGGTACAAAATTAATCCAGAGCCCACTTAACAGAAACAGAAGCATAGGGTGCGACCACAATAAATGTCCCTGTAATAGAAACAACCTGAAAGCTAAAGAGCATTTATGTGAAGTGAGATAAATTAAATATCAAGTCATTAGATTTAGTTTTATGAGTTTTTTTTAATCAATCGAGGTGCAGTGGACCCCTGGTATGCACAGGGGTTCACTGTCCATTTTCACATTTTGTGATGTTATAACCACTTCCTTCAATGTATTTTATGGGGAATTAGTGTGGCACCAACACGAAGTAGGACATAGTGATGTTGAAGGAAAACAATGTATAGTTTTACTGTATTGTTCTGAAATCTGTTTCATTTCAGGAGATGGTCTCAGGATGATAAGAGGACAATCAGATGTGTAAATGGTTATGTTAATGTTGGTCAGTCAGGTTATAGAGATGTTTTTAGACGATGGAAGATGTTTTGCTGTTTATAAACATGTTCCAAGGTTAAGTGGTCAAAACGGTAGAAATCAGCTTATGTTCAACATTTAAGCACTTTCTGGCTCTTTTGTCAGGGAAAGTATCTTTATTTTTATTTTGCTTGACGTTGCCTCATTGATCACTCCTTCATTGAACTTTCTTGTGTACTGGAAACTGAAACCAGAGTTGAAAAGTTTCTTTTTCTCTTTCCAAGTTTTCACTTTTACTGAAACTGAACTATTTGACTAAGATTTCCCAAAACTAAATGCAGACTGGAACTTCCAAGGGGATTTTATAGGCTACAGATGCAGTATCTCAGATCCACAAAATACCCTGCAGACATAACGTGGTAGACATGATTTACGGAACAAAACCAAATTAGAAAATAGGGATGTTGTGTTACAATTGAAGAAAAGCCATTCAATTATAAATAGCCAGAGAACTTGGTAATTATTTGTGTCACTTAAGAGGTGCTTTATGGGTTGTTAGTAGCTTTAATTCTACCTGGCAAGCAATTTTCCTCAAGCCATAGGCTATTCTTGTTGTTAGTGATTATCAGTGTGAAAATGTGAAGTGCTGGGCCAATTTGACTGCAAGGAGTTGGGATGTAATTGTAATTGTTGCAGAACGTAGTTAAAACCCCAGGTTTTCTTTTTTTTTCTTTTTTTCAGTTTTACAGACTTGGTAAATTTAAGCCACAAACAAACTGGATCCAAGTAAAGATTTTTCCCTGCTCTTAAGCATCAGAAAACCACCAGCGGGTCTTGGGATGAGTTTTGGCTCTGCAGGCAGCTTGGCCGCATCCTTCATGCGAACAGGTGCAGCTTTATGGGTCTGTAACAGTACCTGTGTCAGGCAGGATCACAAAAAACACAACTTGTTTTTCATACCAGAACTTGTTCACCTTCCCAGTATACACTTTGCTGCTTATCTGGAAACAGGGTTTAATTTCCTGAAGCTATCGTATTGGATAAAATTGAGACAAAGACAGCAAACACATCTTCTGGTTCATAAAGCATCTTTACTAACCAAGAACTGTTTTAGTCAAGCTTTAAAACTTTCTTTGTATAACCCACAGACTTCATATGCTTGTGGAAAATAACTTGTTTCGTGGAGCACCCTATTCTTTGTTTTTATTTTGTTGGAAAGTATAATAATCTGTGCATTTGCTGTCTCACTACACCAGAGAGAGAAGAAGTAATAAATGTATAGGAGGTCACTGCTGGCCTCTGTCACTGAGATTGCTTCCAGTTTTGTTGCGTGTGATGCCTTTTTAATGTGCTTGGAAACCTTATTATGCAAAAACGCTGTTTCTCACTGTAATGTAAATATCTGTTTCTCTTCTATTATTTTGGATTATGTTTTTATTTGGGCCTGAACGTGTTAGAGATGTCCTAGAAAGAGTCAGAAGTCTACAAGAGAAAAGTGTTGGGTGTTTCTATTACACCTTTCTGTCATGTTTATGCAGGTGATGAAGACATGGGGAACAGATATGATAGCTACATACAAGTTCCACCAATGGCAGTACAGAAGACCCCTTCCTATTTGCAGATTTGCCTGTGGAATATTCAGAAGGAAATGCAGCTTGGGAAGCTGAACTATCATATTTGCAAAGCTACTTGATAGGCTATTGACTGGTGTTTGCAAAGCAGTCAATCCAAGAGTGCCATTTATCTTTTTTGGCAATGATTGGCTGATCCCCAAGCACTCTTGTGCCTGAATGAGTTCATTGAAGAATTGTTCTGAACTCTTTCATATTTTTGATCAACCTGAACTGAACTCACTGTATTCTGTCTGATGAATGTTAAAGTTAATTTTGTTCAAGAGAGTGCCAGATTTCCATAGAGCATTCAGACAAAAGCCTGGCAATAACCAGTGCTAAAACATACTGTTAATGGGGCATCGCGTAGCAGAGTGGTTAAGAGGCCTCAGTCCTCGATGCGGTTGTCCGGGAGTTTTATTCCACCTCACAGATTTTTTTTTTTTTGTTTTTTTTTTGTGTGTTTTTTTATTAAGGACGTCGGAGTTAAAGTGAGTTTTTCGCCATGGTTGGCCAGTTTATTCTGTCTGTGTGGAGAGGAGGGCCGACATTAGGTAACATCAGGTAGCCTTACAGGAACTGCAGCAGCCAGATCACTACAGGAAGAATGTTTAGTTGTGCATTCCATATTGTTTGTTAAATTCCGCAATTCCATCCGCCTTTCCCAAACCGTGGACTGCATTGAGCCCTACTCTGTCAGTTTGCTCTTTTTGTGTAGACTGCTTCTCCTGCTGGGTTGAACAGGCAGCATGTTGATAAGTTTGAGCACTGCTGCCACCTAGTGACTGGAGGCTTGACCATCTTTCAACCATGAATAAAGACAAAAATGTCCTCCTGCCTCTTGTGGCCCCCTGACCACCTCACACGTGCCCCAGTATTTGTGGAGCACTACGTTAAAGGACGGTGGCCAATGATGCTGAAATTTGAATCGGATTCTCTGCTGAAGATCTTGCCCTATGTTGAAAGACATCCGCTGTGTCACTTCCATTCATTTTCTATATTTGGGATGCATTGTGCCTGGAGTGGTTAACAATATTGTGTCGAAGCTGCATGTTCATCCATATCCATGTCTTCAGTTTCTCCGTCTTCAAAAACATAGATGTTAGATTATTTTGAGACTAAACTGTCCTCAAGTAAATGTTTGTGGCTACATTGTCATGTTTCATATGTCTTATTGTTAAACTTCAGGTGAACTGATGGAGTTTTACAAGAAGGGTCTTTCATAGTATGATGCATTCAGGGCTGGGGAATTGAACAACATTTGATTGTTTTTAAAAAGAAGAAAATGCTTCAGGGAAGAGCCTTCACCTGTACAGGGCTTTTCTATTTGATCGACTTCTGTTAAATTTTCAGTTCTTCTTTTAATCAAAACACCCACTCACATCCCCATGCTACTATATTCCCTAACTGCCTTCATAGTGCTTCATGTGTCTCATATGTTGGATTAAACAGAGAGCTTTGTATTCTCCTGCTTTGAGGTGACACCACCATTGTACTATTCAGGCACAGCCACGTCAAGCCTGATATGGTTTCTGTTTGAATGGTGAGCCAATATGAATTTCTTCCAGAGCCTTTGGGGTTCATAAATCCTTCAGCATTGGATGATACTCAGCCCTGATGGGTGCAAATGAACACATTTCTGTCCCTCAGGCTCGAGCCAAACAATCAGGGAGGGTTAGAACGTCACACCGAACATTATGGTGACAGGTTCAATAAAGGCCCTTACATCAATGTCACGTTCAATTGACTAGCTTTAATGAGCGCAAATAAATAATGCAAGAGCATTAGCACACGGTCGTAAAAAGCTGCACACACACGTTTAAGTCTCCTGAACCTTGGTAAAGTTTTCTCCTTTCATTTGCTTTATTTCTTAAAATATTTTAGAACAGAACTGCTCTGAATAAATACAGATTTTATTTTATAAAGACAAAACATAGGCAGGATAAACATAAGGTTCTGAATACTGCATTGATTCATAATAAGTGGAGCAAAACTGGGCCAAATGAGAAGAAAATTAAGACAATCTTTTTCTATTGTATGTTACTGCTCGGGTGTACAGGATACAGCATGTTTGAACAGCAACCCTGCAGCAAATGTACTGCTAAGTCTTGTGTAAATGTGAGCACAGCATTGCTTAATTCTGTCTGCTGTAGCCTCTTTGTAGCCTCTCAGTGTGCTTTTTGGTGGTTCAGTCCTGTAAACTAGCCACCATTTAGCTACCTAAGAAGAAGGGGGGAGGGGGTGTATACTGCAGTGAAAATGTAGTTGGTCACTTATGGCCTTTTTTAATTCAGTTCAATTCAGTTTATTTATAATGCGCCAATTCCCAACACATGTAATCTCTAGGCACTTGAGTCATTTCAATTCAATCATACATACATTCCAATTAATCCTTCAGTTTATTATTCCAATCAGTTAAAATGTTTTCCATCTCAGAAAAACCCACCAGATTGCATCGAGTCATTGACTTGCAGCCTTCGCTCCTCCTAAACAAACATATAGTGACAGTAGACAGGCGGCTGCGTTGTGCCGTTGACTTTACAGCAATCGCGAGGGGAGCCAAGGGGATACGCGATTCATCTTGGATCACCTCAAAATGTAATTGATTCTTCCTGGTCCTATTGTGGACATTTCCTGAAAATTTCATCCAAATTTATCCCAACAGACAGACAAACAGACAGCCGGGCACAAAAACATTACCGCCTAGAAAAAAAAAATCTGCCGTGTACCTTTCTTATTTGTAAATGTCTCATGTTACAACATGAAAACGTCCGGCTTACATTCAGGTGCACCTTATATATGTACAACATCTATTTTCTTTTTAAATTTACCTGGTGCGATGATTGCCAAAAAATTGTATCTTGACGAATACCACATGAGTAAATACAAAAAAGCTATATGTTAGGGGTGTAAGGGTAGATGTATTCAGATTCAGATTTTTTGAAACAATGTCAAGCTAAATATAAACATCACTGATACTGGAGAAAAAGCAGTTGACATCCACATGGCTACCAGTAGCATCCAATCAACCCCAACTCCTTATTTTGTATCAAACACAAGTCGGTGGAATACAGGTTGATGAGAAGGGGTTGTCCCAACAGCTGCCCATGCTGCATTCATGTACTATGCAGCTATGCAGACTAGGCTTTTGAAATATCAAAATAACTCCAAAGTGATTTAAGCTAGCTTAGAAATTTAGACAAACAGCAGTAGCAAAAGATTTTGCTCTTTAGGTTGGTCTAGCCACGCTCCATTGTAGCCTCATACCACTGGATCAGCTAAGTGTAGGCCGGGCCAGTCACAGCACTCTTTTTGTAGAGAGACGTTGGGTGGGCTTAGAAGCATTACTGAAGAGCTTTTTCCCTTATTTTTTTTTGGAATGATGGCAGAGCTGCGATGGAGCAAAACAACATGACTAATATGGCCCAGGAACTGCGCTTGTTTGAAACAGCTTTGGCATCAACTTTGGAAGATTTAGAGATGAGCAGATAAAGGCAATTAAGTCCTTTGTTTGGACTGCCCTGTTGACTAATTTCTGTCTCTATGATACACATTGTTCGTTACTCTAATTGTATGTTATTTATTTTCAAAAATCCAATCAAATCTCCAGTTAGATCTATACTTTCAGTTTTTTTAGGTTATATAGCATAATAAAACCAGATTAATTTCAGGAATTGAAAGAAAGGAAATCCGGAAAAAGCTTCTTTGTTTGATGTTGATCAAAGTAAAAAAAAAGCATTTTGCACATTTGTCTTAATTTTTCTTCATTAAATGTTCCAAACAGTGACTTTAATCCTGGAAATGTTCTTCAGGTGATAGAAGGCTGACATTGTTGTTGCCTTTATGTGACCCTTGAGGTTCAGATCTGAGTCCATAACTACACCTAGAATTCAGACCTAAACAGTAGTTTTTAGCTGTATCAACTGAAGCTGTGTGCTGACCCTTGATCGTTTGCATTTACTTAGGGTTTGAATGGGCTCAAAGTCACCTGGTGACATCGTAATGTAGAGCTGAGTATCATCTGCATAGTTATGGTAGCTAATCTTATTAGTTGTTATAATCTTGGCAAGTGGGAGCATGTAGATATTAAATAAGAGGGGCCCCAGGATGGAGCCCTGGGGCACCCCACATGTAATTTCTGTTTGTTCTGATGAACAGTTTCCTATCCGACCCAGTCCGACCCAGCTCTCCAGTCGTTCTAATAGTACAGCATGATCAACAGTGTCAAATGCTGCACTGCGGTCCAACAGAACCAGTACTGTGGTTCTACCACTGTAGTTCAGGAGGTAGGCTACTGTAATTTTTCCATTCAATTCAGTTTATTTACAGTATATAGCGCAGATTCACAGCAGATATCATCGCAAGGCACTTTACAAAAAGTTGAGATTACTGTAACCCGTGGGTTTCTAGTTCAAACCCCGTCTGATTCAATCACTTTACTGCTGTGGCATTGGGCAAGACGCTTCATCTTCTGGTGGTGGTCAGATGGCAGTGGGCCGCCGATTGAATGGCAGTCTTGCTTCTGTCAGTGTGCCCGAGGGCAGCTGTGATGACTGATTCTAGTGTAAAGCGCTTTGGAAGTATTTGTTAAATCACAAATAATTATTGCCTTGTAGAATTGAGAGATTATTTAAAGGGTATATATCATGCAAAATGAACTTTTTTGAGCTTTTGACCATGTTATATAATTATGTTATTTCCTCATCAAAAACATTCCCAAAGCAGTTTTTTGGCTTCACGCATGAATCCTGCTCTCTGAGCTAGAGATCTGCTGCTGATCCGCCCTGCTCCTCCAAACAGCTTGATGGGGGATATTTATGTCATGCTGCCCAGCTCTTCCCCATTAAGGAAAACCCAACCTGCACACTCCTGTACACTCACACCAACTCTCTCCAAGGTGTTAGCAGCGAGCGCTGCAGCTGTAAAGAAGTGATTTCTTTCTTATCTAGTCTGCCCTTTTGAAAATACCTAGAATACGAAAATGTATTTTTGGCTGCAAGATGTAGGCTACAGAAATTTGTTCAGCATTCCTAAAAAAAGAGTTAAATCACCAGAAATGGTTGGATTTTATATTCAGGAGCTCGCAAAAACCAAGCCAGAATGTGTTTTTGTCTGTGACTGTCATTTCACATGACTGCTTGATGAACGTTCAATGTATGACAGATTACTTCTTCTAACTGGCACCATTCAGACGTTAAAACCACCCGGTGGAGTGGTCAGAGTGGTCAGTGAAACCAAAGTGCTAACTGCTAACCACTAGCTGAATGGTTTGCTGGGGATCTAGGGTTATGTCATGAAATGGATAGGACTAACACAGGTGGAGGCGGGATTTCAGCAAACCAAGCATCTTATTTGAGGGGAAAAAAATTGTCTCAAGAAAATAACAAATATTTCAGAAAAATGACATCTCCATAGTGCCAACAGTAAAATTTCATCATATATGGGACTAGGTGTAGGTGTAAAATAGCAGGATGTCCATCCATCCATCCATCCATCCATCCATCCATCCATCCATCTTCTTCCGCTTTATACAGGGCAGCAGCTTAAGCAGATTGACCCAGACTTCCCTCTCCCCAGCCACTTGGGCCAGCTCCTCGCAGGAATCCTAAGGCGTTCCCAGGCCAACCGAGAAACATAGTCCCTCCAGCATGTCCTGGGTCTTCCTCTGGGTCTCCTCCCGGTGGGACGTGCCCAGAACACCTCACCAGGGAGGCTTCCAGGAGACATCCTGACCAGATGCCCAAGCCACCTTAACTGACTACTCTCAATGTGGAGGAGCACCGCATCACTGCAGACGCCTTACCAATCCGCCTATCAATCTACCGCCCTATTTTTCCATCATTTGTGAACAAGACCCCCAGATACTTAAACTCCTCCACTCCGACCCGAGGAAGGCACTCTACACTTTTCCGGCTCATGACCATGGTCTCGGATTTGGAGGTGCTGATTCTCATCCCAGCCGATGCACACTCAGCTGCGAACCGCTCCAGCGAAAGCCGTAGATCAGGTTCCGATGAAGCCAACAGGACCACATAATTTGCAAAAAGCAGAGACCCAATCCTGAGGCCACCAAAACAGATCCCCTCATCGCCTTAGCTGCACCTAGAAATCCTGTCCATTAAAGTTATTAACTGAATTGGTGACAAAGGGCCACCTTGGCGGAGTCCAACTCTCACTGGAAACTAGCCAGAATTAAAGCCAGCAATGCGAACCAAACTCTGACACCGGCCGTCCAGGGACCTAACAGCCCATATCAAGGGGCCTGGTACCCCATACTCCTGGAGTACCCCCCACAGGACTCCCCGAGGTACACGGTCGAACACCTTCTCCAATTCCACAAAACACATGTAGGCCTGTTGGGCGAACTCCCACGCACCCCCCAGCACCCTGCTGAGGATGAAGAGCTGGTCCAGTGTTATACGGCCAGAATGAAATAGCAGGATGTAGGAACTTTAAATGGGTGGTTCCTCACCTTTTTTCCTTGAGGACCCCCATGCCTGTTTCCAAGACAAGCCTGGACCTCCCCAACTCCAACCCGCATACAAGCATTAAATGTGATTTATTACAACTTTGTTTTGCAAAAATTAAACGGCAATTGTAGCTCTTTGTTTTACACTGTAGGCTAAGTAGATAATTTTTTGTCTTATATAATTATAATATTTACACAATTAATTGTGGTAACCTCAGCTGATCCAAGTGACTGGGAGAGGACACTTCCCTCACAGTCCAACTAAGTGGAAGATAATGGATGGATGGATCGATGGAGTCTTAAAGTTGAACAGAAACCAAACAATGAAGTAAAAAGTTCAAATTGAAGCGACTGTGGCTCAGTAGCTAGTGTAGTTGTCTTGCAACCAGAGAATTGTAGGTTCAATTCCAGCTTCCTCCTGTCTCATGTTGATGTGCCTCTGGGCAAGGCACTTTACCAAGGCCATTAGCTTTAATGTTCCGGTTGAGAGACAGGACAACCATGCAGATGGTCAAGGATTGATAATGCATTCTACCAACCACACCTTTATGGTAGAGTCGCCGAATGAACATGACGGTGAATTTTATGGAAATTATCAAATCAAGAAAAACGAAATTCTCTGGTTTGATGAAACCAAAACATAACTTAACAAAAGTTAATTTCAATACAGAAAATTACATTGTATGATTTTAATAGGATTTTTTAAAGAATGTATTTGTATAATAATGCAGAAAATAAGTATTTAGCACCTACAAACTAGCAATACTTCTGGCCCTCACAGACCTGTTACTTCTTATTTAAGAAGCTCTTCTATCCTCCACTCATTTCCTGTATTAATGGCACCTGTTTGAAAGCATTATCTGTATAAAAGACAGCTGTCCACACCTTTAGTCGGACTCCAACCTCCACCATGACCAAGACCAAGACCAGAGAGCTTTCCAAGGACACCAGGGACAAGACTGTACACTTGCACAAGACTGGGATGAGCCAATCTACAATAGGCAAGGAGCTGGGTGAGAAGAGATCAGCTGTTGGAGCAATTATTAGAAAATTGAATAAATACAAGATCACTGTCAATCTCCCTTGACACTCCATGATAGATCTCACCTCATGGGTTACACATGATCTTGAGAATGGTGAGGAAACAGCCCAGAACTATATGGCGGGAACTGGTCAGTGACCTGAAGAGAGCTGGGACCACAGTAACCAAGGTTACTATTAGTAACATACAAAGTCATCATGGATTAAAATTCTGCAGTCTCCCTGCTTAAGCCAGCACATGTCCAGGCTTGTCTAAAGTTTGCCGGGGACCTTCTGGATGATCCAGTGGTGGATTGGGAGAATGTCATAGGGTCAGATGAGACCAAAATAGAACTCTGTGGTATAAATGCCACTCGCCGTGTTTGGAGGGGGAAGAATGCTGAGTTGCATCCCAAGAACACCATTCCCACTGTGAAGTATGGGGGTGGAAAGATTGTGCTTTGGGGCTGCTTTACTGCAAAGAGGAAAGGACGACTGTATTAAAGAAATTATGTATGGGGCCATGTATCTTGAAATTTTGGGCAAAAACCTCCTTCCATCAGTGAGAGCATTGAAGATGAAATGTGTCTGGATCTTCCAGCATGACAATGATCCCAAACACACTGCCCATGTAACAAGGGAGTGGCTACATAAAAAGCATTTCAAAGTTCTGGAGTGGCCTAGCTAGTCTCCAGACCTCAATCAAATATAGCATCTGTGAAGGGAGTTGAAAAACTGTGTTGTCCAGCAACAGCCCCAAAACATCACAGCTCTAGAAAAGATCTGCATGGAAGAATGGACCAAGATACCAGTTACAGTGTGTGCAAACCTGGTGAAGACCTACAGAAAATGTCTGACCTCTGTCATTGTCAAGCAAGGTTACATTACAAAAGATTTAAATGAACTTTTGTTATTGGCCAAATACTTATTTTCTGCATCATTGTACAAATAAATTACCATACAAGGTGATTTCCTGGAATTTTTTTATCCAGATTCTCTCTCACAGTTGAAGTGTACCTATGATGAAAATTACAGACCTCTTTCATCTTTTTAAATGGGAAACCTTGTACAATCAGTAGTTGCCAATGACTTTTTTCCCCACTGTATGTGTGTGTGTGTGTGTGTGTGTGCGTGTGCGTGTGCGCGTGTGTGTGTGTGTGTATATATATATATGTATATACATACATACATACATACATACATACATACATACATACATACATACATACATACATACATACATACATACATACATATATATATGTATTATATATAATTTGCAAAACCATTTTTAACACCTTCCAGATGCACGGTACATTCTATTGATGCACTGCCTTACCCTTAATTGAGTTGTTTTTGACACTTTTACTACTTTGATCAAAAGTTATCTGGCTCTTTGAGAAGTAACCACATTTGTCCTTGGACAAAATAATAGGTAGTAAAGAAGAAAAAAGAAATAGTGCATTTGGGAATTCTTTATCTTTAAGGTGTCATCAAACAACCGCAACACTTTGTTTGTTGTTGTGTCTTGCAGAGATGTTCAAGGATTATACAGCATGTTTTGTTCTCCACTTCTCTTTCAAAGAGACCTCAGAGGAAATCTACGTCCTTAACCTTTAGGCCATTGCATCCCCACGGTTCCGCCTTCCCTCTTACATTCATGTAGAATGTTGTCCTCGAGGCATGAGGAGGAAGCCGATGAGAACGTGCTGGGCCTCACCATGCAGTGCCACCAGCAGGGTGCTTTGCATCGACAGCTCGAGACACTGTACCTTCCATCACAGCTTGGAACTGGTTGCTACTGTGTACGCATGTTTATTTCATGAGCACAGGAAAATGTTAACTTAAGAAAAAAGAAAACACTTCTCCTTCATTGGATGCATAAAAAATACAAGATCTTGGCCATGTGCGATTTATCAGCCAGGAAGGTAATATTCTCCAGTGTGCATAAGCTAGACATAGGTACAACATATTGTACTCTCCTTATTTCTGTATGCAGCCATAGAACTGGTCTCTGATTGCCAGAGGCTTACTTTCAGTTTGCCTCCTCATAAATAAATGTGTCATTGCTTAGTGTATTAAGAAACACAGGAAGGAGGGTTAATTTCATATTGTTGCTCATCTTTCTCTCTTGCCGTCATTCAGTTCTGTTGCTTTGCCTGCCTTGCCTTCCTCACTGATTAAGTAAAACTGATTAGCTCCGCCACTACCGCCAAATTCCCCTCCTCAGTTTCAAAGTGGATCTCTTGCTCTTTGTCTCAACCCATTTTCATTTCTTCCATCTTGCCTTTCAAGCAGCTGAGTGGATGATGAGATATGACAGGCCAATTTTACCAACAGGAAAGTCGTTTGCTGTTTTATTTGGTGGATTTCACTGACAAGTGGAGCTAAAACGGAAAGAGCTGCAGAAACACCAACAAATTGGTGCTCATTTTCCACCTTTGAACTCTATTATTAGGTTGCTTAGGAATTACCCAGGCTATTTTGTTTGTCAGGACACAAAGTTTAAAGGTTTCAGAGTGACAGTACTCTATTTCTGTCCAAATTTGTATTTGCTACTTGATGTGGCCGGAAGTAATATCCTATGGTTCCCCTTTGCTGATACCAAGAGAACTGTTGGTGGATCTGTCCACAACGTTGGTAGGATTGGTCTTCTATCTGCGGCTCCATACACACGCACATGCGCACGCAGAGGCGCACACACGCACACAATGTTCTATACAGAACTAATATCTTAAACTGAATAATCTAGGACCTAGTTCATACCTCCCAGCCCGCTCTACCATGGCCAGGGATATCTACATGGAGCCCAAACATTTGTGACCGTGTTGTCTGGGTGTGCCAACAGGGACAATACCAGTCAGAAGGTGGTGCCAAACAGACTGCAGATAAAGAAAACAATGGGCCAGATTGTAAACAGAAAAAAAAGAACATCAGTGTCTTGTGTTTTTAAGAAAAACTGAGCAGAGATCTTTATTTAGAGAATTTATATTTCAAGGAAAACAATGATAAAAACAGCAATAATACTCGGGTGATGAATCAGCCTATTCTTTCTTTTTAACTCTTTTGTTGTTCTGAAGCAACCTGTTACCACTCTAGGTGAGTAAAACAGCCTCAGGGAACCACTCCTTTTTTAAGTTCCACTGGATCTAGCACTGATGAGTACCAGCTGGTGCATCTCCTACTTGTCACTCCCTGCAGAGGTAAGGAGACACACAAACACACCTACAAAATCTCTGTCTCCAAAAAAAACAATTTACAACCAAGTCAGACTATTTTCGGGTGCTTAACTGTTTTTGTCAGTAAGTGTATTTGCAGATTTAAATTTTTATAAATTGTTCATAGAAAATTCCATTACCATATTAAAAGGCATGTGCAATGAAACTGCAACAAATAGTTTTTTAATTTATTTCTTTTCTTAAGCAAATCCTACGATTTGAGGTTTGTTTTTCAGCCTGAATCAGTCCATTCAAATTCATGATTCAAGAAGAACACCCTCCAAGCAGGTTTAGTTGGAGTTTATTGGGACTGTTATTTGTTTTTTCAGCAGAGCAATGAGCCAAGATGCAGCTCCAGGCTCTGTTCAGGCTGCTTGATCAAGAGTCAGACTGATGGAGTGCTGCTTCAGAAAACCTGCCCTCTAAAAACAAGACCAATTCCCAACTGAGACAGTTTGGCAAGAGTTTAGCCATATGAGGAATAGAGAGCCAATAAGTGCTCGCCATATGTGACGAGTCTACAAGACTTTGGGAAAGATGTAAAGGCTAAAGCCCAAAGGTGCAGTCAATCGTGGATAAAACAAATAACAGACTTCTTTCAGGGGCTTTATACAGACGGATCCTGTGACTCTGCAACAATTTAAAGTTCCTTCAGATCATCAAACACATTTTAATATCAGAAAGAGATCATCTGAGTAAATACAGATGGCAGTTTTTCAATGATGATTTCATTTATTAAGGTAAGAAAGCTAGCCAAGTCACCTGGCTCTATTTTATTGCCTTGACTGTGATTAACCCCTTTTTTTCCATCTCACTGCTTCATCTGTGGAATCAACAACACATGTATATAGACACAGCAAAAAAAGAAAAGTCCCTTTTTCAGGACTGTGTATTTCAACAATAATGTTGTAAAAATCCAAATAACTTTACAGATGTTCATTGTAAAGGATTTAAACAATGTTTTCCATGCATGTTCAATTAACCATAATCAATTAATTAACATGCACATGTGGAATGGTCGTTAAGACCTTAACAGCTTACAGAAAGTAGGCATTTAAGGTCACAGTTCTAAAAATGCAGGACACTAAAGAGACTTGTCTACCGACTGTGAAAAACACCCAAAGAAAGATGCCCAGGGTACCTGCTCATCTGCATGAACGTGCATTAGGCATGCTGCAGGGAGGCATGAGGACTGCTGATGTGGCTAGGGCAATAAATTACCATGTCCGCACTGTGAGACACCTAAGACAGCACTACAGGGAGACAGGAAGGACAGCTGATCATCTTCGCAGTGGAAGACCACGTGTAACAGCACCTGCACAGGATCGGTACATCCGAATATCACACCTGCGTGACAGGTACAGGATGGCCACAACAACTGCCCGAGTCACACCAGGAACACACAATCCCTCCATCAGTGCTCAAACTGTCTGCAATAGGCTGAGAGAGGCTGGACTGAGGGCTTGTAGGCCTGTTGTAAGGCAGGTCCTTACCAGACATCACCAGCAACAACGCTGCCTATGGGCACAAACCCACCTTCGCTGGACCAGACAGGAGTGGCAAAAAGTGCTCTTCACTGATGAGTCACGGTTTTGTCTCACCAGGGGTGAGGGACGGATTCTTGTTTATCATCGAAGGAATGAGCGTTACACCGAGGCCTGTACCCTGGAGCGGGATCGATTTGGAGGTGGGGGGTCTGTCATGGTCTGGGGTGGTATATCACATCACCATCGGACTAGGCTTGTTGTCATTGCAGGCAATCTCAATGCCTTGCGGTACAGGGAAGACATCCTCCTCCCTCATGTGGTACCCTTTATGCATGCTCATCCGGACATGATTCTCCAGCAGGACAATGCCACCAGCCATACTGCTCGTTCTGTGCGTGAGTTTCTGCATGACAGCAATGTCAGTGTTCTGCCATGGCCAGCGAAGAGCCCGGATCTCAATCCCATTGAGCACGTCTGGGACCTGTTGGATCGCAGGGTGAGGGCTAGGGCTATTCCCCCCAGAAATGTCCTGGAACTTGCAAGTGCCTTGGTGGAAGAGTGGGCTAACATCTCACAGCAAGAAATGACAAATCTGGTCCAGTCCATGAAGAGGAGATGCACTGCAGTACTTCAAGCAGCTGGTGGCCACACCAGATACTGACTGGTACTTTTGATTTTGAGCCTCCCTTCACTCAAGGACACATTATTCTATTTTTGTTAGTCACATGTCTGTGAAACATTTTTAGTTTATGTCTTATGGTGTTGACTCTTTTATTGTTCATACAAATATTTACACACATTAGGTTTACTGAAAGTAAAAACAGTTGAAAGTCAGAGGACTTTTCTTTTTTGCTGAGTTTACATGTCTGACAACATGAATAGGTTTAAATATCTCAAAAAGCAAAATGTCATGCTCGGATCTAAGGAAATTAGAGAACAGAAATCTTCAGCAATGAGTCTAGAAAGCATTTTGTAGACTCTGGATGCACAGAAAATGTGGGTGAGAGTCACTACGCAAGAAAGAAAAAATAAAATAGCCTGATAAAATGAGTCCAAGAGAGCTGCGAAGATTCATCCAAGAGGTCGCAAAAGGATCCAGAACCTCTAAAGGACTGCTGGCCTCACTTGTGTCAGTTAAAACCAATGTTCATGATTCAGCACTAGGCCCATTAACTTCAGGGTCATTTTACCGGACCTTCATTTGACGGGGTAAATCCGCTGGCTCCACCCCCTCAGCCGTCACATACATAATTTGGTTTTTAAATAATTTGCTAAATCATCCGCATATTCCAACCGTTTCAACAGTGAGTGACATCACTGGTCAGAGGGGCCCACAGTAGCAGAGAACAGCCAGAGATGGACAATGGAAGAAGTAGGGATGGTTGCTGCATTTCTGTTTGCTCCTTTGGCATAAACAGCTTTGCCAGCAACTCTTCAGATTTTATAAAAACAGTTGTTTGGAGTTGTCTGTTGATATAATTTCCCACTGAGGTACAGCCAATCAGCATGACCTAACCACAGGTCCCGCCCAGCAACTCTGCCGGGCCATTTCTGATTGCATACCCCAAGGTTGGACCTATAGGTTGGTTCCTGAAATGGTCTAGAAAACGGCCCAGTGAAGTAGAGACACACTCATACCATGAAGGTCAGGTAAAATTTCCCTGAAGTTCTGATCATGGAAAAGTGCTCAAATACAAAAAGAAAATGGGGGTGATATCCAAAGTCAAAACAGCTGCTGACCAAAGACATCTCAAATGTCTCACTTTTGGAAAAAAATGTCTTCCTCTTCTGGAAAGATTTTTTCTGAAAGTGTTAGACTGATGGGAAAAAAGGGGAAGTCTGGAGGGTGTTAATCTCATCATGTCCACATTAAAAAAAGAAACATCATATCAACAGTCAGACATGCCGTTGTTGATGCAATGATCCACTCCCAGACCTCGAAGATTTGCTGTAATTAGTGGAACAATGAATTCTGCTCTGTCTCACAAAATACTGAAGTAGAATCTCCTCCAGCCAGTTTGTGACCTTAAGCTCAAGCATACTTTGATTACAGAAGCAGGAGAATGATCCAAAGCACACCATCAAGTTCACCTCAGAATGACTTGTAAAAAAAAAAAAATCCACAAAAATGTTCTGAATTAATCTTCCAGCCCGCTGACAGGCTGCAGCGTAACTTTGAACAGGCGGTATTTACAACGATGTAAAAGACTCATTACCAGTGTAAGCAAACTCTTAAATGGCACTTGCTGTCACCAAGGGTGGCACAACCAACTATTAGTCTAATGATATGGAAGGTTAGTAAAAAAGCAAAAAAAAAGCAGAAATCTGTGAGCAGCCGATTACTTGTTCACAACACTATACCTTTTCTCCCTCTAGCTAATTATAGTGAAACTGTATTCACATACACAAGACGTACTTGTTCTAGGATCTTGATCTGTGAATATACAGTATGATGACACATCTCTAATTAATAATTTAAAAATAAAATCACTGTTTACACCACAGCTAAATAGGTATTTGTCATCAAATAGTACAAAACAAAGTGCAATTACGCCAGAAGGGGAAAGTGAGACACTGAGAAGGAAAACTGATGTCAGTGCTAGACCGAGGAGTCAAATAAAACACAGCATTAAAAAAGGCTCAGAGCCATCGAGAATAAAACTATTTGAAAGAATAAAACAGAAAAATAAAATAGTTTGGATGCAAAAGAGAGGCAAACAACATGTCTACGGAATCTACAGTGGAGTCCAGTTTGTTGCACAGCTCCAGACGAACACCCTTTGAAGGTTGAAAGGAGTGAATGAGTTAAATATTATCATTACCAAAAATACCACACAAGAAAAGGTTTAGACAACATTTTATTTTCTTGTAGTTGAATTTTATATATATAATATATATATATATAGCACCAGGGCAGTCTCCTTAAAAATCAGTCTGGTAGATCCTATTGAGAGACAGAGATAGTCATAATTAACGTTCTACTTAATGTCATTAACACACAACTGAAGTAATAATTATGTATTGATAACAATTCTCAGAACCTCACATCCTTCAATACATAGAAATCTAATCACCAATATACATATTTCCATAGCAGCTATGTAGCAGTGACTGAGTTTAGACTTCCAGTGAACTGTTGGTAGAGTTTTTCCGAAGTGGAGAGTACCGTTACCTCATACTAAACAGAATATAGTTTATAGTGCACATGTTGCAGAGGTTGTTGCTTGGTCTACTTACATTACAAAAGAGGAAACGTAATGCTACAAGTTTGCCGTTTGAGATAGGGATGTTTCAAAATGTGTTGGGTGAACTCTGGAGAACTAATTTTTGCAAAGCTTTGCAGGTTTATCAGAATGTCTCTTGTTGGACCAAATTCTACTTTACTCTTGTAGTGTCTGATAGTAAAAAAGCCTCTGGTTGTGGTTGCCACAAATTTCTAAACTGGTCTCCTACATGGGAACCATCTAGAGGAGAAGAGTTATGGGTTTTGGCACAATAGCAAAGAGGTCAAGGACTTGAGAAGGACCTGAGGGGTACAATGCATGGGAAGATATGCTGGGAAACAAGGCTACATGCTGAGGAAACCCATGTGTTGTAATCAGTGTTGTGGGTAACGTGTTATGAAGTAACGTGTTAGAGTACTCTAATTACTTTTTCTGTGAAATGTGTAACTTAACGCGTTAGTTTTGTGCATTAAGTAATCAGTAACTTCGTTATTTTTTTTAATAAGTAATCCGTTATTTTAAGAATTTTTTCTCAATAAGGAATGGGAAATCCCAACTGAAGCCAGGCTTGTCAGACAGTAGGACTAGGAACTAGAAGCACTGTGATTCATCTGTGCTCTACTCCTCCTGTGTGAGTGAGTGAACTCCTGGCAAGATGGGAGAGAGCAGTAGCACAGCTTCGTGGAAGTACGGACAATATTTAAATTTTTCGTCAACGAAAAAGAAAAGAATATAACGGTTAAATGCACACTCTGCATTGGGGGAAAGTTTCTGTCGACCGCAAAAAATTCCACTTCAAATTAAAAACATATCGTATGTATATTGTGTATATTCCTGCAGAGTTCATTTAGTTTGATGACTGACGTTATTCATCGTCACGACTTCTCGGTGCATTTAAAGGAGGCTGTGTCTGTCAACTGTGTCTGTCTGAAGCATGTGCGAGGCACTGCCAACTGGCTTTTAATTCTTGGTAACGCATGAGTACTCTAACGCATTACTTTTATGAATGGATAACGCTGTAACGTAACTGATTACTTTTAATTGATGGTAACGCTTTAACCTAATTAACTACTTTCCAAAGCAACTATACCCAGCACCGGTTGTAATGTTTGTTTGCGTGTTCAGAGGTCTATATAAGATGCTGTGTCCAATGACGGTAAGAATTGTTCAGTGATCAGGCCTAAATTACTCATTATTCAGTCATTGCTACAGTTCTAAATAAAATTCCTCACTGTTCAACTGAAGCCGTATCTCCAGAGCCTTATTCCAGAATCATCATCCCACCACTTTGAAGACGGTCAACAACCATTATGTTTGGGCGGTTGGGAGTTGTTTTGCTATGTTTAATTTTTTTGCATCATTTACCTTTGACCTTCTTCGTGCTTCTCCTGGATGTGCTCTATAGCTTTCTGAAGATTTATTATGCTAAAGGTAACTTTCCTCAGGCATCTAATGGTTGAAGGAATATGTCAAAGACATTTTCCAGTATAACAGTGACAGAACATCTAGTATTGCCAATTACATTCTTAAACTAGCCATATGTTCATTGTGGGGCGGAAGTGGCTCAGGAGGTAGGGGTTCGTCCCGTAACCGGTGGGTTGTCCTGTAACCTTTGCTCTGTCTGTTTCAGTCCTTGTGTCCTTGGGTAAGACACTTCACCCAACTTGTCTGCTGGTGGTGGTCAGAGCGCCTGGTGGTGTCGATTTATCAGACTTAATAAAGCGTTATGCAAATGCAGGCCATATGTATGTGAAAGGTACATATATTTTGCTCCAGAGAATCAACTTATATTTTGCTTTTAAGATCATCCAACCATGTTTACAATGAATTATAATACATTATATGTATATAATAATATTACATATTACAAAGGATCTTCTTCTGTATCATTTCCATTCACAGTTTCTCAATTTGTTTTTTATCAGCAAATGGTCAGAGTTATGGAGATCTAAACTCATTGAATAAAATGTTAGGTCTCACGTAGAAGTGATCTGAATTGTAACTATGTAGGCCATGTAACTGATTCAATCTGCAAGAGGTCAAGTATCTAGAACAACTGAAGTGACACTATTATCAGGCAGTGGTAAGCAGACAGAGATGAGGCTACTACAAGCTTGGTGGGAGTTCTTTATGCACCAACAACATTATGTGAGGGCACCCAAAAGAGCAGAGAAGCTTCAGCAGCATTATACTGCATTTCAATTTTTCCCGACAACTCATACTGGTGAGTCACTGAAATACCTATTTATGCATTTATCTCAAGATTTTGCTGGCATAAGAGCTTAAATACAAGCTTTTCAAAAGAACACCGTGGCAATCCTAGTATAATGAAAATGTTATATTTTTTCCTTTCTTTGGCTTTAGATTTATCTCAGAAGTGAAGAGTGAGTGCTTCTGCCCATTTGTTCAGGCTAACTTTCAGCTTTCGGTATCTGTCAGTTGTTTGAGATTACTGTGGGTTTTTTGACTCTGCAATAACAGTTTAAAGGGGTAAAAAAAGAAAAGAAATCTCAAAAAGTGCTATATATAAAAAGCTATATATAAAAAGTGCCACCCCGTGGAAATAAAAGGTTTACAAATTACACCCTTACATACCGCTCAAGTTTTTTTCTGACAATGAAATTGTTCAAATTTGTGATGTACAGCAGCTGTTTCAGGGTCATTATAAAGTACTGGTTATGTAAAGAAAGACAACAGGAAATAATTAAATATATATATATATATATATATATATATATATATATATATATATATATATATATATATATATATATATATATATATATATATATATATATATATATATATATATATATATATATATATATATATATAGCACAAGGGCAGTCTCCTTAATTTTTTATAAATTTTTTCTTTCAGACAAGATGAATGAATAGTTCATCTCGTTCATAATAGAGCCGTTAATGTCATTCAGAATGTTCAATGGTGAAGTATGAACATGAATTAATTCATTTTATGCTGAGTGAACTACATTTAGCACCTCTAGTTGAGGATGAAGTGAAACAACACTGACCAAATGTTCCAGGACCCCAAAAAAAATCTATGTCTGATTTTAGAAGAAGGGCGCGTAACTCTGCCCAACACCCTATCTCTTCGTTTCTTGTACGCTTTTGTAATTCCGCCTCAGTAAGCCTTAGTTGCCTAAGTACACCCGAATGGTAAATATTTTGAAATAGTAGTATAATATGAAATTGAAAACTTTCTTCTTTTTTTCTCTTCTTTTTTTTACGTGTCCTGTTTGGCAGTGTGGAGCTCAGAATTGGTGTCTGAGTACCAAGTAGAAGCCCAACAGATTTACTTTCACAAGCGGAGCAGTACAGCTTTTGCTATAGTCCTCCACTTGATATATGTGTGAAAAAATCTTTATTATGAATTGTTGGGGTTTTTATTTCCTGATGTTATGGACACGGAGACGGAAAATTAAGGAGAAGAAAGAAGGAAGATGAAGAAGAGAGGTAGGAAACAAAAAGTCAAGAGAGGGTGAGTTGAAAATACAAGAGAGGAAGGGGAACAAAGAAAACACAGGAAGACATTGAAGTCTGCCTCCATACCCACAGGACGGCAGAGAGAGGGGGAAAAACAAAACACGAAAAAGGAACATCGACAAAACAAACCAAACATTGTGAACTAAGAATTACACAACCACATCACACAAAAATAGATATAAAAATACAACAACAATGTCACAGAAAAACTCATGGTACCGATTAATCAAGCTCTAGTAATGATAACCTCAGCCCAAGAATATATCCTTAAACACCAGAGATCCCACATCTATGTGTGTGTGTGAGCATGCTGGTGCATATAAGGTTTCTCCATAAGAGTGTTCGATAGTTGGTGTGAGCAGGCATCAATCCGTCTCCCAGGAATCGATGCAGACATGAAGGAGATCGGAGCAAAGACGTCCAAAGGACCCCCAGAGCCCCAGGCCAACCGCATCCTCAAAGAGTGGAGCAAAGGAGAACCCCAGGGGAACGTCCAGCGGCTACTATGCAGGGGCCCGGGGGGCAGCAGTGACGAGCCCACGGGTCCCGCCACGCGCCACCTCCACCCTAGGCCAATCCCCACCGCCAACATCCCAGCGCCCCACCGATAGCCGCAGGGGACGGACAGCATCCCCAGGCCGGACTCAGCCAGCATCTGGTCCTGATCCCGCGCAGTGCAGGCCGCCGAGACCAGGCATCCAACAAGGGCCAGGTCTGGTCCAACCCGCCAATGAACCAGCCACGCACGGTGCGCACAGAAAAGGTGATCAAACGAGCAGAGAGGCCGGATCCGCATCCCGCCGAGCCACCGAGCAGGCACCACCCAACAATCCCAAACCTGGCACCTCTAAAAGAGGTGCCCCAACCAACCAAAGGAAGATTTCGGCCCAGCGCATCGGCCGACCGACACACCGGCCCCCCCAGGCCCGGCCAGGCACGCACCGGGTCCGAACCGGATTGACCACCGATGCACCGGCAGGCAGGGGCCCCCGTCACCGGTGGGGAGTGACGGAGGGAAAATAGGCCCCCCCTTAAGTGTAAGGCCTGAGGTGCTCCAGGCGAGGGGGCAGACCAAGATTAAACCTGACAGGTAGACAAAGACATACAGACACAGTCATACGTTCCCTCCCTCTTAAACCCATACATTCTCACTGACTCACCAAGACACCCAGAAAAATGATGCTGTACCCTCACTCACAAACCCCATACACACTTTATGCTCCCAGGTCCAGGTACCGATGACCCAGTAGAGCCACCAGCCCCCGGACCCAGGAGATGGACCCCCTACCTTCTAGGACGGAGACAAGCAGACCGCCAAGGGCCCCACAGTGGCAAAGCAGCCCGACAGCCCAGGACCCCGACCAGACCGCCTTTTCCTCCTCCGGACCCCAACCCCTGATGGCCCGTAGCAAACAGGGGTGTGAAAAGACCCCTAGCCTCCATCCTCCCGCTCAAGTATGGTGTTGATGCGTGTTGTTATAATGTGCATTTAAAACAGAGGGGTGGGATGTGGGGAAGGCAGCCACACATCCCCCAACCCCCACCCGAGCCCTCAGTGTCTATATGTGGTTTAACAGTGGGCACCGGCACCAGAGGGGAAGCTGATTGAACCGCTCCACCCCAAAGTCCCTACATATGTGTCACGTGAGAATGTTATAAGTGGGAGTGTCTAAGTTGTATATTAAAATTGGGACCCAGGACACCACGGGATAGCGAGGAGGGAAGCCCCTCCTCGCACCCCAGTGGTGTGCCCATGCCCCAAGACCCTATATGAGTGGTAAGGTGATGGAGCAGGTGGACAGAGGTGTCCAGGGATGGGGAGGGAAGGACTGGGAGACAAAATGTCTTCCCAGGGAGCCAGCTCCCCCACTGACCCCAATAGGCACCGCTGTTCACCGGGATCCACCAGGGGAGGGTGACCATGGCACGTTCGACCCGGGGCCACCCCCCCTCCCGCACACCCCTCCCCCCCGTCCAAGTGCCCTCGTAGGGGGAGAGCACCTGTCACTACACAGCAACAGCCTCCCCGCCAGCAAAGGAGGCCCCCAGCGCCACCCGCACACAGGAGGCCCCCGTAGCCCGAACCACGGCGACGTACCTGCCCAGACCAGGAGCAAACCGATGAGCCGGGCGGCCGACCCACCAGGCCGACATCCACCAGCCCCATTCCTTGTGGAGCGACCACTGCTGCTCAACGGCCCGGCAGGAGACCAAACCCAGCGCACCACCCACCTGCCCTGCATGCCCACCACCCGGCCAGTCCACCCGCAAGTCCGACCGAACCCGGCCAAATGCCCGACCCCAGCACCCCGCACAAAGACCAAGACCCAGGAGCCAAGTCCAGTGCGAAAAAGGACTGATCCGGCCCAGAAATGCCACCCAGCCGCCGCGACCAGCAGCCAGGCACCCCAACCAGCAAACAAGGCGAGACGCCATACAGGGAACGGCGATGACAATCGGCCCAGAGAAAAAGAGAAAGGCGACTGCACATGCCGGCTGCCGGCCGGCCCCAACCCCCACAGGCAACAGAGACCCCACGCCGGCCGACCCCCAGCCAGGACCACAGCTAGGGGGTGCGGCGCCCCCGAGCCCCGAATCCCCAGGACCACCCCAGACCCTACCCAGGCGCAGCACGGCCACCAGGCCAGTAACCCATGTCCGCCAGTGCAACCCCCCTAAGGCACCGCATGCAGCCATCAGGAGTTACCACCCAAAGCCCAACCCCAGGCTGGCCACGACGTCCAGCGCCCCATCCGCCCAGTGATCCCACCCCCTGGGGTCCCCCCCAGACGCCTCCAACCCCAAAACCCCCATATCAGCAACAGTGTCCCAAACGACAAAACCAAGTGCCCCCCACCCCCACTAGGTGATGGAGCCGATCAAAGGAGCCCAGAGAGATTGATCAGATATGGAGCCAGAGGCCGTCTCAAGACCAATATGGTCCAACAAGAGATTTCTATACTGATTAATATTAAGAGCTTTTTTTTTTTCCAGTTCAGGAGGATAGTTTTCTTAGCGATGCATAAGGCAATGTGAACCATTAGAATTGACTTTGTATCCATGGTGACATCATTTAAATTTCCTAACAGGCAAATTGAGGGAGATGGTGGGATGTTACATTTCATACACTTTGATAAGTCCTCGCATATCTGGCACCAAAATTTCTTAACAGGTGGACAGAACCAAAGCGCATGAACATAAGTATCTGGTATATTGCTTGTGCATTGTAAGCAGGTATTAGACGATGTAAAACCCATCCTAAACATTCGTTGACCTGTATAGTGTACTCTATGAAGGATTTTGTATTGTATTAATTGCAAATGAGGATTTTTTGTTATTTTAAAGGTTCTTAAACATATCTGAGACCAGACGTTTTGGTCAAAGCTGGCTGATAAATCCACCTCCCATTTTGAAATAGGGATGGCTATTGATTCATCTAATGTAGATAAAGTTTTGTATATTTTAGACAGCAATTTGGGGGGGTTGAGATTAAGAAAATCTAAAACTCTTGCTGGAATTTGTAATTCAGCTGTATTGAGCCTAAATTTACCTTTAATAATAGATTTAATTTGTTGATATTCTAAGAATTTGTTTTTATCAATTCCATATTGTGTAATTAATGTATTAAATGGGATAAAGTCTGTTCCTTCAAATATATGTTCCAGGTATTCAATTCCATTGCACCTCCAGACTGGAAAACTTATCATACTTTTTTTTTGCAAGATGTCGGGGTTATTCCAGATGGGTGTATGTCTGCATGGGATTATTGTGGACTCTGTCATTTTTAGAAACTCCCACCATGCTGTCAGAGAGGAGCTGATATTTATGCTTTTAAAGCATTCATATTGTTTTATATTTGAGCTAATAAATGGTAGGTCTGAAAGTTTTATCTTATTACATAGTGTCTGTTCTACAGAACAAATTGAAAACTTTCTTACCCTGTGACACTGCATGGTTTGTTAAAGCACGTGGTTCTTTTATCTGTGCAAAAGTGGAGATTTCAAGGTTTCGAGAAGTTAAATTTTGTAGAATTTGAAGTCAGAATTCCTTGTGGCAAAGTCAGAGGTTTCATAACAACCTAGACCTCAAAACTCAGTATGCCTGCACTGATGTAGCAAAAGCTTCAGTGGTAGCTGCAGTAAAAAGTAGTTGCTTTGCTTTTGTGATGATTTATACATATAAATACGCAAAACCCATTGCTTTTAGAACTTTAATTTGAACTAAAAAGTCCATTATGCACATTAGCACAGCTGGCCATCAATTCTTTGTCGATGGTTAACTGTCGCCTTCTTCAGTTAGGACTGAGAGTTCTCAAATGTTTTTCCAATGCAATTTCCTTTTGAGAAATTTTTGATAAAACAAAGCTCGTCTTTTTGGCACTTCAAACTTGACAAAGTTAGCACTAAATGCTAACTGCCACCAGTGGCACTTGTTCCACAGTTCAAGAATCGTGGCCCTGTGTCTAACTGTACATTGCATAACTCACTAGCATTACCCAGTCGCGAAAAGGGGAGTGGACCAATCCTACAAATGTTTTAGAGAGACAGATTGGCAATACCTCTGTCATTGTTTCATGAGAAACCATAGAGCATGACTTCACGATCATAAGTCAGCACACAGCTTCAGCTATTACAGCTAAAAACCCTTGATCATGATCTAGGTGTAGTGATGGACTCAGACCTAAACATTTAGAGACACATAAAGCCAATTACAAGGTCAGCCTTGTATTACCTAAACAACGTTTCCAGGATTAAAGGACTGATGTCCCAGCAAGATCTAGAGAAACTCATCCATGCATTTATCTTTAGTCGGATTGATTGCTGTATCAACGTCCTCACAGGTCTGCCTAAAAACGCAGACAGCTGCAGCTGATCCAGGATGCGGCTGCTCGCGTTCTCACTAGAACCAGGAGAGTAGAGTATATCACCCCAGTTATAAAGTCCTTACAGTGGCTCCCTGTAGTTCAGAGAATAGACTTCAAAATACTTTTATTAGTTTAAAAAATCACTGAATGGCTTAGCACCAAACGACATTAAAGATCATTTAAGATCCATCAGTCTTACCTCTTCTAGGAGAACATCCAGGTAGATCCCATTGTACTGTCAAGCAAGATAGTTCCCATCCACATTATCTATTGAGCAGATGCATCATTTTGAGGTCCTCCCAAGGCAAGGCATCCCTCCCAGTCGATAGAGTTGAAGACTGGGAGGGATGCAACGCCAATGCTGATTATGTGGATCTTATGGGTTAGTTCCAACAGCTGTGTGCAAACCTGCTCTAGAAATCCCAGATTATGTTCAGTCCCAAGGGGTTCCACACCATACAAAGATATGACAGCAGTGTGCTCATATTTGCAGCTGTTATAAGTTCAATAACTATGATGATGATTGTAATTACATCAGAAAACCATATAATGAATAACGTTTCATTTAATTTCCGATACTACATCAGGATGCCTAACTTATTTTGTTGATGAGGGTATTTTGGTGCAACCAGTACACATCTTTTCTTCAGCCAGTGTTTGACTTAATCTTTCTTTAATTCTGCTCAGGGTTTCCATCCCTCCATCTATCGATCTGTTGACCGAGTCGGAAAGCGGGACTCTTTTCAGCGCTGTCAGCAGTCTCCCTCCAGCCTATTTACTGCAGCGCGGAGTGGGCAAACAGACGGGAGCCCTCAGTGTTTCAATTTCATCTGTGAAAATGATTTATTTAAATATTGTTCTGTTACTGTCATTATAATACAAACGGTTGCAATGTTTCATTACAGAAGCCTCACACAATACCAAAGAAAAGAAGAACTAGAGTTCTTTAGAGTTATTGACAGCTTAACAGACAGACAGGACTGCATCAAAGATGGAGATACATTATTAGAGGAAACAAACACATTTAGAGTGGATGGAAAGCGTGGCATCTTGAAACAGAACAGAAGGATATTTGAGTGATGTGTCTGAGAGAACATCCCTGCAAGAAGGACCCGCCGCTAGAGACCTCTGCATGTGCTCGTCTCCTTATCGGCGATAGAGACTGAGAAGTTTAATCCACCATTCCAATAACAATACAATTTCAGTCAAAACTCCAGTCTCTCCTTTATTTTTCAGTATTTAGTGGGGGTGCACAATCAAGCCACCCCACCCCCTCAGATTAGGATATAATCATGAAGATGTGTTTGATATATCTATTTATATATATATATATATATATATATATATATGGAGAAAGATTCTTCTTTTTCTTCAAAAAACATTTTATGCAAGTTCCTTTTCAAGAGATGGAAAAATCCACTTTGGACTTCTTAACACGTGAATATGAATACATGGTACTATTGTTACAAATACAGCACATCACTGGCCTCTGCCTTTTAAAATGGCTCTGAAAAAACCCAACAGAAAATAAAACGTTAACATGCTTCTTGTTTCATTTACAAGTTATACAGATCTGCAACGGTTTTTGTTTTTTTACACAACAGTTGGGCCGAACCCCCACCCAGGGCTGTGCACACTCTCCAAAAAGCATTCAGACAAACTTTCAATAGAATCAGCATTCCCATTCTCATTTCTGGAAAATAAGACGCCCTTTTCTTATAATTATTTTTTTCTTGCAAAATAAACTTTCTGAACTATATTATATAACAGGTCTCATTTAAAAACAATCAGTTCCCAGTCACGGCAGAATGGCAGAATATGAGACAGTGACGGTAGATTAAACGTCCAAACACACCCTGCGGCGGTTTGGAATTAGAGGGTTTAGACCGCGCTGACCCTTTCGTCGCCCCCCCGCGCATCTTGCTGGAAGCTGCTGATCAGAGGACGTCTCGGGGTCTCCATCAGCCTGTGGACCCCGCTGCTGAATCAACAAGTTTCCCTAAAACCATTCTTTGGCAATGCAATAAGCTATACAGGAGAGGGGGATTCTGCTTTATCTGCAAAGTGAAATAAGATTTTAAAGTGAGGTTTTTGCATTTCGAGAACACAGCAAAAGGGATTATTGCACGTTGAGTTGTAATGTTGCCTATGAATTATTAGCTTATACCATACTACAAACATAGGGCTACATATTCATGCTTTTTTATTTGGCCACCTCACAGTTTGGGTGTTTTGAAAAAGGGGGGAGGTTTGCTATTTATCAGCATGTACTTCTATAAAATGCTGATCTCATTGCGGGATAACTGCAGGTAGGACACTCATGGAGGATAACTTTCATTTGCAATATCGCTCCTGAAAGATTTCTGCTGCTCCGTCATTAATGGCTGTTTCAGTTTGAGTTCCAATCGGAGCTCCTGTTGGATGGGGCTCAAAGGTACACAAATAAAAGATTCCTTTTTAGTTTCTCAATCTCGCTAAAGATCTTGAGATCGCTGCACTATGAAGGCCAGCCACTGCTCTTCCTTCATTAGTGTCAGATTGTCGATGCGTTTTATTCATAAATCCTTTGTGCACATTAAAGAAATTGCTGGGATACATGAGCTTTATGTAAAGCTGAAAAAAATATATAGAAATGTGAGATCAAAAAGGAGAAATTTTAACAAAACCAACACACTTTTTCTTGAAGGTAGTTCTGTATAATTATATATGCAATTTTAACTGGGTTTTATTTCATCACCTTCTCGCTCAAATATCTGGGAAATGCACAAACATGGAAAATCTAAAAACGCAACACACCCTTGTTAAAGTGCCTGGTTTGTGGTGTAGAAAATGAAAACAAGTTGCTTAGAATTTTTTCCCTCCTTAAATGAGACATTTCCATCCATTCATTTAATTTCCTTCCCTCATTTGACATTTAGTCTTTGAGGGAAACTCAAGAGATACCAAGGGCAAGCGACACTCTAGCACACGGCTTCAAAGAATATATAGTCCCTCCACCGAGTTGTCTTCTCTTGGGGATATTCCTAAAAAAACCCTCCAAAGAAAGGTACCAAGGAGATATCATGGTTAGATTCCCGAATCACCATAAGTGAGTTCTTTTGATCTGGAGAAGCAGCGGTTCTTCTGCAAGCTCCCCCCTGATGATGGAGGTCCTCCCCTTACCACTAAACCTGAGCCATTTCAGTCACTCATATCAATAACTGCAAGATTTATTTGGCTCTAGTGTTCTATATTGAAAAGTAAATAAATATTCAAAGGTAAAGAGAAGTAAATTTTCCAAGATTGGACCAAGTGAAATCCATGCCAAGTATAGCCTCCGTCTATGGCGGACGTACTCTACTAACTGAGCCACCCAGCGCTCAGGTATCTCGTTGCTTTGGTCATGACCTTCACCTTTGTAGTTGAGGGACTGAATGAATACAGATCAATAAATCGAGAACTCGTTTTCTGTCACTACAGATCGATGCAACGTCCTCCATACTGTAGACAAAGCCCCGATCTGTCATCCATTTCCCTCCATCCTGCCATCAACCTTAAACGAGACGCTAAGATAATGGGGGGGAAATATTAAGTATAACAATTGTCCAATATCCTTCGATGGAAATTAATTCTGAATGCCTCATCTTGAACTGGGAGGGTTTATTCAGTCTAACAACAGATTTTCGCACAGATATCGGCCCCATCCACACAGGGACGTTTTCTTTTTTTCCTAAAATAGGAAAAAAAAAAAGTCAAGCATTTGCGCTTCACATCCACACGGAAACAGCGTCTTAGGGGAACCTAAATGTGTTTTTTGAGTGAATATTTTCCTCTCACTTATTCACGTGGATAACGGCAATGCTGACATAACAGCCCAATCTTTATCCTGACATATAACCTCAATTACATGTTTGTGGTTGTGCTGCAGCTGCTGCAACACCTCATTAATCAACTTCCAAGAAATCCTCTTTACGCTGTACTATTTACCTGAAAAGATAAGGCTGATGAACGACAAATCCCATGTCCGCCATTCGTGTTTGCTTATTTGTTTACCATTAACCTCCGGTGGAGGTTGTATGAGCATGTCCCATACTCCATGTTTAGCGCGACTTACAGGTCTGTGGGAAAAATATATATGATTTCCCCAGAAGGAAATGAAAATTTTGGACCCACTGTGATGTTAATTTTTTAATGTTTAGCCAGAAGACACTTGATGGCTTTGGTCAACAACTCACTGGCATTAGAAACTGTTCATAATTTCAACCATCTTGATAAAATGCCCTAGTTTCAGCTCAGGAAATATAACCCTAGAGCGTGATCACTGCCAGGCTTTACTTTGGGTATGGCGGCGTTTTTAATTCATGCACAGAGTTGAGACTAAGAACCCTACAGCTTTGGTCTCAGCAGACCATGCTCCAGTAACCCAAAAGATTTTGGAAAGTTTTGGTCAGATCATTACATTTTTTTCGAAAGAAATGGCTTTCATCTTGCACTCTAGACTCATAGAGAATACTGGTTGTTACATGGAGAACACAGCCAGTACTTTCCAGAAATCCTTGAAGCTCCTTTAGTGTTGCTATTGGACCCAATCTTGTTTGTAATTTTTACACTACTGTCCCATTTTTTCCTATCATTGATGACTCTCCTCACTTTCTCCTGCCTAATACCATCAAGCAATGTGTTGCTTTTGATTATTCCTAATTTGGCTGCATAAGATCGCTATTTTTTTGTAGTTGAACTGGATAGAACTTGCTTCGTTAAATGTGGAAAAAGCGTTGAAATTATTTACCTTGATTTCATTATTTGACATAAGAACAAGCTAGCATTTAAACAGGGGTGTGAACAGATTTTTAGATCCTCCGTGTTGATGTCCCTGATCTAGAGCTTATTAAATGCTTCCTCTGTGATGAAACATGAAACATTTCAGAGGCTGCTCAAAATCAATCATCCAGTTGTCACATATCAGGATTTACAATAACTCATAATTAGTGACTTTCTTTTTTTTATTCCTACTAAGGGTGCATTACAAATTAAAATGACAAAGGGGACATTATTTTCACACCAAAGCTAGCACAGAAAAATAAACCGCAGTTCAAAACATTGTAACATTAAACTCGAACTGTTGGCTCTTGTAGGTCAAATATTTTCCTCTTCTTCAAACCTTCAGACCAAGCATGCACATCTGATGATGAAGCACTAACGGGATGTAAAATTATGCACATTTGAAATTTGGATGGGTAATACAGCTGAAAGATAAATTAAAAGAATGACCCTTTTATTAACTTAAAGGTTAACATCAATTGTCTAATTTAACACATACTTGTATCAGATTTCTCTCATCTGGAGAAGGCTAGAGTGCCTATTCACAATGATCAATGGCCAATATCAGCAGCAGCTATGTATACAGCACATACATTAGTTCTATGTGTTTCAAAGAAAACAGACATATATCTAGGATCATATATACTACACAAATATAGATTCTTTGTTTTTCTCGTTTACTTTTGAGCAATGAACACAGAAACGTCAAGAGCAAAACTTTAAGAAAGTCGTTCATCCATGAGAGTTATCCAACAAGAAAGAGTCCAGTTGTTGCGCAGCATCTCTGCTGGCGTCGACTAGGCGTCTGTAGAAAAGGTGATCCTTCTGCTGTGGTTGTGACCGGTGTTTATAGTGGCTAGTAACAATGTGCTAAGTGCAAGAGCAGAGGTGGCGAGGAAATGAGGAGCAAACTGTGCTGTCCGCATGGTGGAGTTCGGGGTCGTGGTGAGTGGGGTTGTGAGGGGAGTAAAACAAGCAATTTTTTTAAATCCTCTCATTGCTTTCAAAGCAAACAGCTGGGCCAACATCTGGGAGCACATCATGACTGTTCTTTAAATTATAACAAGGCATCCCTCACCAAGCCACACGCCAGAAGCAGGACAGCAAGTCCACAGCTGGATGATATTCTTGTACCTGGGAAGAGAGAAGCAAAGAATAAAACCATTGTTGGTTACTGCGGATTTCAATAGGAAGGTTAAGCTGACACAGCTGATGTTAGCAAATGCTAACCCCTTATATAGCAGTAGAAGGACTGCATTTGAACAGCAGTAGTAACAAACATATTTTTATATAATGTTTGTTGCTCTAATAAAGTGTTGCTCAAATAAAGAAGAAGCAAACATCCATCCATCCATTTTCTCTACCCATCCATCCTAATGCAGGGTTGGCAGGCGGGTGGCTAGAAGAAGCAAACATTACCACATTAACCATGTCTTCATTTCATGTTTGCATACTAGCTAGGTGCTGTTACTTTAGCCCTGCTATGCTAGAGTATTTAAAACTCACTCGCTTCACACATTCTGTAACTTTTTGTGAATTTCGCCATATGACAGCCAACTTGACAGACACGTGTTTTAAATGGGTATGGCTTTAAATATATTAAAGAAATAAGTACATAAATAAGCAACATGGGCATATTAAAAATATAAAAGATCCATTTGTTTGTCAAAAAACATTTAAATGCATAAGGCTTTGGTACCTTTATATTGCTTCAAACTAGACTGAGAAATATTTCCTATAACGACCGAAGCATGTTTAGGAAATAAAACACCTTCTGACTCTGGTACAAACTCTATGGTTGACTCCAAATCATAGCTAAAGAACAGGGACTTCTTTTTATCTTTTTATTGGAGCAGACAAAAATCACATGTGGGTTACCCCAAGGTTCCATTGTAGGGCACCTATTATTTAAAGTTTACATGCTCTTGCTAGCTCAGATTATAACTATGCAGATGATATACAGCTCTATATTACAATGTCACCAGGTGACTATGAAGCCATTCAAGCATTGTGGAGATGAATGGATCAAATCAATGCATGGATGTGTCATAAATTTCTTCAGTTGAATAGAAATAAAACTAAAGAAACTAATTCTGAACCTAAAGAGGACAGATCAAGAGTCAGCACACATCTTCAGTCAATACAGCTTGAAGCTACTGATCAAATCTGGGAACATTGATGGACTCAGACCTGAATGTCCAGAGACCGCACACAGCAGATAAAAAAGTAAAGAGTAAAGATAAAAAACCTTTTTTGTTTTTTGTTTCTCAAGTCTATTACTTTCAACTAGATCTCCTTTTTTGCTCCTCATGGCAAAAAGTTTATAAAATGTATAATAAATGATAATGAAAATGTATATTTTTCTTTTCTCAAACTCAATTTTGCAGCTCCATCCCACATTATATTCCCCAGGACAGCTCCCATGAGCCTGAAGCTACATAATATTCAAATTTTCTGAACCTTCTTGTTCTTTCAGTTTTGTGAGAATATCCTCAACATAAAAGCTCTACATGCCCAACTGGTAAATAATTTATGCTTTTCACTGTTTTATCTAACACATAGTTGCCGGTTTGTCTTTCATTCTCCTCTGCATTCAGAGTTTTACACTAAACTCTAGTAACTTCTAAATGCTGAAAAGACTGTTGGATAAACAACACAAACATAAATTGTAAATTGTATACATATTAATTTATTTTATGATACAGTAAGTACCTCTAAAGCACTTCACTAGTGGCTCCTTCTAGGGGGGTGACAAAAATGAGACACACTTTTATTTGTATCAAATAAAGTTCTCAGTACTTAGTACGGTACTTTAAAGAATCTGAAGTCTGTGTAGTGGGCACGGGGGGTGGGGGGTCCTGGGCACCTGCCCCTTTCCTCCATGATTCTTTTGGAGTTTTTTTTTCTTTTTTTTGACTGTGTGTGCATGTGGAGGTCTGGCTGTTATGCTACACTGGAGTACTAAATTACTATATACAAGTTGTTAAAGAGTAACTAAACCCCAAAACAACTTTGTTTTGCTTCTAAACTGTATAAATGGGTCTTTACCAAAGCAGTCTTTCAGTTTCTGGAGATTTTTTAACATTTTGGTGTAAACTTGTTTAATTCTACACTTTTTGTTCTAAAACGTCTTAGTGCTGCCCCCTTAGGGTTGAACGGTGGCTACTGCATTTGAATTTTGTGATTGGTGGAGAGCGGTACATCTTTACGTCACAGGCATTGACTATGTCACAGCAGCCATGGTCTCACAGACACGCCCCGTGGGTTTGGGGATAAAACTATCAGACATACAGCCGCCCCCCCCCCCCCCCCCCCGCCGTGGCGAGTTTGGAGTGGGATTGCGTTTTTCAGGTTACCATTATTATCACATTAGCATTTGGTTAGCATAGCTAACATACTGTTTTGAATGTTGGCCTATGTTAGCATTACCACTCAGAGACCGGACCCATCCTGTCTCCCTCTCCCTCAGCAGCAGCGCCAGCCTCGGGCAGCGCTGACTCAGTGCCCCGAGCCAGCGGCTCTAATTGATACGGCTCGCGACCGCTGAGCTCCATAAAGCCTCCCTCTACCCCTCTATCTCCGGTGACGACGGAGGAGATCCGCTGGTTCAGGGCGCCGAGCAAGCGCCGCCCAAGCTCGGTGCTGCTGAGGCAGAGGGAGACTGGAGGAGTCCAGTCTCTGAGTGGTAATGCTAACATAGTCTAACGTTCAAAACAGATGAATGTTGATCAGATCGATCAGTCGCATTAAGCGAGCTGTCATTGTCCTTTGGAACACACCCCCACGTTCCCCTCCTCCACTTTTCCTCAACACTTGGCCATACCCCTCCGTTCTTCCTGGCACCGCCCACTTTGTAGAATTTTTTTATATGTTGTCTAGGGGCGGGGTTATGCTTTTTCAGGGGGTTCAGTTACACTTTACGTTGTCTTTTAGCAACTGACAAACTGAAATGAGCATGCTGTGTGCAACTGCGCCACATAACATTACCTGTCCTTTTACTAACAAGCACGGCCACCGACATTTGTACTGAGCCCATGGTAGAGGGGGGATTCAGAACTGAGCCCTCCAATTATCAAATTACGGCCAAAAAAATTTCTTTCAGATTAGACGTGTTTGTGAAGGAAAATATAGTCCTGATTTTGAAGTTAAATAATTTTTATTTATTCTTCCCAACTGTCCCTGCAGTACTGGTTTCAGATCTCCCTTGCCTCCCTCCCCAAACGTAGAAGTGGCTTGGCTGCAGAAAAGAGTCCTGAGTTTCAGTTTATTAGGCTGCTTCAGGGAGAGAAAACCAACGCAGCCGGTCCCTCCGCTCTGGGTCAGGCAGCCTCCATCACTTTGACATAATGAAACGGCAACACGATAGTCACCTGAGGAACACGCCTCACAGCGCAGGTACAGCCTACCTAACGTTACCGGGCACATCCTCACCGCTGCACCCAGGATCTAGGCTGGAGGTGAGCAACCGAGAATGGAATTTAGTTACTATTGTCCAATCTTAGCTGTTGAAAGGTTTGACTCATAGTTTTTCCAGCTCACATCTTAAGATGTCACATCAACAGTAGCCTAAAATTAGTGTACAAACAATTTGGACAGCCGCAGGTACAGAAAACCAGACATGCCACAATTTGATAGATCAAAATGTCCAAAAATTGATATGTATTCATGTGAAGATTTTAATAAAACTTGAAATTGATTTATCAAATAAATTATTCTATTCTTATCCTAAAAATAAAGAAAGATTTTTTTTCATAATTAAATTTTTTAAAATGTTTTATAATATGTTTACCTCATGGCTTTGTGCTGAAGATATCATGAATGTATTTCATCTCCCCACCCTCCAAATCTAAATCTCTCAGAGGTGTTAACATCACTGTATAAAAGTATAGTTGACCCTACTGGGCTGGCTTGATTTTTAAAGCTGTCTGCAGCCGAGTTGCTATGGAGGTTAAACCCTGTCAGATATTAGGGTTTATTTAGTGAGACACCACAGCAAGTTAAATTATTCCAGAATGTACTTTATAACACTTGTTTAATCAGCTACCAGCTCTCCTATGGTCTTTTCAATGTCTACAGTCTCAGATCAACACAGCCGAGCAGCAGCAACTTAACAGCAACATTGAACCTAATCTCATAAAACTAGGCTACTTTTACTTTGCATGGTCCCCAGCTGATGACAATGATGTATTATGTTGTGATTCCCTATTAGATCCTTAAAGAAAATCGGTTCTTGTTATTCAGGATGGTATACTTTAAGTCAGTGGTTCTCAAAGTGCGGGGTGCACAGTCCTTGCATATGGGGGCGTAGTTTGAATAGATAAAATTTAAAAGCTAATATGACGGACAGATTTTTGACGAGGCTCCCAGATAAATGCAAAGCAGAAGATAAAACATCGCCAAATTAGCTTTTAAATCAACTTCCTTCCCAGCCAAAGGGTAGAAAATATGAGAAAGCATGCCTTTGGGTTTGGTCCACCGAACACGTACAAATGCTCAACTGAGCTCATATAAAGTTTTGTACAGTGGGAGAGTGTGAAAAACCGCACACAAATGCTGAAGATTACATACTTCCCTGCACTATGGGCATGGTTCTATCTATGATTCATACCAGAGGCCAGCAAACTATGGGTTATTCCTCTCTCCAATATGCGCATTTATGAGATGTCAACGGACATTTAGGGACTTTGTACGGATGGGGCAAAGACTATGGCTGGGCTGGCTGCAGGCGTTCATAAGGAGTCCCTCCCCCCAAGACTGCAGAGCATGCGCTGCATTATACACCGCGACACACTTGCATCTAAATAGCCGAGTCCTGAGCAGAATGCTGTAATGATCAAGCTCTTTGGCACATTGAACTACATCAAAACACAATCTGTCAAAGCCCAGATTTTTGTGGTACCTGGCGAGAAAATGGGCTCCGAAAGACAGCTGTTCTGTTTCACAGAGAGTCCCAAAAACTGTCATGTGGGAAGGTGCTGTCCGGAGTTTTTAAACTGTGAGATCAGATTCACATCTTTTTTAAGGAGGAGGGCAGCGATCTTGGCCACAAATTTAACTGTAACAAGTTTTTAATGAAACTCATATTTCTGAAAGCGTTGTTCAATGAACCAAATTGAGTGAAGCAGGGCACAAACACAACTCCATCTGGCAGATAAATTGACATCACAGCAGGCTTACACCAGTTACTGAAAAGTTGATGATTAAAGACCTCAGTTTTGCAAAATAACCTTTACAATCTTTTTCCCCCGCTCAGAGTTCTCTATGTTTTAAACCAGTTGTGCACAGAGAGGCATTACAAATGTATTGAAAGCAATGTTAGATAATACTACACAGTAAAATTAATACAAATAAAATAATAATAAAATAATAAAAAACTAATAATTACACTGGGGAAGAGGAGGGGTTGTTAACATTTTCTTACAAACCAAAGGGGGGCCCAGCAGAAATAGTTTGGGAACCACTGATTTAAGTTATGTTGTTGTAGGTGTGTTAAAGTCCTGCTCTATGTGCCCCTTTTTAACTTTGAGGACCTGCCCCTCCAAAGATCTCTGCACGGCACTGCTGGGTAAAATTATTTAGTCCAGGTTTGACTGGTCTAAATATTGCAGTTTTCATGCTTGACTCATTCTAATGTGGCCCTAATGCCACAACATTAAAATGCACTTATCTGCAGAGGTGTCAAAAGTTTTCACATTCAATACTCAAGTAGAAGTATAGATACTAGGGTTTAAAAAGACTTCTGTAGAAGTTGAAGTATCAAGTCAAGTTTTTTACTCAAGTAAAAGTAAAAAAGTATTTGATTCAAAACTACTTAAAGTATAAAAGTAAAAGTAATGTATTTTTAAAAAATGTATTTAAAAAAAATAAAGCTTAAGCCATCCCACCCCCCCAAAGAAAGGCCATAATTATAATGTTATATAAAAATGTTAATTTTGAAACATTTGGGACACACTAGGCTACCTGTTTCAGCTGCATATATGCCCATCCATCCATTTTCTATACCCACCCATCCTGTTTTTGGACTTCTGGGAGGAAGCCGGAGTACCCTGAGAGAACCCACGCATGCAAAGGGATAACATGCAAACTCCATGCAGAAAGATCCCAGGCTGGGATTTGAACCCAGGACCTTCTTGCTGCCAATATTGTGCAGACCCCCTTGTGGCACATCAACCTCAGGTTGAGAACCACTGTTCTAGAGGCTGAATCCGCGCTGACGCACTAGAGACTGGAACTAAAAGCTCCACTTCAGCCAATGTTTGGAAATCAGGGAACATTTCTCTGATTCAAGTGATCAGAGGTCGGAAAGACAATCTGAGCTTGAAGTGCGTCTTTAACCAGCCACAGCGGTAACAGTCACGTTCCAAAGCCTCCCGGTCTGAGATGATGCTCAGATGGCTTCATGGGGATCTTCCTTATTATTAATTTATTGATTCAGTTACTTGTACTCCGCGCTTCAACTCAAACCTAAAAATGTTCGCGCGTCTGCACCAAATGGTCAGGGGTGTGAATTATAATCTGTCAAAATGACAAGTGGCCTTTAGATTTTCCGTCACCGTTGTCAAAAAAAAGAAAAGAAAACGGACTAATATGGAAAATTTTCGGTTAACGGGACCCCTGTGTGCACAGTACGCAATCGATCGCATACAAACGGGGTGTCCGAATGGTAGATGTTTAAAATTATGAGCAAACCGCTGTCAAATTCTATCCAGGTGGCGCATTTTTAGATCGGTTTTTTTTGTGTGTCTTCTTAATAAAAGACTAAATGAAACAGGAGTAACGAGGCTATCTTTAAAATGTAAGGAGTAGAAAGTACAGATAATTGCGTGAAAATGTAAGGAGTAGAAGTAAAAAGTAGGCTCATAGATAATTACTTCAGTAAAGTATAAATACCCAAAATTTCTACTTAAGTAAGGTAACGACGTATTTGTACTTTGTTACTTGTCACCTTTGCTTATCTGTGATTCCACTACTGAAATAAAGGTTTAATGAATCTCATCGTTTTGCAGAAAACTAGCCTATTAGCTGATTTTTTCATAGAGCATATCTAAAATATTCTAAATAAATGCAGCTTGGGAAACAGAAATACTTAGCCACAGTGCTACCTGACACACTATTTGCAAGGCAGCCAAACCAGGAGCACCATTTATTTTATTTAGCACAAATTGGTTGTTACCCCCAGCAGTGGAGGTAAGGAAGACCATGGATGTTAGTTGCTGTGGTAGTGCTAAGACGGTTTTCATTGTGCATATTAATGCACATTTAGATATATTTGGTGTTGGAAAATAGGCAGTCTCAAGTATTTGCACGTTTCAGCCATTCACAGACGGTTATGGTCCATAACCCACCTGAATAGTGGAGGTCCACTGTATTTGCTCCATTAGGAAGCTAAAAGTCACATGCTAATTTGGAGTTAGCCAGTCATGGTAGTCCTACAGGTGGCCTTGTCAATATTCTCGATCATTGTTTTCTACCAAGTACCAAAATGTTTCCACAAACGTTATTCAAAAAGTGGTGATGATTCTCTCAAAAAGGACATCAAGTGACATAAAAAAAAAATAAATAAATAAAAAATCCCACTCACATCTGGTTCCGATAATGCAGCCTTCAGCTTATTGATTACATGCAGTACCTTTTGTTTGACAGTTCAAGAATACCGACCTTCCCTAAAAAAACCCTTCCCACAAAAACTCTTCCCCCTGTCTGATTTTATACAGTCAAATGATGCACGTAACAATTCTTGACAACTTCTGTAATAAACAACAGATGTTTCTTCTCTGGTCCTATCTGAAGTGGAAATCTTTAAAAAAAATTCTGGAACCCTTTTCAGTTTACCAGGCCAACTTATAAACAAAACAACTTTCTTTCCTTACTTCAAAATAAGTAAGGAAGAAAATAAAAGAAGAAAAAGAATCATGGTCCCTGTTACAACAACCATTTCCAATAATTACTCCGAACATACCCACTATAAGTTATTCAGTAATGACCTGTAAACACTCAGAGCAGAACAGAACATACATCATAAGTACATAAGTACTCATGAACTCCTACAAAACGGTAATTACCCCCGAAGTACCCGGTAAAAACCCTGATGGTCCCTGGCCAGTACCTTAGAAGTAATTAATTACACAAGATGTATCCTTTGATAGCTGTCATAGCTACCCTGTAGCTATTCTGAAAGTACCCAGCAAGTACCCTGTAAGAGAACAGGTGTGTATTATGCATCACACCAATTCTTTATGCATGTATGGAGATATAATAGACATCTGTGGTATAGTGTTGGAAGTATTTTTCCTAGAAACAAACAATTGAAGGCCCTCCGTTGTAACTCTTTTTAAATTTTTATACCTAAGAATTCTTCACATATTAGATGAGAAGTCATCTCCTTGCATAACACCAAGGGTACTTGTGTATTCTCCAAGCTAAAATTAACAGAGAGTGAGTGAACATTTAATAATTAATGTGTGTAATGGCTACAGCAGTACTGAGGTCCAAGGGTCAGCCATCCCAGGCCTGTTCCACTTGACTTGATTAAAATGGCTGTTAACATGTTAGAAAATGAATCAGCAGACTATAAAGAGATGCAAAAATATCCAAAGGGAATAGGACCATCAACAGTACCTAGACAGCCAAACGAGGACATGAACTGACCCTCGAACAGACAGAAAACAGCTATAAAATGTCTTCAAAGAGAGGGTTAAAAGATCTAAAGAGATATTCAGATATTCCAACAAGACCTTGACAATAGATCCAGGACAGTACCTCTTGTTTAATAATGTTGAACTGTTCTGACAGGGTTTGGGGCGGTCATAGCCTGCTGCTTCTGCCTCAACAAGATGCAAACAGCCCTGACTGTTTAATGACTGTCTGACTAGAAGACTGCTCACAAGGACAGGAAAAGTCATAGAAAGGAGAGAAATCATAAATGGAGAGTAAATTTACAACAAATGCACAAAAAGATATGTTCTGTCATAGCAGATAATATCTTGAAAAACAAGACATATATTATTTATGAAAGTCATTTAGCTATTTGTTACATTTCTGGGCAACAGTTTTAAGAAGACATCCAAGGGGACACATTACTCTTAGTGTTGCGGCTTTGGATTGTCAGGATTTGGAAAATGAAGGGAGGGATGGTGAAGGGGGTGGAAGTTCCTGAGACAGAGCCCTTTGATACAATATTCCTCAACATCCCATCTCATTTGGTTTGAGGGGACCCAGGGAGTAGAAGTGCCACGGCAGACCAAAGCACCCTTCGCACTAAAAATAATTCATCCGCCTTTAGCTGGCAATCTGAGGACAGCAAAGAACAAATGAGGATGGGCAAACTGAAAATGAGAAGCATGCACTAATTCTGTGGCAGTTCTTACACGGATAACGCCCTGGGTGAGCCCCTCTGTCTGCCACCCCGTACATAACCAGACAAACATTAAAAATTAGACAAAACAAATGCTATATTGACAGATATGGGGTACGTTTTTTTAAGTTACACCGTCAAAAAAAAACACAATAATTTGGGTTATTTAGCCTTTTCAAATACCTTTTTGTGTCCATGTTATTTATTCATTTATAAATGTAAATTTTAAACTAAATATTTAATTAGCAAGCTACATAGTTTGCTGAATATATAGCATCGAAGTAAATATTTAACTCAGAGCTAAATATTTAGCTCTTATGCAAATTCACTTGCCAAGAACTGGAAGTGGACTATCAAAATAATGCCACGTTCACACCGCCCAAAGCGTCAACGCCTAGAACGGCAAGATTACATGTTAAGTCTATGGTTGAGGCCGTCAGACAGTTGTCAGAGTCTCTACGGCGCTTTGTGTGCTTTGGCTGCGGCAATTTGTGAAGCTTTTTTCCAAGTTTCAAAGCGGCAAAAGCCAGCAACGCAGAAGTTCAGCTAGCTGAACTTTCAGCGGCGTCCTCTAAACATCAACCAATCAGAGCGTCTCACTGTAGTGACGTCACTAAACATTTAAAGTAGCGCTGAAAGCGAACCTCATCCTTACGCAGTACCTGGAGCAAATAGTTAAACTCTCCAAACTCAGAACGCCTCTGATCTGCCATTGTTTAAGACATCCCACAACAGAGGAAGCCCCAGCCACATGCTGTTTTTTTGCTCAGTAAATGCAAGCTTTGCAAGCTTCAGGCTTAAAAATGTATATGCTTCAAACTAGTCGCTTTGTGAGCTTTCTTTCATGCCGACAAACCGTGTGGTGTGAACACGGCATAATAGCTGGGTATACTCTTGCTCTTGGTGCAGTCACTGTTGCCGTAAATCCATTACTAAAAATCTAAATTACTGTTAAAACGGCTCTTCCTCCATTTTAAGCTGTAATACTTAGCTTGCTAACTATTTAGTTCGAAGTTAAATATTTTATTTGTAGATTTAACATTCAATTGACAAGCTAAATGTTTAGTTTGACGGTAAATATTTATTTTGTAAACAAAATATTTCATTTGTACTAAATATATAGCTTGCTAACTAGTTCGAAGTTAAATGTTTAGTTTGTAGATTTAATATTTAGTTGACAACCCAAATGTGGAGCTAAATATTAATTTGTAAACTAAATATTTAGCTTGCTAGCTGAATCTTTAGTTTGAAAGTGTAACATTCATAAATTAATAAATAATATGGGCACAAATATGACTTAGCCCGAAGTAAACTGGCCTGAATAGAGATTCTCTTAAACTTAATTTGTGATACAGAAAAAAAAGAAACAAAGTATTATTTTACTTAGGATTCTTAGTTTGACCAAAAATATAGTTGAAAATATAAATATATAATAGAATATAAATATAATATATAGTATAAATATAAAATATATAAAAGTAAGTCAGAATAAAATAAAATAGAAACTATAAAAATGCTTTCCTTGCTGTGGTTTGTAGCACAGAAAGCGATGGGAATGTGTGAAGCATGTCTGTACTATACATCATTGTTTCTTTAAATCTTCACATAACTACGACTCATTCAGAGCTTTAATAAAATCGTACCTTTTGAAATGTTCTTTTCTCTCACCAAAAACATAAGGTCCAAACACAGCAAAGAAAATGTACATTCAGCTAAATATCTGTGTTAATCTACATAGGGCCTGAGAATTGAAAGATGAACTCTATATATTTGAAAGAAAATATTGAAGAACTTCTTGAAAAACATTAACTATGAGGGAAACGTTCACATTCAAAAGAACTTCCAAAACCAGCACTGCGTATATGAAACACCGGATCACCATCATTTAACAAGGTAAATGGGTATGAGCCTCCCATTGGATAATTACTGCATGGGTGATTATCTTTCAGCTGGCAACAAGTTATTTAACCCCAACCGATGCAATGAGTAGCTTCTCATTTCTTAAACAACCATGTGGAAAGACACAGCCTGTGGTCGTGGAAAAGACATTAGTCTGTTTGAGAAGGTTCAAATAATTGGCATGCATCAAGAAGAGAAAGCATCTAAGAAGATTGCTAAAAGTTCTAAATTGGGTTCACAATGTTAATAACGAAGGGAAGTGAAGAACTATCATCTTCTAGGAAAAAATATGGCCAACAATGAATCCTGGATGATCGTGATCAGGCAATAACTTAAATGCTTCATAAAATATAATCGTGAAAAAATGAATAGTCAAAGAAAAAACAATTCCATACTTGGCAAATTTAAGGGATTGGGATTAAACAGCTGCGTAGCCCCAAGAAAACCAGTCATCAGTGAGGATAATTAGGAAGAGGCTTTAGATTGGACATAAAGATTGGTCTCTGGAAAAATGGAAGGTCAAGTGGTCTGATGAGTCCAGAATGACCCTGTTCCAGAGTGATGGGTGTATCAGGGTACTAAGAGAGGCATGTGATCATGCCTAGTGCCTACTGTACAAGCCTGTGGGGGCAGTGCTACTGCCTGGTTTGCTGCAGTCGGTCAGGTCCAAGTTCAGCAACAATATGAAACCAAAGAATGAGGTCAGCCAGACCTTTTCCCCTGTCAAGAAACTTTGGGATGTGCTGGAGAATAATTCGCACAACATTCCATTCTTGGATAAAAATTAATACAGTTTTGGCTGGAAATAAATCTTGTGACATTGCAGAAGTTTATCAAAACAATGCCACAGTAAATGTATGCCATATCAAAGCCAAGGGCTTCCAACAAAACAGTGTGTGAGTGTTTTGGTAAGGACAGTGCAGTACAATCAAATTTTATAAGTGAGCTACAATTAAGACAATCAGTAAAACTTCACTTTTTTACTGCTATTACTATCAAAGAGATTACAAATTTTTAAGCAACTAAAAGTCTTCATCTGATTGACAGTACACCTCTTCCTTATATTTTCAGTCTTTTCCTGATTAATTCACCAAAACCTTTATCAACAGCTTTAGAAGCAGAACAAAGATCCTTCACTCAGTTTTTGCAGCCCTTTGTTGGGTCCTTATGGCTAACGGAATATCTTTTAGTTTTCTTTTTCACTTTGCAGTCTTGGTTGTTTTTCTTTCATCTTGACCTCCATGCCTCTGGCTCACTACATTTACCAAACGCTTTTCAGAACTCAGCATTCTCTGTCAGAAAAAAAGTTTGAAAAAAATGAAAACTTTAGAGCCTTGCACTTCCATAGACTTTCTATAAAGAATCTCTACCCTTTGAGTAGCGCATCCCAAAGCAATTTGGAATTATATGTGGACACTCTAAAGCACAAGCAGCTCCTTTCTGTAATTTTCATTCTTTCCAGTTATGCTATCCATATATTTTCCAAAAAGAATTGTCCCCCTTTCACGAACTAAAGCACCTGCCATCCACTGTGTCTCTGCAACAGAGATACACGAGATGATACATGCAAACTGGAAGCATTTCTCATCTTCCAGGGCCAGTATTACTCTCTATGTCATTGACTATATCTGATAACATAAAGATTCCACTTTATCTGAGCTTTCTTGTGACTACAAAGGGAATGTGGTTCACTCTCAAGAAACAATACTGTTCCGACAATCCAAAATGACTAAATTACCATTGCTAGATCTTAATATCCTTTGTGGCCACGAAGTGTCCAAGAAGTAATTTTTTTTCCGGTCAGGAAAATCAATCTCTAGTCTCCCAGAGACATTTCTCTTTAAGTCAACTTGGTCTTTTACTAGTAAACGACTCAAGCTGACCTGAGAGATCATGTCATTGCCAAAGCAGCGAGTGACAGCATGTATTTCTGCTTGTTCCATTCCCATTTAACACCCACTTGCTGACCAGGCTCAGTGACTACTTCCCTTGGTGACTCAGAGGAATAGCAGTGTCAGGTAGGCCTGGGGCGGTAACCGGATACCGTGGTCACGTGACGCCCACCGCGGGTCTGAGCGTCTCACCGTCATCACCGTCATCACCGTCATCACCGTCATCACCGTCATCACCGTCATCACCGCCCAAACAAAATAAAAATAAAAAGCCCTGCACACGTGTGTGAGCGCAATTTTTTGTGATGCATAATAACATTTCATGTGTGTTTCTATTATCCTTATCCTACGATCTGTGTAATGTTTTGTACTTTTGGATTTAATATGCACACATGAAAGCATACATGTGTGACGCACAGCGTGTCAGAACTCCTGAAAGCGGAGCCACAGCCGAAAATAAAATGAAAACGCAACCGCCCTGAGCAGGCGAGGTGCAGGCATCTTTAAACCGTGGTTACCGGACCTGGCCACAGCGGAGGAGCAGAGGGAATGTTCCAACCGGAGAATTGGGACCGCCAAGCCGTGGATGCATGCACAAATAAAGTCAGTGGCCCAGTAGAGAAGAATGGGAAGACAAAATTTATATATGGGGGCCGAAGCCTTCTCTGTGCGTAAAAGTGCAGAAGCAGGAGCTACGGTGCGCTCCTCTCCTGGATAAGTTGTTGCGGGACGCGCTCTGCCTTCACCACAGACAGAGGCGTCTTTGACACATAGGCACGGCCGTAGTTTGGCCTCAAGGTACAGCTCGCTATGCACACGAGCAGGGTACAGCCATGGCGCACCGGCTGGTAGATATAAATATATATATGTTTATGGGTATATCGCAAAACCGCGGGAATTTGCTGAAAACCGACCGCAGTAAGAAAAAATCCAAACCAGCACAACCCTAGTATCAGGCTATCTAGCTTGAAGCTGGCATTTAAAAAAGGCTTCCATCCGCAAAAAAGTCCATCTGGAAGGTAAACCTTCCTTGGCTTCACAACTGCAAAGGCCCCTCTTCATCTGTCAATCAAAAACATTTGGATTGTACAACTAAGCATGCTTTCATCTCCAGTCGTATTATCTTCAGCTGAATTTCTATCTGAATCTGGACCTGGCAAGGTTTTTACAATGACACATTAACAAAAGCTTCATATGCTATTCTCTTAAATTGGGCAGGAACTGATTCAAAGGATATCTCACGACCATCGACCTCCTTTTTCCATGTCTTCCCTTTGTGCAAGGAACTTTTTATGCTTGCGCATGGGAATGCCAGCAAACCTGTTTAGCCTCTCTTCCTTTTAGAAAACTATATTAGTTGTTCTCTTCGTACGGTCAAATGAAATGTTTCCAAGACTTTTTGATAGAAATAATATTCCTAGATTACGTATGAAGGATGATTGATGTCTTGTTGTGGACTACTGGTTGCATAATTTACTACTTAGCGACAGACCAGCTGGCCTATTGAGGATGCATAAAAAGCATGCATCCTCCATCTGAAGATGAAGGCGGGGCACTTGATCCTTCAGCCATGCACAGCTATACCACTGCTTTCTCCTTCTAATGTCTGTTCTATGGATAGCAGAAACGTTTCGATTACAGCAAACACATACCACATAAATCCACAAGTCAGAGGCAATGTTTAAAATTTTTTGATGGTCTCCAAAGCAACTTGTTGGAAATTAGGTGGTCATACTAGCAGGTTGGCAGCTACAATTCTTCAGTGATGGGCCTGCTATAAAAACTTTATTCTGATTCTGTGGTGTGCAAGAGGGACTTGCTTTGGGTACGTAAACCCCAAACATCAGCCCCAACAACGGTTGGTGACCATAGTGTGACCACGGACCTACACTGACAATATCTAGTCAGTTACAGAGGGCTTTTATTAAGTCCATAATCTCCTCACTTCCTTCAGGTATTCTTTTCAGGAGGCTTAGGTTCTTTTCTCAAACCTCCAGTCACAATTCTTCCAAACTGAGCGAAGGGTTATCACAGGGTTATCTTAGGGTTATCACATTCCTCTACTTTTGTCAATGCATCTGCATCTGCATTATATTCGTCTAATCCTGTTAAAGGTGGCTGATCTCCATCACGGTACAACCTGGACCTGCAGGTTACCAGTCCATCACAGGGTCAGGATTGAAACACACCGGACAAAAAAAGTCCTGCACACACATATCTTAAGGGTATGATATAATATTCTGTAAACCTCAGGCATATGTTTGACTTTGGGATGAAAATGGAGTATTGGACTAGAAAAAAATCCATGAATGCATCAAGGGAACATCAGATCTCCTTTCGTATTTATTTCTTCCTTTTTAGTATTAAGTATGAATACCAAAATCTTTAATTGAACTTGCAATATTTACATTGCTTCACACTTCCTTTCTTATTTGAAAAGAAGTGTGAAGGTCTTATTTGATCAGGTCTCTAACATTCACAGTCCAATAAAATTACTCATCGGAGTCCTAGGATTGTTTTTGTGATTTGTCGATCAAGCTTTGAGGTGTGGGGAGTTTTCTTTATACACAGCTAGTTCTCAGGTTTTCACATCGATCCATAGCTTTTACTGATAAATTGAAGGAAAGTATCACCAATGGTTCAAGAAAAGCAAATAAAAGCTAAAGAGATTTCAAAGAATATAGCTATACAGTGGCTTGCAAAAGTATTTGGCCCCCTTGAACTTTTCCACATTTTGCCACATTACAGCCACAAACATGAATCAATTTTATTGGAATTCCACATGAAAGACCAATACAAAGTGGTGTACACATGAGAAGTGGAATGAAAATCATACATGATTCCAAACATTTTTCACAAAAAAATAACTGAAAAGTGGGGTGTGCGTAATTATTCAGCCCCCTTAGTCAATACTTTGTAGAACCACCTTTTGCTGCAATTACAGCTGCCAGTCTTTTAGGGTGTGTCTCTACCAGCTTTGCACATCTAGAGACTGAAATTCTTGTCCATTCTTCTTTTCAAAACAGCTCCAGCTCAGTCAGATTAGATGGACAGCGTTTGTGAACAGCAGTTTTCAGATCTTGCTACAGATTCTCGATTGGATTTAGATCTGGACATTGACTGGGCCATTCTAACACATGGATATGTTTTGTTTTAAACCATTCCATTGTTACCCTGGCTTTATGTTTAGGGTCGTTGTCCTGCTGGAAGGTGAACCTCCGCCCCAGTCTCAAGTCTTTTGCAGACTCCAAGAGGTTTTCTTCCAAGATTGCCCTGTATTTGGCTCCATCCATCTTCCCATCAACTCTGACCAGCTTCCCTGTCCCTGCTGAAGAGAAGCACCCCAGAGCATGATGCTGCCACCACCATATTTGACAGTGGGGATGGTGTGTTCAGAGTGATGTGCAGTGTTAGTTTTCCGCCACACATAGCGTTTGCATTTTGGCCAAAAAGTTCAATTTTGGTCTCATCTGACCAGAGCACCTTCTTCCACATGTTTGCTGTGTCCCCCACATGGCTTGTGGCAAACTGCAAACAGGACTTCTTATGGTTTTCGTTTAACAATGGCTTTCTTCTTGCCACTCTTCCATAAAGGCCAACTTTGTGCAGTGCATCCTTAATAGTTGTCCTATGGACGGATTCCCCCACCTGAGCTGTAGATCTCTGCAGCTCGTCCAGAGTCACCATGGGTCTCTTGGCTGCATTTCTGATCAGCGCTCTCCTTGTTCGGCCTGTGAGTTTAGGTGGACGGCCTTGTCTTGGTAGGTGTACAGTTGTGCCATACTCCTTCCATTTCTGAATGATCACTTGAACAGCGCTCCGTGGGATGTTCAAGGCTTGGGAAATCTTTTTGTAGCCTAAGCCTGCTTTAAATTTCTCAATAACTTTATCCCTGACCTGTCTGGTGTGTTCTTTGGACTTCATGGTGTTGTTGCTCCCAACATTCTCTTAGACAACCTCTGAGGCCGTCACAGGGCAGCTGTAATTGTACTGACATTAGATTACACACAGGTGCACTCTATTTAGTCATTAGCACTCATCAGACAATGTCTATGGGCAACTGACTGCACTCAGACCAAAGGGGGCTGAATAATTACGCACACCCCACTTTTCAGTTATTTATTTGTAAAAAATGTTTGGGATCATGTATGATTTTCGTTCCACTTCTCACGTTTACACACCACTTTGTATTGGTCTTTCACGTGGAATTCCAATAAAATTGATGCATGTTTGTGGCTGTAATGTGACAAAATATGGAAAAGTTCAAGGGGGCCGAATACTTTTGCAAGCCACTGTAGCTCCATGAAAGCTGTAGTGTATGCACTGAGTGTGAAAGCTATAAATTTCCTTAAGAAAAGTGTTGTGTAAATGCATCTCAGCACTGCACTGCTGTACAATACAATACCATGTTGAGGGCAAAAAGTCATATGTCTGTATGGAAGATTTTACTTATTTAAAAAAGGTTGTTCGCAAATTTCAGTTCTTGGTCCCCTGAACAGAACAGTTTGTGTAAACCCTGGCATATCTGCAGGAAAGAGCAATTCAGGAATCTGTTTGTTGTTCTGAGTAGAAAAGTTGGGGGTATTTGTTGGTCTTGCTGCTTATAACATGCAACTGTTATGCATTTGCACACATTTTGGTATCCATTCACACAATTACTTTCTAGATCGAATTTTGGAACACAAACAAAATATGGATAAAGCAGCCTTAAAGATGGTGGGGGATAAGGCTCAGGGAAGCTCAGGAAGCAAATTGAAAACGTCATGGAAGTGAGACTCGGTGACGTGACTGAACAATCAAAAACAGGACCGGAAACGGACCAGGAACTGTGGCACTTTAAGTCGTCAACTACTGAAATATGTGAAATAAGCGTTATGAACAGAAATTAGGGCTTGGTTTTTGTCTGTAAAAAACAAGTATGCATAAACAAAAACAAAATATTATAGTAAAAAAATAGGAAGAAAAACAATATATGCTCTAGATTAACTAATTGTCATGATGTCAGGTGTTTGTGTTGACTTTCAGTTATTTCATTTCCTTATTCAGTTCACCTTATCATTTTAGTTGATTCCTTGGTGTTAGATTCTGTTAAATTATATTTTAGGATCATAGTGTTAGTTATTTTGGGCTTTATCTTCCTTCTATATGTTCAGTTCTAATATTTAGACATTCTCAACTTTTGTTTCCCTGTTTAATCTTATTTGCTTTTTCTTCCTTTCATTATTTGTCCCGCTTAGTTCTGTTATACTCCATTCCTCTTCAGTATAGTTCTCTGTCTAGTCATTTCTAATGTTTTGTTCTTGGCCTTCCTCTCTGTTTCCCTTGCGATTCTGCCTCCCTTCCCAGTTACTGATTGTTTCCACCTGTTTTCTCCCTCTAACCTGCAACTGTTTCTCCCTAATTAGTCCTCAGCCTTCTCCCTGCCACTCTCACACCCCCTCAGTAGATATACGCACCTCTTTGTCAGTCACAACTGGCTGGTTTGTCGTCAATTATACCTGTTCCCTCGTCTCTGCTTATTATGGTCCTCCTGAGTTTATGTAAATTCATTGTTTAATTAAATCATTTGTTTTTACTTTGCTGCATTTGGGTCTTCAATCCACTAAAACATGACACTAATATTAACATTTACTGATCTAATGGGAGAAATAACAACTTCAATGGACACCTAGAAATGAATATTTGGGATCATTGTTGCTACTAAAAAAGGAGTTTGACATATTCAATCAAGAAATGTTGTTAAATTAATTGAAAAAAAGTGGAAGAAAAGGATAGTAATAAGCAGTAGCTTACTAACTAATTAACAGGCAAATAAAAAAAAAATGTTTGGTGTGGTGTACAAGAGGGTTCTGTGTTATTACTTACGTTGATATATGCAAAATGTTTAGCTTTATTTATATATTCTCTAGAATTTCTTAGACTTGTTGATGATACAAACATCTTGGGTTCCTGTTAGAACTTACGAATGAACGCACATCTGAAATCAACAAAATAAAATAATGGTTTATCAAAAATAAATCACCCTTGTGATGCAATTGCCCACCTGTGCAGGTTCTCAAGCTAAGCGCTATTCTTCCCCCCCTTAAGGCATGGGGCATGTGCATCTGTGACTGCACTGGAGACAAACCGGCGGTGACATATCGCTGCAGCTTAACCACTGATGCAATCATGCATGCTGCAGGATTTCCTCCTGCTGAGACGATCAGAAAAGCCCTGTTTAGAGTCTTGCTGAAATCTGATCACTTCAATTGGAGAAATGTTCCCTGATTCCAAAACTTTGGCTGAGGTAGAGCTCCTAATTCCAGTCTCCAGTGTGGCAACAGAGCCTCCAATATGCACAAGCAGGAGCACAGTTCATCTCCATGGGAACGTTCAGACCACAGCAGGCGAAATGTACATAATTAATACATGTATCCAATTAATCTGCTTGATGTGTGATGGCACAATGTGGATTCTCTGTTTAGTTTCTTCGGATTAAAAATTAATTAAAATGAATGAAATTAAACCCTTATGAATATGCCATTATCATCATTTTAAAAATAAATTATGACCTGATTTATTTATTTTTTTGGCCCCTTCAGCCAAGGTGAACGAACAAAAAATTACAAAAACTTGGGACATCTGCTCTGTTCATATAAGTGATTGTAGATATACAATGGTTGGATAAATAAATTATCCCTGAACTTAAATAGAATTCATAATATAATAATTATTATTATTTCAGTATTGTCCAAAGGTAGGCACTTAATAATTTTTTTTTTTAATCCTTGCAGTATTACGTGTGGAGGTCTGTGAAAATATTAACATTATGAACCAAAGGAATTGTACATAATGTCTGATTTTAGGGGCACATTAATACACTTTGTTATATTTAAAACTTGTGGCTGAATGTAAAAGCTTACTGTAATTACTTTGTTTTCACAAAATGCAGAGATTTATTGGGCGCTATAGGTAGAACTCACTGTAATGATTTTTTTTCTCGGTTTTCGACCTTATACTGTGTTATATGTGTATTGTGTATGTAAACTTGTATTTAATTATGTATATTGTTTGATTATGTTATTCATTTGTAAACTTAACAAAATATACCAAAATGAGGGTAGGACTAAATAAGTATAAAGAGTTCCTTCTGGGGTTTTCTCCACATGTGTTAAATAATTGTACAACTTAATTCCATTGTTATTTCTATTTACATGTTTAAAAGAAGCTGTCATTTCCCAAAAAAACAATAGAAAAGTAGCACTACTGTGGAGTATATTTTCCCTTCAAACATTAAAAACAACCCATATAACAGCATTTCTATATAAAAATCATTTTCACGTCCACTCTTGCAAAAACAAAATTACCTACCAGTGCACAAATCAATATTGGGTTGTATCAACCACTGTTTCCATTTTCCTTTCCATGTCTCCTCTTGTGTTCTTCCTGTCAGTCTTCCAGCATGCTTCAAGGAACTGATCCTGCTGCCAATTACTCTGCAAATGTCTGTCTCGTCAGACCTCTCTCTCTGCTGAAAATGTACTCCCCTCATCTCTCCGCCAACTTCCAGGTTTGCTATCACATAGAGATGCGTGACTGTCAAGCATTTTTGTTTAGACTCTTCAAAATAAAAGCTCAGCTGTCAATGTTTCTTTGTGAGTTCGGCCGAATTGAACAGCTGGGAGGCCTAGAGGGCGACACTGAACTGGTGGTGTATTTTCGGTGAGGCTTTTAAAGTGTTTAAGATGGCTTTCCGTATGTCCTCACCTCACAGTTCTTTAAAGCAAGGATGTGTGACAGACAGAAGGTGTTTTCTTGCTTCAAGGTCTGTCATTTCTTTTCCTCTTGAGGTCCATTTAAGACTTCACTAGAAAGGTCATTAGTGGGTGAGAAAAAAAACAAAACATCCAGACCAAGAGAAAGAAGCCAAAAGAACTACTACTGTTCATAAATCGATTTAAAAAAAATAGTTTTTTTAACTCTTGTCTTTTGAGTTTTGTTGCAGTTTCAGGTAATATTTTTTTCTTTTGGCTACAATCACAGCAGGGAGTCTATGTAAATGGGTCAGAGTCGGGCTGCTCATCTGGATGCTGCAGTTTTCCTCCATTATTTCTGCTAAACAGTCCCAGCTCTGTCAGGTTCCATGGGAATCGGGTGTGAACAGCCCTTTTTCAAGCCTTGCCCCAAATTCAGTATGGGATTGAGGTCTGAGCTTTGACTGGGCCACTCCAGAACGTCCACCTTGCTGTCTTAAAACCCTTTCTGTATAGGTGTAAATGGATGCTTTGGGTCGTTGTGATGTTGGAAAATAAATGTTCTCTGCAGCCGTAGTTCTCTTCCAGATGGAAACAAATTGTCCTTCAGGATTGCTTTATATTCTGCTGCATTCATTCCACCTTTTACCTTTACAAGTCTTCCAGGGCCTGCTACTGAGAAGTATCCCCACAGTATGATGCTGCCACCACCTGGCTTCACAATAGTGATGGTGTCTGCCTTTTGTTTTATAGACAAAACGCTCCATTTTGGCCTCACCACACCTAACTAAAGAACTTTCTTCCACCGGACCATTGAGTCTCCCACAGGCCTTTATACAAATTTTAGTTAAGCCCTAATCAGAAAGGATAATATGAGCTTTCTCCAACAGTGGCTTTCTCATTGTCACTCGATCATAAACTTTTGACTGATGAAGACAATTGTCTGCAGAGTCTCTCCCATCTCAGCTGCTAAAGCCTGAAACTCATAAAGTCACTGACTATATTTTGCATTTTTATTTGTGATTATTTCGTAGAAATCAGTTTTCACTTTGACATCAAAGTTGTTTTTTTGTAATCGTTTTTCTTGTCAAAAAGCCATATTTTGTTGATCATGATTGATCAGTAAAAGCAATAAAAAGGGTAAAACATCCCAGGGGGGGTACTTTTTATAGGCACTGTAAACGAAGCTGTCATTGTGGAACCAAGGTTGGATGTTGTCCACAAAATGTGGGTCAGCTTACATCTTCCCGGCTGGGGGAAACACAAAACTACAACCAGAAGATCATTCTGGTGTGTTTGGCCCACTAAAGGAAACAAATGTACTGAGATTATGACTATACAGTTACTATAGGTTCTGGTCCACAACAGTGAAGCATATTTAGACTATTAAAGATTACGTTCAGTCAATGGCTTTCGAGTTAAGTATGTAACCCAATTCAATTTCAATTCAATTCAATTCAGTTTATTTATATAGCGCCAATTCACAACAGATGTCATCTCAAGGCACTTAACCAGAAGTCAATGCCCATGAGGGATAAAAGGCGACCCCAAGGCAGAAACAAAGATTACCCAAGGTGGGTACAAAGAGACCCTCGAACAGGTAAAAAAAGAACCAAAGGTGGGCACTGGGAAGTTCTTTTTTATTTCTTTTGCCAAACTTAAAAAGGCTAACCTGGAAGAACACATTGGACAACTCTTTGTCTTTCCTCCTTTTTTAATTTTTTGAAAACAAATTCAAGTTGATGACCATCAAACAACAAAGAATACATGCATTTATTGCTCATAAGTCAACATACCACATGTGAATTTCATTAAATGACTTTCATTATTAACCATTTGAAATCAATATAATTTGAGTAAACATAATGTTTCTAAATCAAATAAAGATTTACCACAAATATGACATTTTTAAACAGGGTTGTTTTTACTGAAGCTGCCTATTTAAATTTAAATTAAACATAATCAACTTAGAAATAATTCAGTTCAGATATTTGAAATTCAATACTTTAGAAATCCATCGTTACTACAAATTTCTATGTTTTTTTTACCGATGGTGTAAGCACCTTTATCATCCCCTGATTGTTTCAGACTTTGGCTTAGGGGTTAGCACACAGGTTTTTGAGGCCTATTTAAAAGCTTGCTCTCACTCAGTTGGTATCTCAGAACATAGACTTGCCCTTGAAACAGATATCTGCTTTGTTTGTCTTTTTTCTGTCCATTGACTTTCCTTTTGTTTTGAATTTCAACTTAACAAGCACAAATTGTCCCCCAGGCAGCTTCGTAAAGACCACAAGGCTGGCACGAAGAAAACCCAAGAGGGGGGGTTGAAACATAAATAAAAAGAGTTAATGCGGGTGTAAAGAACCCAAGGTTGGTATGAAGTGTCCCCCAGTTCGCGTGTAAGGAGAACCAAAGAGAAGCCAAGTATTTGTAAAGGGTCCCAAGGCAGTTAGAGAGTTGAAGCTATAAAATGTATCCAAGCAGGTATGAATAACACTTAAAATGGGTATGAAGAAAACCCAAGGTAGGTATGAAAACCACATTGGCAGGTGGCTCTTTTTTGCAGCCATAAGGGAAAACTGAACGGCATCCAGTCCACGTTGGTTTTGTCTGTTGTCTGGACTGTGGGAGTTTATTGCAAATACCTGCACTGTTCCCGTCAGTATAATTAGTCCTGGCTCTCCTTATCACCTTTTTGGGGGATTCTCCTGGCAGGTCTTGATGTTTTTGCTTCATGTCTTGGTTTAATTTCCCATTCTTTGCTCTGAAGCAAGTAGATATTACTGTTAACTAAAACTCCTCTCAGTCCATCGGCTTGGTGCATTAAGATTCTCATCCTCCCTTTGATCCTCACAACAAATTTAGAAAGGAAACGTTTAAGTCTGCTAACCCTAAAGCAGAAATTATTATTTTTGTTTTTGTTTGTCTTTTCCATGAGCTGTTCTTCTGAACCAGTGACCATGCCCAAAAGGTAACGCTCAGACTCCAGTCCTATTTTTAGAGAACAAAGGAGGAATATTTGTGAGTTATTGTTGTGTCTTTGTACACTGTTGCGCATTTTAATTGCTGAGCATGTGGAAAAAAGGCAAAAGCAGTCCAATAACACAGCATATAACTCCGGTTGAAAGGACATTTATTTTGAACAGTTTCGGTGCATTTGTCATTTATCCATAACAGCAACTGAAAGCCACCTCCTCCCACTCTCGCTCGCAGTTTGTTTGACAAGGTCACTCTCTTCACAAGCTGTGGAAGGAATTCACAGCTCGTTGTCAATGAGGCTGACGGGAAACTGAACACTTGGACGTTTGGCTTTTAAGAGACGCCTGAGCACGATGCACTTTTTCCCACCCATGCCTCCCCCCCACAGCATGCAGGACTTCTGTTTAGGCATAATGAGCAGGAGCATCCGTCTGATTTAGTGCAGGCTTTCTCAGCACATGCTGGGGTATAGTAGGCCCACGCTGAACGCTTGTCCTCGTCGACCCAACACAACACTCAGCGTTCTGCCAAAATGTTTTTGGCTTTGTGAGACGGTGATGTGAATATCGATTGCAGGCCAGCAGAGACGGTCAGGTTCAGCGAGCCGGGGAGGTGAAACACCGCAGCACCTCCACTGAGAGCTCCAGCTGGCTTAATGCCACTTCCTTCTACTGCTGCTGATCACTGGCTGGCTGGCTGGTTTGCTGACTGTCTCAGTGAATTTCTTATTTACTTGCCTGGCGGGTCTTTCATAAAAGTTGCTGTCTGATTGGCTTGTCGAGTGATGCAGTCTCAAAGTGACTGAGTGCAAGCCCTAGCGATGTTTCTTTGGCTGTCTGAGTGCTTACTGTATATGAAAGTGGATGTTATTACTGAGCATCGTGGCAGTTCATCTGTGAGTGTGGGTAAATGTAATGTCAGACGAGTGAGGAATATAGCCACCCTAAAAATAATAATCGGAAGCACCAGAATCACTTCAGTGGCTTTGTGTGATACAGACAACATAACCGTGATTATTTTTGCAGCTTTAAAGCCAAGCCCTTAATAATCCATTGATCTTCACTTCATCCTCTCTCCAGATTCACCCTTTGCATCTTTGTTCCCTTTTCATGACCCCCTTTTTCATCATATTCATTATCTTCATCACTTTTCATAGCACTTTCAGTCCAATTGGAGTTAATTTATTTTTCGATGCTGACAATTGATTAAGAAAATCCATCTAGACTTTTGGAACTTTTAAGGAACAAAATTACAACAACAGAGACTTGTGTTTCTATATGACATACAAATGTGCCTTTTAAGCCAATCAAAGGGAAAAAAACACAACAGCTTCAAAACCCACCAGGGGTGTACAAGAATACATCCAGCTCATGGAATGACATGGTACATAACACTGGATTGACAACTATATTTTTGACAAAAAGACCTCCCAATTTTTAGTCCTTTCTTTAAATAGCCCCAATAGAAAGCACAGAAGCAAAAGCTAACTTCATTCATTAGCAGCTAATAATGCTTACAGTGCTTACAACTGAAAAACAATTGTAAATTGGTGGACGCTTCTATAATATTAATGTAGCAAAGTGGTTTTAAAGGGGACATATTATGCGAGTGCTGTCTCTATAAACACTCCAAACATGAATAAAAACCATCCATTCATGTATTTTCATATTTACAACTTTTTGCTGTCAGAAATCTTGTGCTTCTACAAGCTGTTTGAAAAAGTGCCCTATTTTGACTTCACAATAAGCAAAACGTGCATATATCTCCCCGTCATCTGTCAAACCCCACCCACCAAATCTAATTCCTTGCCATATTCATGTGTGATATTTGGAAAATAAATAAATAAATATGAGGGAATAAAATTGAAAGTAAATGCATAAATACAGAAATATATATTCCTGCATTTATACATTTATTTTCACATTTATTAATTCATTTCCATATTTTTTTCATTTTTTTATTTTTTTATTTTTTATTTTTATTTTGGCAGGATCAGGCCCCCATAGTCCCAAAGCCTTGTAAGCAAGCCTAGTAACAGGATCTGTGGACGTGGTCTGCAACTGCTAATTTCCATTAAAATGCCAGAGCCCTCTAAAAAGCATTTTCATTCTCAAAGGGACTGAAATTGTCAAGAATTGAGCTGGCAAATAATTTTGCTAGTGTGTTTTGTACCGAAAATAATCCTCTTATAACTTGTTTAAAAAGATACATATGTCTCTCTCTCTCTCTCTCTCGATCTATTGATCGATAGACAAGGCGTCAACGGATGACATACTTAGTGAATGTCTGAGACAATGGCAAGATGAGGAGGTGCTGGAGGAGGAACCATCATGGGAGGACAAGCCCCAAATGGGATGTACCACCGGAGCATAACTGAAGTGGCTGATCTCAAGAAATCCTACCAATGGCTAGAGAGGGCTGGCCTACAGGACACAACAGAGGCACTCATCCTGGCAGCACAGGAGCAGGCTCCATCGAGTGATAGAGGCCCAGATCTACCACATCAGACAAGACCCAACGTGTAGGCTGTGCAAAGAGTCATCTGAGACAATCCAGCACATAACAGCAGGGTGTAAGATCATGTATATCAATGGAGTCTGGGACAGAGTTAGAAACAAACATGTACAAAGGTCCTGATCATTATGGAAGTGAAAATGGTCTCTTTTATGTTTTAATGCTGAGTTAAACTAAAGCATTTTTAAAGGGAGTCTTTCTCTTATAAAATGTGAAAAAGATGAGATTCTTTGTTTTGCACATGATGTTTTAGTTCTTTTAAAAAGACAGGGAAATGCAGGAAGCCCAGCAGTTATTTGTGAAAATATTTGTGAATAACAGTAAATGTGGGTCTTTTTGGCTATTGATTTCTTAAATTATTTTCATTCACTATGTAATTATACACTTTTTGGTTAACAAATATGGTCAGAATATGAAAAGTAGAATTCAGAAAAATAAAAATTGAAGAAGTGAAATTTTGGAAAAAATTAAACTGAATTAGGAAAATAATAAAAGGCATTTAATAATTATATATATATATATATATATATATATATGTATATATATATATATATATATATATATATATATATATATATATATATATATATATATATATATATATATATATATATATATATATATATATATACACATACATATACACTACCGTTCAAAAGTTTGGGGTCACCCAAACAATTTGGGTTTTCCATGAAAAGTCACACTTATTCACCACCATACGTTGTGAAATGAATAGAAAATAGAGTCAAGACATTGACAAGGTTAGAAATAATGATTTGTATTTGAAATAAGATTTTTTTTTACATCAAACTTTGCTTTCGTCAAAGAATCCTCCATTTGCAGCAATTACACCATTGCAGACCTTTGGCATTCTAGCTGTTAATTTGTTGAGGTAATCTGGAGAAATTGCACCCCACGCTTCTAGAAGCAGCTCCCACAGTTTGGATTGGTTGGATCGGCACTTCTTGCGTACCATACGGTCAAGCTGCTCCCACAACAGCTCAATGGGGTTCAAATCTGGTGACTGCGCTGGCCACTCCATTACCGATAGAATACCAGCTGCCTGCTTCTTCTCTAAATAGTTCTTGCACAATTTGGAGGTGTGTTTTGGGTCATTGTCCTGTTGTAGGATGAAATTGGCTCCAATCAAGCGCTGTCCACTGGGTATGGCATGGCGTTGCAAAATGGAATGATAGCCTTCCTTATTCAGAATCCCTTTTACCCTGTACAAATCTCCCACCTTACCAGCACCAAAGCAACCCCAGACCATCACATTACCTCCACCATGCTTAACAGATGGCGTCAGGCATTCTTCCAGCATCTTTTCAGTTGTTCTGCGTCTCACAAACGTTCTTCTTTGTGATCCAAACACCTCAAACTTGGATTCATCCGTCCACAACACTTTTTTCCAGTCTTCCTCTGTCCAATGTCTGTGTTCTTTTGCTCATCTTAATCTTTTTCTTTTATTGGCCAGTCTCAGATATGGCTTTTTCTTTGCCACTCTGCCCTGAAGCCCAGAATTCCGCAGCCGCCTCTTCACTGTAGATGTTGACACTGGTGTTTTGCGGGTACTATTTAATGAAGATGCCAGTTGGGGACCTGTGAGGCGTCTGTTTCTCAAACTAGAGACTCTAATGTACTTATCTTCTTGCTCAGTTGTGCAACGCGGCCTCCCACTTCTTTTTCTACTCTGGTTAGAGCCCGTTTGTGCTGTCCTCTGAAGGGAGTAGTACACACCGTTGTAGGAAATCTTCAATTTCTTAGCAATTTCTCGCATGGAATAGCCTTCATTTCTAAGAACAAGAATAGACTGTCGAGTTTCAGATGAAAGTTCTTTTTTTCTGGCCATTTTGAGCGTTTAATTGACCCCACAAATGTGATGCTCCAGAAACTCAATCTGCTCAAAGGAAGGTCAGTTTTGTAGCTTCTGTACCGAGCTAAACTGTTTTCAGATGTGTGAACATGATTGCACAAGGGTTTTCTAATAATCAATTAGCCTTCTGAGCCAATGAGCAAACACATTGTACCATTAGAACACTGGAGTGACAGTTGCTGGAAATGGGCCTCTATACACCTATGTAGATATTGCACCAAGAATAGTCATTTACCACATTAGCAATGTATAGAGTGTATTTCTTTAAAGTTAAGACTAGTTTAAATTTATCTTCATTGAAAAGTACAGTGCTTTTCCTTCAAAAATAAGGACATTTCAATGTGACCCCAAACTTTTGAACGGTAGTGTATATTGAAATGGAATAAGCCAATGAAGCTGAGAAGTAACGAATGTTTAGTTTTAAAATTTTTTGAATGGTACTATTTAGTCCAAAAATTCAAATCCCAATTAATCATTTGTACCTTTTCTCTTCTAATAATCATGGACTGAGCAGTCTTGATTAAATGTTACCATTTGAGTTGATAAAAGGAACTTGGAAATAGAGTTTAGACATAAAACAATAAAATGAGCTGCAACAAATTAAAATTTAAGTTGTTGCAACTAATTTTATTAAACTGTTTCGATAATCGGGAAATAGTATGCAGAATGCTGGTGCCATTAGTTTAGTTTGTACAGATAAATAATTAAAAATCAGGTTTTGAATAGTATTTAAACTCACGGGGGGCAATCAACTTTTTAATTATGTTCCCTAGGGCGGGCATGACAGAAAATAACTAAGAACCACTGCTGTAAATAGAGGATCTCAGGATTAAACTGCACATCTTAACATCCTTGGCTCGTATCGCTCTGACTCCAAAAGCTGGGGCGCTACATATGAACACCCATAACCAGATATTTGTGGCTATATCTCAGTTATTACACATCGTACTGGAACAGAGCCACTAGCTAAGAGTCTCACCTTTTCAATCTGTGTTGTTTCTCTGTGCCAGCTACTTGAAAGATGGTTTTACAGTGAATCCCCTTACCAATTCTTTGGATTGAGCATTTCTGTGTTTAGTACGAAATGATTGGGATATCAGGAAGTTTGTAGACACTATATGACAAAATATAGAGGTTCTGACGTGAGAATTTCAACCCAAACATATGCTTTCAAAGCTCTGACCAATATTACAAAACAACCCCATGTGGAAGGTTTTGATTCTCCTCCAACAAAAAGATTTTCTGCAACAAAAATGACTGAAATGAAGGCTGGTAAGTTAAGCTAAAAGTTATGTTTCTGTAAGTACAGAAACATAGCCCAAGAAACATGGTCCCAAGAAAAAGATGTTATGATAAAAAAATGCAATATTTGCTAAAACACCTATTTGATTCATGCTTTGTTTTAAATTTTTAAATAACACCCCCCCCCCCCCCCCCCCCCCAGAGAGAGAGAGAGAGAGAGAGAGAGAGAGAGAGAGAGAGAGAGAGAGAGAGAGAGAGAGAGAGAGAGAGAGAGAGAGAGAGAGAGAGAGAGAGAGATTGATTAAAGGCAAAACAAGAAACCACACTTGGATGGATTTTTAAAAGGCAGCCATTGAAATAAGCACTCTGGACAGATGAGACGCTAATGACATTTTCAGGCCATCAAGGAAAAAGCTGCAAATGGTGCCAACTCATCTTTTATAATCAGTAGTAATGAAAGGAAAAATACAAATGTCTTGTCTGTTTCATAATCATTCATATGTTGCAGATATTAAGTGCTTACTTTAATGCTGCAGTGGTTTAATTTTAAAAAAATGTGTACATTAAATGCTCCAGGTTGAGAAAAAAAATATATGTTTGAATTGTGGGTCGCAACTCCACTCAGGGAATGCATCAGGATTCTTCACTAATGGTATCAAACCAACACATAGTACCTCTCAACGTTTCTTTTAAGGACTAATTTCCATATCGCAAACAACTGAAAAGCTTCATTATGCTGAAGCTGCCGTCGTAGTTCTTCTGCTCTTACAATGTATATTGGAACATTAAGAAATGTGTTACACAGTTCTAAGTTTTTATTTTGTTACCTGCTCAGCAGTGGCTCAGCTCTCCCTCAGACCAACCACTATCTAAGAGAGACCTAAGCACAGCACAGCATAACACTTTATAATAATAACAATGACTTAATAACTGTGATTGTAGGATTTGCCCCTTCGTAATCATTTGGCTAGGCAAACAACACATATAGTGTGTCCAAATTCAGGGAATGCTTCCTTCGAAGGCAGCATTTGGAGGCTGATTACATCACAGCGATGCGACGGACACTGTCCAAGTTCAAAAGTGCCTCCAAATTTGGCTCACAAATGCATCCTTCTTTCCACGGATGTGAAGGACAGATCTGGTGTATCTTTCTCAGGGCACCCTATCCCGAGATTCATTATGGGCCAAACAGGAGATTTGTGTTCTTGTAACAATAGCGGATGAAGAGGGAGGTAGAGCAGGAGAAAAAAAAGATTTTTTTTAGGTATATTAAAAACTAGCGGTACAAAAATCCATAGCTTAAAGCAGTTGTGTGTTTGAGTTTTTTGTCATTTGTGTACTCATGTTTTTTCATATATTTTTTGCAGAAAATGTAAGTGATTAATTAATTAATTAACATTACAGCCCCTGAATTTGGACACACCCATTATGAGTTAAGTTGTCAACCAGAGCCTGTCAACACGGAGTGGAAACAAGATGGAGTCAGCCTGCTGTCTCTCACCAGAGCTAGATGCGATTCACTGAAGACATTTTGTGGCACTACATGAAGAGTAAGACTGGTCCTATTGAATTAAATGATGGAGCAATATGTGTTTTAGGAAAGCGTTGTTCTTACCCTTTTAAAACCCAGCTAACCCTGAAACTGGGGAAATAAAATATGGGATTTTGTGTAGGAAAAAAAAAGGGGGAAAAACAAAAGCCGAGTATGATTATTGCCATATGAATTACAACACAGTCACATAGCTATTGTTGAACATAAAACTGAACATTGGAAATCCAGGTTCATAGCATAAACGTTTCTATACTCCAAAATGAACTGTTTCTTAGCTTTAATCTAAAATGTGCATGACAAAATATGACAAAAATATCTTCAGAACAGCTGACAATTAAAGACTCAGAAGATTTGTGCTAAAATACAATGGAATTTGAATGAAACATTTCTTAGTCTTTTTCATACTACACACACAGATGTTGCTGTGTTGTATAATTGTCTACAATTTTTATCTCAGTTATTTTGATGTTACAGTGTGTTTTTGCATTTCAAGATGATTTATTCTGTTTATTCTTTTCTGTAAATAAAATACATGTTATTTGTTTGGGTGCTTGTTAATCAGTTGAGAAAGGATTAAGATAATCATGTTTGAGTGAATATTTCTTTAAAAAATTACATAAAATCAATACACTTCTCACAAAGAAGAGTCTAAACAAAAAGCATAGTTTCTTTGGAAGAAAAACGTAACACGGTCTCCTTCTTTTTTTTTTTTTTACATTTATAGTAAAAAACAAAAACATCACAAGATTTGTTCTCTCATTCTTCTTTGCAAAATACCTCAAGCTCAGTCGATGGAGAGCAAGTTGTAGCAAGGGTTTTCCAAGTCTCACCACAGATTCTCAATGAAATTTTTCCTAGACTTAGACTAAGCCATTCTAACAGATAAACTTGCTTTGATCCAAGCCATTTAACTGTAGTTCTGGCTGTAAGTTTCAGGTTGTTCCGTTTCACTCTTCAGTATTTCTGATCCTGCTGAACATTATTTAAGCATAATACTGCCACAACGTTTTACAACCTCCGCCAAGGAGGTTATGTTTTTGCCAGGGTCTGTTTGTTTGTCTGTCTGTCTGTTAGTTAGCAACATAACTAAAACAGTTATAGGTGGATTTTGATGAAATGATCAGGAAATGCCTGTAATGGGACCAAGAACAAGTAATTAGAATCTGGGGGTGATCGGAAAACTGCCATTACCGAAAAAGGGATTTTTGTGAATATCTACTGAACTGATAATACTATCAGTGTGAATCCAGCTGCTAAAGGTATGTTTTCATGGTTAAGGAATCCTTTGGTGGAGGTCTGCCCTCTCCGACTGCTTTTCTAGTTTGCAATAAATCCTAAAAACCATGTGTAATCTTTCTTCCATTTTACAATTATTCATTACTTTGTGTTGATGTGTTACATAAAATTTCAAGCTTTCCTTGAATCCTTAGCAGCATCAAAGAATGATGATATCGTTAATTTTTTAAGACACCCACGTAACCATATGGTGTCAGAAGTGGGCTTTCATCCTGCTGCTCACTAACAGATGTTTGCATGAACTCAAAAGAAATTGATGTGTTAGGAAGGACCCATGTCAGACACTGACATTGCATGCTTTTATTTGAGCCACATCAATGTAACCATGAACATTTTTGCTGCTGCTATCCACCTGCTAAAATGATGACTCACTGGTGTTCTTTCCTTAGATGTGCTGTTGAACCGCTTTTACAAAAAAAATTTTAGTTTTTTTAAAATGAGGTCAGTATCTCTTTTTCTCTATTTTTTTCATTCTGGATGAGTGCTTATGCAGTGAAGCTTACTCCATATTTGTTTTTCTTTCAAACGGGAACCAGGCTGGCCTCAGGGGTGGATAGACGAATGTGGCTTTGGGGACAGTTTTCTTTTCCTCTTTTCCCCGCATTCATCTGGGGTCACCTCTGAGCTTTAGAGAGAACAACACTGCCAGGAACGATGGAGGCCGAACTGTGATCTAACAACAGCTGACACAGTGGTGGGGAGTTAGCTGTGAATGAGCCACTCTGCTGCTGCAGAAGACGCTCTAGCGGCCACGCTCCCTTTCCTCCCCATCTGGAAAGTGCCTCAGTGTTTACAGATGCAGCAATGCGGAAAAATAAATATCTGCACATTCCTCGGTTTAATTTCATCTCAGGCCATTTACCTATTGTTGCTCGCCAGCCTCTAACCCGAAGCGCGGCGGTAACAGAACTATGTCGCCCACTGCCGCAACACCTTTCTGAAACTCGGAGGGGGTTGCTAAGGCTGCTTGAGCAGTCACAGAGAGACATTTATCTCTGTCAGACACACCGCGCCGAGGACTCACCGCAACATAGATGTCAGCATAATTTAACGGCCTCATAATCTCCGGCTTTGCAGCCCTGGAGATTATTCAACTTTTTACTTCTATTCAGTGGCAAGTAATATCTTCCTGTGTTTTGCTGCAGGGAGCACACAGCTATCATGCCCCCAGAGTAATGCTGAATCAGTCCGAACCGTCTGACCTGTAGGGAAATGATTGGCAGTTAAAGCTGAGAAGGAGCTGCACAATTACAACACAGGTGGATAGTCAGAGAAATGATGGGGGGATTGAATTCAAATCCCCCTGGGGGTTAAATGTGAACTGGTGCGCTGGGGAATACGAGCTGCTAATGATTCAAAAAATAGATCTTCTCTTTCAAGGCATGAATGCTAACATAGAAGAAAATCTGGAGCATCCAAAGCATGTTGGCTCTACAGTTTCCAGTTTTACTTGTCACACAAAGTTAAGTATGCATTTATGTTCAATGAATTAGCATAAAATAAAAACATACAAACTTGGAAGCTCCCATGAACTCCATTTACTGGCAAATATTACAGAGAATCTATGTGTTCTATGTGTAACATTTCCATAGCAACTAGTCATTTGTTTATACTAAGTTAACATAAATTACTTGCTCAAATGGTTTACAAATGCTGGCTTATTCCCCCCCCCCCCCCCTATTAGATGAAATAAAGCCTGATTATGAGGCTTTAGTTGAAGTCAAACCTCAAGTCTTTAATGAGTGTAAATCAAGGCTAAAGTTTTTGTTTTTGTGGCTTGAGTCCAAGTGAAGTATAAAGCCTGGTTAAAAAAACAACAAGATTTTAATATTTTAAAATTGTCCAAATCTTGAGAGACCAAACACACGGTGCTAAAAAATCATGGATATGTTAGTTTTAGTCCTACGCGGCAATAACGAGATACCACACACGAGCTGATTTTACTCACAAACATTTCCAGCTCCGACAGGAAATCTAGCAAAACCTAACAAGATAAAACGTGACTTCGGAATAAATAAACACGACAGCCGAGGAGGAGGCTTTGGCAATAGTTTGTGGACTAGAGAAAATGACACACAAAAAAGGCGGGAGCAGGACTCTACTTTCTACACAGAGATATGGAGATGTGTTTTCGGGAGTTTCACTTAAAAAAACGTTTTTACACACTTTGCTCTGATTGATCTCTGTTTCTATGCATTTGTGGACTGCGGTCAAGTGAGCCGACACTTGGAAATAAAAATAGACACTTTGAAGGAGTATCGCTGCCAGTCAGCTCGCTTGATTGGCTCCTATTGGCTACACATCACATTCAATAGGCTGCATGCTCGTTTGTCCTTGGCAACATACCAAACATGCTACAATATCGGGCCAAGATAATCCAACTTGTTGAATATCCCTGATTTGTGATCAGAGGGGTCCCGATGTCCTTCCGAGCAGACCAGAGCGCTCTGAACACACCACACATGCCAGGAATATCTGTTAGGATTATTTTAGGAGCCATCCTGATTATTGGGGAGTCCTTGCGATTGTCGGATGGGGGAAATCAAGCTCAAAATCACCTTAAAAATCTTGCTGTGTAAACCAGCCTCAAATTGCAGATCTGAGTCCTAACTCTTGGTGGCACACTGCACTTTCATTTTTCTGTAAAAAATAATAATCTGCTTCCTTGTAAATAATGACTGATTCAAACATGATGACAGGTTTAAGACTCATAATGTAGCACCAGCATAAACCAGACTGAGGTTTTTCAAAATTGGAGTTGTTTTAAGACATGAGAAGTCTGCTTTGGTCTTTGCCCATGTTGGACTAGCTGTTAGTTTCACCCTCTGGAACCAACTAACCTGGATTCATCCAAAACAAACCAACTGTCTACTGCGGGTAAGATATTAACCACTTACAACCTTTAAACAGAACCTCACTTTAAAAATCCTTCATTATCCCTTTAACCTGTGTTGAGTTGTTTTCTGGCCGAAAAATTAGTCTTTTAACCTCAGCGCAAGTTAAATATCTCTATTTATAGATAACCAACATCCTCAGGTCAATGACATATCATGACTTTGTGACTTCTGTATCAACTGTTTAAAGGTCATATTAAATGTTAAAGGTGGTCTCCTTTTACAAAGCAGAAGTATATCTGTAACCTTTAGTCTGTGGCTCAACCTACCTCCACTAAACGCATAAGAAAATGCTCATAAATTTGTATTTCTTTGAAAGGCTAGGTATATATTTTTCACAACCTACTAATAAACAGTCATTTTCCACAAACAATAAACTATAACCGTTAACATAAACTGTACAAAGAAATTTCTGAAAGGATGGAGGTCACAGAAATCTCTCCAAAGAGCAGCAGACGCATTTGAAATTATTGCCTTCTTGAGTTATTAACCATTACTTCTAAAAAACAACAAATTGTGCAGCCATCATCCCCTTCCCTCAAAATGGCCTCGAATATAAGAAAACTACTGGACGAATGTTGCATATGATAGACAGATAGATTACAGGTTTCTGGATCACCAAGAACTACAAGGTGAGGGACCAAAGGTTTCTGAATTTACCAGGATCCAACAGATTCCAAGGAGGACTCGTACACAAATAAGTGCAACAGAATCATGTTCCCACCAGTGCAGAGCTTGCTCAATATTGGCAGTATTTAATTTAAGTGCATCTGCAACAAGCACTTTGGGACAATGGACTCGTAAAAGGACGGGTAGCAAAGAACCCACCTCTCGCCAAGAAAAGCATCACGGACAAACTGAAAATCTGAAGGTAGAACAGGGAGGAGCTGTAGAAAACTGACAAAAGTTACTTTCTCTAATGATTCAGACATAATGTTTTGGATAGAATAAAAACTCTTTGGAGAAAAGATGTTGTAACATGAGCCCTCTGTGGTTCCAACAGTGAAGCATCCTGGTGCCATCCACATTTCTGTCTAACAACCTTGTCATAAATAAAGCGTGGTATCGGAACGTGCTTAACAGCAACTTTCTTCCAACGGCACAGGAATAATTTGGTAATGGTCTGTAGATTTGCCAGCTTGACGACCCTTGTGTTACAAGGCCAATGTAATAACTGTCTCACTAATCAACTAAAATGTTTGGATCTTTGGCACAGAATCTATTCAGATCGTAACTCTAATGAGAATCTGTGGTCAGTTCTCAATAGATTTTCACATTCTCTCACAAAAGTACCAGTAAATCCACCAAGGCTGAGTGAGAATGGACAAATGGAAACCTTTAGGCTGTGTCATGGTCCAGATCTTGATATCATTAAGATGCTGTGGGGTAACTTTAAGGGCTGCGCATGCAAGGCAACCCTCAAATATCTCCCAGGAGTAAAGCAAGCTTTACTTCACTGATATCAGAGACCAGTAGATTGGCTACAAAAAGCATCTCACTGAAGTTATTTCAGCAAGTAAATGATAGTATTAGAGAAAAGAATATCCTAACTTCTACTCACTTAAAATACACATTTACAAATACACTCCAAATGGTTTTCACCTTTTTCAGTGTTTGAAGTGTTAAAGCTTTTGGCCATTGCTATTATATACCACAAAGACTATTAAAAATGTACATTTGAAAGTGCTTCTGAAACAGCCTACATTAGCTGGGATTCCTAACTAATGGATATTATATAGTAGGCTTTAGAGCAGTATTTGTTTCATTCATATTTTCCAACCATAACTGTTATAGATTGCTGATCTAGCTGTAGGGTCTGCTAGAATCCACAGGGGACATACCTGACCTCTTTGTCAATTTTTCCGCTTTACAGAAGCGAGCATTTGCATTCAACATGTTTAACTATGTTTTTACCCTCATATACCCATAATAATTAGGACAAAGCTAACATTGATATTCTTAGCAAGCACTGAAATTATACAGTGGAGTATTGGAATGTTAATGGCTATATCTACAGGGAAATCGCATGTTGGAAAGACAATGAGGCCCTATTACTTTACAATTTCTTTTGGCAAACCCTGTGAGTCAGTGTGGATATCTGAAAAAAAGTAAGATACCATTTTACCATAAGATACTTTAGTCATTTTCAACAGTTCCAATATTCTTTATAATGCATCAGGCTAAAAAGACATAAAACAATTAGGTGGTGTACAGTTGCAATGAATATTATCAATTGGTATTCAAAAGTAATGGAGGAGTCCTGTTGGACAATCTTCATCTAATCCTTGAGGATAAACATGCATTAATCACAGCTGGGCTGACCATTTATTGCCTCAGACAGTAACAGTAAAGCCTATTCACCAGCATAAACAGAGAAGAAGTGAAGTAGGCAATGAATTTATAACAGTAACAAAACCTAGAAATATAGGGAGTAACTTCATGGGAGCAGATTAATTCAGAGCTGACTGCTGAACAATCAGAAAAGCAGCCCAGGTAAAATAAAACCTGACTCCAATATCTGTAGTGACTGAAGGTGGGATGGAGCAGGAGATCAGTTGCTTTCTTTGACCAGATTAGTTCATAATTTACGTTCCCTTTTTCTAAATGGGCAGAGTGATCAGATATGGATGAATATTTAAATGTTCAAAAATAATCTGCTCTTGTTAAACCACAACCTAACTGTTATTAACCGGTTTTCAAAAATAATTCCATTTCACCTGCTACTCACAGGTCTGTCTTGTGAAAGGTCAAATTGTCTCACAGGTCAGACTGGAAGAATCAAGAAATCATTCATGAGCTACGATCTAAAGAAATCGGGAACTCCAGACAACTACAGTGAGAACTATTATCCAAAAATGGGGAATACATGGAACAGTTTTGCACCTTCCCAGGAGTGTGAAGTGTATTAAAATGTGTCATTGGTTGTCTATAATATGCCTCCGTGACATGTAGAAGTGAAGACTCTGATAGACAAGCTTTGATGAATAAAACCAAGATTTTATTACATGCAAGCCCAATTTACATGAATCTGCGCACATTCCAGGCGAAATCAAAGCCGGTAGAAGAGTTTCCCAAAAAACTGTGGTTACTATGCCACTTTATAGTGGTGCTGTTTGGTACGGTTATGTTTACCAAATACGTTATTCCTGACAGAGAGATCTGGTCCTTGCTTGGGAAAGCCCGTCTTGCTCGGGGCCTCATGATTTATAGACAAGAGGTTATAGGCTATCTGACATTTGTTTCTCTGGACACAAGCTCTCTGTGTCCTAACAGGAACAAACTTACAATGAACTAATACAAGAATTGGAACATTTTAAGACATCATATATGCAGGCTAAATCTTCTTAGATATGTTACTGAGACCTTGAAATATAATGAGACCCAATGTGCCATCAGACACCACAAGTGGCTAACTTAGGATAATGATTCCAAGATTACGTTAACTCTTCCAGGAGGTCACAAAATGATTCAGAACATCTAAACAACTACAGGCACTCATGGGAGAGTGCCAAGGTAGAAACCACTGCGGAACAAAAAGAACCCAAAGGCTCTCTCAGATTTACTTAAAAATAACAAACAAAAAACATCTCAATGATCCCCAGTAGTTTGGAGAAAATATTTATTTGGACTGATGAAGCAAAGTTATACATTTTGTGTTTTCCGTTACATCTGGCATAAAACTTGCATGGGATTTCAAAAAATGGTATAGAGGTGGTAGTGTGATGGTGTAGGCTGGTTCACTTTTTCATGAATTGCTACAACTTGCCACAATTGATGGAGCCACAAATCCCCCTTTCTACAAGTGTAGATGTTAGATGTTAAACTTAATTGCACTTAAGTTTAACATTTAGCAGGGTTATGTAGCAGGGCAATGATCTGAAGCAGACCAGCAAGTCCACATTTAAGAGGGTTTAAATAAATGACAGAGGTTTTGAAGTGACCTAGTAAAAGTCTAGAAAGAACACTGACTACTGCTTAATGCATAGTTATTGATATTAGGTTTAATAGGCAATTGTATTTTCATGTGGCAGCCAGACAGGTTTGGATTGCTTTTAGTTCCTTAATGAATTAAATCATCATTTAAAACTGTTGTTTTGAAATTACTCAGGTTATCTTTGTCTAATATTGATTTTTGTCTAGTGTGACAAAAATAAAAAATCGGAACACAATTGTTCACAGCGCCGTTTATATAAAAAAAGTGCTTCCAGATGAAGCCGCTTTCCTCTGTTGCATCTGTGTCATCATGAGAATTTTGTGCACATCTTCTCTGAATGGCCACAACAACCACAATTAGCTAGAAAAGGTGTAACATTGGAACCGTTGGTGAAAACAGATGTCGGATCCATACTCCACTGAGCAACAGTGGCAAACTTAATGAACATGGATTTCTGCTTTATGAGTTTGTGGGTCTTAAGCTGTGGCATTGGGGGGACATTTGGGTTCAGCCATCGAAAAACTGCTGTGCGATGACTCTGCCATATGCCAATTACTCCATTAAGACAAGAGGCTCACTTCTAAAACTATAAATATCAAAATGAGCGTGTATGACCAAGCTATCTGAACACTGGTAGACCCACTAAACCAAGCAAAAAAAATACTTTGCTACTGCCAATAACAGCATATTTAGCATCTGTTTTAAGGATTATTACTACCAGAACTGGAGTTTCAGACAGTAACCACTCCCAAGGAACGAGCCCTTAAGAAACAGAATAAAAAATGATAATACAGTGGATTCTGCTTGATGTTTTCAACTATGGTTTCTAGGGATGTAAGAAAATATAGATACAGCGATATTTCGCAATATTTTATTTCCTGATATTTAATCGATGTTTAATAGCAAAATATCAATTTTTTAATTTTTTAATTTAGGTTTTGAATGGAACTATTAATGATGACAGTCATTTCTGTTTTCACCTTTGTTCCAGTGGATCAACTGGATCTAGTAATACAACAGGATGTGTTAAGTATGAAACAGGTTGGAGTGTTTAGAATGCTCTCACAGTTTTTCTACAATTAAATTCAGTTTTAAAAATCACAATATATTATCTTACTCATAGTTTCGCAATATATCGCATCATGTCCCTAGTATCGCCACATTTTTATCTATATACATCTCTATTAGTTTCTCTACCGCACAACGTTGTAAGACAAAATATTTGGTTGAAAAAGGTCAGAAATTGAATGCCAACATGGATTATCGTATGTCTTATTGGTATATATTGTATGTCTCAGTCAGTTATGCCAATCACCCATCAAGCAAATTTACATTGATTAGTAATCTGTCTAGGGCTGAGCTTCTTTCACTAAACACTTTGAGGCAGGATTAAGGCATTTTTTGCGGCCTCCGTGTTTTGTGAAAGGACTGCTATGGCGATGGGGGTAGAAGCCAACTTGCCTCTAATATACCCCTAACTCGCCAAGCAGTTTATTCAGAGCCCTGTATCAGTTGGCTTGTGTAGGGGTAAGCAGGCATTACAGGTTAAGGGAGTGATGCAGTGATGATGTATGTTTTGTGTGCCCAAACAAAATTTTAAATTATAAACATGACTTAAAAATAATTTCCAACCTAAAGAGTGAGAAGGTGAGATGTATATTTAAATTGAAAGCATTTTCTCGACCAACAACAGGATTCACCATAAAAAATGTGTACACCATTATTGCTTTTTAAAGAATGGTTTGGGGAGATGTTATGTGCAGGCGGCTTTATATTAGAAAACTGTGCAGAAGATCACCCTCACCCTTTATGAATGGCTAGATGTGGCTCAAAGGTGGCGTGTTGTTGCAGGTTAATGACAACAATATTTTGTGAAAGAGGCTATTGAAAAGATGATGTTGCCTTCTGTCTAATCAATGTAAAAAGAGCCCCACAAAACGATCCTTATGGATATCTTAATACGGCTGAAAGATGGTTGATCTAATTGGCTAACCAAGGATGACTTTCAACATAAAGGTTTAAGATACAATGCTGACCAACCTCCAATGTTTGAAGGCACAGCTTTAAAACACAATATGGTGTGCTATAAAATGCATCAGGTTGTAGTGTTGGACCAGGATTCTGCTCCCACTAGGGATGTCTTCACAAAGGTCTTACCTGAGCCAGGGTTGTGTTTAGCTGTATTGGAGGATGTGTGGGAGGTTGATGTGGAGGCCACCCTCTGGTCTGAACTCATGTTGTCTTGGCTCAGAGGTGAGGTGGACTTTCTTGGCTTCTTGTCTGTCAGGTGCAGTGGGGAGCTCTTCTTGGCAGGGGGCAGTGGCCGTCGAGGCCTGGCTGTGGCGTTGACCTTAAGCCAGGCTTGGGCTTTGTACTCCACAATCTCTCCATAGTTGGCCCGGGTCACCCGGCACTCGTAGAGTCCTTCGTCATTCTTGCTGACTCTGGAGATTTGCAGCTTGTGTGAGATGTCGTTGCCCTGGACCTTCACTGTCTGTTAGAGAGAATGAAAGAGACAACTGTCATAACCTGGGGTGGGAAGATACTACAATGGACCCCCTGCTGAAATTTGGGAATACTTGAGACCCCGCCCCCCCCAAAAAAAATTATCATAACTGTCTATTTTAATAGTTTAACCGCCAAATATACTTTAACATGCATTTACACAGACAGTCGAAACCATCTTGGGATTACTGCATAAGCGAATGTCCAAGCCAATCAGTGCCAAGAAAGATTAATGGGTCTCCATTTAGCTTCCCAAGCTGCATTTCGTTGTGAATATTTTAGACAGGCTCTACAGAAGAAGGAAAAAAATCAGCGAATGGATGAATTTTCTACCAATAATTTGGAGCTGCATTCTGACCAGTGAATAGGTGGGAGTCCACAGTACTCTGTCTGTTTTAATGGTGTAAATTTCACTTTGTCATAGTCTGAAATAACAGTAGAGCAATCTACAATCTTTAGTTCTGTGCTTTGATCTTGTGTTTTTTAGAACATTTTGTGTTCCTTCAGTTCAAAGAAAACCTTTAGTATGTGTAAATATGCCTTAACTGGAATTAGTAGGATACACATGCCACCTTGGCTGGATTAGGACTTGATGAGGGTCTTGGGTACATTTGTGACAAGTCTAAATGAGTCTAAGACTACAGTACAATCGCAAAAGCAATCCAAAACACGAGTTTCCTTTGCAGGTTTTTGGTAATTTTTTTAGAGGCGTTTTAGAAAGCAGCCGGTTCCCCGTTTACACATGAGAAAGTTTCCTGAGGTTTTGAGCACTCTCTAAACAATAGGTTATGATATTTTATTATTTTGGTTGCAGATTACTGCCGTCTGGACAGTATGGCGGCAGAAATCTATGACATGGGGCCCATGTGCCCAGGCATGACTTTGAAGTAGCAATGTAGAAGTGACACCACATAAGGTATTATCATTCTGAGATTAGTGTAGGAGGGTTTTCCAAGGTTTGTATGATCATGAGCATACAAAGTACAATCATTGTATGCATTGTGGGAGCCCAGGAAATCATGTGGGCTCTGCATAAAATTCACAGGGAAACACCTATTTAGCAAGCTATTAGGATGATAGCCTCAGGTTGCCTTGACACTTGAGGTTTTACATAGTTGCCGTGACCCAGTGACATTACAACAGGTCAAGGTCCATGTTGGGGAGATCATGGGAAGCTCTTACTACCTTTCTATAAGGTCGTTGCTGATGTCTTTACTCCCGGGCATTGTGTAAACTTATACCTGCTCCAGATCAGCAAACTGCCAGTATTCCTGCTTTTAACAGAGCTTGTTGATTATAAGTTAAATAATGAATTTCAGTGGAACGATTCGGCTGCTACTTTCTCTCTTAATTAATGAAAGTGCCAAGAGTGGACCAACTTTACACTTATATTAAAAATGAAAGTTACAATTATTGTTATTATTTAAAGTTGCTTATATAAAACATAACTTTTTTTAACTAACACAGGTGTCCTTTAAAAAAAAAAAAACAGACAATCAAGATATTTACACACACTGTAAAAAACACATAATCCTGTTTTCTTACTGTCTATTGTTAAATCATACATTGGTGCACATGTGTGGCATATTTGGCGTGCAAGAGCTGCTACTATTGCAGATTGCAATTCGACATGTCCAAAAACTTGTGGCAGGCTGCCTTATGTGGTAATTAAATCAATTTAGTTTATTTTTATAGTGCCAATTCATAACAGATGACATCTCAAGGCGCTTTACAAGTAAAGTCATTTAAATTCAATTGTACATACATTCCAACCAGTTAAAAATGGTTCGAATTAAGAATCCTTGCAGTTTGCACATTCAGTATATATAGCGACGGTAGACAGTTGCTTGTGGTGTGTCGTTGACTTCACAGCAATCCCTCATACTGAGCAAGCATGTGAGGAAAAACTCCCCTTTAACAGGAAAAAACCTCCAGCAGAACCTTGCTCAGTACAAGCGCCCATCTGCCACGACCGTCTGGTGGTTCGAGAAGTCAGAGCAGAGACAGAGAAATAACAAAAAAAGCTCATGTCAGAGTACTTTCCATATTTTAAAGAAAGTAAAAGGTTTATAATATGACACGAAGGAAGGAAGGATCAGTTACTAGGAGCATCCTCCCAGCCAATGCCCCCCTCCAACAAAGCATCACAGCTGAGCAGGATGCCAGAACAGGTGTAGCTTCTATGGAGAGAAAAACACTTAACGCATACTTGTTAAATTGCCCATGATGCTGTGTTAAATACATAAGAAGGTGATGTTGGAGTGTTATTTTTAAAAAAAGAAAAGAGATCATGTCTTCCAACACCAATAAAATGAAACACTGAGCTGCAATAGTGGGAAAGTGGTATAAGATTGCTTCACATTTGAACCATTTGGGAAAGCCAAAATACTGATGCCATGGCTTTTGTAATCTTCTAACACGTTAATAGACGTCTGAGTTCATTTAACGCACAGTAGTGAATGTATTTTAAGGCAACACCTAAAACACACTACTTCCGTGAGAGATACCAGGCAAAAATCAAAAGCAATCAGTCAAACAATGACCATACACTGAGAAGACAATCCCTACTAAGCACAGAGGCAGCAGCATCATGATTTGTTAATGTTTTGCTCCAGGAGGAGCACTGGTGCATCATGGGAAAAAGAATGTGTGAATATCGAGGCAACATACAGGAAGTGAAAGCTTGGATCTTCCAAATGGACAATTACCCAAAACATACCAGTAAATTTATTAAAAAGTGGCTTTAGGACAATAATAATAATAATAATAATAATAATAATAATAATAATAATAATAATAATAATAATAATAATAATAATAATAATAATAATAATAATAATAATAATGGCTTGATTTATACAGTGTGTTTCGAGAACCTCAAAACATTTTACAACTCCATTATTGATTCACTCTCACATTTACACACTGGTGAAAGCAAGCTACAATTGTAGCCACAGCTGCCTTGGGGGGAGACTGACAGAGGTGAGGCTGCTATTTAGCAAATCTGACTTGTGTTTCATGTGGCAATTTAATTTACCATAAGAAAATAATCACATTCATCAGAACACATCACTAAAGCTCTGCTTTAAATTGCAAACCCTTCACAGAAATTTGGCTCAAAGGTTTAAGGCTGAGTGGTCCAAACGTTTGGGGACTGAACTATCAAGTTGAAGTTATTCGAGGACCACAAAATTAGCTCTTTTTAAACTATAAATGTGACATTTGAGACATGTAGCTTAGATTCTGTATTGCTTTTTTGTCAATACTTTTTGGGAAGAATATCTAGATATATTTCGATAATCGGATTTCAGCAGGTCCGTGCTGCTGACCATCTGGTTTGACACACAATTCTTCAGTCTCAAACTGTGGTCTGTTTGTCAGGTAGTAATTGATCCAAGTGTTTGTTGAGGGCTTCACCCCCAACAGTCTTCAGGAATTTCTGACAAAGCAAATCAGACTGAATTGTGTTAAATGCACTGGAGAAATGAAAGAAAATGATAGTCACAGTGCTACCTGCTTTGTCCAGATGACAGTGGGTTGATTGAAGCAGGTGGATGATGCCATCTTCAACTCCAACTCCACGGCGATAATATGTTGAAGAATATGTTCAGTTCATTGGCTCTGTCCAGACTTTCATCTATCCAATCCTTCCTTTGCTTAAAGCCTGTGATCTTTTTCATTCCTGACCAGACATCTCTGATATTGTTCCTTTGTAGTTTGCTCTCCAGCTTCTTCCTGTATGCCTCTTTGCTGTCTACGATCTTGACCTTAAGTTGCTTCTGTATACTCCTCAAGAATTCCCCGTCTCCCTCCCTGAAGGCTCTTTTTTCTTGTTTAATAGTTCCTTCAGGTCACTGGTGATCCAGGGTTTGTGTATTAGGGAAGCATCTCACTGTTCTGGCGGGGATGATGTTGTCCACACAGACGTTTATATAGTCAGTCACACACTCAGTAATGGCATTGATGTCTTTTCTATGTGCTTGGCAAAGAGTCATCCAGTCTGTGGTCTCAGAACAACCCTGCAGGGCTTGACATTGGAATCAGGGATATGATGCTTGCCTATTATGATCGATGGAAGAGAGTTTTGGACTTCCTTCTCTCTCTGATCTTTGGTCCTGCTCTGCATCCATGAAGCCACCTTTTCACCTCCTCTGGTATTTGGACTTTTGAGATGTTAATCACCTGCTCCCAGTTGTAAAAACAATATCTTGTTGCCATAGATACAGATCATAACAACTGTCTGAAAGTAAAACAGTAAGAGCAGGAATACTTCCAGCTGCACAGCATCCAAAACCAGAGTGAAAAAAGAACAGAGCTACTCCAACATGGTGCCACCATAGGCGGCACAGTTCTAAAAAAAGGGTGGCAAATAATGAAAAAGACCGTGTTATACCAAAAATATTCCGTTTTTAAAATAATTTAACTGTCTGTAAAAATCTTCCTCTAAAATTTTAAAAGTGTCTATTTGCTTCAAATATCTGGAGTGGTAGTTGTTACCAAATTATATATACCAAATTTGTTTCATTAATGAACTTTGGTTGTTCTTCCAAGGGCCGTAAATGGCCCAGGTACTGCAAATCAGACAGAATGTCCTAAATACAGAAATCCATACTCAACTTAAATGTAATAGCTGTAAAAGCTCTGTTGAAGCGTTGTACGGCTCAATTAAGACAAAAATAATTTGCACAGAAACACCTCCATATTGTCAGGGTTTATTAGTAGAATGATTTGAACCTTGCGAGCTGCACATGGTGGCTATGAAAAGAGTCTCTTTCTACCCGAGCCCTGGGCCATTTTTGAAATTTCTGTCTGGACAGACATCTGTGAATTCAGACAATAACAGCCCTGCACCCTTAAGGGTACACAGAACAACCTTGGGTTCTACATACAGACCCAGTTGTAGAAAATTGTGAAATGCAAAAGATCTGCTCATCTCATGCATGGAACCACAAACATTCCATTTACATTTCTGCCTTATTAAAGCGTTATTTCAGTTAATGAAAGCAATTAAAACAACCCTGAGAGCTATGATGCTTTAAATCAAACAACATATGCGGAAATTCATTGTGTGCATTAATATCTGGTTTCCTATTGTTTTGATGGGAGCCATCTATGAGGACATAAGGTTAAGACTGGGACCAGAAGAAAGCCCACCTGAACATTCAGTATAAAAGCCATTGTAGTTCATGCTGTTGCTTGTATTCATATAATACGGGTTCTAATATTTGTCTTCAATGCAAACCTGACTAATATAAAGAGTTCTGAGTCTTCATGTGAATCACTCCATGGTGCTAAACGCGACCAATCAGGATTAATGAATGCACAGAACATTTAAAACAGAACCCTGGTTGTTACACTTCAAATGAGTTGTATTTTTACCTAGAACTTTAAATTGACACCTGGAGGGTTCATTGGTATTCCAAACTAAAAAAAACTTTTGCTACAACGAGTCAATAATACATTTCTCTCCTTCTGGCAATTTACTCCCCCTGGCAGAAAATGTGGAGTTGCTGCTATTGAAAAAAAGAAAACCAAACATCCCAATTAGTAGTTCACCTCCTCTGGCTTTTCTGACAGCTTGAACTCTTTGAGGAATTGCTAAAAAAAACACAAGTCAGCTTTGTAGTATGGAGACTTTTCATCCAGTTTTTTTTTTATTTTATTTCCACTATAAATTTTTAATAGGGGAGTTAAAATGTATATTGGAAGCCCGGTATCATAAAAGATTATAGAAATGTGGTCCTTTTTTTAATCTTTATATGGTTTGTTGGAGTGGCACCAAATTTAGGGGTCATCTTTGAATGAATACTAAACTGAACACTAGACTGAAAGACACAATGAACACAGAACTTGACATTACGCCCCTCTTAAAGGTGCGTCACCTGACGCACAAACAATTCCTAGAACAAAAAAAACCCGACCTGGATGGGAGGAGGGGGTCCAGAAAGGCAGGGCAGAAACAGTCCCAGTCTCAAAAAAAGTACCATAAGACCAATGTTCTAGAGGTTCAGTCGTGTGGCAGGCGAAACCACGAAAATAGTCTGTGTGGCCGAAAGAAACCCATGTTTTGCTGGAAGACTTCGTGAAGAAGAACCGGAGGTCTGCGGCGAAACAACCCACAGGTTAGAGGTTTGCAACGAAGGAACCCATGAAGAAGAGGCAAAGGTTTGCGGCAAAGGAAACAACAAACAAGAGCCGGAGGTCCACAGCAAAGGAACCCACAGAGAAGACCCAGAGGCTCGCGGCAAAGGAGCTCACGAAGAAAAGTCGGAGGTTTGTAGCGGAGCCCAGAATTGGCCTTGAAACCAAACTCAGGAAGCCAAGGCGGATCGTCCCCAATCCGCATGGAAGGAGCAGATGCTGGGAGCGGAGGCGGATCATACTAGATCTCCTCAGAAGACACAGACGCTGGGAGCTGAGGAGGGTCATCCTCGACCCCCTCAGAAGAAGCAGAGTCTGAAAAAAAAGTCTCCTGAGCTTGAGAGTGGAGCGGGAACAGTAGCCAGGGAGCGCCGAGGAACCGTAACAGAACCCAAGGAGAGATAAGGAGCTGAAACAGGACCTAAGCATCGACAAGGAGCCCTAACCGGAGCTTGGGAGCTGCGAAGACCTGGAACAGGAACCAGGGAGAAACGAGGAGCCGGAAGAGGAGTTTGGGAGCTGCTAGGAGCCAGGACCCAGACACAGAGAGGAATCTTGCAGTTTGAGTAGTCATTTAATGATAAATCAGGCAGGCTTACTGAAAACTCAGGAGACCATGCAGCTAGGATCTTGGGAGAAAGGTGAGGGAGACAAGACGACGAACCCACGCCGGACAAGGAGACAAAAAGGTACAAATACAAGGGTAGACGATCAGGGAGACAAGAGACAGCTGGGGAAAATTAACAGAGACACTAGAGATGACACTAGGGAGATGACACTAGACTGGGTCTGGTGAATTAAAGGGGCAAGCTCTTACACTGAGTAAATGTAACTAGTTACAAGGATAGAGGGAAGTGCAGACAGATATGGTGGTATAGCGAGGCTAAGGGAGTACAGCGTAGGTGCTAATTTGGGAGATGCTCTCTGAAGAGCTGAATCTTCAAGACTTTGTTGAAGATAAACAGGAATGCCCCTGTTTTGGTAGTACTTTCCCCAATAATGGAACGATACATGAAAAGAGTCTAGTTTAACTTGTATGTTCTACTAGCCGACACTTAACAAGCAGAGTGACGGAATCATGATATAGATCTTTGCGATAGCAATTAGGTAGATGGGAGCCTTTCCATTAAGCATCTTGTAGGCTAACATCAGTGACTTGAAATTGATGTAAGTGGCTAAGGGTAGACAATGAAGGCTGGTCTGGACAATCTACAAAGGTTTCGGAGCACAGGCTGGGAGACCGGGAGAGGACCAGGTTACACCAGGAGCTGGATTTCATGTTGGGTAAGGTACGGACAATGTGAACCAGTTAGGGTTAGGGGTCAGGTCTTTAAAGTTCAATTGGTCATCCATTTACACCCTAACCCCGCATGGAACTTCACACCAACTTTTTTCCTGACCCGTCTGTTGTGATCCCTCCCTTTCTTTCGTTTATTAATGGTCTTTTACTGGTCTGTCATATAACGTCCCGTTATTACACTGTAGTTTGAGGTTGTAACATGACAAAATGTGGTTTTACCCCCGATTTCCACTGCATGTGCTCTGCTCCGCTCCGGTCTGCAACGCACTCCGCAGCCGTTCGCAATTTCCACTGCATGCGCTCTAGATCCGCTCCCCTCCGGTCCACAGCCCAGAGGTGGTCAAAGAAGCATGCGCGGGAATTGCGAGATCTCACGATAAAAGCCAGTAATAAATGCAGAAGTCAGAACAAAATTCTTCATTCCGTGGAAAACGAAAAGAAAAGAACAGGTATTCTCTGTTATTCTGTGTCAAGATATTTTTGCACAACATAGGTATAAATATACGCGGGCTTATATTAATATAGCTATGCATACAAAAAATGTCTAGTCCGTCTTTATTGATTTGTGTAGATTGACTGCGGACTTGATCCGGCGTCCGGCAAAAACAGAATTGATCCTATTTTTGCCGGATGGTGAAACGGCGGCAGTGGAAATGCTCTCATTGACTACAATGGGAGCGTTTCTGCTGCTGAGTGCGTGCCGGAGCGGAGCGCATGCAGTGGAAATTAGGGGTAAGGGGTGTGGATAATGTGGTCAAGTTTAAGGGGTGTAGATACTTCTGCAAGGCACTGTTTCACAAAGCTAAAAATGTTCAGCTGTTAATTAATATAGCTATGTATAACCTTGCAATGAAAACAATAACTATGTCCTCCAGCAGAATGTTATCTATACTGCATGCCAAGGTTTGTAATATTTCACCAAAGAAGAACTAAAGGATGCAGCTAAACCAGCGGAATGGGAGAGAAAAAGACCCCAAAACATGAGGAAACGATGACATTTCTATATTAGCGGCATCTCTAATCTGTCATGCTATAACACACATCTGTGATGATCTGAGAGCTCCAGTGCGATCATGTACCGGTTGGCTGTGTGCTGCTCTGGGCACAGAAGGCCCATGCAGCGTAGCAGAAAAAAAAGAGGCGGAACTGTTGCTGGTGTGTGTGAGCGCAGGAAGGGAACCACTCTGACAGTAATAACACGCTGCCACTGATTTCACTGATTAGCTCCATTCTCTGGTGGAAGGTGTATTATTCAAGGAAATCAGCTGCTGTTGTGTTGGCTCAGAGTGAATCTCCGCCAACTCTGCTTACAATGGGAACATGTTGGGAAAGTGTGGGGTTTGCAGTGTAGCATGCATGATGTGTTCTTCAACTTACACTTATTTTCGTCCCCTCGTCATCAGGATCAGGCTCTGGTATCATCTCCATCTGTGAACACAAAGAAGGAGAGAGCATTAGCACTGTGACGGTAGGCTGTTGTTGAGTACAGGCTCTGAGGACAGATTTTATGCATCCCTAAAACCACTGAAGGGATCCCAACGACAACTTTTTGAAAAGGCATCATCTATCTGCCCAGGCTTATAAATGTTGCAAAGCGACATCAGCACACGGTTTGCATGCGGAGTGACTGCGTCGCCGCTGCCCTGTCTTTTAAAACTAAATGCCACTCTTCCCACTGTTTCTGCTTTATTTTTAGTCTCTGAGTGCTTCTGTGGGGAAATTAAAAGCCAGCTCCCAAATGTTTCTGCAAGTTGAAAAAATAAAAACGATTTAAACCAGGATGAAGTGGTAAAAACAGACAGCTTTATCACAAGACTGATTTATGTTTACGCTCTTGGCAGTATCTACTGGAAAAGTGACATTACCCGAGAAAGCGTATGACGAAAAATGTTGGATGGTCTGAAATAGGGTGTTGATTTTCATAGTATGATGAAATGTTGCTTGATGGACCTTGCTTAATAATATCAAAATGAAAAAAAAAAACCTCAGAAATAAACTGTATTTTAATTGTTTCTATAAAACAGTTCATACAAACATATTCATTATTAAGTTCATGATCTTGTTTTTTATAAAATCTATTATTCTGGTTTTGATTTAAATCAGACTTAATTTATTTATCGTCTATACCCGCTTACCAGTGTAGGGTCGCAGGGGTGGCTGGGTGGTTGGGGCTGGGACCGGATGGGAGAAAGCCGGCGTACCCAGAAAAAACCCACTTATGCACTGGGAGATCAAGCAAACTCTATACAGAAAGACCCCAGGCAAGGATTTGAACCCAGGACCTTCAAGCTGCAAGGCGACAGTGCTGTGCATCTGCTTTAAATTTAATCACATTCTACTGGACAAGATGCTAAGATAATACATTTTTTTAAATATGTATGCATGCCTGTTTACGGATGCCCTCTGATAACACATCACATGCCTATCTATCTCAGTTACAAAACAAATAATTAACAAACACCATATTAGGACAACTGCTGAGAAAGTTGTTTGCCAAAAGACATGGAGAACACTTACTGTCATTTGCTTACTCTCTAGTGGACCTAGCATAGCGACCAGTGGAGAAATATGTAGTGTGTGACGTGATCTGGCTATTCACCTAGCAGGCATGTTAAACTGCAGTCCTTGAGGCCCAGGCAACTTTTTGAAAGTCCAACAAACCTGAATCAAAGGATTGAATGGGTACTGCTAATGACCCAAATATATGATTCAGGCGTGTTGACAGAGGGACACATCTAAAGGTTTCTGAACACTGGTTATTAAACAGCTGAATTTTCCTTTCTTTCAAGCAAGGTTATGGAGCCTTCTTTCAGCTAACTGACCGACAGTGTGTCTCACTCCAGCACTTTCTCTTTGCTTGAAAGAACTGTAAATCATAGAAAGAACAGAGAAACTTAGTAGTTTTGAAATCTAAACCTCTCTATACTTTCAGAGTAGTACGGCCTCTATGTTGTCTGGAGTACCTTTTTACAGAAGAACAAAACACCTTAACAGCAGGAATAGCTCTATAGGTTCAATAAAGGCCTCACTTTTAGCCCTGCTGGCAGAATTTTAAGATTGTGGCAAACACTAACCCCACAGCCAATATTACAGACTGGGCATTGATTTTAGACGCCGTAATTTATTTATCCCTCAACAGATGAAAATAGACATGAGCCCAAGAAACCTCCTAAAAAAGGAGAGGAAGCAAAAATAAAGCAGCACAGCAGTTATTGCTTAAGATGATTCCTTCAGAGAACGTAGGAACTACTGGCTCCATGAGTGAGACTGAAAAGGAAAGGGCACAGGAGGTAGAAGATGGCTACCTATGAGCAATTGTTGCACCCAGCGCTCTTTCAAGAGCTGTAATTACTTTGAAAGAACTGCGGCGCTTTTCTCTGGAGGATGTTCTGCAGACAGGTGATTAATGAGCAGAATTAGGAGCCAAGGCTCCTCTCCGTGCGCGAGCTCACGACTCACAATGTGACTTCAACGGACGGAGCTGGCATCCTCTGTTATACGAGATGGAGATTTTTTACAGAGACGTCTTTAGGCGAGCCAGGATTAATCGTCCTCAGTCTTGGGGTAAGACTGTATTAGGTCATCAATTTCAGACCTCCTCCTTTACGAAGCGCTCTAACAGTGGTTATATAGGCCTGGTGTGTGGTCTATATCTGTCACTTGATGGGGATGGAAATAGATTTCCATCGGAGGACAGATGCTCTAAATTGGTCAATGCACAGTGGCTGCTGTCTTATGTAAGACATGCTGAGTGGAATTGTTTCCCACTTTCACATTGGTAATTGTGTTGTGTTTTAGAAATGGCTTTTTATGACAGCACAGTTTTGTACTTCCTGTATTTTATCAAGTAATATAACATTTGCTAAAAGCTTTAACCTAATGCCCCTTTGATTTTTCTCAGAGCATGGTAGTTATGTTAGTTAGCCATCGTCATATATTTGATCAAAACAGTTCAGCCTCGAATTATAGATTCCTCATAGGGAAACTTTATAGTATAGACTTTAGTTATTTGTTTTTACTCTTTCTGCAGCTGATCTGGAATGTTCCTACTTCGGTGAGCATTGTCAAAGTAAAGAAACCATAAGTGTTATTCTTTCGACATCAGCTGTGTCAACAGGCAACTGTGAAATCACACAAAAAAATCATCAGATTGTGTATTTACTGCTAACTGTTTACAACTTGAGTGAAATCACTGCAACATTCAAGCAACTTCAATACATTTTAACCACATTTTAACAGAGTTCTATGAGCTGCAGACAGGATTAAAAAGCAGATGGTTTTAAACAATAAAATAGTAACCTGGAAGTCCTTTACCTTGGTTACACTCTATAGCATGATTAAAGTCACTCTAAGGGCTGGTTCGAAAGATTTTAAAATTGTCATATGTTTTCCAAACCTTAAGAGACCACACACACATGGCGATTAGAAAATCATGGATATAACAGTGTGTGGCATGCAGCCACATGGCAATGACAAGACACCACACACAAACAGATTGTACTGTTGAACATTCCCAGCTCAGACTGAAAATATCACCAAACCTCACGAGATAAAACGTGACTACTGAGTAAATGAACGTGACGGCCAAGGAGGAGGCATTGGCAATAGTTTGTGGATTAGTTTTAACGGAGAAAAAACAACACAAAAAGAAAAGGTCTTGGAAAAAGAAGTCGAGGCAGTGGGAGCAGGTCTCTACTGGCAATACAAAGATATGGAGATTAATTATCATTTTTTTCACACAGAAACGTCGTTGCACACTTTGCTCTGATTGATCTCTGTTTCTATGCGTTTGTGGACTGTGGTCAAGTGAGTGGACACTTGGAAGTAATAATAGACGCTTCTAAGGCGTATCGCTGCCCGTCACCACTCTTTCTGATTGGCTATACCTCACATTCAACAGGGTGTATGCTCGTTTGTCCTCGGTAACACACCACACACACTGTGATATCGGGCCAAGACAATCCAACATGTTGAATATCCCCAATTTGTGATTGGAGTGGTCCGGACATCCTTCCAAGCTGACCAGAGAGCTCTAAACACACCACAAACAGCGGGAATATCTGTTAGGATTATTTTAAGAGCTATCCCGGTAATCGGACATGAGAACCAGGATTTAGGTGGCGGGCAAATATAATATATTTTGCGAAAATAACAATGGTCATTCTCCACCTTGTATGGTGAGCAAACGCTGACATAAATGAAGCAGGCATCAGTCTCAGTCAGAGGGGTTGTTCTTCTTTTTGAGAATTCTTCTGGCATTTTTTGTGTCATGTACTAAAACATAGATTAGAACCCAAAATGACCCAAAATGACAGGGTTAAGTTTGTTATTGGCCTAAAATTATTTGTCCACTAAGTTTGGAGGATTTTTATTTACTGGTGTTGGCCAGAGGGGCTGATGGCGCAATACGGCAGCCTCGCTTCTGTCAGTCTGCCCCAGGGCAGCTGTGGCTATAATCATAGCTTGCTTCCACCAGTGTGTGAATGTGAGAGTGAATGAATAATCAAGTTGCAAAGCTCTTTGAGAGTCTTGAAAAGCGCTATAGAAATGCAAGTGCAAATGCCATTATTATTTTAGAATATAAGCATTGTAACAAAATATATAATATTCTGCATTATTCTGTTTGTAAAAAATGGCTATTGTTTATATTATATTTTAGTCAAATAAGTTAAGATAAATATGTAAACTATACATGGCCTATGGTTAAATGCAATAAATTGATTAATTAAATTAATAAATTAAATTAGTGCACAGTGGCGTTGGTTGTGGTCATAGCACACAGAAAAATTGCTCCCCCTCCTTCCATTCCTGTCTGTCCTCTGTACCCTATCTCCGCCTTGATTTATAGAGGATGATGACATGACAGACAAAATAGTCCTTAAACCTGTTCGTCTTACACTAGGGAATGTGCAGTCTTTCACTGAACCAGACATAAAAACATGGATGAATCTAAACTTTTTGCTTTTAAATTCTGACAAGACAGAAGTTGCTGTCTTTGGACCAGAAGTTCTAAAAAAGAAACTGATTAGTCAATCACTTCATCTGGATGGCATTAAATTGGCCCCCAGTAATAACGTAAAGAACCTCTGCGTTATTTTTGACCAAGACTTGACATTTAAATCCCATATTAAACAGGTTTCTAGGATTTCCTTCTTTCACCTCCGGAATATTGCTAAAATTAGAAACATCCTGTCCAGGAGTGATGCTGAGAAACTAGTCCATGCATTTGTTACCTCAAGGCTGGATTACTGTAATTCTTTACTATCAGGAAGTCCACAAAATGCCATTAAAAGCCTTCAGTTGATCCAAAATGCGGCAGCAAGAGTTCTGATGAATATTAAAAAGAGAGATCACATTTCTCCTGCTTTAGCTTCCCTTCATTGGCTCCCTGTTAAATCCAGAATAGAATTTAAGATCCTTCTTTTTACATACAAAGCCCTTAATAATCAAGCTCCGTCATACATCAGAGATCTAATTGTTTCATATGTTCCCAACAGAGCACTTCGCTCTCAAATTGCAGGTTCACTTGTAGTTCCTAGGATTTCTAAAAGTAGGCTCCTCTCCTGTGGAACCAGCTCCCAGCTTTAGTCCTTGAGGCAGACACTCTATTTACTTTTAAGGCCAGGCTTAAAACTTTCCTTTTTGATAAAGCTTATAGTTAGAGTGGCTTAGGTCATCCTGAGCTGTCTCTGTAGTTATGCTGCTATAGGCTTAGACTGCTGGAGGACAGACTTACCAATTTTCTTCACTCTGCTACTTCCTTTTCTACTACTACTCTCCAGTTGTATTACAGTACATTCTGCTATTTCGACTGTTAACTTTGTGTTCTCTCAGTGTTTTGGTCTGGTATCCTGCTTGGCTGCAATGCCCTGTTGGACGGGGGGCATCGACTGGGATGGTGCTCCCAGTGGCTGAACATCCACTGTGTCCTGTTATCAACTTTTTACTTTCTGTAACATAGAAAGTACTCTTATATCAGATCTTCTGTTCCTTCTGTGTTCTGCTCTGTCTTCTCAAACCCCCAGACGGTCGTGGCAGATGGCCGCTCCTACTGAGCCTGGTTCTGTTGGAGGTTTCTTCCTGTTAAAGGGGAGTTTTTCCTCTCCACCGTCGCTACATGCTTGCTCAGTATGAGGGATTGCTGCAGGATTGCTGTGGTTGGAAAGTTTGCCCAACCTCACGCCAATGACTGACGCAATCTGCTGGGATTCCTTAAATAGGAAACTTTTTAACTGATTGGAATGTTTGTTTAAATGTATTGAAATTACTTCTTGTTAACTGCCTTGAGATAGATGACCTCTGTTGTGAATTGGTGCTATATAAATAAACTGAATTTAATTAAATTGAACTGAACCAGTTCCCCTGGTGGGTTATAACTGTATGCAGACGACGGCTGACATTGTCCATAAAATCCAGCAGTTTGTCCAGTGTATGTGTTATACATAGTATTGCATTAATTTGTTTTAATTGACCTGTGGCTCAGTCCCGCTCAGCCCCACCCCCCAAATACAAACGAACCAATAGCATTCAACTACCAGTTTGCCGGAAATAAACCGACTCGGACATTCCTGCCAGCACGTTTTGTGGTTTACTATACGTTACAATACTTTTGTGTTTTAAAACACAAAAAGGCTTAAACGATGTACCTGGGGCACTTGCAAAAGTGATACATGGTTTCCCAAACCAAAACAAACATGGAAAAAATGTTTAAGTTGGTTCTAAGACAATGGTCTCATAATCTTAGAAATCAGGTCATATAAGTTAATATCAATCACATAAAACCTAGCGGTATTGAGGTTTCTTAAGCTAGCCACCTAGCAGGCTATTGTCAAGTTAACAGATGGTAAATGAGTTTAACACATTACCCTGCTGTACATGAACAATGCTGGTCTTCAGTGATGTTTCTCTTGTAAAAGAAGATTGACCCAAATGAGGCTTCTCCCTCTTGCTTTAAAGATCCATGCCTCTAATTTCAGTTTTTTTTAATATAATTCCAGTTTGAAATTTTGTATATACCCATCCATGGCATAATGCTGGCCTTTCGAAAGGCTCCGTGAAGATATTAACTGTTGTTGCCTCTAAAAGTTTTCAGAACCTCTTGAGGAATTGTTTCTGCACTGACTACTCTCATTGTAAACATGCAGTTATCTGCAATGGCTTGTCTGAGTTAGCAGCAATAACAAAGGACGGCAGGCTTAGTGGGACTGAGCCACAAGTCAATTGTTAAGCATAAGAAAAAGTACAGCGGACCCCTGCCTATTCACAGTTCAATATTTGTGGATGGACCTATTTGCAGGTTTTTATGTGGAAAGTAACTTAAAATTATTAGAGGAAAATTTGTGTTTTCATTATTTTCTTTTGAAATATTCAAGATAAAACGCACCTTGGGAAGCTGAAACACCTAGGCGCAATGCTACTTAACACACTGTTGGCTAGCCTTTGCAAAGCAGCCAACCTAGGAGCTCCACTTATTTTCCTTGGTGCTGATTGGCTTTACGCATTAGAGCATCTATAAGGAAGACTGTGGATATTACCTTCTACAGTAGTGCTAAAACGGTTTCCACTGTGAGTATTAATGCATAGTAAGGTACATTTGGTGAGTGAACTATTACATTAAGCTGTTATAAGCGTTTTTAGATGGGGTCAAATTATTTGCGAGCGCCTGTGATTCCTAACCCCCGTAAATATTGGGGTCAGCTGTATAACCTGTGGGTAAACTGAAATGATAGAAATGTACATTCAGTGACTGCTAACAATTAAAAATCACTGCATGTGAAAAATAATTCATAAGTCAGATGTACTAGACGCATTAGCTGGATATGAGCCCATTTTGGGCATAACTATATCTGGCTGTGATGTACTGTATTTGTGTAACTGACAGAATCTGAAACATGTGTTGGCTGCTGTAACTGAAATGAATAAAAGTATTGTTTAAAAAAAGAATCAACGGAACTATTCAGATGTAATGTTGTGCTCTGACAGCTCAAAGCTCTGCTGTAATTGTTCTCCAACACCTGATAATGAATTGCTGTCTACTGCGATCAGCTTGGTCTGCTGCTTAAATCACTGAATGTGTCATAGTGTTATGTATTTTAAGCTCTAAGTGTGACATAGCTGCAAAGCGGTGCTTGCATTAAAAGTGTTGTTTTTAATTTTTCTATATCCATATTTGGGGGATCTAAATATAAACATTTTGGAGCAGCTGTGATGTTGATATGTTTTAGTGAAAGAAAGCAGGGTTTTTCTCCATACTTTTAAAGCTCCACACATGTACAGTACTTCCAATACAGTCGTCAATAAATATGTTTTAGAGTGTGGTGAAACGTATTTGTCCTCTCACAGTTTTGCTTATTTTGTTATCACTCCTAAATCAACATCAAATATAACCCAAATAAAGACAAAATACAGTTTTCAAAAGATTTATTTATAAGATGAAAAAAGCTATCCAAACCTAGTCCTATGTGAAAAAGTGATTGCACCCCTTGTTAAATCATGAATTAATTGTGTTTTACCAGACCCACCAAGCCTGATCGCATGACCTGTAGAATTAAGTAATCACCAAAGAAGAACCTGTTTAACAACATGAAGCAGCCCAAAAGATTTCAAAAAGCAACACATCGTGCAAAGAGGAGAAGCATAGTTCTTGACATTTATCAGTAAAGAAAAGGAGTATAAAGCTATTTCTGAGGCACTCCAGCAAACCATAATGGGAGCTATTAACCCATACTGGGAGAAAATATGGAAACATTCATCCAGAACAACCCAGAACAACATCAAAAGCACTGGAGGCCTCCCTTGCCTCAATTAATGTCTGTGTTCATTATTCAACAATAAGAAAGAGACAAGGTAAAACTGGCATCCAAGACAGAGTATCAAAGTCCAAACCACTGGTGACTAATAACAGGACAAACATCTGTCATATATTTACAAAAAAAACCCAAAAAAGATCTCTATAATCCAAATGCTTTGAGAAATGACTAATGGCACAAAAGATAAACTGTTTGGAAAGTATGTAAATGTTAAATGGCCTGTACTTGTATGGCACTTTTTCAAATCACAGGACTCCAAAGCGCTTTGTACCACATTCAGTTATTCATGCAGACCTTCACACAGTGGTGATGGTGGTAAACTAGATTGTGGCCACAACTGCCCCTGGGACAGACTGACAGAAGCGAGGCTGCCGTGCACAGGGACCACCGGGCCCTTTGACCAGAACCAGCATGCAAGGTGGGTGAAGTGTCTTGCCCAAGGACCAACAACCGAGACGGATGGAGCAGGGGTACTGGCAATCCATCGGTTACAGGATGAACTCCAAACTCATGAGCCACCATCTCCCCAAAGATGTGTGTCCCATTACATTTGGGGTGAAACACACCCTCTTTGAAAAATATCAGTCCAACCAATGGTGGTCGTGTAATGCTTGCCTTAATTGAACCATGGATTCTGGGTTCTGAAGTGCAGTGTCACATCTGATCTAAAGTCAGATAATGTAATGTTTAAGTTCATCTTGAGCGCCACACATTACACACTTTGTTTCGACAAAGAGTAGGTTTCTCCACTGTCATCTCCCATCACGAACTCCCAATTCCTGAACCACTGCCACCCCGCAGGTGAAGCCTGTAAGATTCCCCTTTTCATCCTGTGAAAATAAGTGGTGCTTTTGGATTGGCTGCTTTGCAAACCAGCAGTTTGTCAGCAGCGTGTCAATTATCATTGGGCTAAAGGTGTTTCAGCTATATATACCCTACGAAAACTGTGAACAGGTTTGGGCAGTTCATGGTTGCATGTTTCTTGCAGAGCTATGATCTGAAATGGGCTTGTGAGCAAAGTCCTCTTGTCCAGCATTAGTGTCTGGTCTTACAAAATTGCTATTGTAAAAATATTCAATATTCTGACCAAATTAGACTGAAATTGTGGCGATTATCTTTTGCTATTAGACTTTTTTTTGGTTCAAGCCACACTAACTTTTAGAGGACAATCACTTGCAGCAAAGAAACCAGGTGGAGGAGATTCCAGATGAAGAAAATCACGGGGCAAAAGCTGTGGTTTTTGCCTTTGTCTCTCTACTCCCATCACTGGCTGGAGGATGGTACTTGTCTAGCCCTTTTATTGAAAATAAAACCCCTATCTTTCAAATATTTTCCAATATTTCATTCAACCTGGCATGTTGAATCCACAGGCAGCTAAACCACAGAGAAGTGTGTTTTCTAATAATGAATCCATTAGTCACCCTGAACTGCCCAAGTGCAATCAAGGTAATTGTGAGTTAATGAATGTCCAATACCAATTAATACTCCTGACATTTATTACTTGCAGTTAAAAACAGAAATGTATCTGCTACCTAGGTGTTACTTTCTGTTCAGAGAAGACAAAACATGAAAACCCCCCACTTTTGATGCATTTACCTATCTTAGCTTGGCAAGGTTTAAGTAAGTTTCGACCCTGTGATGACAGTGTAAAAGTTTTCCTTGACAGCATCAGAGTAAACCTCCATTATTTTCCAATTTGTGTTTCATTTTTATCGCATGAGAGCCGTCTGAGCCGGCGCAGCGGCCGCTCGCGAGTATCTCAATTTCAATCGCTTGTCTCTTTATTGCAAAACCCTTCCACCATGACGCCCTGCCATTCTTCATGCAAATCTCAAATTGACTTGTAAGAAAAAATGTGCTCTGCAATTACTGGGCATCAAAAAAAAAAAAGGAAAACGAAAAGGCCTCATTGAATCGCCGAAACTAAATTAATGTCACATGAAGAAAAATGATCATCATTTAAAGTGAAAAATGGACCGGGCCACCCTGTGCGGTCGTCGTATGGCGGGTCCCACTGTGACAGGATAAGATCTTTGTGTGTGAGAAGCCACGCATAAGCAGTGAAAACATATTATAAAGTGACCAGATATTAAAAGTGAGTTTATCCAGCATTCATCGGCTGGAGAAACACAAACAGCGGGAAGAGTTCAAACTGAGGCCCTGGACTTGATATGACACGTAAAACCCAGTAATCTAAAATAGTGGTGGTGGATGAAATTGTTATTATATGCGACACAGTGGGGTGAAAGCTTTGGATAAGCTTTCTGCATTATATAATGCCAGCTTAAAAGATCACATAAAAAAGTGTATTAAAAGTTACGACCAGAACCCTTCAGTGGTGTTATATTCATCAAATAAGCCTCATAACTGTCGATTGAAAGGGGTAAATATGTGGTGTTGCTGTTTTGAAACTCAGATTTTGATTGAAACAAAGTCAGTTATCACATGGAGAACACCCCCCTCTGTAACAGGGGGTTTCCACATAGGTTCTACACCAGGGTTGGTTAGTTAAATTATTATTGGTATTGTCTCCTTTACCTGTCTGTGGAAGGGTATAATATAACTGTGAGCTTGTAGATGCTCCGCCCTAATGTGGTGGAGGGGTTAGAGTATTTTATTTTTAGATTATTTTTCCACTGTACAGTAGAATCTAGATGTCTTTCGCACTATGGGGACCAAAAATGCAACATCCATCCATCATCTATATCGGCTTATCCATACAGGGTCACGGGGGGGGGGTAGTGAGTATCTCAAAACCAGGACCTTTTTAAGAACAATTAAGTATTTGAACTAACGGTGCCTTCAAATTAAACATATAAATTTCTGTCTATTTTTTATTCCATATTTCCTGCTCTGCAGTATTGCATAAAATTATTCATACTATGAGTCTGATTCTCTGGTTTTAAGCTGCACAGAATCCTAAATTAAAAGCTTAATTAAATATTTTAGATTCTATTTATGCATTTTAGATGCATAGCTAATGTTATTTAAATTATCACATGTATGAATATTTATTCTGCAACTTTTTTAGTTTTTTGGGATTGTGACACGTCTTGCCCTGCCATTTCTTTATGGTGGTGATGCTTAGTATTTCAGGCTCCTGCTGGTGTTATACATTCAGATTTTAACTCCAAATGCCATGCCCTAAAGCTTACTCGTGGTAAAATCATCTTTAAAGTATATCGTCTTAGCAGTTTGACTCCATATGAAGACCAGTGTCAAACCGTTGAGCCTCTCCTTGGACCTGGTGGAGTGAAAGTAGTTATTTACCATTTTCATTTTACTGAGGGGCCGCTCACTTTAAGCCACAGGCAGAGAATGGAACATACTGTAATCCTAAATGTGTCCCTACACTCCAGGGTATGGTATCTTCCTCCTCTTTCTCACTGTAGCTGTTACCTGAGCAACACTCCTCAGCTTGCTCTCCTGACCCCCCTTCACCTCCAGATTGAAGCTGAACTGCTTTATGCACTCAGACGGAGCTACCATAAATCCACTGTTTCTGTCAAAGACGTGCTGTGTCTAAAGTAATGGACGTTAAATTTGGAGTTGGTTGGCTGATAAATGTTAACAGCAGGTCTGTTTCCTACTTTTCTATCTTAGATTGACGTTACTGCCTTGGGATTCCTCCCCTGTTGACCTTATTCTGCCCTTATTGTCTTTTTAAAAACTTTTTTGTCATAAGGTCATGCCTTTGCATTACTCTTTTCTTGTTTTCTCTGTGCATTGGACTTGTACGCCTTTTACAATTCACTTGAACAGAAAAATTCAAATGTCCAAATTCTGTTAGCAGCCAAATAGTTTCTGTCTTTGGGTGGGGATGTTCTTGGCTGCAGTTTCAGGGAAACGTGGAAGAAAAAACAGTTTTAACCAATTTTTCTTCTGAAATTGCTCATTAAATTTTTTTTAAATTCCTCATAACTTTTTGTTGAATTTCTGCCCTGACTTCATTGTGTCAATAGGAAACTTTACATCGGAGCGGACAAGGATCACATGTGGACTTCTCCAAGGTTCCTTCTTGGGGCCCCTGCTATGTAATATCTACATTCTACCACTTGCTCAGATTATAACAAATTGGATTAGTTACCATTACTATGCAGATGATACACAGGTCTACATTACAATGTCACCAGTTGACTATGAACCCATTTAAGTGATGAGCTGATGCACATATCAAATCAATGCATGGATATACCATACCCTTTTTCAGTTGAACAAAAACAAAACTGAAGTTAATGTTTTTGGACCAAAAGAGGAGCAATCAAGAGTAAGCACGCAGCTTCAGCTCTTACAGCTAAAAAATACTGATCAGGGCCAAAATCTGGATGTAGTGATGGACTCAGGCCTGAACCTTAAGAAAAACATGAAAACAATTACTGAGAAACTTCCCCATGCGTTTACATAAACCCCACTTCTAAAGTCCTTTTATTTATTTTTATTTTTATTTATTTATTTTTTCCTTTCATGAAAATGCTTCTTCATTACATTGTTCACACAAAGATTAATTAGAAGTTACAATACAAGATTTTGAACATTTACATGAATGGAAAGAAGCAGATAAGAAGAATAGAATTCTTATGTTTTTCTGCCCCTTTTCAACACCATACAAACATGTGATGATCTACCCTGATCCCCCCCGTACAATTTTCACCAAATTAAATATAAAACATGTGGATACATTTATCCAATACACATACAGTCACTCATTAAGTTTATATGCTTCAATATGTTTTGTTGTATACAACTTTTTAAATTGAAAAATATTTTGACATTTTAATTCATTCTCCTGGGAATTCCACAGTACTACACCTTTAACAGATAAACACATTTGTTTCAATGTTGTTCGTGCAAACTGATGTTTAAAGTCAAACCTCCTCCTATGATTTTCATTCTCTGATGTAAAATTAAATAGTTTTTGTACGTCTCCCGGTAAAAGTCTGTTTCTAGCTTTAAACATAACCAATAATGTCTGCAACTCTATGATGTTTTTGATTTTCAACAATTTGGACTTAATAAATAATGGATTTGTGTGCTCTCGAAATTCAGCTCTGTGTATTATTCGGACGGCTCTTTTCTGTAATAATATTAATTATTTAATTTATATATAAAATAAAAAGTTTAGGTCCAACAATTGAACCTTGAGGAATTCCACACTTGATATTTAAACATGTTGACTTATTACTTCCAAATTCTACATATTGCTGCCTATTTTGTAAATGGCTGGTTAACCAATTCAAGACTAGTCCTCTTATTCCATATATATATAATTTAGATAGCAGAATAGAATGATCTATAGTGTCTTTTTTAAATCGATAAACACTCCTATGGTATATTTCTTTTTATCAATTGCTGTTGAGATTTCTTCTACCATTTTTGTTATAGCCAGATTTGTTGACCGGTTGGACCTAAAACCATACTGGTTCTCACTGAGTAATTTGTTATTTTCTACAAAGCTGTCTAGTTTATTTACAAATATTTTTTCTAACAATTTTGAAAATTGAGAAAGCAATGACACTGGTCTATAGTTATTAAAATCATGTTTGTCTCCATTTTTAAAAAGTGGAATGACTTAGCCAGTTTCATTCACTCTGGAAATATTCCCGTTGTAAATGATAAATGATAAATATAATGCAATGGTTGGAGAATACAATCAATCGTCGTCTTTATTAGTTTCATGTCAATACCATCACTATCTTTTGATGTCTTGTTTTTAAGTTTATGAACAACAGCTAATATTTCAATTTCTGTGACATCAGCTAAATACATTGACTGTAGATTATTTTTTCCTCCATTACAGGCACCTTTAAATGTTTTATCACATGAAATTTTATTGGCTAAACTGGGTCCTATATTATACAAAAAATAAGTTGAGTTCATTTACAATTTCCTCCTGATTTTCAATGATAATTTTATCTTTTGTAAAGTATTTTGGGATTTCTGTGGATTTTGTCCTTCTTCCTATTTACCTTGCTCAGAATATTCCAAGTGGCCTTGATATTATGTTTATTTTCATACAAAATTCTGGTGTAGTATTCCTTTTTAGCATTTCTCAATATTTTTATAGCCCTTATAACACTTTTCAGCCGTTTCTGTTCTTGTTTTGATGAAGTTCTTGTAAAGTTTATTTTATTTTTTGCACGCATTATGTAAACCATTTGTAATCCAAGGTTTTTTGTTATCATTACGTCCAGCTCTGCATGGAACCTCTGGACAATGTTTATTGTAGAGATGTAAAAAACATTTTAGGAATGACTCATATGCTGTATTCACATCATTTGTATAAACACTATTCCAGTCTTGATTATTTAGGTCATTTCTGAAGGCCTTTACAGTCTCATCGCTCAGTTTTCTTTTATATTGTTGATGAAATACAATTGACTTGTTTGGTAATTGATGGTTAAATATTGCAAAAATAGGAAAAAGGTCACTTATATCATTGATTACTAAGCCACAGTTTGTGTAATTTTCCAGACAATTAGTAGATATATTATCAATCAAAGTAGCACTAGTTGTAGTTATTCTATTAGGCTTTGTAATCATTGGATAAAGCCCTCTACCATATAACATCTCCAAGAAATCTGATATTTGTGAATTTGAATTACTTTTTAAAAGATCAATATTATAATCTCCACAAATTATCAAAGTTTTATTGTAGTTTAGATTACTTGTCAAGTCTTCAAAGCTATCCTTAAAAGTTTCTATTTTGGATCCCGGTTTCCTGTACACACATGCAACAATAATGTTTCTGCTTTTTTCCAATGCTATTCCTACTGCAACACTTTCCATCAAATCATCAATTACTCTTGTCATACATTTGACGGATTTACATTTTAACTCATTATCAGTATAAAGAGCTACTCCACATCCAATTGTAGTTCTGCTGTTGAAATATAAATCTTAGCCTTCAATTTTCAAATCTTCCTCCTTCCCTTTCTTGATCCATGTCTCTGAAAGGGCAATCAGCTTAAATTGACCTTTAAATTAGTCCAAAAAGTGTTTCATTTTTGTGAAGTTCTTTGGTAAACTTCTACATTTAAAATGTATTAAAGAAAACGTCTCCTCAGTTTGTACTTCACCCAATTGATCTTCTGTATAATATATACAAGAGTCCCTTCAAATCCTTCAACAAATGAGACTCTGGGTCCACATCTTTATCAAAATCATATGTGCCATGTTCTGTGAAATCAAAGTTTGAAAAAGATTCCTTCACCAATGAATCAGCCATTTGTAGTGTAGTTTATAACCCATAATTGTCTGGTTCTTAAATCTCCGAACATTTGAATTTGTTCATTTGTACTTGTCCAGGTCTTGGAGTTTTCTGACAACAGTCACTTTAGCCTGTTCGGGTGGTCCATTCAGCCGAATGAACACCTTTCCATTTCTCATCCAGGTGGATTGAATTTTATTTTGCTTTTTCAGCATTCGGCTAGCCCAAGCAATTTCTGAGTTTTTTTTATCAAGTGCTCATTTATGTAAATCCCACTACCTTTAAGTTTCTTTGCTTCCTTTAGGATTTCGACCTTGTGCTTCCGGTTCACAAATCTGACAATAATTGCAGGCTTTTTCTTTTTATCCTTGTTTGGAAGAGTGTGACATACTGATAAGAGAAAGTATAGACCACTAGCTGTCAAAATGCAAATGAGACCACGCCCACTTCCGGGTACGCCCACTTCCGGGTACGCCCACTTCCGGTTACGCCCCTTCCGGTTACGCCCACTTCTACAGGCTCCCTGGCTGCCGTGACAAGCTCCGCCCTGTCCCAATAAGCCCCGCCCCCTGATGGCCACGCCCACCTGTCACAATAAGCCCCGCCCCCTGATGGCCCCGCCCACCTGTCAAAACGGGATACGCCCCCTGGTGGGCACGCCCACCTGTCAAGATAGGACACACCCACCTGTCAAAATGGGGTACGCCCCCTGGTGGCCACGCCCACCTGTCAAAATAGGACACGCCCACCTGTCAAAATAGGGTACGCCCCCTGGTGACCACGCCCACCTGTCAAAATAGGACATGCCCACCTGTCGAAATAGGGTACGCCCCCTGATGGTCACGCCCACCTGTCAAAATATGGCACTAAATGGCTCCCTCTAGTGGTTCTACAATTAAACTAAATGCAAAAAATGAAAATACCTCCCCCTAGTGGCCCAATAAATACTATTACACCAAAACTTATAAATGCCTCCCTCTAGTGGTTCAAAATTAATATAACAGCCTATTGTATAATTGGCCCCCTCTAGTGGATCAAAGTAACATTACATGCAAATCTAAAAATACCTCCCCTAGTGGCCCAATAAATACTATTACACCAAAACTTATAAATGCCTCCCTCTAGTGGTTCAAAATTAATATAACAGCCTATTGTATAATTGGCCCCCTCTAGTGGATCAAAGTAACATTACATACAAATCTAAAAATACCTCCCCCTAGTGGCTCTAAAATTAAATGACATGCAAATATGAAAATACCTCCCCCTAGTGGCCCAATAAATAGTATTACACCCAAATGTGAAAATACCTCCCTCTAGTGGTTCAAAATTAATATAACAGCCTATTGTATAATTGGCCCCCTCTAGTGGATCAAAGTAACATTACACCCAAATGTGAAAATACCTCCCCCTAGTGGCTCAAAAATTAAATTACAGCCTATAGTATATATAGCGCCCCCAATGGTTTGAATCTAACTCCTCAGTGTCATCAGAACATGTCCGAACAAGTCCCTTTAATATTATACGGTCTGGGCTCTGTCTCAACATGACTCCTTGAGCATTCCATTTTATTTTAAACAGTTAAAAGGTGCTTTTTAGCTTCCTGACTTTAATTTAAAACCACATTAGCTCCAACACTCTAGAGACACCATTACATCTGATTCTAACAATTCAACCATGATAAATTAAACTTGTAAGAGCACTAAAAAGAGAATTTATTCACCCACAGCTATGTTGAAGCAGATGCTCATCCTTTTGTTGATTTTAAAAATGCACCATTACACAGTCTTTAAAAACAGATAAGGATTTTAAAAAACATCACTTTAAACCTGGGTGCTTTAAGCTGGAAATAAGAAATCTATCAAACTACTAAAGTTACTGATAAAAAACAGTCCACCAATCAGCGTTTGACACGCCCCTGCTCTGCTTTGTATTCGCTGTATTTATCACGCCCCTGTCTTCACCTACGTCCGCAAGTCGGGTAAACCGGTTTGGGCGGTGCTCACCGGGCGGCATTTACCTGTATAAAAGGCTGTCGGAAAACGGTTAATCTCTACAGCATGCTGGAAGGACCTCATTCAACAATCCGACCTTAAGGACACGGAGCGCGGTGCTGCGACGAACAAAGAAAACAGCGGTTTCACGAAGACTGTATCACCGGCTTCATTCGAGGGGAATCCCAGAAGCCCGCGTCATTGTCAGACCGCGTCAGAGCTGAGTCCAGGCGGGATTCCCGAGCTTCCCCTGCTAAGAGCTGGAGTTACGGGTTCAGCGAGGAAATCAACTTCACATCGACTACAGGAAGTCTTCACATCGGCGACCTGTATTATCGGTTTGGAGCGAGGTGAGTAAATGTTTTTTTTAGCTCGCAATTGTGCGGTCGTCTACGGATGTTTGATAGCACCAAGATGGATTCGGTGCTGGCTTATCGATAGATTCACCGTAGCATACATACTCTGTTACAGCTAGAAGTATCGCTCAACTGCAGTTACTGCTCTGAGCTGGTTTTGGGCTGGAGCGGGAAAAAGGCGGTGGAGATTGTTACAAAGCGAAACTCCACTCTGAGGTGAGTTTACTTTTTTTAAAATTATGTTGACTGTTTAGATACGGGTATTACCGTATTTTTATTTATTTTATTATATTCCTGACTTTTACCTGCGTTTTATCATAGATCGTGATCGAAGCGCGGAGCTGTTTTCAATTGGATCTCAGCGGATCTGCCCAACGCCCGCCTCGCTACTTCAATTAACAGTGAGACTGTCTGGAGCTTTCTCCAACTTGTGTATTGTCTGACTCTGGTTTCGGGCTGGAGCGGGAAAAAGGCACTGGGGTTGTTACAAAGCGAAACTCCGCTCTGAGGTGAGTTTACTGTTTTTAAAATTATGTTGACTGTTTAGATACGGGTATTACCGTATTTTTATTTATTTTATTATATTCCTGACTTTTACCTGCGCTTTATCATAGATCGTGATCGAAGCGCGGAGCTGTTTGCAATTGGACCTCAGCGGATCTGCCCAACGCCAGCCTTGCTACTTCAGTTAACAGTGAGACTGTCTGGAGCTTTCTCCAACTTGTGTATTGTCTGACTCTGAATGTTTTTTCATGTCCTTTTTTTTCTGATCGTGTGTTTAAATAGCAACATCAACCAGTCACTATGAATGTCTCACAGGAGCTAAATAGTCCTCAACCGTCTAGTCAGGAAGATGAAGAATTTCAGATCAATGTACGTGACGAATTCAATAACATAGAGATCCGACACAACTTTGTCCGGCCTGAGGGTGATCATCCGTGTCCGTATGAATTTCATAATCACATAATGAATTTGCTCAGGGGTTTATCAGACCGGGTGACACCGCTGGTTAACACTAACGATATTGTGCAGATAGAGGTTAATGGACCCGGCGTGTCTCGCAGCGTAACTTTCTCTGTCGATGAAGGGGGGAGTAACGTCATGCACCAGTTCGAAACGTTTTTAGATGATCTGATGCAATCCAATGCTGAAATAGCCTCAACAGAGCGTTTGGAGTTTGTAATTCAAACAGTGCGTGATCTTAGCGGGGGAGCTAGACGAAAAGCTGAAATGTCTCTCGATTGCGAGCTTATACACAAGAAGAGACGCCACCTATACATTGTGAACAATGATCGAGATGATAAACTGTGTTTTGCTATTAGCTTAGCCTGTGTTGCAGACCCTAGCCTCGGCTCCGATGCGGCTATACAGCTCGGTAGAGAGTTGCAACAGCGTGCAGGCCTTTCAGAACACACCCCCGTCAGATCAGGCGATATCCACAAATTTGAGAAGTTGTTGAACAGAAAAATAGTTGTTTTTATCAGAAGTGAGGGAGAGAGAGCTCTAGGGAAGATTCAGACCGACTTTGAGGACCGAAGCAGGACTGTTTTTCTATTGCACTTCCGAGACCATTACTACGGGATCAAAAACTTGAAGGGTTTTATAGGGGCTCGGGATATTTGTCACTACTGTTTCGATCCTATAGGGCATAAATACAATCATGTATGCAAAGGTTCGTGCGCTGTCTGCAATGATGCAGCGTGTGCTCAGGGGGTTACAAATCCGATTCTTTGTCATGACTGTAACAGATATTGCAAGAACCAGACGTGTTACGATAGACATAAAGTACCTGAGCTAAAACCCAGGGCGCGTGTGATGGTCAGTCATTGTGATCAGGTGAAGAAATGTCCCAACTGTGGGTTAAACTATAACCAGAGTCTCACAACAGGCAAGAAGCATGTGTGTCAAGGGAAGAAGTGTAGGATTTGTGGGGGTAAGCTTGACAAGGACCAGCCAGCATCGGACCATAAATGTTATATCCAAACATGCTCTGTCGATAGCGAAATAAGTGACAAGGTGATTTTTTACGATATTGAAACTTTCCCTGGTGCGCAGGGTGAGCATGTTCCATTTCTGATCTGTTCAAAGTCCACATCTGGCGAGGAGTGGTCAGCCTACGGTAGTGATTGTATTCGGGAGTTTATTCGTGAAATCAGGAGGCCGGGCCGTCGGAATTACACATGTGTAGCCCATAATGCTAGAGCTTTTGATTCCTACCTTGTTCTGAATGCAATGACGGAGATGGGTTTAAATCCTGACATCATTATGCAAGGGTGTAAAATTCTGAGCATCACTGATCCTGATTACGGTTTGAGGTTCATTGACAGCCTATCTTTCCTTGCCATGAAGCTTAGTAAAATGCCTGAAGCCCTCGGTTTTCCTGACCATAGCAAGGGCTATTTCCCACACCGTTTCTCATCCTCTGATAATCTGAGCTATGTAGGTTCTTACCCGCTGCCATCATTTTACGGTGTTGAGCGAATGAATCGTGCTGAGCAGGAGGAATTCTATACATGGTACGCTGAGGTTAGCAAGGGCGTGTTTGACTTTAAAAAGGAGGCTCTCTTTTACTGTAAGAATGATGTGGAGATACTCCTACAAGGATGTACAAGGTTTCGTCAGGAGTTTTTTAACGACAGTCAGATTGACCCTTTTAACAGGATCACCATCGCAAGTGCTTGTATGAAAGTGTTTCAAAGCAATCATTTGAAGGCAGACACTCTCGCTGTGCCTTCACCTACAGACTACAGCGAACAGTTTAAAAAGTTTTCCACAGCTTCCGTTGAATGGTTGGAATATGTTTCACATACATGGAGGGTTGGAATACAGCATGCTCTAAGAGGTGGTGAGAAAAAGATTGGATCATACTTTTTAGACGGTTACCTGGAGGTAGGGGAGCGTAAAATAGGGTTTGAGTTCCATGGGTGTGAGCATCATGGCTGCAGCACCTGTCGCTATCCAACAGCTGAGAGTCCATTGACCGGTGTGCCTTATGGGCAGCTCTACGCTGCCACCATGGAGAGGGAGCATGTGCTGAGGACTGTGTACGGTATAGAGCTCGAGGTGATGTGGGAACATGTGTGGGAAGAAATGAAGAAGAGTAACGCTGATGTGAAGCAGTTCATGATGACCTACCAGGCTCCTGCACCACTTACCCCCCGTGAAGCGCTTTTTGGAGGGCGTACATGTGCAGTCAGGTTGAGGTACTCTGCAGCCCCCGGTGAGCAGGTTCTTTACCAGGACGTGTGTAGTCTTTACCCATTTGTTCAGAAGACAAAAAGCTTTCCTGTAGGGCACCCGATCATAATCAGGGAAAACTTTGATGATCCTAGAAATTATTATGGATTTATCAAAGCAGTCATTTCACCACCTCGTGGTCTTTATTTCCCCATTCTACCATTCAGAACAGATCATGGAAAGCTTGTATTCACCCTCTGTCGCACATGTGCATTGGAGAACAATCAGACACATAGTTGCACCCACACTGACACTGAGAGAGCCTTAACAGGTGTATGGGTGTCTGAAGAGGTTAAAGAAGCCCTTTCACACGGCTACAGAATCGATCAGATCGTTGAGGTGTGGCACTTTGCGCAGCATAGTGATCAGATCTTTGCAAAGTATGTCAACTCCTTTTTGAAGACCAAGCAGGAAGCTTCAGGTTATCCTGAGGGTGTAGAGAGCGAGGAGGACAAACAGAAATACATCCAGGATTTCATGATGAATCAGGGTGTAGAGTTAGACCCTGAAAAAATTAAAGTAAACCCGGCAAAACGTCAAGTAGCCAAACTGTGTTTGAATTCGCTTTGGGGGAAGTTTGCTCAAAAAAATGACCAAACCCAAACCTCAATCATTAAACACCCTGACAAGTTTTTTGAGTTCCTGTTTTCAGGGAAGTTCGTTGTGACATACTTCAGCTTTCTGAACCCCAAGATGGTCATGATTCAATGGAAGTACAACAAAAACTGTGTAACGCCCCCTAACAAAACCACCAATGTCTTCGTTGCCGCATTTACAACAGCTTACGCACGACTAGAGTTATTCAGATACCTACACCAACTCCAAGAACGGGTACTCTACCTTGACACAGACAGTGTGATCTATGTTGTGCGTGAAGGCGAGAGCTCTCTGCCGACAGGTAGCTATTTAGGTGACTTGACAAACGAGCTCCCACCAGGGGACACCATTCAGGAGTTTGTTGCCGCAGGGCCAAAGAGTTACTCGTATCAGACAAAGCACAGGGGGAAGGTCGTGATGAGGGCAAAGGGGATATCGCGAACCATAGAATGCTGTGAAAGGGTGAATTTTGATACAATGACAGGACTTGTTGACGGTTACCTGGGTGGTGAGAGAGGCGAGGTACTCAAAGCACCGCAGCATTCCATCAAACGTGATAAAAACGGGTTCCATCTGAGGAATCACTCATTTACCAAAACTTTCAGGGTGGTCTATGACAAGCGGAGGTTGTTCCCAGACGGAACGACGCTACCATTTGGTTTTTGAGGGGGAAAATGCAGCATCAGGGTGAACTGGAAGCGATTAACTTTGATCCAAGATTTAAAACTCCTTTTTCAAGTCTTGTGGTAGGCCCGAGTGGCTGTGGGAAGTCTTTTTTTGTAAAAAATGTTTTGATTAATTGTCTACATGTGATGGATTCTGTACCTGAAAATATTGTTTGGATCTACACTTCATTCCAACCATTGTATACGGAATTGATGAAGATTAATAAATCAATTAAATTCATCGAAGGATTGCCTCATTCCTTTGAAGATGATGTTTTATTCCCCCCAGATCAATCGCATCTATTGATTCTCGATGATGTACTCTTTCAAGCAGCTGAGCATCCAGAGGTCGTGAAAATATTTACACAATATCGACACCATAGAAACATGAGCGTTATGATGTTGACTCAGAATGTGTTTCTCAAGGGGAAACATACTCGAACTATCAGTCTTAATTGTAATTATATGGTCTTGTTTAAAAACCCACGTGACAGATTGCAGGTAGCAAATTTAGCACGTCAAATTTTCCCTGGACAGAAACCCTTTTTCATGGAGAGTTTTGAAGATGCTACGAGCCAACCACACGGCTATTTATGTGTAGACCTAACCCCTGACACACCAGACCAATACAGGCTCAGGACAGGTTTACTTCCTGGACAGTGGCCGGCTGTTTACATAGCTAAGAACAAGTGACCAACATGTCGGCACGCATAAAAAGAAATGCACCGTTACTAGGGGCTCTTTTTCATTCCACACCCCAGAAACGTAAAGATATCCTAACTCATTGTTCTCCCGACTTTCTACAAACCTTGTGCGAGATTGCTTTAAATGTGCTGAAAGGGAACATCAAGCTGTCCACAACACAATACAACAGACTTAAGAAGCAGAAAAAAATCCTCAGGCTGTTGGCTGATCGGAAGGTGGGGTTAAAGCGCAAACGACAGACATTGAAAACCCAGACAGGAGGAATTCTCCCACTGATTGCAGCTGTAATACCGTTTCTCGGAGAATTGGTGGCTGGAATATTCCGCCGGTAGAAGTGTATTATGACACTGAGAGCATCACAGAAAATGTTTCTAGTCTCACCGCATCAATTAAATCGTCTGAAGCAACGGGATAACTCCGGAACCATACGACAGAAGGCTCAGGATGACACTGATGAGGACATGCAGGCAATATTGGATGACCCAAACAGTGCATCGTACGAGAAAATTAAACGCTACCACGCATTACTTCAGAAATACCTAACCCTCCTTAAGCAAGGAGAGAACGAAGAGCCGCGTGTCACCCTATCGCTGCAGAGAGACCGTGCGAATGATGACCCCCCGAAGGACAACCAGATCGTTAGTGGGTATAGCCGAGGTTTAGACGGTCTAGACTCCTTAGAGACCTCTTCTACACCTGCCGTTGAGAGTGTCGTGGATGAGAGAGCAGGCAGGAAATCAAAAAATAAAAAGCGCGTATTGATGTCACCAGTTTGGCCGTCTTTAAAGGCTCCAACTGCTACAAAACGGCGGGAAAGAAGGAGGTCGTTCATGATGTCACCAGTTTGGCCTCAGAATGCGCAGGTACCACGCAGAAAGCGTAAGAGTGTTACCTTATCACCCCTCTGGACCAGAGCGGAAGATCATTTCAGTAAAAAGTCTCTTCGTAAGGCAACCCGAGCCCCCAGCTGGCTCACATTCTCCCCCTAGCTGCATTACTACTGAATAAGCGTTGTTTCTTTTCATAATAAACGATATGCGTTCACATAATTTCATGCGTACAGGTTTATTTCATTCCATGTTAAACATCATAAGTCTAATACATTTGATGCATATTCTCATACATATCAAAACCCGTAACAATCTTTAAACACATCTAGAGAACAGGTTCTATGCGTGAAAAACGTTGTGTTTCGCTTCATAGCACATTTCACATACTTTTTGACAAAGTTAGATACAAGCTCATCATTTGATTCAGGAATTTGACAATACTTTGATAAAACTTGTTGCATGGAGAGACCACAGGCTCTATGGCATAAATAAAAAATACAGTGATGCCCACAAACAGAAGATTGAACGCTCTGAAATTGTTGGTTATGGTACATTATCACAGACGAACGATCTTTCAAAAAATCCAAAATGGATGAAGGGTAATAGACAAATTCTGGTGAGTACCCGTAAGAGTCAAAAAACGTTGCTTTACCACCCTCTTCCAGAGTGAGGGCTAGCCAGTGTTCCCCAGGCATGTTAGAAGGGTGTGTATTGACGATAAAATAAGCCGGTCTGGGGAATGTTAGTGGTAGCAGCTCCAGTTGGTCGCTGGCCCATACACCGCAGAAAAGCTTCCCAAGCAGATGACTGAGTATTGCATCGAGTTCGTGATTATTCATGTTTCCAAGTGGTTAATAATAATCCACCAAAACTCTTCTTTTAGAGTCTATTTCCAGGATGGAGTCGTAGCACGCGTATACAATCAGCGTTGTTGTGTGCGGTAACGGTGTTCTGAATCTCATTTCTAGCCTAATGTTACCACTGCGTACTGGTGATAGTGCTTCAGATTCAGCACATGGGTCGAGATTAAAAGCAAATAATGCGTAACCCGTGTTAAAGTCCTCCCTAGTTATGCTTAGGGGGAGATCCTTTAAATGCCTCCCTGTGGATGTAAACAGGTTGTAATATTCTCGTACAGAATTACCCTGATCGAAGTTGGGTTGGAAGGCCTTAGCAGGAATCTGTCTACCATCACGGGACAGAGCTAGATACTCCATATTATAATGGTTGAATGAAAACGGATTCAAATTGCGCGCTCCTGTGAAGGCCTGGTGATTAACCATCGAAATAACCACATATTTAGGTGTCATACCCAAGAACAGGTTCTCCTGAGTGCATATTCTTGAATGTTCAGGTATAGAGTATGTTTTTACATTCACACGCGATACCGGGTACAAAGCATTTCCTTTCATTAATGCGGTCTCATGACCGAGCCGTACGGCGGGAGATACAGTCACCTTTTTGACAAAGAGAGCTGCACCTAAAATCCATAGTTTGAAAGTAGAATCTGCAGCCCCCATAAGACAGAACGCATCGCTTGCTCGTGTTAGCTTAATTCTTATGTCAACAGAGTTCAAAAGTAGTCTTTCACAGAATAATATGTCAGCATGAAGCGGTCCTAGCAGGTGCACCTCTCGAGATTGGGCTGTAAAGGAGGCACGTTGGTTTAATCCTTCATTCGGTCCATCAATAGTCTCTGTAGAATCCATTTCATCGGCTGTATCTTTATAAAAAAGCCCTGCACTGAACTGGCTTTTAAGGGTTTGATCTGAATAATTAAGCAATGTTTCGATCATAGCTCTATAAGGATGCGTAGCGCTGGACTGCGATATTAAACGGTCTCCAAGGGTTACATCACATTGGGAAAAAATTGTGTTCAGAGGGTAGTTAATTAAGCCGACCTTAGCGTCACGAGCCATGGGCGAACCGTTAGCATTGCTAATTTTAACTCTGAGATGGATCAACATGTCATTTAAATCGGTATACGACTCGCCCCCACCAGGGATAAAAAATTCTATCGGTCCTCCATCGGTGATGGCTGAAAGGGGTGAAATCTCAGTGTACAGCTTATCCTCTACCGATAGTTGAGTCATAGGCGCTGAAAATAAGTCAAGCTCACCGAGCGTACACTCTCCCGATTTGACATGTAGTAGAGCCATATTCCTATTCGGTTAAAATATGTCAGAGCCTCTGCCGGACTTCCTTCCCCTCTGCCTGCTCACCCTGAGTGGTTTCTTTTTCTTTGTCTTGGCTTGTTTTCTAGTCATCCAAACACGCTCTCCAGGGGGTCTCTTTCGACCTCGTCTTGATAAGATCATTATTCCTGAACCTTCTTGAGCATCAGAATTCTGACCGATCTTGCTCTTGATTTTATTGACCGCCCTCCCAAAGACGTCCGAAGCTATATTCGATGCCGCAGCTTTAAGGTGCGGTTTAGCAATAGACACTCCTTTCTTAACAAATGGGGATATAAATCGGAAGAGGCGGGCAAACACAGATCCAAATCCACGACCATACATGACAGGCTGTCCTGAAAACCCGGGTAGCTCTCCACCCGTCTGGTTCACATAATATTGTACAAACCGCGTTGGTTCTGGTCTGTGTGTTAAATATGCCATTTTACCGCAGGTGTCAAAACCGGTTTAAAGTGCAGCTTCACGATCGTCTTCCCGTATACAAAGTTCACACACTCGTTACGATCTGTTTTTACCTGTATGCAGATTGTCTTAATATAGCTTTTTGAAACGGGGAGGTAATGCACTGTGTTATACCTCACACCGATCACGTCACCGAATTTACCATTTATGTTTACGACACCGAGCAGAGGTGAGTGACTGTCACCAACAGTTTGGAAATGGATTATGTCTGTGTAGACAAACAGGTTATATACACCAGTGCCGAGATCCGCTGGGTGGGGCGCAGGTCTGTTGGAGATGGTCCACCATTCGTCAGCGTTCAAACCGAGCATGATGGAGAGAGGGTTGCTAGCTCGAATTTTGTATCTTCCATCCCCCTTGAAGTCAAACTTTTTCGAGACATTATTGTAGGTTAGATCGATGCTCCTGTCATATTTCTTCACGGCTGGGACTAGAGCATCTGAGAGGTCTTGAGGTCTCTCAAAATATCCCCCTCCGGAAAACTTGGACCTGGCGTATTCTATACGGGGTGTATTCCTCTCATCTTTAGATTTGTCTCCCACCTCATAAACAACCTTCTTTAAATCAATGTACGAATGCTGATCCGACAGGTTATACCATGTATGAGGGTAGACAATTTCACACAGTCCCACTACCCAGTCTCCACTTAGCTCAATAGCCTTTGGAAGGTCTGTAGTATAATTTGAGCCCGTGTTATCTTTAAATACCTCTCCGCTGGCGTTGGAAGGTAGAGTTACATAGAACCCCTCATCAGACATTGTGAATTTGATGGAGCAAAAAAAGTCATCTAAAGGCTTTGGAGGGTAAGGTTTACTAATTAATCATAGTCTGTAGAACCCACGCTTTATAGTGAATCGACGATGTGTTACACGGTTTTGTGGGCGATATTATTTGACACTTTTAACATCAGAGGCTCTGACCCAACTGTTGAATTTTTCGGGCCAATTTCTCCACCTCACAAAGACTTGGTCCTCCCCGTTGACTCTCCGCCGCTTTAAAATCTTGTCCACGTTATACACCCGCTCACCATTAATTTTTACTTTCTGCAATTCGGCCTCATAAAACGATCCGTGTATTCGATCCTGATCATAATCAACTAACTCGTACACTGGGGGGTAGCGGAGTATGCAACGGTCAACCGTAAATATTTCATCTGTGAAGCTGTTCTCATATTTCTTATCAAATACCCCACGTAGCTTTGATATTCTGACCAGATCCCCTTTCTTAAACTTTGTCTTTATTTTACCAGAGTCTATCGATGGGGTGATGCAATAGAGGTTTTTCATGACTTGAGGAGTATTCTCTGACGTCACTTGCATAGGTGTCATCTTAATGCTTGAGTGGAAGCTGTGGTTGTAACTCTCCACTAGCTTTTGAAGGACGTCGATGTACCGGAAGGTGTTATTAGCGGTGAAATATCTCCACATTCTACCCTTCAGAGTGCGATTGAAGCGCTCAACAACAGATGCCTTTAGATCACTGGCTGTACTAAAGTGGGTAATACCATATTTCTTCATCATTAACTTAAATTGTTTATTATAAAACTCTTTACCAGCATCCGTCTGTAATTTTTGTGGAATTTGACTCTCTTGAAAAACTGATTCAAACCCCTTAACGACCTCACACCCCGTCTTTCTCTTTAAAGCACGCACATACGCCTTTTTTGAAAAGACATCAATCACTGTTAGTAAATAGTTGAATCCGTCGTTATGTGTCGCCAAGGCTTGCATGTCACATAAGTCGGCCTGGAATTGCTTCAAGGGTTTGGTTACAAAAACACGATTCCGGGGAAACTTTACTCGTGCAGGTTTATGCAACGTGTAGGTGTCCTCGCCTGAAAGAAAGTCTTTTACTTTTTCGACACCAATCACACGTCCTTCTCTGTCCTTTAAACCCCTTCTCAATCTGTCAACACCCCCATAGCTCCCCGGATGGGCGGGGTCATAGTATGCATTGGTCAACATCCTCTGTTCTGACATTTTACTATCGAATGATAGTACAGGAGAACGGCTAGTGTAATTTAACCCTTGTATTAATCAGATAGATGAACCATATGATTGGATCAAAGTTTTTTTTATTACAAGTTTAAAACCATAGCATTACACAATTATAAAAACAAATGAATAAAAAACAAAACACGTCAGGATTAAACTAGAGCATTTATATCAGAGGAGATATAACCAACATTAGTACACATCAGATTTCATAGCCATAGCATCGGGAGACAGTCCTGAGTTCTTCCAGGATGGCTTCATCATCCCTATCACCATACACAGCTTGAATCGCGTTGTAGAACCCCTGCATACTCCTCAGCTCATGTAGAACGGTTTCAGCTACTGTTTTCACCTTCAGATCATCATCATCATGTATGCTCCGATTTACCAGCAGAATTTGAATAGCTGGAATGAATCGCGGGGTAAGAAGTTGTCGCATGACTGATTGAAAGTGGAGTTGGTAATAATCCTCATCCATTAGCTCTAGGCATTGATGCTGCAACTGACTGGGATGGCTAATTTGACATCCATAACAGTTATCTTTCTGATAAGCAGCACTGGTCATGTGAAATAGATGCAGAACAGCAGTCTTTACAGCCTTGATGAACCTGGATGACATCAAACCGTCCACCAGGTCCCATTTGTCAACCTCAGTCAGAGTCGGAGAATCACCCCCCTCATCCTGAGACGCACACCCATGTTCCGGTGTCGCGCATTCCGGCGCATCGGGGGTCCCACCATCGCTGGGCGCTGAAGGTCCATCACACTCTCCCTCGAGATCGGGCATAGGCACCGGGGTTAAAGTAGATAGAGGGGGTCTTACACGGCGATGTTTCGTTGTAGGCGGCCGATAATAGTTGAAATAAGGGTGACCCGCTCCCCCAGCTTCAGGGTTGTATGATCCCTCGACCCAAGCGTCGGGCTGGGCATCTGCAGGCAGAATCTCCGAAAGAGAGAACACAGGGGATGGTGGAGAGTAGCATGGCGAGAGCGATGAAATTGACGGTGGATGATACGGGTTAGCGTAGCCGAACCCCACAGGCGATGGCGGAGTGCTCATCGGCTCATACGGCTGGCCGATCCCCCAGTATGACGGAAGAGTGGTCTGCTTGATGAATCCTCCCATATCAAACGTCTCGGAGCGAAGATTACGGCGGCCTGGAAGTCCTGGATGTAATGCCGAAGACCAGGAGGTTTATATAGGAACCTAGCGTACGGGGCGGGGCCTGTAGACTTGTCTGGACATGTTCGGCATGAGGGGCGTGATAAATACAACGAATACAAAGCAGAGCAGGGGCAAGTCGAGCGCCGATTGGTGGACTGTTTTTTATCTACAACTTTAGTAGTTTGATAGATTTCTTATTTCCAGCTTAAAGCAACCAGGGTAAGCTACTAAAAGAGGGTAGGACCTGTTTGTAACAAATTTTGCTGGGAATAAAACATATTTTGCTTTATAGCATCTACACCTAAACACTGGTGCTCCTGCTGACTGCCTCCCATTTTGCAAGAGTTACATTGTTTCCGCAGTAAAGATATGCAGGCATAACCCATAAAATGGCTTAGAGCAGTTTTAATAGCACTGTTGACTGCGGTAGGTATCCAGTTCTCAATTTCCTCCATTTGATTCTCTTGATCCAGGAAGGAAATCGGAGTCTCGCTTAAAAGAGGAAAGTCTTCTGTAAAAGCCAATGTCGGATTTTTGTCCAGAGTTGTAGAGGTTGATTTATCGCACATTGAGCGTGTCGTCACGGATGGAATCCCATTTGACAATTCAGATAAAAGAACAGACGTTTCCTCATCAAGTTCTTCATTTTTAAATTCAACTCTTTTTAGGTCCATGGTTGGAGTTGAGGCAGAAGAGGCTATATGCTTGGACTCAGCTCTGACGCGGTCTGACAATGACGCGGGCTTCTGGGATTCCCCTCGAATGAAGCCGGTGATACAGTCTTCGTGAAACCACTGTTTTCTTTGTTCGTCGCAGCACCGCGCTCCGTGTCCTTAAGGTCGGATTGTTGAATGAGGTCCTTCCAGCATGCTGTAGAGATTAACCGTTTTCCGACAGCCTTTTATACAGGTAAATGCCGCCCGGTGAGCACCGCCCAAACCGGTTTACCCGACTTGCGGACGTAGGTGAAGACAGGGGCGTGATAAATACAGCGAATACAAAGCAGAGCAGGGGCGTGTCAAACGCTGATTGGTGGACTGTTTTTTATCAGTAACTTTAGTAGTTTGATAGATTTCTTATTTCCAGCTTAAAGCACCCAGGTTTAAAGTGATGTTTTTTAAAATCCTTATCTGTTTTTAAAGACTGTGTAATGGTGCATTTTTAAAATCAACAAAAGGATGAGCATCTGCTTCAACATAGCTGTGGGTGAATAAATTCTCTTTTTAGTGCTCTTACAAGTTTAATTTATCATGGTTGAATTGTTAGAATCAGATGTAATGGTGTCTCTAGAGTGTTGGAGCTAATGTGGTTTTAAATTAAAGTCAGGAAGCTAAAAAGCACCTTTTAACTGTTTAAAATAAAATGGAATGCTCAAGGAGTCATGTTGAGACAGAGCCCAGACCGTATAATATTAAAGGGACTTGTTCGGACATGTTCTGATGACACTGAGGAGTTAGATTCAAACCATTGGGGGCGCTATATATACTATAGGCTGTAATTTAATTTTTGAGCCACTAGGGGGAGGTATTTTCACATTTGGGTGTAATGTTACTTTGATCCACTAGAGGGGGCCAATTATACAATAGGCTGTTATATTAATTTTGAACCACTAGAGGGAGGTATTTTCACATTTGGGTGTAATACTATTTATTGGGCCACTAGGGGGAGGTATTTTCATATTTGCATGTCATTTAATTTTAGAGCCACTAGGGGGAGGTATTTTTAGATTTGCATGTAATGTTACTTTGATCCACTAGAGGGGGCCAATTATACAATAGGCTGTTATATTAATTTTGAACCACTAGAGGGAGGCATTTATAAGTTTTGGTGTAATAGTATTTATTGGGCCACTAGGGGGAGGTATTTTTAGATTTGCATGTAATGTTACTTTGATCCACTAGAGGGGGCCAATTATACAATAGGCTGTTATATTAATTTTGAACCACTAGAGGGAGGCATTTATAAGTTTTGGTGTAATAGTATTTATTGGGCCACTAGGGGGAGGTATTTTCATTTTTTGCATTTAGTTTAATTGTAGAACCACTAGAGGGAGCCATTTAGTGCCATATTTTGACAGGTGGGCGTGACCATCAGGGGGCGTACCCTATTTCGACAGGTGGGCGTGTCCTATTTTGACAGGTGGGCGTGGTCACCAGGGGGCGTACCCTATTTTGACAGGTGGGCGTGTCCTATTTTGACAGGTGGGCGTGGCCACCAGGGGGCGTACCCCATTTTGACAGGTGGGTGTGTCCTATCTTGACAGGTGGGCGTGCCCACCAGGGGGCGTATCCCGTTTTGACAGGTGGGCGGGGCCATCAGGGGGCGGGGCTTATTGTGACAGGGCGGAGCTTGTCACGGCAGCCAGGGAGCCTGCAAAAGTGGGCGTAACCGGAAGGGGCGTAACCGGAAGGGGCGTACCCGGGAATGGGCGTACCCGGAAGGGGCGTACCCGGGAATGGGCGTACCCGGAAGTGGGCGTACCCGAAAGTGGGCGTACCCGGAAGTGGGCGTGGTCGGAAGGGGCGTGGTCTCATTTGCATTTTGACAGCTAGTGGTCTATACTTTCTCTCTGATATGTGTTGACTTTCCGGTGAATATCTTTGCTTTTCATGAATGTAATCACATGTTGCTCCAAGGTGTGCAGCTCCTCAGAGGGTTCATCTTCATGTAGTTGGTCACTAGTTGGGCCAGCAGCCCGGGCTTAGGTCTTATGCCTGGTCTCAAGCCCGGTGATTACAAGATCATCTGCTCTGGAGTACTGCTCCAAATCATCCACCCTCTGTACTAGGAGTTCAATCCTTTGTTCTTTGTGTTTGATGATAGCATTTAGCTCCCGGATCTCTTCCATGAGGCCTGCCAGTGCTTTCTGTTGTTTTACCACTTCACTGATTTCCCTAGACATGAAGTTTAGGGACTCTTTAATCTCTGCCATCTCAATTGCCAGTTTGGAAGAGGACATCTTGCTTCAGACAGAGATAAAATGCCACTGCAGCTTGTTTCTTTGTTACTCAGTAGTTTTGACAGTTGTTGTCAACAATATCCACTAAAACAAAAGCAGATATACCAAGCTCAGACTTTGATACCTTGATTCTTGTTGGATGTAACTATGTTTTGGTGATTTTTGATGGATTGTATCAGGATTGTATCAGCCCTTTAGGCAGAGAAGTGCAGTGGCAGCCATCTTGGAAATCGCCAAGACACTGGCTCCCTGTAGTTTAGAAAAAAATACTTTAAAATATCTTAGTTAGTTTAGAAATCACTGAATGGCTTAGCACCAAAATACATTAAAGATCTGTTTTACTATCAACCTTCCAGACCATTCAGGTCCTCTGGTTCAAGTGTACTCTGCCACCAGCATCATCAGAATCAAACATACCGAAGCAGCATTCAGTTTTATGCTCCTCTAATCCAGAACAAACCTCTAGAAAATCAGCAAAACTGCTGCAACACAGAGTTCCTTAAAATGAAGGCTAAACATCCATTTGTTTAGAGCTGCCTTTGACTGTTTTACCTATATGATTAACTGAACCGTCATTCATTTTAGTCTTCTTTACTCTCTTTTATCATGTCACTGCAATGTATTCTTATGTGTCATCTTGTAACGCATTTTGAACTGTCTTGTTGCTGAAATGTGCTATACAGATAAACTTCCCTTGCCCTCAACGTATAAACTTATAAAAGCAAAGAAACAAATCGCCTTTCTTTGACATATTTATACAAAATGTATGACCTCAATTACTATAGAAGAAAACCCTGAAACCAAAGGAGGGAAATGCATATCTTGTTGATTTTTCTGAATCACACAACAGCTTTGAAAGCCAGGCATGGTCAATAAGATAATAGTTGCTCTACCCACAGCAACAAACAGGAGTCTAGCATCCTCTGCATCGTTGGATTTCTTTACTTTGCATAAGAATATGAGTATGGCTCATAACCGAGATTTCACAGTCTTTCTCTTTCTTGTCGATGAGCATGTAGCGGCTTGTTGAGCTGAAGTGGAGACAGATGAGGGAACCTCTGTTGCATCAATCATTACAAATTGATGATATTTAGCAATATCTGTCAAAAGCAAGCTTCGGCAAAAGACGAGACAAAACATGTGCGAAGTCAAAGCAGAGGAGGTGGTCCGGTGCAATGAGCATCATAAAAAGACAGCTGCCAAATAAAAAGAAGAAACTAAATTCAGATCTAAAGGTTTTTTTTTTCTTTTTCCTTTTCCTGACAGTAGACGACTGATCCTGTGCACACCAGAATCACCGGGGAATCTTACGTCATCTTTTGAAAGCTCTCCAGGCTGGAATACAACACATAAAAAAAGGACTGAAAACAAGATTCATCAAGAGCATAAAAAGTAATGACTGTGTAAGACTCATTCCCTAAAGTGGATTTAGCCTTGAACATTTTAACGGACCCTTCCTCAAAAATCATCATGTGTTACAACATTTTCTTATTTTTCTAAAGCATTGAAGTGTTCAAACCAGGAGCTTTGTTTTAATTACTATGTTCCTTTGATTATGGAAAGCTCAACTGACATTTCTTTGTCATCTGCAGTTGTTGAATTGAAACGTAGCTGCTGTGGTAAATGTGAAATAATAACTGCTGGATTGATTGGAAAATAATTTAGACTCTAGGATCAAGGAATAGTACAGAAACATCAGACGACCAGTTAGAAGTAAGATTTATACAATCTTCTAAAAGAAATCTGGTATTTTTGAATTTGATGTCAGGGTGGTGTATCTGACAAGCTGGGACATGAGCGAGTTTGCATCCCTGTTGCATCACCTCTACTTGTAACCAAATTCTGTATGCTTTTGCAAACTGTGGAAGGGGGAGGGGGGAGGGGGGCGAGTGACTGTCACTTCTCTTGATGCTTCTCCCTTTACAACTTCATATCTTGGGAACAGTTTTGCTCATTGTCATGCTTTGGATCTTTTTAAGGATTCATAGATGGAGGAACTGATTATTAGGAGAATGTGTGGCTCAGAAACTGTAGTTCGTTGCTGCCTCATGTTAGGTGACTCACAAATATATGTTGATTTTAAGTGTTCTCACTCTCTCATTTCTGCTAAATACCATAACAATTTCCAGTTTAGTAAACCCCCAGCATTTGCAAGGGTTAGGGAACACAACCGCCCACGAATAGCTGAAATATCTGACTACTTGAAACCCTCTTTAAAAACTCTTAACTGCCCATTTATATAACTGAAACACATAATATACATTATCATGTATTACAACCACAGTGGAAACAGTTTTAGCACTACAGAATCTATGGTCTTCCTTAATCACTATCCCATTATCTCTGACACTGTGTATACAAATATTGGAGCCCCCCAGGGAACTGTACTATCACCTTTTCTCTTCACCCTGTATACATCTGACTTTATTTACAGAAAACCATCATGCCACATACAGAAATATTCCGATGACACTGCTGTGTCTCTCTATCTATCTATCTATCTATCTATCTATCTATCTATCTATCTATCTATCTATCTATCTATCTATCTATCTATCTATCTATCTATCTATCTATCTATCTATCTATCTATCTATCTATCTATCTATCTATCTGTCTGTCTGTCTGTCTGTCTGTCTGTCTGTCTGTCTGTCTGTCTGTCTGTCTGTCCGTCCGTCCTTGGGGGGTACAGCCAATCATCACCGAGCAATATTAATGGCGCTCCTGGATTGGCTGCTTTGCAAAAACCATTGTGCTTTGTGTTTCAGCTTCCCAAGCTGCATTTTCTATAGAATATCTTAGATTTCCTCTATAAAAAAGTTCCAATTTTTATTAGCAAGAGTCCACTGTACCTAATTATTTAGCTTTATCTACAAGTTAACATCAACTAAGTAGACAATTTTATCAAAAATTGTAAAATTTGCCAATGCAGCTACAACCCAAACCACCCATTATACCTTGACATTTCTTGTTAACTTATAAGAAAAGTTAAACATACTTTTGTGATGATAATCTTGGCTAGAACAGATCTAGACCCTTATTTGAGCTTTATTTTGAAAGTTTAAAGTAAAACAACTTTTAGTTTTTAGAATTATGCATACATATTTCTGCAGAGGATCTTCCCCAATTTTTCATTAAAGGAGTCCTATTCCGAAATAATTTGCATGCGACAATTTATTTGTACTCTGAGTTCACCATGTACAATGGTTGCAGCATATAGAAAACATGAATGTTGCAATTGTTACCTATTTTATTTACATTTCTCACTGTTCATATCTCATTAATCCAGTGGCACACATAGTTCTACACAACCTCTGTTTTAGAACATGTTCCTTAAGGGTCCGGACACTAAGAATAGAGACAACCCCACTGTCATAGTATACCATCAATCCTAGATCCAAGCTCCTTCTGGAAATCAACAAATCGAATGCAACATAATAATCATAGAGTCAGAAAATGCTTTGTCACTGGTTGCTAGGGTGTTTTCCAGAGCCCGCAGAATCACTTTTTTAATCAGACAAGCAAATATTTGATGCAAGCCTCAAACAAACAGTCACTGTATGTGTAAAAAAGGTTGAATCAAATGGAGAAAACATTAAACTATATCAGAAATAATTCCTAAAAAGAAAACTTCAATATGGCTTAATTGAGATATATATTTACACCCCACTTTTCAGTTATTTATTTGTAAAAATGTTTGGAATCATGTATGATTTTCGTTCCACTTCTCACGTGTACACCACTTTGTATTGGTCTTTCACGTGGAATTCCAATAAAATTGATTCATGTTTGTGGCTGTAATGTGACAAAATGTGGAAAAGTTCAAGGGGACCAAAATACTTTTGCAAGCCACTGTATATATATATATATATATATATATATATATATATATATATATATATAAAATGCAGCAAATTGGAAATTTGGCAATAGATAGATAGATAGATAGATAGATAGATAGATAGATAGATAGATAGATAGATAGATAGATAGATAGATAGATAGATAGATAGATAGATAGATAGATAGATAGATAGATAGATAGATAGATAGATAGATAGATAGATAGATAGATAGATAGATAGATAGATAGATAGATAGATATGCATATATAGGCGAATTTCCAGTGATGGACTTTATTTGCTGCATTAATCACTGTGATGCTGTGCAGCTCCTGCTAGCCTCTGTCTCATCATTTTTCTCATTGGCTCCTGGTTTTTTTCTATCCCTGGGACATGTCCTCTGATCTGGCTGTCAATTGCAGTATTTCTGTTGAATTCTCGCTTTCATTTTTTTAAATTGTATTTGTTGCTCTCCTTTCCTTAGCTGATATTGTCTGCTCCTTTTTATTGTTAAACATTGACATTAGGGGTTTGTGCAAATCACAACCTTTGTGATGAAGAGACAAAGATCCTTGTATCTTCAGATGTGAGTCTCTGACAGTGGCCCAGTTGGTAGCACTGTTACCTTGCAGGAAGAAAGCCTGGGTTGAAATCCCAGCCTGGGGTCTTTGTGCATTGAGTTTGCATGTTCTCCCTGTGCATGCGTGGTTTCCCTCTTGGTACTCCAGTTTCCTCTCACACTCCAAAAACATGACTGTTAGGTGAATGGGTCATTCTAAATTGCTCATTGGTATAAGTGTGTCCGTGCATGGTTGTTTGTCCTGTGTGTCTCTGCGACGGACTGCCGACCTGTCCAGGGTGTACCCCGTCTCTCATCCCATGACTGCTGGAGATAGGGACCAGCCCCCCCCACAACCCTGGATAGGATGGACAGGTACAGATATGGATGGATAATAAGAAATAGTTAAATAAATTACCTGTTTTTTATGAAGAGGACACAAAATCTCAACCTGTATAATGAAGACACAATTCTCCATACGCATAAAGTTCTACATCCCAAGGTTAGCTGAGCAGGATTTAAAGTAATTAGCTCTGTAAATAAAACCTGCTCCTATCAAGCGCTCCAGCCACACCAAGGACTTTGGTCCAGTGTAAAGAAAGGATTTTGTTTTCACTTCATTTCTAATAATTCATATGTTCAGGCTACATGGAATAATTTGCATTACAAGATGATTCATACAGTAAAAAGCATAACAGAGCCTCAGAGGAACAAATGCAGTAAGTGGCAGCCTTTACAAAGTGACGCTGCATTGACACTCAATGGCACGTCTCCAATTGTGATTGATGTGTTTGATGTCTTCTGAATCCATTACAGCCAGGACAACTTCATCATACCCAATGATGAGTTATGGGTGCCGTGTGCATTACAAATCTAATTCCTCTACTGGCTGAGGCCCTTGGGAACAATCTGGCCCCCCTCCTTCTTTTAGAACAGAAGTAGTGAGGCCACTGTAGCCGTGAAGCACATAAAAATGCAGTTGAGCACCCTGCAGAGTGTTCCCTAATTACAGAGCTCACTGACACCTGCTTGAAGATGTTTTGGGTCCATGCTTAGTTGTTACCTCTAATTATTTCCCCCCCGCTGACAGGGGTCCCATTCACATGCAAACACTAATCCGTTCACAGCCCATTGGGTTATGACAAGTGGTATGCTAATTACCTGTAAAGCTCCAATTGTTGTGTTTAGACAACATGAAACAGCTTGAATGATAAAAAAAAATCCTTTAGAATTATTTCAGGACACAACCACGTCTCAATATATTTTATTGAGATTTCATGTGATAGAATGGCAAAAATGAAAGGGAGGCAATACATGAAATACTTCAGCTTCATTTATTTTGATAGCCTTACATTAAAACTAGCGTTTTCCATTTACATTCAGAAGTCATCCAATTAGTAAAAAGAGTCTACCTGTGTGGAACTTAATGTCCGTTTCCATAAGTCCTGTGAAGTCTTTAGAGGTTTGTAGAGTCACCTTACAGTCCAATTAAAGCTATAGCTCAAACTCAGATTGGATGGGAGGTCTCTGTCAACATGGGCCAGGTTTTTATGCCTGTTTAGGGCTGCTAGTGCCTATCTCCAGGCAACACTCTGGACAACAAAGAGACAAAAAGAACAAACAAGCATGTACCAAAAGTAGGGAGAATTGCATGTCTTTGGACTGTAGGAGAAAAAAAGAGTATCCAAAGAGAACAAAGACATGCACAGGGAGGAGTGAAAACAACTGCACAACCTGCAGATTGTAAATATCTGCTATTATCTGCAGGCCATTCTACCTGCTCCATCCATTTTTCCTTCAACCCAGACTAGGCTCCCTTTCGCTGGCGCACAAACGCATCCAAACAACATGATCCTGCCATCGTCAACTTTATAGGTGTGTTCAGAGGTTTGTGCTGTTTTAGATATCCTCCATTTAAAGCTTCTTGCATGTAAAAAGAAAATAATTAAAAAACTGTCTCATCTGACCAGAGCAACTTGTTCCACATGATTGTGGTATCCCCTGCCAGAGCACACAATCAATATGTATTCCTATTAAATCAGAGTCAGCTTTATTCTTGGTTGCACACAAACAAGGTATTTGACTTTAGTTCCACTTTGCTCTCAGTGAAGACATTTAAAATACGAAAGTTAAGCATTTTACTTTCTTTTAAATACAGTATGTAGATATACAGTGGTATACAGTGTTTTTATACAAGGTTGAATTACTGATGTGAATGGTAAAAATCCGGACACTCATCATCATCATCATCGTCATCATCATCATCATCATCATCATCATCATCATCATCATCATCATCATCAGAGAGACAGTATGGAGAATGAAATGGGAAATGGTCTGCATCTTTATAGCGCTTCTCAAGTCAGAGGAGTCTATAGTTCTTCACGCTACATTCAGTCATTCACCTTTTTACACTCTGTTGTTGCTAAGCTACATAGTCAGACACACTGTCAGAAGCGAGGCTGCCGTACATCGGCACCACACGGCGCTCTGACCACCCCCAGCAGTCAAGGCGGGTAAAGTGTCTTGCCCAGGCACACATGGAAAGAGACGGACAGAGCGGGGGCACGAATCGGCAACCTTCCAGTGACAGGAGGAACTCTTACCTCCTGAGCCATTGTCACCCCGATGAAACTGTTTCTGTAACGCCGACCTGAAGGTAAAAGTCTAAACATTGTGTGTCTAGGATGTGTGGGGTCTGCAGAGATGTTAGCTTCTCTTTTCCTGACCTTAGACCTGTGAAAGTCTTGGATTGATGGAACGTCAGCCCTGATGATCCTTTCTGCAGCCCTGATTGTTCATTGCAGTTTGGACCTGACCTGATGAGCCCACCAAGTACTGATGAACAAATAATGAGAATGTAGAAGATATTGAAACCATTTATTATTTTTTCCCTCTTTTACTCTGTGTTTCTCTATGGTATACAATTCCAATTAAACATTGAAATATGTGGTTATAAAGTGCAAACTGTGGAAAAAGTACAAGGGGTGTGCATGGTTTGTCACTGCCCTGTATGAGGAATGTCAACACTTGACATGTCAAGGTTACTTGATTCAAAATCCGAAGTATCATTTCACACAACATGTAAGATGTCTTCAATCAACAATAAGAATATGCAGTGATTCTATAGATGGGCTCTAAAGGTGTTCTGCATTATCACACTTGTCCCATACTCTCTATCCTGCTACCAGGATGGCGGCATTCAAAAAACTTATAAATCAGGGTTTAATCAAGTCAGAGGGTATAAAATGTTGGTTCCTTCTGTATGTTTTGAGTCATGCTATTCCTAAGTCGTCACACATACATCCTTAGACATGTACTTCTCTCTTTTTATCCAAGCACAGGATGCATAGCTGCTGCAGATTATAAGAAGCCCTTTGGCTGCTGGAGTACTTTCAACTCTGTTCGCATTTCAGCCAAATTGCTGCTCTTAGAAAAATAATTCTTCACTCAAACGTGCATCAGAATGTCAGTATGGAATGTTCTTGTAAAAGACAGCTAAAAGGAGTACTTAAATGGAGAACATGTTACTGTTTGTTGCTGTAATCAACTGATTGTACTCCGCACGGACGAGGTAAGAACATTTTCATCTTCCAGACGGACAAAAGGGAAACCCCAAGAAAGAGCTTGTAACGTGTTTCAATGAGTGCCAGAATCAAACAGAATGATTGGGGTTTTTTTTATTATAAAAGTTGTTTTCTGTATGAAAAAACGGAAGATTATACTTTGTCATTTCTCGAACCATACCTTATCATGCCATTCTGCACCAGTTATTACTGTTGCAATGTCCAGTTTTTCACCCATAAGACAAAACTGGACTTAGAAATCAGGACTTCTAAAGGTTTAACTTTGAGAAGTTTGAAATTCAAAACTAGCTAAAGAATGCCTAAAACCTACAGACGTCTGGAACATGAGACAAGGATCTAAAACAACAAACTGAGAATTTCCTACTGTACAACTTGCACTCAATGCCCACTTAATTAGCTACACAGGTTTGATTGCTTGTTAACACAGGGAATCAGATGATCACATGGCAGCAGCTCCAAGCATCTAAATGTGGTGAAAATCACCTACCAAAGTTTAAACTGAGCATTAGAATGGGGATAAAAGATTATTTAAGAGACTTGGAAAGTGGCATAATTGCTGGCAACGAATAGGCTGGTCTGGGTATTTCAGAAACTACTGGATCTTCTTTGATTTTTACTCTTGACCATCTCTCTACAGAAAACACCCCCCCGTCTTGTCGATGTCATAGATCCGATGAACGTGGACTTAAGATGATAGAAAGGCAACAGTAGGTCAAAAGATTACTTGTTAGGAACAAAGAATAAAGAATACCATCTCTGAATACACAACTCCTTAAATCTTACAACAGATGGCCTACAGCAGCGGAAAACCAAACCCGATGTCACTCCTGTTAGCTTAAAACAGGAAGCTGAGGCTACATTTCACACATTCTCGCCATACTTGGACAATCCCAGATTGGGAAAAAAGTTTCTTGATCCATTAGTCTTGATTTCAGCTGAAACATTCAGATAAAAAGGTCAAAAATAGTTGTAAAAACATTAAAGCATGGATCTCTCCTGTCTCGTATCAACTCCTCTGACTGATTATGGTGGGGGATATTTTCTTGGCACACCTAGTAACAAATTAGCATCCTGTAAAACAGGAAATTGCCCAATGAGACCAAGCTCCAACCATCCCAGACTGTTTTTTTTTACAATGACATTTTATCGTACTGTATTGAGCTCCACAGACACCAGATTTCAATCCAACAGAGCACTTTTGGGATGTGGTGGAACTAAAGATGTGTTTTTTGGATGTCCTGACAACAGATCTGAAACCGCTATGTGATACTCTGACCTAAAAATGGACCAATTCAGTTAATTTTCATTTCAGTTTATTTATATATTTATTTACATCCCAAGGCTCATTACAAGAAAAGTCATTTCAATACAAACATTCCAATCAGACCAACATCTCTTTCTGATGCCCTGTTGAATCTATGCCAGGAGGGACATTTGCTCAGGTAGTAGGAGTTCACGCTGTAACCGGTAGGTTACCCCCGCCCTGTTCCTTTCAGTTATAACGTCCCTTGGGAACACGCTTCATCTGCATTGCCCGCTGGTGGTGGTTAGAGGGACGCCTGTGTATGGCAGCTGTGGCTACCACCATCACAGTGTGAATGTGTGACTGAATGTAGTGTGAAGGACTTTGGGGTCCTCTGGACTAGATAAGGTGCTATACAAGTACAGGCCGTTTACCATTTTACAAAAGGAGGCAAAACCTAACACTATCTGAACTTTTTCTTGATTAGAGGTAGGGTTGAAGTTACCTTTCAATACATTGAAGTTTGAGGTTTTAAAGTGACAAAACGTGGAAAACATATAAGGTGCATGGTTTGCAATGTATTAGGGATGTCTGCCAAGATTACTTGAATTAGAGTCCAAGGTATCATTTTACAGAACAGTAAGATGTTTGCAATCAACATTAAGAATATGCAGTGATTCTATAAATTGCTATACATGAGTAGTCACGTATACGTCCTCAGACATATACTTATCTCTCTTTGTGTCCAAGCTCCAGATCCTACAGACACTAGATTTTAATCCAGTAGAGTACTGTTGGGATCTTGAAGAACTGGAGATTTGCTTAATGGATGTTCTATCAACAAATCTGAAGTAGCTGCAGTGCAGAAAAAAAGTATTTAGCAGCCACTGACTGTGCAAGTTGTCCCACTTAAAAAGATGAGAGAGGTCTGTAATTTTTATCATAGGTACACTTCAACTGTGAGAGACAGAATGTAAAAAATGTTCCAGGATATAACATTATATACATCTCCAATAGGCAAGCAGCTTGGTGAGAAGACATCAACCGTTGAGCAATTATTAGAAAATAGAACAAATACAAGTTCACTAACAATCTCTCTTGACCTGGGGCTCCATGCAAGATCTTAACTCGTGGGTTACACATAATCTTGAGAAGGTAAGGAAACAGCCAAGAACTACACAGAGGGAAATGGTCAGTGACCTGAAGAGAGCTGGGATCACAGTAACAAAGGTTACTATTAGTAACATACAAAGTCGTCATGGATTCAAATCCTGCAGTCTCCCTGCTTAAGCCAGCACATGTCCAGGCCTGTCTAAAGTTAACCAGAGACCACCTGGATGATCCAGACGAGGAGTTGGAGAATGTGATGTGGTCAGATGAGACCAAATTAGAACTCTTTTGTATAGATGCCACTCGCTGAGTTTGGAGGAGAAAGATTGGTGAGTTGCATCCAAAGAACACCATACCCACTGTGAAGCATGGGGGTGGAAACATTATGCTCTGGGGCAGCTTTTCTGCAAAGGGGACAGGACGACTGATCCGTATTAAGGAAAGGATGAATGGAGCCGTGTATTGTAAAACTTTGGGCAAAAACCTCCTTCCATCAGTGAGAGCATTGAAGATGAAACGTGTCTTGATCTTCCAGCATGACAATGATCCCAAACACATCGCCCGGGTTACGAAGGAGTGGCTATGTAAACAGCATTTCAAGGTTCTACAGTGGCCCAGCTAGTCTCCAGACCTCAATCCAATGAGGAATCTGTGGTGGGAGTTGAAAGTCCATGTTGCCCAGCGACAGCCCCAAAACATGGACATTTTTTTAACATTCTGTCTCTTACAGTTGGATAATGAAAATTACAGACCTCTCTCATATTTTTAAATGGAACAACTTGCAAAGTCGGAGGCTGCTAAATACTTTTTTGCCCCACTGTATGTGAAGCTATGTCCAGAAAATGGACCAAAATCTCTGAGGAATCTTTCTGAAAGCCTTGCTGAATTTCAGCTGTGAAGAAATAAAACTGTTCTGGAGGCCAAAGAAGGTCCAACCCAGTACTATCTCTACTTTATCTCTTGTGTAGAGGTAACATGGAAGGGTGCATTCGGTCTGATAATCTGATTTTGTGTATTCTCATTTTTTGCTTAACCATATGGAACCTGCAACATAGCAATTGGCAGATACTTCCATTACCCACTTCAAAGAAAATATGTTGTTTTTCATAAAATAATTCCTCTGCCCAAATTCATATTCTAGGCAATTTAATTTCTGAGATATTTCTGTGTATAACAAACAGATTTCAGTGGTGTTACTTGAAAACTAAGATGTGTTCTTAATGGGTGAGTATGGAAAACTGTAACTGTAAAGTGCTTTTGAAAAACTTCATTGAAAGGCACCCTAGAAGTAATGACGTATTCACAGGAAGCACTTTGGTGCTCTTTCATAGCCCTGTAAGTAAATCATCTTTTCGCATCCAGAGTTTCCGCTTCTTCTGAATCTCTACCTTTGCCGGGTTTGACACATAGCAGCCAATAATTAAAAGATGGAAATAGACAAGAATAGAAAGGGGGCAAGATGAACAAGCAGAAAAATGAATAGGCAGCTTTTGAGAACTCCTAATTGATTTGGCAGTTTAATTTTTGTCTTAGCGAACTAATCCATTTCCAGAGAGACAAAAAAGGTGAAATGGCATGGCTGAGAATGAGAGGGGAGAGGCAGAGGCAGCCTCTGAGGAATACTGAGTGAAATGAGAGACACTGGGTGAAATGCCAATTTAAGTCAACGGCCAGCAGAATGACAAAGCGTTTACTACCCACAAAGCGAAGGGGCGAACAGGGAGCGGAGAAGTGGCATTTTGAGTTGAACCCCAACTCCTTACACCTTCAGTTTGTAAAACTCAGCTGGGCTATTTTTGTTCCTTATCACTTGCTATAACAGACGGTGTCCTGTCCTGCTTTCTCTGAACCATGTGTTGCTCTTGGTGGCTTAGGGTGACCGTTTAGGGAATTTCTCTCTTTGTATAGAAATACTTTTTCATTAGCGACAACTCAGAGGATCACACTTAATTTGAAAGAAAGGAAGAAATTGCAAGGGGTAAATTAATGGAAAAGCCTTCTCTCTTCCAACCCTATTACAGCTCAGTTTCAAGCTTTCCAGCTTACTAATCAACTCCTCTCTTGAGGAATGTGGGAAATCCAGTGAGCTTTTTGCATGTTTTTTATGCATTTCTTGTAATAACAACAAATACCAAACATACAAAATACCAACTTTTTCTGTTTAATTTCATGACAACATACTAATGAGATTTCCACACTATGATCAAAACATAAAAAAAGAAAGCAGAATAAAGTCAGAATGAAATCACAGTCAACGTCTTGATGGGCACACTTAAAGACTCTGGGTAGAGGAGGTGTCTGCGTTAATGGCGTGAGGCTGTTAAAGAAGAGCCACAAGGGTGGTAAGATAATAGAGTCTGGCACATGAAAAGGTCCTTTGAAATAACTACTTTACAATTTCAAGAGCAGCAACACAAATGACCAAGATCCAGCGGAATGACAATTAATGGCGTGTGTCAGCAGCACACAAATTTGGCATTTCTCTGCTTTTATACAGAGAGAGGTGTGAGTTTAAAGCCATGACCAGCTATTCAATTCAATTCCATTTCCTTTCATTCAATTTAAAAATACTTAATTATTTCAAAGGGAAATCAAATGTTGTTGTAACTCATATCATCCAAGTATCTCAAAAGAGCTGTCGTGGATGGTGATCCTGTGGAAGGATCTCCAGTGGCCAACGAATCTGAAGAGGCCAAAAGAAACCGCTGCTGTATGATAGTGTTATAACTGTCATGAAATAGTTACTAAAAATTTCAGCAGAGACAGTATTATTAAGTTACAATTTCCTGGATGAAACCATCAGTTGTTAATAAACACTGCTAATCCACCTCATTTGCTTTTGCAACTCCTCTTTAAATCTCTGTCTGGCCATATGGTTAGAAAGACAGGCAGAATGATGTTGGAGTCAGGGAGATTATGCTTGCCCATCATGATAGATGTTTAAACTGGTTGTGGCTGTAAATTCCAATAATAAGGAAATTGTGGCTTCAAGATGCAATTTTGCCTTATTTCTGCTCAACATGAACCAGTAGAGGGACTCTTGATTAAGCGCACCACACATCCCCTTGGACCTTGTCACATTTTCTAATTTTTACAACCAGAAAAGAGTTTTAAAGTAGACCGAAACAGATTAGGCATGGGCCATATTAAATATTAATAAACAGCATCTAATATTAGATTGTTAGAGACCCAGTGGGAGTAGAAGAACAAAAAGCAACAATTGTGCACAATAAGAACCCTTTCCTTCACATGTTTGCTGTGTTTTCTAGATGGATTGTTGCAAACTGCAACTGGGATTTCTTATAGCTTTCTTCTTGTAAATTGTCTATGCATTAGTCTATTGTCGTCAGGATATGCACAATGAGCGAAGAAATGGACGACAACACAGTAGATTATGTACATACTGTACTGTTTGATTTTGTTATACATGTTGTTGCTACTGTGTTATTGTCGTATCGGTGTTGTTAGTTCTGCCTCCGTGATCACGTTATTTCCGGAAGGGGGAAGGGGATGTGGCAAATAATACCTTCTTTTAACCACATTATCTGGATTTCTTAGCTCGATTGGGAGTAGGCTAGTAGGCAAGTTCCACTTCATTTCAAAAGTCTTAATTTAGCTAGACTAAGGCATTAATTCGGTTTTCTCTGGCTGCATGTACACACACTGACCTTTGCCTTTCAGTAAGAAGGTCCTGGGTTCAAATCCCAGCCCGGGGTCTTTCTGCATGCTGTTTGGATGTTCTCAGTACTCTCAGTACTCCGGCTTTAAATTGCCCTTAGGTATGAGTATGCATATGTGTGGTTGCATGTTTCTGTTTGATAGACTGATGACCCATCCAGGGTGTGACCCACCTTTTGCTCAACGACCGCTGGAGATAGGCACCCCTTGCGACTTTAATGGGAATATTTAAAGTATGACTGCATTTCCTATCTTAGTGTGAGTAACAACAAGGACGCTAGGTAATGTTAAAGAAAAAAAATCGTTGTTTAAGCATAATGCATAATAATGCATAATATTTTTGATAGAGGTGTGTTAGATTGCAGAATGAAAGATGTCAGCATGTCTATAAGTACACAACATACTCCACTCTCCCGGTATCTGATATCTGATCTGTACGAAGAGGTTCCCCTGGATGACAGAGGAGGATGACTAGTTTTAGGTAGGGGGGAGCTAATGTAGAGAACAGATAATAGCTTAATATTATATTGTTTAGAATTTAAAATGACGACACAAGAGCTAGGTTCGATCACCCAATTTACTCAACTCCAACTCCAGAAGAACGTAACGGTAAGCCAGAACACATTTATATGGTGCGCCCCAAAAAACATATTTTTGAATCCAAACTGTTGTCTGGGTGGGAGTGGAGCCCCCTGGTGGTCCTCCACTATATAATGTAGAATTGAAAGGTTGGCAGGTTCGGGTGATACACATGCTTTCTGATCCTCAGTGTATGGGGTCAGATCAGTCTCATTAAGAATTAACTCATGCAGGGTTTTTCACAAATTCAAATGCTCATTCACAAATGCACACAATCCGTTTCACAAATGCACACAATCCGTTTCACAAATGCACACAATCCTTTTCACAAATGCACACAATCTGTTTTGAGAGAAGCTTCAAATATAAACTCACAGATCATACGAATCGCTAAATGTGCATTTACGAACCACTTCTCATTTGCAAATCTCTGTATTTGTGAGAGAATTTTGTGTGGTGAATTTTGAGACTGTTGTAACGTTGCAGGTCAACAAACGTCACCATTGGCTAATGAATCTGTCAATCAAATTTCCGATTCCGATTGACAGATTCGTCAGCTAACCAATTTCTTTGTTTTCAGCCAATCGTATGGCTGCTTACAAGAGAGTTCTGACACTCCCATAGACTTCTATGGAAAGAATGGAATGCGGAAGTCACGTGGGTCTGCAGCTGCAGATACTTCCAAACAGCGCAGCGTCATTGACCGCAGTTCATCCTCGGCATTTTGGAACTATTGTTCCGGTAAGTTAATGGAATCACAACATTTTTTATCATTGAAAAGCGTTAGCTGACAGCTCTGTACCAAAAATAAGTCAAGGGTCATATTTAATGTAGCCAGTTTTGGTTAATTAACTGTGTTAATGAGCTAGTTGTAGTTTAACTGCAGCTAGCTAACTGTGAGTAGCAGAGGTCTGGAAAAGCTTGACGACCTATTGACGGGTTTATTTCAGTATGTCAAATTCAGCTTTTTAAAAATATTCATCACAGTTTGAAATAGGATATACACTTTATATATCATTAATTTTAATGGTGATTTTTTTTTTTGTCTAAAATATATCTAATGAGTTGCTGGTCGCTGTATCAACAGTCTTTAACTGAATTTGATGCATCAGAGATGGAAGCAAAAATGGAGATATCAGTAAAGAAAAATTTTATTGTGAATATGAGAAATTATTTCTTTATTTTTCAGTTAAACCACATAAGAACTGACTGGAATAAACTGCTGAAGCATATGGCACACAGGATCACCAAAGTAACAAGATATGTTGTTTTCTTGTTTTGTGTCCTCCAAAATAATAATAGCTGAATCAAGACATTTAAAGAACAGTACTTGAACACCATAACCTTTATAAAGTTGATATTTACTGCAGAACTGTTCATTTGCACTTGTTTTATGAAATTATCGTTTGTAATCATTTGATTAAGTAGAGATTACAATCTTTTTTTTAACACACAAGAAATGAAGAATTATTTAGAAATTCAGCCTCAATAAACAACTGTTGAAGAGTAACTAAAAAAGTCTTATTAAACTATTACAGGTAACACTGCGCTGCATTCATGTCCATCTTCTTGTTTTCAGATGAGTTGCTGAACGGAGAGCTGATCAGTGATCAGGTTTGGTGGAACTTCCCAGTTCTGTCAGTGATGGAGTGATACATAAGTTGGTAAGTGGAGTGCTGGAGGTGGCTGGGTGGTGATGGGGAGGCTGTCAAAATAAAATCAAAATGATTCGAAATGACTTCATTTCATACCAAAGCTAATGCAAGCATTGCAATCTTTTTTTTATTACTCCCTGAACATGCCAAGACTATGTATGATTAAAATAACACATGTAGAATCAAACAAAATCCCACCAAAACATACTATATATATATATATATATATATATATATATATATATATATATATATATATATATATATATATATATATATATATATATATATGTTTTGGTGGGATTTTGTTTGTCCCTTGTACTTTAATTTAAACGATTCTACATGTGTTATTGTAATCATACATAGACTTGGCATGTTCAGGGAGTAATAAAAAAAAGATTGCAATGCTTGCATTAGCTTTGGTATGAAATGAAGTCATTTCTGATCATTTTAATTTTATTTTGACAGCCTCCCCATTACCACCCAGCCACCTCCATATATATATATATATATATATATATATATATATATATATATATAGGTATTGAAGCTGATGTGGGTGGGGGGTTGTTTGCAAAGAAGAGACCAAGTTCCTCCATGGCAACGATCAAGGTGTTTGGTGGGGGCTTGCTTGTTGTGCTATCAGATGCTGTTTTGCATTGCTGTTTTTTGTTTGTCTTGTACTTCCAAGATGGCCAGTGTTGGACAGCACTTTTTTTCTTTCTTATGGAAGATCTGTTTTGCTGCCATTTGTAGTCTCAGCCTGATGAATCTGCTGGTTTTTGGGGTTTTGTTGCACATCATGACATACAGGGAGCACGCTTTCTAACAGACTTGCTTTTCTCTCTAAAGTGGCCATAGTATTTGGGAGCTCCATGAGAGATGCACCAGACCTTGTTCGGAAAAGCTCCTCAACTTTTTGGACCAGACCAAAGGCGTCATGTGATGGTCGACACAGCACTCCTGGTTTGAATTCCTTCAGTGTCAATAGGGTACGGTGCTCTCCTTCCAGACTGTCATCATTTTTGCTTTATTGAACTAGAGCATCCATCACCGATGTTGGAATATTTGATGATTTTGTTTATTTCCTGTACGATGGTACAGAATATGTCCAGGGTCAAGCATGTCTTTTGGATTGATAAAATTGTAGATGTTGCCATCACAATTCCTTTTTGCACTGGTTTCCAGCTAACTGTTTGACCAATCTTAAGTCCACAGAAGAGTGTTATCATGTCTTGGAGGAATGTGATGGCTTTGTTGTACTCTTCCATCTTATGCCTAAGTGCCATCACAGGATGGCGTGTAGAGCCCTGATAAAAAATATTTGACAATGCAGATTAAACTTATTGTACACAGCTTTCTGTTATTATGACCTCTGGTGATGGTGAGGTTTCTCCTGCTGACTTGAGCCAACCATTTCCTTCTTCTTTCTGCGTCTTTAGGGAAGCCGTACGTTCTGATCCCTTTCTTGGACCGATTGCTGCATCCAAATGCAGCACAGCCAGTCATGGTAAAGCAATAAACATATAAAGGTATTATTTAAATATACATTTTATACATATAAAATGTTGTACAAAACCAAATATAATTATATGTATAATTACACTTTAAGCTTTTCTCTTGTTCCACCCTAAACATCTTGATTTGTAATTTGAATTTTTCACCCACTAAGTCGTGTTTATTGTTTTCAGGAAGGTCACCAGTGGTTCATATCAATGGGAGCTGCTGTTAATGTTACCAAGGATGAACCTTCCTTAGGACTTCAGCACATTTCCACATTGCCCAAATTTGATCCATGCAGTGAATTTGTATAGATGTAATGACAGTGAGAATGATAGTAAAAATATTTCATTAAAGCTTGTTTCACATTTTGCGTAATATTTAATAAAAAGTTTGCGTATTGTTTTTTCCTCAATTAACACACTTATTTCTTTACATATACTGGTTTTAACATGATCAATGAATTACTATTTTACTGTAGTCAGGCTAGAACCACAATCAACTGGGTTATAGATGCATGAGTTCATAAGAAAATAAATAATTATAGAATTATGTCTTCTACCAAAAAAATTCATAACTTAGATCAGCCTTAGATAGAGCTAATTTTGTATCCAACAGCAGGGAGAGAGAACACAGACTGAATGTCATCTGCTAGACATATAGGGTGTTTTAGGAGTAAATCCGGGGAACAGTAATATCCCAGGCTTTGTTGAAAGATGGAGATCTAAAGGTAAGCTGGAGCAGAGGTCTTAACCACTGGCATGTTTTAAGTGTGTAGGAGGATAAGGTATGGCATTAACATTGCTAGCATTCAGAAAACAGGCTATAAATTGGGTATTATTACTCCAATTTAGGGTTTCTTGTGGCACATAGTTATTAAACATGCTTATATTGAGCAGTGTAGTGCATTAATTTATCAATGAATATGATCGGTGATCTACATGTATTCTACAATGTGTTAGCACTCTCGTCTCCCTCTAAAATGTAGAACAGTGACGAATGTCTGTTCCTCTAGAAATGCTTTGATAAAATAAAAATACATACGCTATTCAGTAAAAAGTAATCAGTACAAATTATTAGTCAATGATCAAAAATCGCCAGGAGAAATGAGAAATATTTGATTTTGCGTTCTGTCCCGCCAGAAGCCGCTCAGACTGACTGACAGCGCTGGGATGTTTGGAACTATTGAGGACTCCATGAACCACGTGACCGCTTGTCGGCTAGTTCAAAGTCTGTCGTAACTCTCTATGACGCTGCACTGGCAGAGCTGTTATGTGCACATGTGCAGTGAAGTTTAACCGCGACACATGGCGATAAGTAGCGACCGTTATATACAGTCTATGGTAGCGACATGCATCAGTCTCAAACGGTAAGTACCACATTTCGCCATGTGTCGCGGTTGAACTTCACGGCGCATGCGCACATAACAGCTCTGCTAGTGAGGAGAAAATGTAATCAGCCATACGATTGGCTGAAAACGAAGACATTGGTTAGCTGACGAATCTGTCAATCAGAATTGTAAATTTGATTGACAGATTCATTAGCCATTGGTGTCATTTGTTGACCTGCAACGTTACAACAGTCTCAAAATTCACCACACAAAATTCTCTCACAAATACAGAGAGATTCGCAAATGAGAAGTGGTTCGTAAATGCACATTTGGCGATTCGTATGATCTGTGAGTTTATATTTGAAGCTTCCCTCAAAGTTATATTTGTGAAACAGATTGTGTGCATTTGTGAAACGGATGGTGTGCATTTGTGAAGTTATATTACAAGTGTTTCTTCGAAATTATATTTGTGAACCAGAGCGTGTGCATTTGTGAAGTTATATTACAAGTGTTTCTTCGAAATTATATTTGTGAACCAGAGCGTGTGCATTTGTGAATGAGCATGTGAATTTGTGAAAAACCCTGCATGAGTTTATTCTTAATGAGACTGATTTGACCCCATATCAGTGTGGTATGGTGTAATATATCCTTAAAACAACTGAAGGAAACCAGTCTCATCATTTGATAGATATTTTTCCATAACAGCAAACTTGAGAGAAAAAGGGCAGGCGAGTATAGACAACGGAAGTGTGGTTCATGTTTACTAATTAGGTGACTTGTGGTTGCACTATTTATTGGTACTCGAGTAAACAGAGCTAAATACAAATGCACGGAACACTTTCCATGTTTTTATTTGTAAAACAATTTCAAATAGGACATACATTTTAATTACAACTAAATTATTCTACATTTTTGTGTTTGTTTCTTTGTGTTGGTCTATCACATAGAATTCATAAAAAATAAGTTAATGTTTGTGGTTATTACATGACAAAATGTGGACAGGTTTTATGCATAGAAATATTTTTGCAATGCACTGTATAGTTTGTTAAAATAACTATAATTAAAAGTTGCATATTATTATGGCGACAATAGTCAACACCACAGCAACATGCAATAGCTGTGCAAGTAACAGTTCATTTCTATTTTTAATATATAAACTATCATTAAATTATATACTTTTTAATATTTGATTTAAACCTATAATACCACAAATCCATAGTATTTTTGCCTCATGTTATGCCAATAAAACTCAGATAAGGTGTGTAGAAATGGTGAATGAGGTTCAATGCTGGTACATATTAGTTCCCTAAATATGTTGTTTACTCAAAATGTTTTACAATACAAGCCACATTCAGCCATTCACACAGAGATTCTGCTACTCATGTAAACCCTGACAATTCACTAAAGCAGATGTGAAGGAACTGACTTTTGGACTGTCACCATCTCAACTGATTCTCAAATCATTTTCAACAAAAAATCAGAGCAGCTGAAGTTTGGCATTGAAGATATCTGTGCTGTGTCAACATGTGCCAACATTACAGCACTCTTCAATGGCTTTTGGGCAGTCCTGGGCAAATCCTAATGAGCAGGGTTTTTTTTGTGTTTTTTTTAAACCAGTTTATTTTGAAATTTACATCTTCGGTTTTCTCCTTAAGCACACTCTATTAGTCATCCAACTGAAAGTCTCTTTGGAGGATAGACAGATTTGGGTTGCTATGCTAATACAGACATGGTGTGCATGTCACCTGACATCCTGGCCACCATTGTGGAGACCACAAATCAAGATGAATAAAGGAAGGATTTACATAATTCAACCCAAAACCCAACATGTTCTCGTCTGCTTATATGTCAGGTCTGGTATTGTCATGTTGTTTTCTGTAATTGTTACTATCGCATTTCCTGAAGGATTGGTTTATTGTCTTCTGAACATACTCAAGGTGCTGTTTGGGCTTCATCTAGGTCAAAGTGGGGCTGGGCAATATATCAATTATATAGATTTATCAAATGTTCTATTTATGAAGATTTCATTTTTGGAAAATCGAGAAAATCTAAAAATTACAATTTCACCAATGCACCTCTTGGGTTTCCATAAGTTAAAGTGATGTCAGCCCAAATAATGATTTGTTTTATATTGTGATATATATTGATATAAACTGATATGAAAAATATTATCATGATTTGTTTATAAACTACAAATGGCAAATAAACTATCTATCTATCTATCTATCTATCTATCTATCTATCTATCTATCTATCTATCTATCTATCTATCTATCTATCTATCTATCTATCTATCTATCTATCTATCTATCTATCTATCTATCTATCTATCTATCTATCTATCTATCTATCTATCTATCTATCTATCTATCTATCTATCTATCTATCTATCTATCTATCTATCTATCTATCTATTAAAAAAGATTTCCAGATCTCCTAGCCCTGGGTCCAAGCATACTGATAATACTTTTACAGACGTGAACTGGGCATCTATTTTTGCAACTTAAATTGCTTGAAAATATGATCTTAGCCCATTCAGCTAAATTTGGAAAACAGTTCAGCCAGTTTCATTTTAGTTCATTAAAAGCCTGTGGTTAGTAGTGTTTGCCAATGCTTAGATAAAAGTTGGAAAATTCCTAGAGCTGTGTTTTATATTGCCACTGACACAATTCTTACCTAGCTACACATGAACTGGCTGTGTGCTTTGCTGAAATCACCAAAAAGATCTTCCACATCAATGTTTGAAATGTTTGGGGGCCTAAACACTAATAATTCAGACACATTTATTCTTTTCCATCTGCTATGGCTTTAGTGCAAAGATTAAATATCAAATTTTCTTTCAAATCAACACTATCTTCCCTTAAAATTGGTTTTTGATACATTGTTGCAACCACCCTATTACAATTATAGCTTCAATTATAAGAAACAAAACACTGCTCCTTTTAACCTTGCTATTGGAAAAGATACTCAAGACATTTTTTGGCTTTTCTTCTATTTTTATTTGACATAACTTTATGGCAATGCAGATGCAAATTGAGTATACATATTCTCACCAGAACCACTCGACATAAGAACAGTTTCTTCCCCTCTGCTGTTGGACTCATGAACAATAACCCTAAGACTGTTCCCACCACTCGCTCTGTTTCAGTCACATGACCCTGTGTTGTGTTTTTTTTGCACCTGTGTGATTTTGCACTGATCATAGCCTGCACCATGTATATATTAATCTGTTTACCCCATTTTATTTATATTTTTCTGTATGCTTAGAAGTGTTTATTTTATGTTTGCACAAAGTACCGCAGCAATGTCCTTATGTTGTGAACCTGTTCACACATATGGCACTAAAACCTTTCTGATTCTGATTCTGATTCTGGTCTCACTACTGTCATGTACACCCTTCCTTTCATTCTTGCTGAAACCCTTTTATCACACATCACACCTGACACTTTTCTCCACCCTTTCCAACCAGCTTGCACACGCTTCTTCACCTCTTTTCCACTCTCTCCGTTGCTCTGGACCTTTCCAAGTATAGCCCAAGTACATATACTTGGGCTATACTTGGAAAGATTATGCTCACCCAATGGTCCTACCCCTTTTCCTTTGCTGGATAACTACAAATAAAGGAACAATTCTGGTTTTCCAGAGGCATACAGATACATTTTGAAGCAGTTTGAAATGTTCCAAGAAAACTTTCACTTTTCTTTGTGTTTTGGGTCTAGTTCAACACCCAGCAGTGGTCTCCAGTCATACTGTGAACCCTTTAAAATCACTTCTCAGACATGATCCAAGGTGAGAAGATTTGGGAGGCTGCCTGGGGAGGGAGTCACGGCTGCATTGTCAGTGTTAGATAGGTGATGCTGAGCATAGATTCTTTCGCTTCTCCTTTAAACTATCTGTCTTTCTCATCCCAAATATGTTGAAGTCTGACCTTAATAGACCTTTCCTTGTCCTTTATACAGAATGTTTGATTTGACCTAGAAAATTTACCTCTGCTGAGCCATGAAAGTGTTCTGCGTTCATATTCTCAGATGGAGTTGTTTATTTTGAAGTGGACTGGCAAGTTGTACAAAACTCTATGATTTCACACCTCAGAAACTATTTCTTACCTTTCAAAATCACCCTGGTTAACAATATGAGCATTTAAACAATAACGAGCTGTTTGAAGAGTTTCAGTCAGGTTTTAGAGCTCATCATAGCACTGAAACAGCACTGGTGAAGGTTACTAATGATATTCTCATGGCCTCAGATAATGGACTTGTGTCTGTTCTGGTTTTGTTAGATCTCAGTGCTGCTTTTGACACAGTCGATCATAATATTCTCTTAGAAAGGCTTGAACATGTTGCAGGGATCAAAGGAACAGCACTAGGCTGGTTTAAATAATATTTGTCTGATAGATTCCAGTTTGTTCATCTAAATGATAAATCTTCTTCACTCTCAAGGGTTACTTGTGGAGTTCCACAGGGTTCTGTGCTTGGACCAATTCTGTTCACCATATTTATGCTCCCAATTGGTAGAATCATTAGCGAGCATGGGATAAATTTCCACAGCTATGCCGATGATACACAACTATATTTATCCATAAATCCTGATGAACCCAGTCAGTTAAGTAGATGACAGGCATGTCTGGAAGACATAAAAACATGGATGACCGTAAACTTTTTGCTTTTAAATTCTGACAAAACAGAAGTTGCTGTCTTTGGACCAGAAGTTCTTAAACAGAAACTGATTAGTCAATCACTTCATCTGGATGGCATTAAATTGGCCCCCAGTAATAACGTAAAGAACCTCGGCGTTATTTTTGACCGAGACTTGACATTTAAATCCCATATTAAACAGGTTTCTAGGATTTCTTTCTTTCACCTCCGGAATATTGCTAAAATTAGAAAAATCCTGTCCAGGAGTGATGCTGAGAAACTAGTCCATGCATTTGTTACCTCAAGGCTGGACTACTGTAATTCTTTACTATCAGGTAGTCCACAAAATGCCATTAAAAGCCTTCAGTTGATCCAAAATGCGGCAGCAAGAGTTCTGATGAATATTAAAAAGAGAGATCACATTTCTCCTGTTTTAGCTTCCCTTCATTGGCTCCCTGTTAAATCCAGAATAGAATTTAAGATCCTTCTTCTTACATACAAAGCCCTTAATAATCAAGCTCCATCATACATCAGAGATCTAATTGTTCCATATGTTCCCAACAGAGCACTTCGCTCTCAGACTGCAGGTTTACTTGTAGTTCCTAGGATTTCTAAAAGTAAAATGGGAGGCAGATCTTTTAGTTATCAGGCTCCTCTCCTGTGGAACCAGCTCCCAGCTTTAGTCCGTGAGGCAGACACTCTGTTTACTTTTAAGGCCAGGCTTAAAACTTTCCTTTTTGATAAAGCTTATAGTTAGAGTGGCTTAGGTCATCCTGAGCTATCTCTGTAGTTATGCTGCTATAGGCTTAGACTGCTGGAGGACAGACTTACCAATGTTCTTCACTCTGCTACTGCCTTTTCTCCTACGACTCTCCAGTTGTATTACAGTACATTCTGTTATTTCGACTGTTAACTTTGTGTTCTCTCAGTGTTTTTCTCTCCATAGAAGATATACCTGGTCTGGTATCCTGCTTGGCTGCAATGCCCTGTTGGACGGGGGGCATCGACTGGGATGATCCTCCCAGTAACTGAACATCCACTGTGTCCTGTTATTAACTTTTTACTTTCTGTAACATAGAAAGTTCTCTTATATCAGATCTTCTGTTCCTTCTGTGTTTCTGCTCTGTCTTCTCAAACCCCCAGACGGTCGTGGCAGATGGCCGCTCCTACTGAGCCTGGTTCTGTTGGAGGTTTCTTCCTGTTAAAGGGGAGTTTTTCCTCTCCACCGTCGCTACATGCTTGCTCAGTATGAGGGATTGCTGAAGGATTGCTGTGGTTGGAAAGTCTGCATCAACGTGGCCCAACCTCACGCCAATGACTGACGCAATCTGCTGGGATTCCTTAAATAGGAAACTTTTTAACTGATTGGAATGTTTGTATAAATGTATTGAAATGACTTCTTGTTAAGTGCCTTGAGATGACATCTGTTGTGAATTGGCGCTATATAAATAAACTGAATTGAATTGAATATTTGTGTCAGGTAGTTTGAGGATGGTTGGGTGGTTCTCTGAAACTCAGAGGAGATGAATGACCTCACAGCAGGCGTCACCCTCAGGGCATGAATGTACTACCGTATAGATCTTTTCCCAAGTGAGTAGGTTCAGATGAACTTCATCAACTGCTGATCTACTATTGAATAAAAGGATTGCTTCTAACAAAGCTGACCACTACTCAACTGCTTTCCACCATAGTTTTAAATTAGGATTTAAGGAGGTCCAGTCAGAGAAACATTCTTGAGGCCAAGGTCCGGAAGATCATAATGTCTAACTACTATGGTAGTTTAGTAGTTTCATCAACATCTGCACACATTGATTTGATTATCAAATCAAATGAATTCAGTCTGATTCATAAGTTTTTGGATCATATTTATTGTCATGTGACAAACAGCTGAACATGTATGTATGATTTCTAATATGTATAATGTTCTCTCTTTTACTGAAGTAAAGTAGGATAACATGTCAAAATAAGACAACAAAACATGACAGCTGTGCATGTTCACAAACGGCTAAATTCAGATGGAGGCGAAGCAGGGGCGTTTCCTGGAGCTGGGAACATTTGGGAAGAGCCCACACCCTCTTAGAGGAATCTGGGGAAACCTACGCCGTAATAAAGGCTTTTTATTAAAGCTTTCTGGAGCATTGTGGCACCTTGTATAAAGCCAAATACAGCGATGTGTACTTCAAAATTTATTTTATTTTCAAACTTAAATGTGACAATGTAAAGAAGATCGCTAAAATCAGTATTAATATTAGATAAAACAGGATGATAAAATTAGTCAAAAGGTAACAATTATTTTCTTTTTTTTCTTTCCCTGACAAGCATAAAAGTTAGTTCTGTGTCCGGTTGCATGGTGGACCTCTGTGTCTGCTGCCCTTTTCTTCATTCTCTGTCCTGTCTAGGTCATCTGTAAACCAATTATAACATCAAATTTATTTTTATCTTAATATATGCTATCAAAAGGTAATCATAAAAGGAGAGCGCAGACCTCCGTCAAGACAGCTCAGTCCCAGTCAAGACGGCAGTCTTTTAACTCAGAACAAAAGTAAAACTGTTGATTTAATCAGTGCTGTAGTCTAGTTTGTTCTAGTGGTATACTCTGATTCGTTTCCTCCCAGACAATCATCAGTCAAAATGTTAAATCAGTCCTTGATCAGTCAGTGATTTTAATCCTGCCCTGCTTTCTGAAGCAGCTCTTTCTATTCTGTATTAATGAAGATGCTACATTATCACTTCTTGTGTAGATAATAATCGAATGAATGATAATACAGAGAAACAGCTTTAATTAGTTAGAATTATTTATGGATTTTAAGAATTTATATTTACATCAATCTTTAAACTCCATGTTGTGACTCTGATGTCTGTCACTCAGTCTAGGCCCCGCCCCCTTTTCATTACAGCCCTGGTTTTATTTTAGTGTGACACCCCAACATCATCACTGGCCCCCATTTAGCCCTCTTTAAAACTTCCAAGATACACCCCTGTCAGCAGTCTGAATGAAGTATTTTAGGCTTATATAAACATTTTATAAACATATTTTTCAAGCATTATTACCTATAATCATTTTGAAAATGACGTACGGAATTAGACTCACTTTAGGGTTAAACACAGCAGGTCTGACCCAGATTAATAAATATTGTTTTTAATTCAAAATCTTAGAAAAGTCTCTGTTTTAGAGCTTTGGGTTAGAAACCTCAGCTCCTAGTGAAAAAGGATATCTGCAGCGGTGATTAGATCTTTAGACTAGAGTTGTGCTGTAACCCTTCCCACCTCATCGGTATAACTCCTGTAACATCCTGTCAGCTGGCTCAGGTAACATCTTAACCCGGATTAACTAGTTAATGCTGTTGACACAGTAAGTAGGGCAGTCTGAAATATTCATTTCGTATCCCAGATTGTTGTGACTTTGGCAGAAAGCCAAAGTACTGATGTTACAGTTTCCTAAAATGGAAATGTTGGAACTGTTATATGCTATTTCTTTATTATTATTTTATGTTATCCGAGAAAAATTTGTTGGAACATTTATTGTAAATTCAGTTTAATAAAAAAAAAAATTCACTTTGTTCCCTGACTGTACTGAAAATGAACCGAACTGTGAAATTAAAACCGAACCGAACAGATTTTTGCCACACAGCTACACCCCTAGTGTTTAGACATAATTTTGTTGGGCAATTTTGGAACATACAGGTAATTTTTCTTCTGCCTCTAGTGGTTCCTAAGGAAACTGGGCTATCCTAAAATGCCAGTCATTGCTGGTAACTCCCTTACCATTCTAATTAATGAGCGGGTCCCTGTTCAACCGTTTTATTTTTGTTTTTTGGTCACGGATCTAGTTGTTTTAATCATTTTATTTATTGCTCTGGGTATAGATAAAAGTTAGTTTAGATGTTTAGCAGTTTTTTGATATTGCGTAGCTTTATCATAAATTTTGAAAACCAACATCTGCCTTTTCTTCAATCGCATTTTCATTTGTCTTAGTCTTTTTTAAGAATAGCTTAAAAAAACAGTTGTTCGTCAAGTAATTCTGTGCTCTACCTAAAAAGATAAGTTGATTATTAATTAACAAGCAATACACACTTTGGTGAACTTTAAAAAGTGCAAAAACAGCTAATTATTTGAAGTTTAAATTTTTTTAACATTAACATTTTTAACATTATTTTTGAACTTAAATTTCTGAATGGTTTGGGGTTCTGATGCATAAAGCAAAAGTGATTCTGTAAAAAAAAAACTTTATGTAATTTTCTAAAAGTAAAAAAATATATATAATGTAAGATATTTATTTGAAGATTTTTGTTTATAATCGTTTTATGAGACTAAAAACGATGCTAAGGGCAGAACTTACTGATTTCCTGAGAGCCTGAGCCTTCTGGACATTTGTCTCCTCATCAGCATTTGGGCTCATGTAGCTCTGTAGAGATTATAGTTTGGCCCAGCGGGTTGGTCATTCTCCAAGAGTCAGCAGTTAATGGCAGCTACACAGGCTGTGTGCCGCTAATGGAGGCAAGCGAGGTACTTAAAATCCTTTAGCTTCCTACTGCTGCAATTTGTCTCCAAAACTGCATCTCTTCTATGAAATACCTTCAGAAAATATTAGCTTATTCAGGACCATCAATAATCTACTTTAAATCCATAAAGATAAATTAGTCTAGCACTTGGAAGGCCCAACATTCCTTGTAGCGACAGTGACCAGAGAAGGACAAAATCCTTCATGTTCACTCAACTCATTTATGCAAAAAATAAATAGATGCAATTTCAGAATCTTATATTTGTATGCCTTTTGGCATACTCTTTTTTACTTTCCAATGCTTTTCAGAGCTGATATACATCAATCCTTAAACCATAAGATTACAATAAAAAATGTGAACCAGCTGCTTGAATAAACTGTGATTGGGGGATGTTCAGAGGCTTTTAACTTGAAAGGTTAAAATGGTTTGCAGTAAATGTCCAAGAAAAAAATAGCATATATGAACAGATGCAGAGGTTTGTTAGCAAATCACAAACCGTCGGTATGTTTAATTAAATTACTTTTTAAACTTTATGATTTTGGCTTAAAGTTCAGAAAGTAATTTAAGTATGAGATCTTTTCTGAAGTAAAGATAAGCACTGAAAGCATTACAGTAAAGGAAGTGTGTGACAGTCTGCTAACTTAAAAAGAAACTGAAACTGCATGAACAGGATTTTCAATTTTCAAGAGTCTCTCTCTCTCTCTCTCTGGATAATGGTTCTGTGGGATTGTGCTGTCCATTGTGTCAGCATGTTAGAGTAGCCCTGTTATGTCAGTTCTGATTTGTTCTTTGTGGAGATTTTTCTTCGGATTTTTTTGTTTTATGTTTGGACAATTATTCCCTCTGGTCTTGGAAGCTGTGCAGCTTGAAGGATTTTTGCTCCCTGTTAATTTTGGACAGTTGTCACAATGTGTAAAAGTGGCAACAAGGTGGGGTTCTTTTTGTTTAGCATCTTCAAGCTCAAATAATTCCTGATCTACAACTCCATATCTCACAGAGGTTGCAAGGGAGGCTTCCTGGTTGCAAAGCAGGAACAAAAACCAGAGAAAGAAGGAGAAGTTCAGATAATCACTTTCTATGATCATAATAGACAAGGATAATATCCCCCGTTTCTACGTCTCTCTACCCAGTTTTCTCAACCATACAGCCAAAGATTTAAAGTTGAGCAGCAAAAGCAAATAAAGTGGATTAGCAGTGCTTCCCAGAGACTCATGATGTCATTCAGGACATGTTATTGTGGAATATCGTCTCGGCTGCCCAGAAAATAAGGTGTTGTCACCTTGTAATGACAGTCATCATAAAGCAACAGTCTGGTTTCTTACAAGACTGACTGCTGCTAGGTCCTTCCTGCCCACAGCATCACCATCCAAAACGAAAACAAACTTGGGTGACATGAGTTATGACATCGTTTCATTTCCCTTTAGGTTTAATACAGTATTTTTGAACTGAATTGAATTTAGTGATTCAAGCCGACCGGCTTACACATTTAATTAGGTGTTACAGACTTCATTGTTAGCCCAATCTCTGTACCAAACTGTACTTTTTGAACACATAACATGCCACTTCAAACTTCCAGTGATGCACTTCTTTTAGCATTTCATTGAACAACTGAACAGTTTTCAGTTCTATTTCACCAGCAAAGTCTCATTTGGTTGTTCTTCTTCTTACAGATGCACAGAGAAATCAGCAGATGGCCCAAATATCTGATTTACAGCTTGAACCTATCAGTCAAAAAATCGGATCCTTTTTCGATCCGTGAATGCACTATGTAGAACTTTAGCAAGTCACTCTTAACTCTTACATGTGGAAGCTGTCTTTGCGGTGAGGAGTATTATTTTCAGCATGAGGTTCGGTGTTTAACATCAAGTCAGGAAAAACACGAATGTAAGAAGCTAATTAAAAGGAAACCCAATTTTTTTGAAGTCTGCAATTCAGCAGGCTATGAGGGAAGAAGACATTTAGGCAGATAAGAGGATAACAAGTTCACTTACATATGCTGTGTGTGAGAATAGGACCAATATTGATCAATAATAACAAAAGATTTATAGCATCTGGAAGGTTAGATAAAAAACTTCAATGGTGTTTTTATATCTTCTTATATCATTGTTTTTGAAGAGAAATCTGAATCCTCTAAAACCAGTACTGGCATGTTACGGAGTTTGTAAAAATCTGGAATGGGGAAGTGGCCAATAAACACAGATCAGTGGATCTCTACTACTTTCAAAATACACAAGAGGAAACTCCTGGTGGGACATTCTGTGATCTTCTTTCAGTAAATACCACTAGACTTTCAGAACATTAATGTTTCTTAAAGCGACTATACTATAAAACCTTTTTAAAAGACAATATGTTACTACCATTGCTTATAGCAATCTTTCCCAACCCTGCTCCCTAAGACACACTGCCCTGCATGTTTTAGATATTTCCCCACTTTAACATGCCTGCTTTAGATGATTGCAGTTCAGCAAAAGCCTGTTGATCAGCAGTCAATTGAAATCTTGTGTGCTGAAGGAGAGAAACATCTAAAACATACAGGGCACTGTGCGTTGAAGAGCAGAGTTGGAAAACACTGGCTAATAAGAATAAACGTACAGCTCTGATTGGTCTGAAATAATAAATGCCGTCTTATGCTCTTAACCTCACTTCTCGAGAGAAACATTATGTTGTTTTGCTGAGAGTTCTGCAGGTATCCAGTTTGTAAATGGTTTTCTTTCTTCATATCAAAAGGTATAATGCATTGTCCTGAAAGCAACCAGCTCAAGCTTACGTGCAGAGGGAACACTTAAGACCTCTTGAGGCTCTTAAACCCCCTGAAACCCCCTGAAATCACACCTTGCCACCCACTCAGCTCTAAGACCCCTCTCTGGGCCTGTTTGTCGTTGAAGTAATTTGGTCTATTGCTTTTACCGACCTGACACATGTGACAGGTTTTGACGTAAAGTTTCAAAGCTCAAATGGTTGTGAAATTGTGAAGGTAGGAGAATGAAGGTTGCAATGTACTGGACATTCAGTGTAGAGGTCAAATAGAATGGGACATATACTGAATTTGGAAAGGATTAAGTCAGTCTTTGTCACAATTTCAATAATGTTAACAGCTAACAATTGAATACAATTAGTCTTTATTTCCCAAAATAGTTCTTTACATAATCATATAGTTTTTCTAAAACCTATTACATTCTTATTTGTATGGTTATGGCTTTTATTGGTATGTACATTTTAAAATCTGTTTTCAAACTGTAGACGGTTGCTCTTAATAAACACAAATTCTATTAATGCAAATGATCCGTTCTCTCATCAGTCATTTCATGCAAAGGAGACAGTAAAAGCTGTTTGTTCCCAAAAAAAGATTATAATTTCAGTTCCTTTATTGGAATCTTGTAAACTGATATCCTGACAATTATGATAAATTCTAACTTTGTGTTTTGTGTCTGTACTTCAGCTGTACAATTCATGCACATACTCACATAATTACCCCCATAATTATGCTATTGTTCCCATCTGCAGCCACTGTCTGTTTATTGCTGTTGGGACTGTGAATGTAGAGTAGAACAAATACAGAAAAGCTGAGAGATAATTAGATAAATGCTACGCATGGAAAACAAATATGCAAATGTCCTTTATGTGCTTGTAAAGTTAATAAATAAAAGTCTTAATGGTGTTTTGATTAAATGTTTTAATAGGTTTTCTTGGCTGTGTCCATTATGAAGGTGGGACTATTGTGTAGTTGTCATTAAACTGGGTTCTGTAATTACATATTTTTTAATCATACTTGTATTTGCTATTCATATTGTTATTCAACATCAAACAATAGGAATGCTAAGTATTAGCTGGATAAAGTGTTTATGAGTTAAAGATTTCCTTTTTTTAAAGTTATTTAGTTGATTAGCTTTGCAAGAGGATCAATGAGTCAAGAGGATTTAAAAACGGTGTGCCGGATATTTCCTATCTTTGCCATGTTTTAATTTAGCAACCGTGAACTTTTTTTTTAAATATGATTTTTTTTTACGGGTGGGAAACAGAGCCATTCGCCATGGGATGTTTTGTACTGACCATGTGCTAATTTGTACCCATCGGGGGGGGTGTTTAAAAACTGCTGTGAATCTGATGATATATTGACTGAATGTTTCCCAAAAGGAGGTCAACAGAGTATTTCTGTAAGGAAAGGCTGGAAGGCTGAATTTAGCTATATTTTATTTTGTGTTTTTTTCCTAAGTCTGTGTATCAACTCTAAATGAATAAATATTATAGATAACAATTTTACAAGGGCAACAATACATGATAGCTTTTATTAGCACTATGAATGACTGTTAATTTTCCGTTTTGAATAAAAACCAATTTGATTATTTTATACATTTGTGTTATAAATTTTTGTGCAAATACAATCATACTGTAAAATCAATGCATTTTATTTTGGTTATCCTGAGAAAGTCATATCGACCCATGGGTAATGATATTTTTAAAGAAGTTGTGTTGATAGAAATGTGTCAGTAATAATTAGGGCTGGGTCCCGGTTGTCGAAGATTCAATAAGTCATCTCAATGTGTGATTTCAAATGCAACCGTTATACTTTTGAAGCTACCACAAGGGGGCAGTAGAAAGAAAGAATCATTTGTATCATTCTAATGCATCATATTTTAACAGTTCAGGCTTCAAAAGGCAGAGATAATCTATGTTTTGGAAATTTATTTGGCAAAGGAGCAGCATTTAGCTTAAAAAAACCAAACCATTTTACCATTGGTATGGCACAAGGAACATAACAGCAGTCGTACCTTCTATATTGGCAGGTTTTCAGTGGATTTGGCTCCATCAGGTTGTAAATCAGCCTCTGTACCAGTCCCAATGGCACACATACTGGAGCCGCTGAGGCCAATCCAGTTCCAGTCTGAAATGGAACCAAAGGCTAACCTCTAGAGCTCTGCTGCTTGCAAATGACCCGGTTTCCCAGGTTATGCAGCTTCAGATGGTCAGTTACTGATTAATTATCATCGTTGCGCTGCTACTTGTTTTCGAAATAAAATAGAAACAAAACTTGTAATGTTTCTATTATTTTCTCATTAAGAACAGAGTGCAAATGATCACAATTACCTTCCCTCTCACTGTGGCATTAACATAACTTTAACTGTGTCAGCATGTTTTTTTTTTTAATTAACAGATCACAAGTGTTTGAGATTCTGTAATCTGTTAACTGAACATTATTGAAACAATGAAAAGAAAAGGTCTAACCAAAAATCTAAATCAGGTCAAAGCAAACATCGGAGGAGGGATGGAGACGAAAATAATTTTCAGACAACCAGCAGTAGGATTGGCTCTAATATGACTCCATTAACAGCATCAATACCAAGTACGTTCTACATGACTGATGTCTCCATCGTCATGGAGATGTCAGCAATCTACTTTGATTGACACACAGAATTGCCCCCATTTACTCAGGCTAAGTGGTTCTTGTCAGGAACGGCCTGAGAAAATTCAATCAGTTTTTCCTTCTGGAGCCCCCCTTCCTATTCAAAAAAACAAACACAAACAAGCTGGGATGTCAAGAACACCCCCCACCCCCACCCCTTTTTTGTTTTTGTTAATTTGAACTGCGTGATGGATTCCGTCTGTTAATGTCCAATCGATTTTAACGTTCACAGTGTGGAAAAATGTTACTTCCATTAAACCAGAAAGGACGTCTTCATTTCAGCTAAGCTGGATCTAGACAACAAGATTGGATTAGTTCATATCATTCCCTCTGTGTAGGCAGTTTCATGTGATTAGTGTCGTTTACAGTAACCTCCTGACAACACGTCAGCTTTGTGGCATCTTAACAATGCCCTGTAGCTTCATCATTCCTGGCACTCTCTAAATATTTGCCCCAAAAAGGACAGAATAGTTTTATGAGCTTTTTGCAACTTGGTCTTTTCTTTTCCACTCCCATTGTTTCCTAATTTAAAAAAATCATTAATCATCTAAACTCATTAAAAAGTTAAAACTTACTGATATGAATACCCACTCATGCACATACACCATCAAGGCATAGCATAAGATTATGACCACCTGAATAACACTGGGTGAGTTCCTCTCTGGCTGCTGTCATGACCCATCAAGATAGGGGCTCCACCAGGCACCAGTGTGCCGCGGTGCCCCTTGCTTTGGTAATGCTAGCAGTAGATTGTTTAAGCCTGGTTCACACTACAAGATAATTATGCCAATTTCTGACCCAGATCTTACCTTCCGATGATCAGATATTCCTGTCTTCTGTGTGTGGTGTGGCCCAAGTGTTCTGGTCTGCTCAGAAGGACGTCGCTCCAATCACAAATCGGGGATGTTTAACATGTTGTATTGTCTTAGCCAGATATCACTGCATGTGGTGTCTTATGAGGACAAATGTTGAATGTGAGGTGTAGCCAATTAGAAAGCGAGGTGATGGGAAGTGATACGCCTTTGAAACGTCAGCAATGTTTATTTACTCCGAAGTCACATTTGGTTAAGTCTTGTGAGGTTTTGCGAGACTTTGCGGTCTGCCTTATGAATGTTTATGAGCAAAACCTGCGTAGTGTCTAATCATTGCCGTGTGGCCACACACCACACACTGTGGGACCAAAACTCTTCATATATCTATGATTTTTTAATCGTCATGTGCGTGTTGTCTCTGTGGAGTACAGTGCCTATAATAAAAATCCACCCCTCTGTTTGTTTTACTCTTTTTGTTGCTTTTACAAATCATTTATGATCAACAAGATTAGGCCTTTTAGCAAAACAAATGACAAAAAACTTTTATGTCAAACTGAAAACTAATTTCTACTCCTGCCTGTCGGCCTATCAACGATCATTGAAAAAGCAAGCATGGCAGAGGCGCATGTCTGCCATTGGCTGGCCATGGCTTCCGCCGCCTGACGGTGTAGCTGCTGTATGTTCCCCCGGGGCTCTGCTCTGCTCCTTTCTTGGGGGGTACGGTCAGCCCTGCGTTGGTCTGGGGCCTGGGGCTCCTGTGCTCTGGGGGTCCTTTGGATGTCTATGGCTCCGATCTCCTTCGTGTCTGCGTCGATTCCTGGGAGGTGGATCAATGGCTCCTCACACCGGCTATTGAACACGTTTGGAGAAACCTTATATGCACCAGCATGCTCATACACACACACACAGGTGTGGGGATTCTAGTGTTTACAGTTGTACTCTTGGGCTGAGGTCACCATTACAAAATCTTGTAATAATCAGTACCATGAGCTTTCCAGGGACGCTGTTATTGTCTATTTATCTATTTGTGGGTTGTGTAGTTCTCGGTTCGCATTGTTTGATTTGTTTTGTCATTGTTGTTTTTTTCTCTCTCCCTGCTGTCTGCAAATGTGGAGGTGGACTGGGATGTTTAAGAAAGGAAAATAAATTAAAGTTTCAAATTGATCAAGGACAAGGGAAACACTTTTTTTGTCTCTTTTTTTCCTACTACATATGAAATTAGGCAAAATTACTTTCAATATTTTTTACATGTTATTCCAACACCAAACTTCCAACCAACGCTGTAGTCAAGTCGGTATCTCTTGAGTCCAAGTCACACTTGAGTCCTTAGTGTTCAGGTTCAAGGGCAAGTCAAAGTCACATAGGATTAACACAAAGTCACGTCCAAGTCAACTGGACCTCAAGGAAGAGAGATGAAGACTGAAACGGCTCTAAAACGTTCAACAATCAGTCTAGCCTTTTAGGTTTCAAATCAAATCATAGCCCCTGAATATCATGTCCTGGCTAATATGCACACTAAATAGCCAACAAACAGTTGATTTGTGCTGCGTTCTATCCTAATACACATTAAAAGGTTTAAGTGGTACAGCACATTTGGCAAACAAGCAAGTTCAAATAGAGCCTCTGTGCAGCTGGTTTGTCTAATTAACCGATTAATTAGGGCTGCCTTAAGAAAGACTCACTCATGCAGTCTAACTGGGGATTCAGGCAAAACTGTGGAAGAGCAGATTAAACAAACATCATCATAAAGTCCAGAATTACGAGGGGCCACATTATCTTAGTTTGGGTCCTTAAAGAAGAAATGAGAACTCTAAACATTCATTACTTTTGTAAACAATTAATAAGAGGATCTACAAGAGTGTGTAAGCAATTGTCCAGGCTGCAATATAACGCATTCGGTTATAGAAAATGAGACGAGAACATGCAATAACCATTAAGAATAATTAACCACAACAACAGTTTCTATCCCCCTCCTGTTATCTGGAGTATTGGAGAGGAAGACATTGCCATAATGGCGCTTAAATAAACAGTTTGACATCTCGCAGGATAAACATTGATCTCCATCTTATCCAGACTCAGATAAAGGATCAATATAATTTTCACCTCAAAGGATTTGTTCCAAAGACATTTAAACCTGGTATTAAGTGGGGGAAATTCTCCTTGTTGCCTCGCATTTTGCAGCCCTGATCAATAGATTGTAATCTAAGCAGCTGTTGTGAACAGCTTTGTCCAGATTTATGATTGCTTCTAGCCCTTACTGAACAGAAAATAATCCTCTCTTTACAGCAAAACTTCTCGATTTTTCCCCATTTTTTCTACATTGATATTTAAAATTCTGTGTGGTGTCCGAGATGGTGAGATCACATCCAACCCCTCTTTAGGAGAGACGGTGCATCTGCTGTGGAGAAGCCTAATAGCCTGCTGCCCAGGGCATGTAACACTCTCATGTCCGTTAGGATATAAATGATTTTTTATTTGCTAAATCCTAGAAGTGCATATTACTTTCTTCAAAATAAGAAATTTACTGTATATACTATGATGACTATGACTTTAAACCCTTTGGGAAAGGCCAGATGATGATGTCATGGGTTTGGAAGCCTCTAATAGGTTAATTCACAACATTTGAGTTGAATGGAGGCACACCTGTGGAAGGCTACATCTAATGGTGCATTCACACCAGCCTTGTTTAGTCTGCTTTAATCAAACTCTAGTTCATTTGTTCAGAAAATCCAATTCGTTTGGGGAGGTATGAATGAGCAATCAAGCGGTGATGCGAACCAAAAAAGGTAACTCTGGTCCAGCTAAAATAACCTAGGTCTCTGCTCGGTTGAAGTGAACTCTGGTGAGGCTCGATTGCATATCAGAATGCCAAGCAGACACGGGATTGCTCCAAAAACAGGAAACGGACTATAGTTCAGAGCATTACTGGTAAATAAAGCCAAAACAACCACGAAACAACAACTCGTTCTCTGCTCATGATTAGCCCAATGCTGCAACGTTTTTGTCTGGCCCATTTGCCAAAGACGACAGAGAAATCCCTGCTTCCTTGTGTGACATCATGGGAAAGGCAAAAGCAACCAGGCAAGACAACAGGTCTGGTTCATTTGGGAACAATTTGCAGGAACCTAAAAGTGCCATCTATGCCTGTTCAGTTATACAAAGCTATAAACATCAATGGAACGTCCAGCCATCATACAGTGGAGGAAGGAGACAGGTTCTATGTCCCAGCTGTGATGTGCAAATAAGGCAGGTCATCATGACATGTATAATACCTACAATGATGGGAAGAAATCAATTTGTCTACTTGGCTGATCTATGAATAGGGTTTATGTATGATCTTAACATTTTTATGGTTAAAAATAGCAGAATTTATGCAATGCCTGTAGAAATAGATGGGAAAAAGTCAAGGTGAGGCAGTAAGGAGCTGTACCTCACCTCTGGCGGCATTGTGTCTCATACACTGACAGTTGCAGGGAGTAGGTGCATGCCCATTGCCATTAAACATGTTTTCTTACACATGTGCTACACACGCTGACGTTCCACAGTCTAATATATCTAAGGAATGTGTGCGACATCTTTAGTCTTTGGGATCAAACATTACTGGCCAGTGAAAATGCGTGAGGCAAAAAGTTCCGTCCCGCACTGATAGGGGCAGTTTAGAGGCACAAAGGGAAAAAGTCAGAGTAGAGAAGGTACTGGAGGACTCAGCATTCAATATCTCCACTGAAGCAGGCAGTGTTTTAGATATGAAGTCAAACAAGAACGAGTTTTACAACAGAGCGACAGGGATAATTGTGGAGAAGGAGACGAGAGGAGTTCATCTACAAATATAGGTAAGCTCATACATGATTTTAGTTGTAAGAAGAATGCGAGTTCAGGCAAAAAAAACAAAACAAAAACAAAGAGAAATTATTTTTAAAAATTGAAAACTAAAAACTTCCAAAAACCCTTTCCAAGAATTAGAATATCATGGTAAAGTTAAATTTAAAACATCCCTAGATTATAGATTCAGGGCCCACAACCTAAACGATTTAAAGTATTTAGTTGTTTATTTGTACAGAATGTGTGCTTCCACCTCATAAAACCCACGAAAACAGGAATTCAAAAAATTTGAATACTGTAAAAATAAATTATGGAATTATGGAAATAACTAAACTTTTCCATGATAATCAGATTTTTCGGAATAGGTCTGTATGTCCTTATTTTTCTTGCTATCATATTGTTGAACAGTTTGGAATTGCATAAAGCAGAATGAAAAGCTTTTAAAACAACCAAATGTTTTAGTTAATGTCAAAATTGAAACATAAGCTTCTATTTTGGTTTTTATATATTTGCACATCCGACTCTAGAGGAGTCGGGGCCTCACCAGTCATGAACCTCACCGCATGTCACTGTGTCCCAAAGATGAGAATGTTTTGCAACCAAATGTGAGTGTTAGACGAGAGGCTGTAGGTAGTAAGACAGTCATTATCCCCAGTGAAACCATTCTCGTAAAGCCTTGGGTATAACTTTGCATGGCAGATATCTGGAGAGCCTTCCAATCTCCAGAAAGTCCCTGTTAAATGCAAAAAGTTGCTTCAGATGAAATTTGCACATATTCACCAACTGGCGGCCGAAGAAGTGCCTGTTGAGGCCCTTCTTTATACAACTCTAAAAGCAAAATATGTCCTCATAAGTGTTTCGCTTTAGTCCTTTTTCGAAGATTTTGTCACAATTATTCCGTCTGTCTTTATATTCATCCGTGCAGATTCTTGGGAAACACACTGTTACAAATATGGTGAGGTGAATGACCAGCTGAAATGACAGACCAGGTCCCTTCCAGACAGTGTTGGGTGTTTCTGTTGCAGGACTATGTTTGTGAGGACAGAAATTGCCTTTCCAAACCAGGTGTGACTCAGACTAGAGCTACTTCTCCACTGCACTAGTGTCAGTTGTGGTATTTGAGGGATCAATCAGGATGCCCCATGGCGCCGGCTATTGAAGGTTTACCTGCCAAATCCTACTGTAAAGAGACCCTGATGGATGGATGACATTACCTTTGATTAACCTGTCTTTTTTTAAACTTCTTGGAAAAACGCAACAGAACGAATCAGCATAAACTGTGTTTTATTTTAATATTTTTAGTTTAACTTTAAAACTGGTTATTTGAAAGGTTTAATTCAGCCATGTCTTAACCGGCTAGTTCGTGCAGGGTCACAGGAGGGCTGGTGCATATCTCCAGTGGTCATCAGGCAAGAGGCAGGGAACACCTTGGACGGGTTGCCAGTCCATCCCAGGGTACAACAAAGACACAAACGACAAACAACCACATACTCATACCGGAACAGTCATGTTTTTAACTGTAGGAGGAAGCCAGAGTACCTGGAGAGAACACCTGCAAGACTCACAGTTGTGTGTTAATTAACTTGTATTCTCCAAAATTGCACTTACTACGCTGGAGAGAGAAGGAAGACATACAAAAATCAATACAGGTGAATTCTGGTCAAATACAAGAACCTTTGGGTCAGCCGCTTGAGATTTTGCCACAAGGCAGACTGTATACTTGTTCTCTGTATCTCAGTGTAAACCCAAAATCAGAACGGAAAACCAGGAGAGCAGGAAAGCAGCACACCATTAATGTGGCCTGAGTTATTTCCACAGTGAATGAAAAGCAGCATGGTGCTTCGTCCGCACTGTTTCTGCCACACAGTTGCTTTAATTGTTTGTTGGCAGCTCTAATCGATAAAAGGATTATTGGCACTGACAACACATGAGTACATATCAGAGTGTAATCAGTGTCATAACTGCTTGAGTGCAACAATACATTGTGTTTAATATCCTTGGACGTCTATGTAGTGAGAGGAGGCCTAAAGCAATTAAAGGCAGAATCAATGCCCTAAGTCAAAACACTATGACAGCTCTATTATCCCTGGATATAGAAGGCCTAGTGGATTTCCATCCCCACACTTCTCTCTCTTCCTGTTGCATGCTGCTCTCACACATGCATACATATTCTCTGTTTTCAAGCTCTGACTATCTGCAATTCAGAGCCTCTCCTATTTCCAGCTGTTATTTCCTTCACAAAGATTTTTGCCATGTTTTGATCTGCCAGAAATCCTTTCTTCTATTTTTCATACTTTTCTATCATTACTTACCTTTCCTTGTTCTGTCACCCTCTCTGCCACCATCATCACTCTTTTGCTGCTAAAATCCTCCCCATCACTGTCAGCTGTACATTAGCCATGACAGCTATTCTTTCATTTAATCACACTTTTTAATATGTTCAGGCACTTTTATTTCTCTCAGGTATCTGAGGTAAAATGATTTTTGGCTACATCTGTTCATTTTGACAAAACCTCCTTTGCTCAGTTAAACTGTTGCGGCAGAAGTAAGATTTAAATAATCCCCTGTGATTTAGAAAAATAGCAGCAATAACAAAGAGAGTCGAGCAAAGAAAGAGCTGGTGATGATATGGGACAGTTACATCATTCATTCTGTCTGTAATGTCCTTTTCAAGCTGATGCCAATATTTTCACACGGGGATCAGATTTTCTGACAGTATTTTATTAAAGCAGCTATTGGGAGGCTGTAAAACCTCAAAAAGTTCCACTAATGATTATCCTTTTTTGAAATTCCTCCCTGTGAAGATATCTTTTGTACAGCAAATTGGTTAGAGAGCCATCCCTACAGGCTGGAGCTCTTCTGCTGTTTAGCAAGAATGTAATGGGTTCGAATCCAAACATTGAGTCTTTCTACATTGTGTTTGTGTCTTCTCTGCTTCTCTGCGGGTACTCCATCTTCCTCCCATGGTATAAGATGGGTTAATAAATCACATTAAATTTCATCTAAATCTCTGACAGATTGGTGACCTGTTCAGGGTGTACCTGACCATTTTCCCAATGACTGTTGGAGATAGTGTTGTGTAAAGGGGTTTGGTGACCGTCAATATGCTGATATGAGAATACTCCAGGGAAACACAGGCTAAGTTGAACAAAGGAAGGTTTTCTTTCACCCGGGCCCCTTTACTATAGATTCTAGTGGTCTGAAAACCTTATCAGACGGTAGACAGTTACAGCAAGACCATTTAGAATCTTCATTAGGTGGGATCATTCTAACACCATCTACTTATACAGTGGACATTTATTTCATAAAGGGAGGAAGCAGGAACCACAATTTGTTGCCACCTTCATTTTTTACCAGTTCTAAACAATCAGTGATGAAGGGCCAGTCAGTCTTCTGCCTGTGCTGCTAATTCAACAGGATGTGTTGCCTAAATAACCACAGATGTCAGCTGACTGGAGCCAACAGACAAAGCTGCCAAGGCTAAAGGTGGCGATCAGCCATAAATGTTCAGCACTAATATGATGTAGAAATGGTCAGAAGTGATGGTTCTACGTCTTTTCTGTCTGCTGTACAAGTCTCAAAATAGAGTGCAAGGGAACTCCAATTTCATTGGACATTCAATAACACCATTCACTGGAGAGAAAATAAATCCAAGCTCATTTCAAGTGTTATGGGTTTTATGGAGGAGCGAAAGACTAAGTTCTGTTTGCAGTTTGCCACAAGCACAGAAAGCATGTTAATAATGGTGCTCTGGTCAGATGAGACCAAAATGTAACTTTCTAAATGCCTACATGCAAAACACATGGGAGCAGATGCTCAGAGTTATCAGTTTGCAAACCTGAGAGCACATATTCTCAACCCGAAAACTGGTCCAAAGGCAGATCTGTTCCAAACACTGCTCTACCTAGCCAACAGAGAAATTCTGTTTGTCTACTTTTAAGTCTGAATGCATTTATGGGAAAATTCCACATATTTTTGTATATTCATGTAAACCACAGTGAGACATATAATATCTCCTTATTCTACAAAACTGTTTGTGTTTTACACACTGAACAAAGGAGGGTCTGAATAAGCTAGTTGTCATTGTGCTGCAAAAAAAGAAAAAAAGGCGACATCTTACGTTGCTGGTGCCTCAAAAACCAGAATGATTAACTGATCTTGACGTCAAGTGAGTTCTACTGCAAATGTTTTCTTATTTAATTTAATTGTCTGAACTGTGTTTAAAAAACCCTAATCACTTTTTAAAATTTACAAAACCCTGTTACCCTGCGGTTGGGATGATGGACCAGGAGACGAAATGACTGCACTTTCTATACGTTGTGGTGGCCGGAAGGAAACCGTCCATCACAATGCAGCACAGACACCTTCAGTACCATGGAGAGTACCATCAAGAGGGCACAATGTCTGGGTGGAATAGTGGTGTTCAGGACCAAGGACAGCTCTAACACAGGTGTGCAGCATTCCCCTCTGACAGGCAGCCCCAGCTGCAGGCTGTTGGGCCCAATCAGGTATCACATAAAAGGGAACAAAGAAGCCACAGTGTGGGAGGAAGCAGGGGAAGAAGACAGCCACAGTGTTGGAAGCATACATGGCCAGCCAGCACAGCTACCTTCTAGAAGGCAGAGGCGTAATTGACGGCGTGAGTAAGGGGAATCTCTTTAACTAACCGTACACCTCTTCTGCCTCTTCTCCAGAAGTAAATCGAAGCAAAAGGAGCACCCTGAGAAGAAGACCCTAAGTTCAAGTTTTTTCTCCTCTTTAACCTTGACCCCGCCTTATGATAAATAAAGAACTCTAAGTTTTGCTTCAATGAAGTTCGGCCTGGTGAATGATTACTGTGAATTCCAGAGCTAACCCTCTCAGCCTTGTGTGTGAAGTCTACAACGTGAACAATAAGTCATAAAGTTAGATTTAAAAATACATATATATGTTATTGCTTAAATTTTTTTTTTTACTAAGTTAAGTAATATATATATTTGAAAAGAGAACAAAAGAAAATAAAAAAGGAGGAGAAATTATCATCTTTTTAAAATTGGTGTGAACTGTCTTTTTATCTAAATAAGCTGAAATATAATTTATTCAACACTTAATTCTACTTAAAAACTAGCACCAGTATTACTTATGAAAATTAAATATAATGACAGTGAGGCAGCCCACCTGCACAGCTTCAACATGCTGTCTTCTAGGTTCCTCTGAGACCTGAAAGAGGTAAAATAATAATAAATAAAAAAACATGGAGGAGGTACTGAAAGCCTCTTTCTCAGTTATAAAGGATGACGGGAAAAATGTTGCACAGCAGTTTTGCGGCTCCATGTCCAAGACAAGTCCTAAGCTGAGGTAGATAAAGCTGCATTACAGGCAGACCTCTGTTTTGCACAGACCTAAATCCAATTTAGAGACTGTGGAAAGACTTGAAAACTGCTTTTCCCAGATGTTCTCCATCCAAGCTGACTGAGTTTGTGCAGTTTTGCAACAATAACAAACAAAGATTTTACTCTGTAGAAGAGTCCTGGAGAGTCAGCCAATAAAACTTAGAGCAGTAATTGCAATGAAAGATTGTTCTACAAAGTATTATCAGAATGTTGAAAACCACGTGTCCTTTTCCATCCAATACTTTGTGTGGGTTTATCACATAAAATACATCTGAGTTTGGATGTGCAATATGTTATGAGGCAATGAGAGTTTGAATGAGAAAAAGATGAATGGGTATAAATACTTTTGCAAGACATTGTAGCCAGACCGCTGTGAATATATGCAACTGCACTTTGATTAAGAATTCTTTTAAACAATTACCAGAAACCCCACATACAAGCTTCCTCTAAGGTTCCTACTTTAGTTTGTTATGAAGTGGCGTTGTAAACATTGATCCTCGCGGTTTGTCTCTCTAGGAAGACAGGAGACACACTTGTCAGATTTACCTGCGCTAATTTGTCTCAACAGTTCCTCAACCACAACTATTGTTGAGCTTACTGCATATGACAGATAGATCTGACTGATGAAGATGATGCCTGAGGAAGTTAGACTTTAAACACAGTCCTCATATGTGTTCTGTCACTGGGCTCCCTTAATAGAAAGCAGCCCATCCTGCGGCCTGCAGGCTTTACAAGCGCAAGTACTCACAACTGACAAGCATCTTTTTTTCATAAATTCAAGTTGTTTTCTGGGTGACACAGGCAATGCAATGTCTTTCTTACAAATCCAGCACCTAAAGGGCAAGTGAACGCCTAACAGTTAAAAAAAGCTTTTTTATAGTTTGTATTATTTGTCCGATCGGAAACAGATTAATTATGATCATGTTAAAGATGTTATCAAAGTCAAGTCAAGAATGGTGGACTATTCTTCTTGTGGTTCTGCACATGTTATTTAGATTTGTCCAAAACACTTTAAAGATACAGTGTGTGACAAACAATGCCATCTAGTGGTCATGTTGAAAACAGCAACTTTTTCAAATTCAGTCCACACATCATCTGGAATAGTTTGATATTTTTACTTTTTGTTTTATGTCTTCTCCCATCTGCAATGTATTCATCTGTGTATTTATCTGTGCATAACATTTTTTCTCATTCCACAACATGCTAACACAAGTGAAGATACATTACTAAGTCAGAATCAGCTTTATTCTGCCAATATTGTGTATGGTTTCACACGTAGCATATGTACATTATGTATTATTACATAAGCTTTAGAGGCAATGAGATGTTTGAATCTTAAAATGATAGTTCTGATATTTTAAAGTGTGGTTCTGTGAAGTTATCGCTAATGACTGCAGTAGAAAATATTCTGTCGCAGTGAGTCAGTCAAAAAGTAAAGAAATCCTCGACAGAAAGCCTCTCCAACAAAACCGCATATTCTATCTGGGTTTATCAATTTAAAACAACTCAATTTGTAGAGGTTTACAGTGGTCCTGGACTATTCTCTGTGAACCATTACTCCACATAAGGTACGGATTTGTCACTTTTTATTTGTACAGCATATCATAGCATAAGTATCTAAAAGAAAAATGAAGCTTGGGAAGTTCAAATACCTAGGCGCAATCATCCTGAGCTTGCTCTGTAGTTATGCTGCTATAGGCTTAGACTGCTGGAGGACAGACTTACCCATTTTCTTCACTCTGCTACTTCCTTTTCTACTACTACTCTCCAGTTGTATTACAGTACATTCTATTTCGACTGTTAACTTTGTTTTCTCTCATTGTTTTTCTCTCCATAGAAGATATACCTGGTCTGGTATCCTGCTTGGCTGCAATGCCCTGTTGGACGGGGGGCATCGACTGGGATGGTGCTCCCAGTGGCTGAATATCCACTGTGTCCTGTTATCAACTTTTTACTTTCTGTAACATAGAAAGTTCTCTTATGTCGGATCTTCTGTTCCTTCTGTGTCTCTGCTCTGTCTTCTCAAACCCCCAGACGGTCATGGCAGATGGCCGCTCCTACTGAGCCTGGTTCTGTTGGAGGTTTCTTTCTGTTAAAGGGGAGTTTTTCCTCTCCACCGTCGCTACATGCTTGCTCAGTATCCGGGATTGCTGAAGGATTGCTGTGGTTGGAAAGTCTGCCCAACCTCACGCCAATGACTGACGCAATCTGCTGGGATTCCTTAAATAGGAAACTTTTTAACTGATTGGAATGTTTGTATAAATGTATTGAAAGGACTTCTTGTTAAGTGCCTTGAGATGACATCTGTTGTGAATTGGCGCTATATAAATAAACTGAATTGAATTGAATACTACACATTTCTTAGATTGAAGTTGCCTGCTGTAGCAATGGACCTGAGCATCTCAGTCAGATGTGCCACTGGGATCATTTCCAAGAAGCTCCAAAGCCTGGGAAACTACATGAATGTACAGCTGTAAGCAAATTGCAGCTGATAAGGTAGATTGATACAGGTGGCGGCTTCAGCCAGCATAAATTTACAGTATGTGCTTACACGAATGTCGTTTGGCTGTGGACATTTTAAGGACCAGTAATAAAGTGTTGTTTTGCATTGATTTAAACATTATGTTTTAGTTGTTTTAAATATCTACAATCAGCTCAAACAGGGAATCTATCCAACTAGTCTTCAACCGCTTTGAGGATTTCTTCCCTTTTCAACAAACTCAAGGTGATTTGGGATCTGTCTGGATATTTTGAACAGTAACACTTCCATATAAACTATCTCTTCAATGAGCCATCAGCAGTTAGATGGAGTCTTGTATTGTAATACAATTCAGGAGTGTTTCACTCCAAACATAAGTTGTGCCAGGGGTCAAAAGTTTTCCACAATCACCAGATGTGTTCATCTCGTTACAGAGAGCAGTGCATTTCTAATGGAGAACAGGAGGCATTTGCATGAATGTTTTATCCATTGATGAAGTACATGTTTGTCACATTCACTAAGTTTGGATGATGCACAATTCTGCATTTACAACGGCTTTCCTTGCGACTGAGGCTATGTTTTCACCATTGGCTTGTGGTATTTTGTCCTCATTTAGTCCTCAACTTCACTACAAAGTTATCTCTGAATGATTTGTTCGTCACCTGACACTTTAATGATTATCAGTAAGATGACAGGACACTAAATATTACCTTTAAAGAACTTTTCTAAAAACAGCATTTCACTCTCGGGTTACATGAAATGGACTCCATGGCATGCATTGGAGTAGATTCTCCACCTTTTAGGATATAAGAATCCTAAGTGCCAAAATAGAAGGCGAGAGGGCGTCTTCCTTTGTTTCTTGACAATATTTCGAATCTCATCTAAAACAAGTCATAGGATATAGGTCAGATACTCATGTGACCTTAACATGCCTATTAGTGTAATCAGTCTAACTCCAACCTAAAAGCCGGGGTCTCCTAACCCATAGTCTGTGTGTATCAGGCTATTGGTGCATAAGTATGTAACGATTTGTATGCACGGAAGCCGTTTTGAATTCGTAGTTAGTTTTAAGTTTGTGTAATTTGAAATTGTGCATCTGTAAATGTATTTTGTACTCCTAATTGTTTTATATTTGGGTGTACATTTGAACACAAAGTCTTTCTTTACGGGTTACAAATCATGTTTTACACATACAACTACCCAAAGTTAATCCCAAACAGGCTGACATAAGTTGCAAATCAAGTGTTACACACACACAGATGTTTTGAGAGTATTTTCTCTTAATAGGCACCTCCTCTTAATGCAATTCACCAGCTTGGTCACTCATGATTATGAGATGGCATCCCATTTCAAATTCTGATGCTACTTTCTATGAGCCCTGCTCTGTGGGGGCATCTACAGTGAGGGACATAAGTATTTGAACACCCTGCGATTTTGCAAGTGTTCCCACATAGAAATTATGGAGGGGTCTGAAATTCACATTGTAGGTGCATTTCTACTGTGAGAGACAACATTTAAAAAGAAATTCAGGAAATCACATTGTCAGATTTTTAAAAAAGAATTTCTTTGTATTTTATTGCTGTACATAAGTATTTGAACACCGGGGAAAATCTGTGTTAAAATTTGGTACAGGAGCCTTTGTTTGTAATTATAGAGGTCAAACGTTTGGTGTAATTCTTGAGCAGGTTTGCGCACACTGCAACAGGGATTTAGGCCCACTCCTCCACACACATCTTTTCTAGATCTGTCAGGTTTTGGGGCTGTTGCTGAGCAACACGTAGTTTCAGCTCCCTCCAAAGATTTTCTATTGGATTTAGGTCTGAAGATTGGCTAGGCCTCTCCAGAACCTTGATATACTTCTTTCGGACCCACTCCTTGGTTATCCTGGCTGTGTGCTTCGGGTCATTGTCATGTTGGAAGACCCAGCCACGATCCCTCTTCAACGCTGTGACTGAGGGAAGGAGGCTGTTGCTCAAAATCTCACAATACATGGCCCCATTCATCCATAAATCCATTTTCCGTACCCGCCATTCCCGTGCACGGTTGCGGGGGGGCTGGTGCCTATCTCCAGCTGTCATGGGGCGAGAGGCGGGGCACACCCTGGACAGGTCGCCAGTCCATCGCAGGGCAACACAGAGACACACAAAAACCATGGACACACACACTCATACCTAAGGGCAACTTAGAGAAACCAATTCACCTAACAGTCATGTTTGTGGTCTGTGGGAGGAAGCCAGAGTACCCGGAGAGAACCCACGCGCACACAGGGAAAACATGCAAACTCCATGCAGAAAGACCCCAGGCTGGGAATTGAACCCAATACCTTCTTGCTGCAAGGCAACAGTGCTACCAACTGCGCCACTGTGCAGCCCGGCCCCATTGATCCTCTCCTTAATACAGTGCAGTCGTCCAGTCCCTTTCGCAGAAAAGCTCTCCTAAAGCCTGATGTTTCTACCCCCATGCTTCACAGTAGGGATGGTGTTCTTGGGATGCAACTCATCCTTCATTTTCCTCTGAACACAGCAAGTGAAGTTTAGTCCAAAAGTTCTATTTTGGTCTCATCTAACCACATGACTTTCTCCCATGCCTCCTCTGGATCATCCAGATGGTCATTGGCAAACTTCAGACTGACCTGGACATGTGATGACTTGAGCAGGGGAACCTTTCGTGCAATGCATGACTTTAAACCATGACGGCGTAGTGTTCTACTGACTTTAACCTTGGAAACTGTGGTCCCAGCTCTCTTCATGTCATTGACCAGCTCCTCCTGTGTAGTTCTAGGCTGATTCCTCACCTTTCCTTATCATCAGTGATACCCCACCAGTTGAGATCTTGCATGGAGCCTCAGTCCGAGGGAGACTGACAGTCATCTTTAGCCTCGTCCATTTTCTAACAATTGCTCCAACAGTTAATCCATTTTTACCAAGCTGCTTGGTAATTGCCCCGTAGCCCTTTCCAGCCTTGTGGAGGTCTACAATTTTGTATCTGGTTTCTTTTGACAGCTCTTTGGTCTTGCCCATGGTAGTAGTTGAAGTCTGACTGACTGTGGCGTGGACAGGTGTCTTTAACGAGCTAAGACAGGTGCTACTAATTTAGATTAATAACTGGAGTAGATGTGGACTTTTTAAAGGCAGAGTAACAGGTCTTTGAGAGCCAGAATTATTGCCAGGTGTTCAAATAGCTATGTGTAGCAATAAAATACAAATAAATTCTTTACAAATCAGACAATGTGATTTCCTGAATGTTTTTTAAAATGCTGTCACTCATAGTGGAAATGCTCCTACAATATGAATTTCAGGCACCTCCATAATTTCTAAATGGGAGCAAAATCGCAGTGTGTTCAAATACTTATGTTCCTCACTGTATTAGCAACTGCTAGCATAGAGGTCAGTCCCTAGAAGTGGAGATATAGATTGCCATTGGTTAGACAATCTCATCTCAATATCGCTGCATTGAGACAGCCTTCAATGATCACTGTTTTTCCAGTGATGGAGATGCCACCACAAACCACCACAGTCTATGCCAAAAGCTGTTTGGCATTGGCAGCACAACCTGTATAGTCAACTCTGCTCTCAACCCACAATTTTACTTATTGTAAAGTACCCCTCTTCTTCTTTGTACCAATTGCTTTGAGGCAAGTGGTAGCTTGCCATTCCTATAGTAACAAGCAGCTCATTCTAGGGTTATGAAAAAAGAACAAGTAGAAAAGGAAGTAGATTATTATAAAATTACAAAATTTCTAGTCATATAACTTTATTGCACATTTTTCCTTTAACATTTAATCTCCTGCCAATACCTGGGTTATGTCTCTCCTGCCTTCTCATGTCTTCCTGCCATTAGAATTAAATCATTCTATTTCAGCCATTTGTTAGGAAAACACAAACAGAACAAAATCTTAAAAAACAAATATTTCTGACTAAATATGAATCAATAAGAACGAATTTTAATTCCTGTGGCTGGCACATAATTATCTTTATCCAACTGAAGGTAGGTGAGTAAAGAGACTCTAAGGCTTTAGAGAAATTTATTGTAATGGCCAATAAAAGTCCACTACACTAGATCTAAGCTCCTCAGGGAGACTATTATGGGCCATGAGCCCTGTAAGCTGAAACAAATCTTCCCCGATTGTTCCTCTTGTAATAAGACGCCACCAATCTCCAGAATAAACCTAAAAGCAATACAGTCCTTCTAAGAGAGTCATAGTTTTCTCTCTAAAATCACCATACTTGCAGCATTATTTGCAAAGCAGTTCTTTTTACAAGGAACTGTAATACTTCAGTTTTGTAATTTTATTGCATTATAGAGTTAGATACACATTACCGGTGTAAATACAATTAGAATAAATTAATAGACAATTAGGCTGAGAAATAAATGCACCAAACATATCAAATTATTTATTAAGGTCAAATAATCAGACAACCAGGAATATTTCCAAAGTGAACTAAAAGCAGTCCATCAAAAATATTTATGTTTAGACTGAGTGTGGTAGAGTTGACCTTCAGTTAAATATAATATTTTTTTATTATTCAAGGTTACAAACATATTCCCAAACTTTTAGATTTGTTTGAATTATTGTTTAAACATTCCGCATATTCGTAAAAACTAGGGTTGAAGTACAGTGTGTGGAGGGGCTACAAGTTGTTAGTATATTACATGCACTATATACAGTTAAGTCCAAAAAGATTCAAACCCCTGGTAGATTTAAAATAATCTTGTAAATTGACCGTTTGTTCTGACTGGAAGTGATATAGAGGAGCTTCAGTATTTGCGGGAGTTAGGAACCTCAGCCGCCCACGACTATTTGAGGCCCCCTCTAAAAACAGTTATAACTGACACCAAATATACCACAACATACATTTTTACACACAGTGGAAGCCGTCCTAGCACTACCATAGACACTAATATCTACATTCTTACTTATCTCCGCTCTTGGGGGCATAGTCAATCAGAGCCAAGAAAAATTAATGGCACTCCTGGATTGGCTGGTTTGTAAACAGCAGCTATTAGCATGTCAGGTGACATTGTGCCTAGCTATTTCAGCATTCCAAGTTGCATTTTATTTGTAATATTTTAGATAAACTCTACAAACAAAACCATGAAACAGCACATTTTCTGTGTATAATTTGGAGTTACGTTCCACTATGAATAGCCGGAGCTCCAGTATATTAACATTTTGGAGAAGCACAGGTCGAATCCTGATTTGAATATGATATCACAGTGTTTCTCAACCTTGGTCCTCTGGGCCCACTGTACTTCATCTTTTAGACGTATCTCGGCCCTGGCGCACCTGGCTTGGCAGAAAGAGCTAAAGATTATGGTGATGGCTATGAGGCATTCCAATCTCAAAGACTTGGAGCTCACCCCAAAGATAAAATGTCAGGATTTTAGAAGAAACATGCAAAAACCTGGTTAGCAAGTGTGAGAAGGCTTTGGTTGCTGTAATGCCAATAAAGACCTCTCCATTGATTAATGAGAGTTTAAAGAGTAGGAATAATTTTTAACATGTGTTTTTAAAATGTAGATAAAAACTGAGAAATTATGTATAAATCTATAATCTATAAATCTATATAACCGATATTTTATTTTATTTTACAAATAAAACAAATCTGTCTTGTAACATTTATTTCTATTTATTCAAGCTAAGGTTGTTAAAGTTAGGGTTATAAGAGTTAACTGCAGTAAGTGTGCAACAGAACCCTAAAAATATCCAAGCATTCAAGTTTAAATGGTGAAAGTGGCAGAAATAAAGACATTTTTATGTCTACATGTTAAAAGAAGATAGCTAGGGATTGTTGAAATAGGATCAGATGTGATCATTCAATATTTACCTTTTAATTAAATACTTTTTACATCAGACTCTAATAATATGGCTCAACTAAAATCAGAACATAGTTTCTAATACTTTATCTGCCTGTGTGGAGAACCTGTTGTTCTGGGGGGGGGGGGGGGGGGTCATTTTAATCTGTAAAGCACTTTGAGATGCTATTTTGAATGAAAAGCGCTTTATAAATGATGTTTGACTTGATTTGAAATGAGAGCATTGCCCGTATTCTTTCTGATCTAATTCTATAGTCTTTCAAATCTGAAGAGCTGTCATAAAACACCCCAAGCCCCGATTACTGACTTCAGAAAGCATCATGGCAGTAGATTCACCTGCTAGAACGTTTTCTCACAATAGACGTAATTTTAGGATACCTCTCATGAAATCCCTCAAGTACATCCTCTGCCGTCCAACTTATAAAACCACATAAAAGAATCTTGGAGGAATCAATATGTAATCACAGCCGAAGCATTAGAAGAATGGCAGATATATTGTTCGGTTTGTTTGTGCTGTCACTCCTGTATCCAGACGTATATCAAAGCACATATTCTTTCAAACGGCATTGAATATGAAAACAGCAGAAAAATGGTGCTTAGTTCTTTGGTTTTTTGTCACTTTAGACAAGTTCCCAGAGAATTTGCTTTATTTGGGGGAGTGATTTACTTAGCCAAAATTCTACTTCTAAAATGGACAAGTGCGCAGCGGATTACTGGATTAGGACCACCAACTGGCACAAACATTTGAATTCATAAGGGGGAATATGGTTACTGTTTCAAATGGAGAGACTAAATGACATCAAGTAAAATTATCTAATATTGGCTAGAGGAGTCTTACACACGAGGAAGTAAAGATTAGCGTCAACACAGTAAGCCTGTTGGCAGAATCTGCATCACAGTAAGCTTGGATTAAATAGTTTGGTTAAACTTTCACAACTGCCCAAATCTTTCCTTCATATTGTTTTAAAGTTTTTCTTCCTTCACCTATAGTTTTTATACGTTACGTCATTGGGAGAAGAGGTCTTGTGTTCAAGAGTGACTTGTTTTAAACAGACATACAAAACTACATGTTAAAACATACTATACTGTCGGTATAATTCATATAAATGATAACTAAGAAAATACAACTAAATATAAAATAACAGACACCCAATAAAAAACACCCAGTGACACTAAACATCAGGTCAGTTTAGCTGCACAGCTTCAGGTCCTGTTGTAGGTTTTCCAAGTTGAAGAAGCATTTTAGGGAAACATAATTTTTTTAGTTTTTTTAAAATACTGAAGTAACAGTGAAAAAAAATCCTGTGATGAAAGGCTGTAGTTACTATGTTTAGGTTGCAGATTAAAACTACATTTTGAAAATAACATTTTTTAAACAGGTAATAAACATACTATTTCATCAAGCTCACATTTTTGTCTTGAAAATGTTTTTTTTATTGGTTTGATGTAATAATCTAATCTAATCTTAAATGTTTTCAGCAGCTGTAAACAGAAAATCATCAGAAATAACAGAACAAAGGCTTGAAAACATCAGTCTGTATGTAATTAATCTATACAATGTGTATTACTTAGTGTATTGAGTTAATGAAATAAGTGAACTTCTTAATAAATATTTCATTTTATTGAGTATGACTATACAAGAAGTTAGATTCACTATTAGTAAGCTGTCTGCTTCGCAAGACCAACATTTTTGGAAAATCTGAAAATCCCCCAATCTTTTGGTTTCTCAAATAAAATAAATGTTTCACTATTGTCAAACATGCTAATCGATGTAGAATATTCCAGTCCAATTTTGAACTGTCTGCATATTGTCCTAATTATGTACTTATCTAATCTATAAAATGTCTCTCATGCAAAAAAACCCACTGAAATAATCCCTTTTTATTTATTTTTTAATAGAATGAAGGTTTGATCAAACTCAAAGAAATACTCTTTTAAATACTATGTACTCATCGTTGAATGTAGAAGTTCAGGTTTGATCAGTCCATCCAAGTATGTTAGATTATGAGCTAGAACTCATCCAAAGGAATCTTACATCTTAAAGGAATCTTATTACAGATAAAAACCTGTTCTTTTGGATATCTTTAGTACATTTACGTGTGTAGTTTTTACTCGCTTCTTATTATGAACTGTCTCTTAAAAATAAATAAATAAAAAACAAAGTCAAAATGGTCCTCAGTGCAGCAGTCCCAATGCCGTATAATGCTTGTCCTCGTCTTCTCTCTCTGCCCTTCTTCCGGTCAAACTACTCAAAGGACTCTAGAGCCAATAAGACCTTTAAAAAAAGAAATTAAATGTTGCTATAAATAATTACTCTGCAACAAGCTTGAGTTAAGCAGGGATAACAAACCAGTCTGTCAAAAAAAAAGTAGAATTACTAGATTATCTGCATGAATGTCTAATTGTCTAATTAACAGTATTCAATTTCAGTCAAATAAATTTGATATGAATGAACATGGTTTAAAAAAAGTTAGCTTATGATTATCATATCTGATGGTATAACATACTTTAAAACTAGATTAATAAACTACATATAGACTTAAATTCTAATTCAGAAAAAGACATCAACCGCTCATCTCAGACTGTCACAATAAATTAATGGAGACTTACCAATACATCTAACAACAAGGAAGCATTTTACCATCCAAGCTCCTCTTTTTGAAGTGCAGACATATTTAAGAACTGTCTGATTCAATTTGAAGAGTCTTTCTCTCTGTGTGACAACTCCTGTTGTAGCGCCAAATGGATTCAGTTCCCTTTTTAGTGACAGTGTAACAGAGGGGTCAGGAAGACCAGTGACAGCAGAGGTTTCACTGATTGAATTATCTCTGGCTTCTGTTGGAAAAAGGCACATGAGAGCCCCGGCCCTTACACCCCTCATCTCATTCCACCCCCACAACCCCAAAAGCAATAAAGAGAGTTTACTGTTGGTGGCCATGTATCTGTGTCACCGAATCCTCCACCCCTGTGTACGATAAGAGCAAATGTAATATGATCCTTCAGATGGAAGAAGAGTCATTGTCAAATCAAAAAGAACAAGGTGATATTGTGTTCCCCTCGTTTTCCACAAGTAGGATGGAAAACATGCCCAAAGAAATCATCTTCTTTTAAATTACTGTAGAAATGATAAGAATAAGACAGATGGCCTGGGCTGAGGTTGAAAAGAAATGTAAATGTGAGGCGCCGATACATAGTGGAATAAATACATGCATCAAACAGTCGCAGCAACACTGGATCCATTTTTCAATGTAATTCTCTGCGGCATATCAGCAGTAAAACACAAACCAGAGCTTATGCATTCAGAGGAATGCCTGTGTGTATAAGCTGATTTCTACACTGCTACAGTCATAGGCAACCCTAACATCTTCATCATTACCTATGTATTGTAATCTGCCACTGCTATCAAAAAGCAAGCATAAATCACCTCCCTAATCCGTGTTTAATTTCCTGTCCCGCTGTGGTGTGTGTGAGTTCTTTTTTTGTCCCATCCCTGGTCATCATCAGCTCCTGATTACACCACCAAAAGAAAATAGTGGATTAAAGGGGACACCGTCAGTAAATATATTGGCTGCTATGAATGTCGACTGAGCGTGAGCATAGCAGTGATTGATGTTGGAACTGCAGATTCTTATAAATATCAGTGAATACATTTATTCAAAGGGTGTCGAAAGAGCTGAAAGTTTGGTGCTTTTAAAATACATCCATTGTCTCTCAAAATGTTTAAATCTGTGTGTTTACTACAATAGTAGCCAACTGGACTGACATTTAATTACGTTTTAAATGTGTTGATATACTGTAGCCTTAGAGTTCCAGTTAGAGAAAGTCACAAAAATTAGGTATCATACAGTTTCTATAGCTTTAGCTCTCTTAGCTAACAAGACAAAAACAGTTGCGCTTTTCTGCGGTTGTATGTTGTGAGCTGTTAGCTAGGATACAACACAGAATTACCTCTATTTTCTCCATGTAGAAAATGCTGTTTGAAAGCAAACATTACCAACAAGCTAAAAGACATTCTATACTGGCAAAAAAACAAACAAAAGAACTTGCTAAAATCTTGCATCTGGATTAGCTAATCCTGCTAATTAACTAGCTGACATCAGCAAAAGTAGAACGACAGAAAAAACAAATAGATTTTTTGTAGATGGTATGATTACAACAACTAAATTTTTTGGGGGGTTTCATTAAAATTTTGTGTTTCGTCGCTTTGGACATCTTTTTATTTTCAGTTTTTTGAAAAAAATACACCAACATAAACAGATAACCATCAAGTAAGACATTATTGACTTTGGTAAGTCTTAAAACAAAAGTGATTAGATAATGTTACATCGGCTTTTTCAGTTCAGTTACTCCTGAACTGTGGTACTTTTGCTCATCAGAACCCAATACTGACTCATGCTTTCACACTCACATTCACACTGCAAAGGAACCGAAACTAGAACAGTTTCTGCTCTTGTTACCTTTGTCAGTCGACCCTTCCACAGGAAAGAACTCCTGATAGCCCATTAAGCACTGTTGCATCTCATCATATTTTGATTTAACCCAACCTTTTTACTGAAATTTAGCCTTAACTTTGGTTCTATTGCAATCCTTTTGCATATGAACTAACCAAGCAAACAAGCCCTGTCTAATAAATTCTTCTGCATGTGGCAGTGTCTTACACAAAGAAGTTAAAATGGGCACATTTGTGAGTTTCATTACAGTTTTCAGGAAGATATGAATGTTGGTTTTTTTCTAACCAAGGAACTTGAACTGAGCCGAGATTAAAAGTCGATTTGTGTGTTAGTGAGCAGTTGTAAATCGAAAGACTTGTAGGTGGATTTTTCCCCTTCAAGGACTGAATCTACAGTACTGTGCAAAAGTTTTTGGCAGGTATGAAAAAATGCTGTAGACAAAAAAAGCTTTCAGAAATATAAATAATTACTTTTTAGTTTTTATAAATTTACAAAATGCAAAGTGAGCAAACAAAAGAAAAATCTAAATCAAATTAATATTTGGTGTTACTACCCTTTGCCTTGAAACCAGCATAAATGCTTATACACATTCTGGTACACTTGCACAAAGTCAGGGATTTTGTAGGAATATAGTCAGGTGTATGATCAACCAATTATACCAAATTGACTGATGATCATCAATGTCACACGTAGGTTGAAACACAGTCATTAACTGAAACAGAAACAGCTGTGTAGGAGGCTTAAAATTGGGTGAGGAACAGCCAAACTCTGCTACCAAGGTGAAGTTGTAGAAGATTGTTTCATGTCATGGGAAGATTCAGCACAGCAACAAGACACAAGGTAGATATACTGCACCAGCAAGGTCTCTCCCAGACAAAGATTTAAAAGCAGACTGGGGTTTCAAGATGTGCTGTTCAAGCTGTTTTGAAGGAGCACAAAGAAACGGGCAATGTTGAGGATCGTAGACGCAGTGGTCAGCCAAGGAAATGTAGTGTAGCAGATGAAAGACACATCATTATTACCCTTGTTATTATTACCCTTCGAAATCGGAAGATGTCTAGCATGAGCTCAGAACTGGCAGAAACCAGTGGGCTCTACACCAGTGGGATCTACACCCATCTACTGTCCAGAGAAGTCTGGCCAGAAAGGGGTCTTCATGGAAGAGTTGCAGCCAAAAAGGCATATATCCAGCGTGAAAACAAGGCCAAGCAACTCCAGTATGCACGAAAACATAAGAACTGGCATGCAGAACAATGGCAGCAGGTGCTCTGGACTCATGAGTCAAAATCTTAAATATTTGACTATAGCAGAACGCAAGGCAAGGAAACACAATTTTATTTGTATAGCACACTTTCAACAACAATGTAATTTAAGGTGCTTAACATGATCCTACTAAAGATAAACACATGGATGATTTTTTCGAGGTCCTTTAAGCCTAGAAATGTTCTTCAGGTAATAGAAGGCGGACCTTGTTACTACCTTTAAGTGACCCTGGAGGTTCAGGTCTGAGTCCATAACTGAATTTGGGGCCTGATCAGTATTTTCTAGCTGTATTAACTGAAGCTCTGCGCTGACTCTTGATCGTTCCTCTTTAGGTACAAATATAATTACTTCAGTTTTGTTTCCGTTCAGCTGGAGAAAGTTATGGCACATCCATCCATTGATTTGCTCGATGCATTTACTTAGGGTTTGGATGGGTTCAAAGTCACCTGGTGACATCGTAATGTAGAGCTGAGTATGATCTGCATAGTTATGGTAGCTAATGTTATTGATCGCTATAATCTTGCCTAGTGGGAGCATGTAGATATCAAATAAGAGGGGCCCCAGGATGGAGCTCTGGGGCACCCCACATGTGATTTCTGTTCATTCTGATGAAAAGTTTCCTATTGAAACAAAGAAGTCCCTGTTCTTTAGGTAAAACTCAAACCAGCCAAGTACTGTACCAGAGGGTCCGACCCAGCTCTCCAGCTGTTCCAATAGTATATGTACTGTATTTATGCGGATGTAATTGAATACTTTGACGAGGGCAGTCTCAGTGCTGTGGTGGGCATGGAAACCAGACTGAAAAACATCAAAACGGTTTGTCATTGTTATGAAGCTATTTAACTGCTGAAACAGCTTTTTCAATAATCTTACTGATGACTGGAAGATTAGAGATTGGACTGTAGTTCTGCATTAACTTGTTGTCCAGGTTGTTCTGCTTTAGCAATGGTTTAATAACTGCTGTTTTTAATTCCTGGGGGAAGACACCTGACAGGAGGGATAAATTCAGGAGGCAGTTTGTTCGTCAAAGGGCTTGAGATTAGTACGATAATGAGTGTCTGCAGGCAACAGTGAATCATGGTGGAGGTTCCTTGAATGTTTGGGGCAACATTTCTGCAAATGGAGTTGGAGATTTGGTAAAGATTAATGTTGTTCTTAATACTGAAAAATACATGCAATACCATCAGGGAGGCGTATGACTGGCCCCAAATTTATTCTGCAGCAGGACAACGACCCCAACTATACAGCCGAAGTCATTAATTTTCAGCATAAAGAGGTCCTGCATTTGATGGTATGGCCCCCACAGAGCACTGACCACAACATAATTGAGTGTGTCTGGGATTACATGAGGAGACAGAAAGATGTGAGGAAGCCTACATCCCCAAAAGATTTGTGGTTGGTTCTCCAAGATGTTTTGAACAACCCACCAGCCGAGTTCCTTCAAAAACTGTGCAAGTATACCTAGAAGAATAGATGCTGTTTTGAAGGCATAGGGTGGTCACACCAAATATTGATTTGATTTAGATTTCTCATTCACTGCTTTTTGTTGTTTGATGAAAATAAGCAATTCCATTTTTCAAAGCATTCTTTGGATTTTTTTGCACCTGCCTAAAACTTTTGCACAGTACTATAGTGCTGTGAGTGTGCCATGTAACTGAGTTGTTATAGAGACATATGTAGATATTCTTGTCCTTGTGGGGACCCAGTGTTCTATTCAAAAAGACTATAGTCCAAACAATACAGATGCTATCTTTAATTTATGATTTTTTTTTTCAGTTGACACTTCGAAATACAATCAGCAGCACTACATAAACAATAAAGTAACAGAAAGGTAGAAAGACCACTAGATGTTAATTGGAAATAACTTGTTGGCTTATTTCGGTGTAATTGCCCATAAGCTGACTATTAAGTTTAAGATGAGTCACTAACCTAACTAACCTATATTAACGCTTTCTGTTGTTGCAGAGAAGGAATTGACTGCTTGCTTCAGTGAAGCATTAAGTCTGTGCTTCCTGTGTTCAAAAATCTGGCCAATACACAGCGCTGTCAGCTTCCTCAGAACAGGGTAAATGAGAATCTTGTTTCATATGCACAAAGAAAACCAATCAAGATATTTCCCCAGAGCCTCAATATGTCCTTATTGCATGGTCCCTTCACTTCCTCCCTCCACCAGCTCTGTGCTCCAAAGTACATGAATGGACTTGACATGGCTGATGCAGTTCTGGCTCTAACAACAGAGCCCCTTTAAAATTACAAGTCAGGATTTTCATGAGATTTTGGAGAGGTGGAAGAGGCACAGCTTGCAGATCTAGCAGTAACCCATGAGATAGCTCATGAAACTTTATATTTGTTTTTCCACAACAGATTTTGTGGTGCCCTAAAGTAATCAGGGACTGGAAAAAAGTAGCAATAGTCTTAAATCCAACTCCTGTCAGACAATAAAGCCAGGGTTTATCAGGTAAGAAAAAAATCTTACATTACTTTAGCTCTACTAGTGTGGATTCCATTCGACAAATTTCCTTTATGAATGTATATTGTTCCTAAACTGAGAAAAAGCTTCTTTGGGACCACCACAAGTTGATCTCTGTTGATCTCCCACCAGATACAGACCAACTATAATGCACCTATAATAAAGCTATTTCTAGTACATTGATAAATTTGAACAAAAAGGCCTTTTGAAACCACCAGGTAAGGTTCAACCGGAATATATATATATATATATATAGTTTTACTTCAAGCATATTCTCTTACCATTCCATGATAATATAACTAGTGTTTGTAGTCTTCTGAACATTGGCTGAAAGCAGAGAGGCATCTGGATGTGACTGATCCACCAATAAGTAGCTGTGGCTTTTCTGAGATATTGGAGAGACAACTAATAGATCTATTTCTGTCACACTCCCCGGCACCTGACCAGGCAGCCATGTCCCATAACACTCACTCCTGGAGCCACTGTGAAAGAAGTAAGGCCCACTGGCATGACCTTTCGGAGGTGTGTTATCTGAAATGTTTTCGATTTTCCAAGAAGTAGTGAACTTACTTTCATGCACTTCAAAGGAGGAACTTAGGTCGTTTACATACTCGATAGTCCAGTAGACTTGGTTCGATTGGGGACAAAGATTGCAACATTGTTTCTTTTAATAGGTGGTGTGGTTCACTTTCACACTGCACTTTTCAGACGAACCGAACCTTTTGAGCAACATATTTATATATTTACCTCCTCGCCTGTTGTGGCGCTGCACCAAGAAGCATTGGGCACAGGGACACATCCTGTTCAGTGAAATGTAAAAAAAAAAACATGTAGTGGCATTAGATTGTAGCGAGTTTAGAATAGCTGCTTTTGAATTGTGCCTTGGTCCGCTTGGCATTCACAAAAGTAATCGAACCGGGAGCTAACTTAAACCGACCCAAGACCTTTGTTTTTAGGTGAACCAGAGTTCGCTTTTTGGGGTCTGCATCAGAGTTTGATTGTGCATTCAGGGCAAGCGAACTGGAGGTTGATTAAAGTGGAATAAACAAGGCTGGTGTGAATGCACCCTTAGTTTACAGTTACTAATTACCGTGGTAAGTCTTGGGCTTATAGAACTAATATATTGTTTTTTTTTTTATTCAGCTGTGCCAAAGCTAATGAAATAAACTGCATTCATTTGACTAAACTGTGTGATCAGATGAACAGTAAGTTAGTCAAAAGTGATCACCACTCGGATACAGAATAGCATTCACACATGTTCCTGCTTTGTGTTAAGTACCACAACAGACAATTAGGGGGGTACAATCTAAAGAATGCCACAGCAAAGCAATGCAAGTGATGATAACAAGCAAGAGCTTCCAAAAGTGCCAGCTTTGTTTTTCTCTGCAATATAAAAAATATCTTGGTTTTCGGTGGTCAAGTGGAGGGAACAAAAACCAAAGAAAATATGCTACAAGGCTTTTAAAATGGACAACCAGAACCTAAAGGACACTCCATACCGACCTTCATGAGCATTTATTTATTAATTTTCTCACTGGAATAAGTTATGTTCATATATTTCACATGAACTAAACAATGTCATTTTAGAATAGGAGTTACCTTGTAGTGGAGTTTAGTTCAAAAGGGATAGACACTTTCCAGTCGGTTTAAAAAAATACAAAGAAAGAGAGAAAGATAGAAAGAAAGAAATCACCTACCATTTGCTTCTATTTGACCCTCTATCAACCCTGTGCTAAACTGTGATCCCCAAACCAAGGTATGTACCAAACCATGTATTATTATGTGTACCATCCTCAGACTGAAATTGAGCAATAGAAAAGCCAGTAAATGAAATCCCCTGGTTCCTGTGATAAGCAGAAGAAAACAACAATCAGATTTTTTTGTAGCTGTTTCCTATTTTTGTGGGGTCCTTAAATGCATCAAGAAACAGCATGCTTTTTGAAACAGTTTTTTTTCGAGTTTAGTTCAACCTAATTAAGCTTAAGAATGTACATTTTGAGTCATAAATGGGGATAATCCCTTAACTCCTTTATTTGCTATCGGATTGAAAACTACCACCTCCATCAAGGAACACACATTTTTATCTCTTCTAGTCGGCATTCGTTATACTCGATTGTTTATTCTGATGAGTTTTGTATGCGTCTTTAGAAACAGAACAAAAGCAAACCAAAACAGGATCTGAAGGACTTTACCGCAAAGAAAACGGGCGATCTGTATGGACCAATTAAAATAATGACCACAGCATATCTGCTGCACCAAGGAAGCACATTTCTCATTCTTTTGATGTGCTCCTAAAACGAATGATCAGCTGTGTGTCTTATCAAGCAACCATCAAATGGAGGTTCAGTCGAACTGCACATTCATTTCACCCTGAAATGGCTCTAGTTGTGTCACACAAGCATCAAGCAATTGATAAAAAACATGAAACCATGCGCATACAGGAACATATACTTGAAGGCACACATTTCTCTTTCATGTATGGGCAGATAAGTATTGCATTACCTACTTTCAATAACTTTGTGAAAACTCACTTTCAGATTGTAGTGCTTTACTGAATAATAAGACGACATATACGTATTTAGTTTTGAATCAGAGCACGCACAGAGAAAAACATATAATTTTGAGTTTTATACACAAACAAGATTTAATAGTTTTATGCACAAACTAATCATGTTTTCCTCATCTAACAATAACCCACTCAGTGCTCAGCCAGTTATTTCAAACTAAAAAGCACGTTTTCACAAAATGTGACCATTCTGAACACGAAGCTGACGAGCCACTCAGCCATGAGCGTGTATATTGATTGTTATCAGCTTTAGATTGTTGGACGTGGAACTCTCTGCTGCTGCGGCTGAGCCTGAACAGCTTTCTTCGTCTCACCTCGCTGTGCCTCCCTCACCTGTCAGTCAGTCTACACACGGTGCAGTCCAGAGCCGCAGGGAAGATTCTTCATCAAAGTCTTATTTTAGAACTCTCTTTCCACTTTCATTTTACAATGAAAGTAAACACGGGTCTATTACTTTGATATTGTTTTTCACCGTATAATCGGAAATACTGCGTACTATATATTGAGAAACATTGAGAATTTACAGACAAAAACATCTCTAGATGTTGCAAAGCTGGTAGTGACCAGGGGTCGCGTTGACAGAACATTTTCCATATTTGACTGTCTTTTTAGAATGGTGATGGATAAATCTGAATACTAATCGGTCATTTTGACAGATCAGAATCCCCACCCCTGACCACTAGGTGCAAATGCACAGACATTTTCACCTTCACGCACAGGTAAAGTACAGGTAACTAAATCAATCAATCAATCAATAAAATAAAATAAAGATTCCTATGAGAGCATCTGCGTCATCTCAGACATGGAAACTGTACTCAATGAGATTGTGACTGGTGCGGCTGGTTACAGATGCATTCCAAAGAGCCTATTGCCGTGCCAACCACCGGTGCAGAAACGACGCATGTGCTGCGTGATTTCCACCTGCTGAAGCGACAGCTTGCAGGACAGGAAACGGCTCTTCATATATTTCCGACTTTTGATCACTTCAGTTGGAGAAGTGTCTCCTCATGCCAAACCTTTGGCTGAAGTGACGCTTAAGTCCAGTCTCCAGTGTTGCAGCAGACTGCGGAATCAGCCTCCAGAACAACATCTGAACCCCTATGAGAAGTCCTCTGTTCGTGGCAAAAATCCAAAACGCCATGACAACAACCTCAGAAGTAATCTCAATAATTGATTACGCAGAAATGGGTGCGCATCTCAGCTCTATGAGAACCAGGAGCCACTTGTGAGACTGTCCTTTCAGGCCACAGCAGGGAACTGTTTGTATTTTAAGTACCATCGTTTGATTTCATTTTTATATGTACTTCTCTGTTCAGCTTGTCCAGATTATATATTATTTAAAATGAATAAAAAAATTAAATACAATTGAATCTGTTATAATATTAAAGATTGACGGGCAAAAATAGATTATGACATACAGTATACAGTGTTTCCCAACCCCCGCTCCTAAAGGCACACTGCCCTGCATGTTTTACATGCTTTCCTGGGCCTTGATTCAGAGGATTACAGTTCAGCAATAAGCAAGTTAATCAGCCATCAATTGAAATCAGGTGTGCTGAAGCAGGGAAACACCCAAAACATGCAGGACAGTGTGTGTTGAGGAGCAGGGTTGAAAAACGACGGTTTAATACACAAGCAAGCCACACCTTTCATATGATTGTTTTTGACAAAAAGTTTCAAACTGATGTATCACATGGTTCTTTCACTGTCTGGAATAGTAAAGGATTTGATTTCTGTCTTATTTTTCTGCATCTCTATGAGAAAAAAACAAACAAACAAACATATGAGTGAAAAAAGATAGCTAGACTTAATATTATTTCTTATATTGTATAAATATATGCAATTTATTTATTCATTCATCCCTCTCCCGTGTCCTTTCTGCTTTCTGTCCTCTTTATTCTTCCATTCTTGTGTCCCTCTCAATTCCTTTTCTGTCCTGACTTAATTCTGTTTTTCCTCCCTCATGTCCCACCTTTTTTTTTTAGGTTTTCTTCTCGTGTCCTTTTTTCTCTTTATGTGGGCCATTCCTTGTCTACCTCCTTCCTTAATTTTGTTTTCTTTTATCGTTTTACATTCCTCCTTTCCTTCCTACTGTCCAACCTGTCTTCTTTTAATCTCTCCTACCATTCTTCCTTCTGGATATATTTACATTTCTCATCCTTCTTTTTCTCTTTTTTCAGATTCCATGCTTACAGTCTGCCCACTGCAGTAAACCTCAGCATTTTACATTGTAAAATAAACACAAAGAAGTCAGAACTCTGGAAAGTTAAGTCCTAAAAAGTCCCAGTTATGCTCTACTTCATATTTGTATATCTCTATGTTAGCACTTATTCATCTATGATGTTTCTTCCACCTCAGTCAGGGACTCTTTTGCTTCCACATTTTCCTTAACCAAGTCAGGAAATGCTGCTACCCACTTTGCCTTCCCCTCCCACTTGTCTGTCACTAGAAGTCAGGTAAAGAGGCAGATGGATAAACTGAACTGGAACAAGGCTGCAGGTCCAGATGGTGTCAGCCCCAGAGTCCTAAAGGCCTGTGCAGAGCAGCTCTGTGGGATTCTGCAGCACCTCTTCAACCTTAGTCTAACCCAGGAGAAGGTTCCAGTATTGTGGAAGAAATCCTGCCTTGTTCCAGTACCAAAAAGAACTCACCCATCAGTCATCAATGGCTATAGACCCGTTGCCCTGACATCCCACATCATGAAGGTCCTGGAGAGACTCCTGTTGGCCCACCAGAGTAAGATAACAAGAACATATCAGGACCCGCTGCAGTTTGCTTATCGCCGTAGAGTTGGAGTTAAAGATGCCATCATCCACCTGCTTCAACCGATGCACTGACATCTGGACAAATCAGGCAGCACTGTGAGGATCATGTTCTTTGATTTCTCCAGTGCATTTAACACAATTCAACCTGATTTGCTTTGTCAGAAACTCCTGAAGACACAGGTGGAGCCCTCAACAATCGCCTGGATCAATGACTTACCTGACCAACAGACCACAATTTGTGAGACTGAAGAATTTTGTGTCAAACCAGGTGGTCACCAGCACAGGAGCACCACAGGGGACCGCACTCTCACCATTCCTTTTCACTCTGTACACCTCAGACTTCCAGTACAAATCAGAGACCTGTCATCTGCAGAAATACTTGTCGGGTGTATCAGAGATGGTCAAGAAGCTGAATACAGAGAGCTGGTGGATCAGACTGTACTTCTTGAGGAAGCTTAGGTCCTTCAAGGTTTGCAGCAAGATCTGCAAATCTTCTACAATTCTGTTGTGGACAGTGTAATCTCTTCTGGCATTATCTGTTGGGGTAGCAGCATCATAGCCAGCGACTTAAAAAGCCTCAACAACCTGATAAAGAAGGCTGGTTCTGTTCTGGAGATGACTGTGTAACCTCTGGAGATGATGATGCAAAGAAGGATTCTTCATGAAATCAAGAAAACTTTGGACAACCCTGAGGATGTTCTTTATGAGGCTGCAATACAATAGACTGTTTTCAGTCAGAGGACTCATTAGACGTGTAATACTAACTGCTAAAGTAGGTCCTTCCTGCCCACAGTCATCAGCATCTACAACAACTCTTTGAGGAACCTTGAATAATGTGAGTTACAACAACAATAAATTTCCCTCTTGGATTAATAAAGTATTTTCAGCTGAATTGAACTGAATCCCATAAAATCCCTATCAGATAAATGGAGGTGGGAGGATGGCGTCATTACAGAGCAGTTTCCTCTCTTCCTTCCCTGACTTGTGGCTGTGGCTGAGCCTGACAGTGAGTGCTTCACAGTCCACTGATCATAAACGAAGGGAGCAGACTCTTCACCTTCACACACACAAAACAGCAGCTTCCTGTGGAGATCATCTGTTCATTACCACCAACACAGGTTGTTCCAGCAGTACGGAGCAGGTCCCCAGCCCCAGGCCTGGGTCCAGTTAGCCCTGGTGAATTTCGGAGCAGCTATGTGAACCTGAGGAAAGCCTAACTGCTGCAGATGAACTGAGGGTCTGATAGAGGGCCCACAGTAAGGTCACCCAGAGAGCATAGTCTCCAATAGGTTACATGCTTTCTTGCTGCTACACCAGTAGCTTTATAAACTGAGTTGTATAGAGAAATGAGGGTGAGTCAGTGGATGTTTTATGTAAGGTTCGTTTGTATTCATACGTCAGGCCTCAGCTCCATCTGCAAGAATCTGAGGGGCACTTTGCTTCGTGTTCTCTTACCTCTTTTTTCTTTCTCTTTAAAAAAAAACTTGGTTGACAACTCTTGGTTTTTGCAACACTATCTTAGCATACCCCAGGTCAGCTAAATCCATTGTTCTATCCAGGAGCAGCACCAGCCGTTCATGCACTCCGGGGTGAGGAATGAAACGCACCATGAATCTCTAAACTGCACCCATCTGTGTTCAGGCATCATCTCTGTCGATTTGAGCCTTTGCTTGATCCGGCCTTTGAAATTCATACTGTCTAGGTGCAGCCTCTCTGAAACCCCTGATATGCAAAGATGTTCTTTTTTTTCCCCAGTCACAAAGGAGATTCAATCGATTCTAAGCTGTTTTTATTTTTATGAATTTATTCTGAGACCAGGGAGGACTGTTAAAATAGTTATAAATCTTGCCGGGGCCTGGATGAAAGGATCAGAGCAGGTAAAAACAGTTACCTCTACAGATAGTGCCCAATATAATCCAAAAATGTTCCCACACTGAACAGAATTAGAAGTTGATGGTGAGGTGTGAATTTACTTAACAAACTTATTTGTTACTTACTGCAAACAACAGCTTCCTGATTAGATGAATAAAGAGTATTCTGATACACCTCTAAAGAGCACAAAGGGGTTTAAAAGCAAAAAGGGAAATCAACTCATTTATTTTCAGACTCTTAAAAAAGAAAAATAAGGTTTTGTGTCAGACATGCTTCAGGATTTATCCATTGTTTCGTTTCGAACATCTAAACAGTAACAACCTGTTTGAAGAAGCTCTTAGCATTTAGAGCTCATCATGGCACTGAAACAGCACTGGTGAAGGTTACTAATGATATTCTCATGGCCTCAGATAATGGACTTGTGTCTGTTCTGGTTTTGTTAGATCTCAGTGCTGCTTTTGACACAGTTGATCATAATATTCTCCTAGAAAGGCTTGAACATGTTGCAGGGATCAATGGAACAGCACTAGGCTGGTTTAAATCATATTTGTCTGATAGATTTCAGTTTGTTCATGTAAATGATAAATCTTCACACTCAAGGGTTACTTGTGGAGTACCACAGGGTTCTGTGCTTGAACCAATTATGTTTACAATAAATAAATAAATAAATAAATAAATATGTAGCTCTAAAAAATAAACTGCTTAGTCAATAACTTCCTTAGGATGGCATTAAATTGGACCTCCAGAAATAACATAAAGACCCTCTGTGTTATTTCTGACCAAGACATGACATTCACATCCCATATTAAACAGATTTCTAGGATGTCCTTCTTTCTGATGCTGAGAAACTAGTTCATGCATTTGTTACCTGAAGGGTGGACTGTAATTCTTTACGATCAGGAAGTCCACAAAATCCAATTAAAAGGCTTCAGTTGATCCCAAATGCGCCAGCAAGAGTTCTGATTAATATTAAAAAGAGAGATCACATTTATCCTGTTTTGTCTCCCTCTTAAATCCAGAATACAATTTAAGATCCTCCTTCTTACATACAAAGCCCTTAATAATCAAGCTCCATCATACATCAGAGATCTAATTGTTTCATATGTTCCTAACAGAGCCCTTCGCTCTCAGACTGCAGGTTTACTTGTAGTTCCTAGGATTTCTAAAAGTAGAATGGGAGGCAGATCTTTTAGTTATCAGGCTCCCCTCCTGTGGAACCAGCTCCCAGCTTTAGTCCGTGAGGCAGACACTCTGTTTACTTTTAAGGCCAGGCTTAAAACTTTCCTTTTTGATAAAGCTTATACTTAGAGTGGCTTAGGTCATCCTGAGCTATCTCTGTAGTTATGCTGCTATAGGCTTAGACTGCTGGAGGACAGACTGATCACCTTTCTTCACTCTGCTACTTTTTTCTTCTACTACTCTCCAGTTCTGTTATTTTGTTAACTTTGTGTTCTCTTAGTGTTTTTCTCTCCATAGAAGCTGCACCTGGTCTGGTATCCTGCTTAGCTGCAATGCCCTGTTGGACGGGGTGTTAGACTCCAAGTGACGGAACATCACCCGTGTCCTGTTATCAACTTTGTACTTTCTTTAATATAGAAAGTACTCTTAAATCAGTTATTTTGTTCTTTGTGTCTCTGCTCTGTCTTCTCGAACCCCTGGCAGATGGCCCCTCGTACTGAGCAAGGTTCTGCTGAAGGTTTCTTTCACAGTATAAGGGATTGCTGAGGGATTGCTGTGGTTGGAGTCTGCATCAATGGGACACAACCTCAAGTCAATGACTCGAAGCAATCTGCTGGGATTCCTTAAATAGGAAACTAACTAAAACGTTAAACTGATTGGAATGTTTGTATGATTGTATTGAAATGACTTTTCTTGTTAAGTGCCTTGAGATGACATCTGTTGTATATCTGCGCTATATATATAAACTGAATTGAATGGAATTGAGATGTTGTTATACCTAAAGGTCCAGTTATGTACAGCAGACCTTATTTTCCTTGCTGCTGATTGGCTGTATCCCCCAAGAGCAGAGATAAAAAAGAAAGTTTATGTTAGCTTCTGCTGTAGTGCTAATATGGTTTCCACTGTGCATATTGATGTATATTAAGGTATATTTGGTGTGTACCAAAGAGGGGGTCTTAAGTATTCATGGATTTTAGTTATTTGTGGGCAAATAGCTGACCCTCGCGAATAGCGACATCCCCTGTACATCAACATCACATGACATAGAAGATGGAACAATCAGATCAAAACAGTGGACATACATATAGTATAAAACAGTCACATACATTATACACTGCTTGGACAATTAAGAAAACTCACATTCTAATGTATTGTTGGACCGCCTTTAGTTTTGATTAAAGAAGAACTCCATTGATGGAATAATCTGGTCATTCGGTATATTCAGGTGGTCAGCTAACCTTATTCTTTGGGCTCATATTGCTGCTGAACCTTTACCTGACTAACTGACCAATCATAGCACTGCCCCCACAGGCTTGTACAGTAGCTACTAGGCATGCATCACTTCATCTGCCTTTCGTCTTACCCTGATGTGTCCATCCTTCTGGAAGAAGGTCAATCTGGACTCATTAGAGCACATGATCTTCTTCCATTGCACCACAATCTAATCTTTATGCTCCCCTGCAAATTGAACCCTTTTTTTTTCAGCTAGCTTCACTGATTAGTGGTTTTCTTATGGCTACACAGCTGTTCACTTCCAATCCCCTGAGTTCCCTTTGTGTTGTGCAAATGGAAATGCTCTTACTTTCACTGATAAACATGGCCCTGAGTTTCTTCAATTTGATTTCACAAAGTGTTTCAGTGGTTATTCACCATCGTTCAGGATTTTTGTTTTCAAGCACATTTCTTCCTCAAAGACTTTTTTTTTCTTAACCCAGTAGTCTCTGTAGTCTCTGCAATCTCCTTGGATGTTTTCTCTGCTTTATGCTAATGATATGACTGTTCTTAAACATACTAAACTTTGCAACCACCCCTGGGTGTTGTCTTAGAAATGGGAAGTTACTCATTGCATCAGTTGAGTTTCAACAACTTGTTGCCAGTTAAAAATAACCCATGCAGTAAATATCCATAAATATCCATATCGAGCATATCTTGTTAAAACAACTTTCAATTTCTAGTCTGATTGTTTTGGATCTACAACCCAAATGCAGCAATAGCTGGGACATTGTGTAAAATGTAAATAGAAGTATAATGCCATAATTCACATATTTTAGAAATCCATATTCTATTAACAGTGGGTGTTAAATAAAGATCTGGGTAATATTTAGGAAAAAACGCCAATTTTGATTGTGATAGCAGTATCTATTGGAACAGTGACATGGTAACCACAAAGAAGCAGCTGGTCTCATTTCAACCACAGTCTGTGTACGTCTGAGAACTTAAGGGACCAGAGCTTGCTGTTTTTGGGGGAGGGATTTTGTCCCATTATTGTTTCCTGGGTCTTCTTTTTCTTTTCATGAAGTGCCAAAATCTTTCAGATGGATTATAGGTAGAATATTTCCGCACCCGAACTCTTCATCTGCGAAGCCATGCTTTGTGACGAATGCAGTTTGCAGTGTGAAAACTGATTTTCTGCTATATCCGAGATCTACCCTGGAGAAGAAATCATCAGAATGGGTGCAATGTTTTTTTTTAAATCCTGCTAAAACTTCTCTGCATTCTCTCCATCTCTGGGAACTACCCATATACAGGCAGAAATGCAACAGCATACTATTAGAAATTCTGATCCAGTAAACCGCTGGGCAGTTTTCCACTTTGCCTCGGTCCATTTTAACTGAGCTTTGGCTCAAGAAGATAGGAGGTTTCTTTTGGATGGTGTTCAGATATGGCTTCCTCTTTGAATGATAGAGGTTTGAGCTCTGTTTGTGGATGGCACAGCAATTTCTGTTTACATACAATAATGTGTGAAAGTGTTTTTTTATCCCATGCAGTGATGTCCAACCTCTTTTTGATCCAGTGCTACCCGAGGGCCTGGAGACTCAGCATCCACATTGACTGAGCACACAAAGATTTATCCAGATTCTTCAGAAATCTTTAATATTAATATAAACTTAAGGTAGCAGGGCATTCAAAGCCTACCAAATATTCTTTGGTGGAACATTGTTCTGAATTTGCTCCAGTTTCTTCAGGCGTGGTTGGTGAACTTTTGTCCTTTTTTACTTCTATAAAGTGAAACTCAACTGTTTTCCTCCAGTGGTTAGCTTTATCCGTCTTCTGGCTACCTTTCTTGTTCTTGCAGGTGAAAGCATTCCCACCGCATGATACTTCTACCTCCATGTTTCATCATGGGGATGGTGTATTCAGAGTGATGTGAAGTTAGATTTCTGCCACAGATAAGGTTTTGTATGTAGGCCAAAGATGCTTTGTATGATGATGTTTTTATACCCAGTCCTCTTATTGACATGTTGCCAGATAACCTAGTTGCAAAATGCTCCTCCTGCTGTTTCTCACTCGTTTCACTTACTTTTACAGCTTTTGGTTGCCAGTGTCCTAACCTATGCTGAGCGATGGTGCTTCAAATGTACGGAAGCGCTTAACTGCCAGAGCTAGGAAATAAATTGAGGGGCATTATTTCATAAAACAAGAAACTCACTCATTATAACAAGATATAAAATATGTTTAAACAAGAAGGTTTCTCGTTATAAAGAGACATAAAACATGTTAAAAGAATGTTTCTCATTCTAAAGAGATATGAAATATATAAAGTTGCTATAGCAAGATATAAGTACTAAGTAAGAACGTTATATATTATGTTTTGTTAAAATGAGGAAGTTTTCTTGTTTTAATGAGAAACCTTTCTCATTATAACAAGTTTTGTATCTTGTTAAAATGAAAAAAGGTTCTCGTTAAATTGAGAAACGAAATTAAAAAACTCAAAAAATGACAACCCCTACCCCCGTTAAAAAATTCTCAGTTAAGAAACATTTCCCTGTCATACCTGCAATAATGGTGAATATGTTCAATGAATGTTGAATTGAAGTTTATTTTTTGATACCCAAGGGTTACAGAAATTTGTCTTTGACAAGGCTCTACTTCATCCTGACACACACATAAACACAAAGAGTGAAACCAAACCTAGGATAAAATCAGCTAAAAAAAAAAAATTATAAAAATAAGCAACCTTCACCCTCATCTGCTTGAAGTACCATCTCTCTTTAGAGGAAAGATAAGAAGAGATTAAGTGATTCCCTTAGTATTTAGGACGTCGTGTAGTTTGATGTTTGCAGATTATGTACTTTGTGTTGGGGTTTTTCCGATTCTTCTTGATTTTATAGGTACAGAATTACAGATACAACAATCAGTCATTTTAAAAACATCTTAATGACAATAAAAATAACTGCAATATTTAGTAAAATCCCAGCCTAGTATGTTTGGTATTATAAAAAATATATATTTTATGCTGATGTCTGCATCTAGCTTGATACCAGTGCACAAAAGGAGTATCCCATTCTGCAGTGGAATATCTCAACAACTACTTAAAATTAGGAGCCAAGGGAGATTAGATTAGACCAGATTAGATTAGATTAGATTAGATTAGATTAGATTAGACCAGATTGGATCAGATTAGATTAGATTATATCAGATTAGATTAGATTAGATTAGATGTGTCCAAAGTCAACCCCCAAGGTCTGCTATTTTACAGATTTTAGATGTTTCCCTGGGTCAGCTCAACTGTATCATTTAATTGGGTCATTAGCATGTTCCTGCAGAACTTGATTACATGCTGAGGAGCTAATTAAACCATTTCAACTAGTTGTCTTGGATCAACAACACATTTAAAACATGCAGGATGGGGTCCCTTGAGGACTGGGATTGTACACCCCTGGATTAGATTGATAGATTCTGTGAGGGAAAACCCAAATCACAGCAACGTACAACATGACTTAGTGCAAACAACCTAACTGAACAGTACTGGCAGTTTATTTCAGTGGTGATGGAAGAGATGATGCCATAGGAAGAAAATCTCCTAACTTTATATTAAACACTGCAGAATTATTACTATTTAATCAGTAAATAAACCAGCCTGCCACAGACTTTTTGGGTAAAATTGCAACTCTCCCATGTCATGTAGGCTACACATATCCACCACTGCAACACAATGAATGGAATTAGTTAATCTCACCCCACGTTTTGCTGATTTTTACTTACCTGGAGACTATGGGATGGTCAATACGGAAACCCACAAGTTAACATGATGAGAAATAGAAATTCACATTCTAGAAAATGTTTCCATGTTTAGACCCATGTGACACGTAGATTTAAAAACACCAGCATATGAGGCAACACAGAAAAATTGTGAGTTTTTAAATAATAAAATAACACTTGGCATTTCAGAATGCATGAGAAAAGTTTGCAAGCAAAATAAAATAAAAAATACAGTAAAAAATAGAACCGGAGGCAAAGCCTTTAGTTATCAGTGGGTTTTTTTGTGTTTTTTTTGGGGGGGGGATTGTTTGTTTTTGTTGCTGTTGTTGTTTAACCAGGTTCCATTGGGGTTCTGAGAAGACATCATCTCTATAATAAACACTAGGCCTAAAATATTCCTGTTCAATGAATATATGATTAGTTTTGGCTTACTTTCCAAGATCTGTGTGCTTTAGGTTCAGGCTGCTGGGGAACTGTCGTTGACATACTGACTGTTTTCTAATAATTTGATGCCTTTACTGTCTTCTCTCTCCTTGAATCACATGTGACAACCATGCACACACACCTATAGACAATTTAGAGAGACCAGTTGTGTTTTTGGACTGTAGGAGGAAACTGGAGTACCCAGAGAGAACCCACGCATGCACACGGAGGAAATATAAACTCCATGGAGAGAGATTCCAGACTGGGATTCATAACCAAGGAGCTTCAAGCTGCGAGGGAACAGCTCTACAAAGCATGCAGCACTGATCATAATCATCTTTCTATAAAACTGGTGCTGTATAAATAAAGTAAAGGAAACGTACTGTTGAATAAAACATGGAAGAAAAAGCATGCTAGTAACAGCAAAGATGGTATTTCATCTTATATCAGAACAGAGGAGACAGAGACAGAGGTATTGATGCATTACTGGAGGGTTTGCAGGGATCGAGCTGTTCTCTGCTGAATGATAATGGACGCTGACCATCTCTCTAAGCCTGAGAGGTTATTCTAAAACCAACAGTTTTAGGTCATCGCAGTTCTTTTCAAAACAACTTAAGAATATGTGTATTTTTTATAAAGTGGTTACATTCCACAATGTGTGAGCAGAAATGTTTCCCAAACCTGAGTTCCTCACTCTCCTTATGTTTCACCCTGTGTAAAAAGCTGACAAATTGATTGAACCAGTCTGCAGCATTGTTATAGTGCATTACAAGCATATTAATACCAGCTGAATGTTACAAACACAAACTTTAATGTATTTTATGTAATAGACCAACACAAAGTAGTTCCCAAATAGTTCCCAAGTAGAAGGAAAATGATGCATGGCATAAAATCCAGAGTTGATCCAAGTTAGTAACTAAAGTCCAGCTGTTCTGTTTCTGGCCTTAGCGATTTGTTCAAGAACCTTTGTGAAGAAACAGCATCGTGAAGATAAAGAAATATCTGAAAAGAGAAAAACGTACTGGACAACAGTAAACCTACCGAGACACGGCCTAAACTATAAGTTTAGCCGAAAGAAGCATTAATCAGAGAAGCAACCGAGGGTACCGGTGGTAAATGTGGAGGAACTGTAGAGATCCACAGCTCAGGGGCCAGAATCTATTGCCACTAAGGGTGTAACAGTACACAAAAATCATGGCTGGGTACATTCTCAGTAGACTTTAATCAAGAAAAATAACGAATACGAATGTGCACATGTGCACTTTTTTTTTTTTACTTTGATCAAAAAAGAACCTTTTTTTCCCGCATTCCCTCATTTGAATTCCTGAAATTAATTTGATTTTATTATGTTCTATAACTTTAAAAAAGTATAGAACTGACAGGAGATTTGATTGGATTTTTTCATAAATAAAAAAGTACAAGCAAATATAGCCGGAGTACAAAACAATATAACCACTTGAAAACAGTCAGTGTTGAGAAATAATACTTTGCCCATATTTGAGAATAAAACATGCTCAAATCACTTTAAAGTTGTTTTAAGATTTCCACAGCCTAGTTTTCCCCAGCTGTACTTGAATGCAGCATGGGCAGCTGTTGGGAAAATCCCTTCTCATCAACAGGGATTAAGCTGACTTGCATTTTATACAAAATAAGGAGTTTAGGCTGAGTGGATGCTACTAGTAGTCATGTGGACATCAGCTGTTTTTTTCTCTAGTGTCACTGATGTTTATATTCAGCTTGACATTGTTTCAGGTGAGTCATTTAGTTCAGTGCAGAGCTTGTTATATACCTGATTGCTGTTGAAAGATGCATTCGCTGAAGTTCTGGTTCAGTCCATCTTTCTTTTTCTACTGTAGCTGCATGAGAAACCATTAATGTTCCCAAATAGCAGGGTTAAGTGATAGCTGGGAGTCTTTTCTGTTTTGTTTTGGTGTCATTTTGTAAAGTTGCACTGCACTCTGAATTCCACACAAACATTCTGCTTGTGTTCAGGTAAAATCACAGAATAGCAGTATTTGGTGGTTCTGCAAACTATAGACTGAGATTTTTATGTAGCAACCATTCTTGACCACTTTGAGTTGCTCTGGCACACATAATACACTAAACCTGATGTTATAATGTAAGAAAATCTGCTTTTTCACTTTTGCAAGGCACTGGAACTGCCTCAAGAACCTGGCTTTTCTCCATCTGATGACCTTATACTGTAACCATGGCCCAGAGATGTCTGCCCTGTTAGAATCCTATCATTTGATCCTTTTCCATCTTGACAGTCTAACCCCTAACACCTAACCTGGTCTAGAGCTCCTGTAACTTAAACCTATATTCAGCTACCCCCTAAAGAACTTAACATACCCTTGTGTCAGGTTGAAAGGCCCATACCGCCTTACTTTAGCTCCATCTAACTACAAGTTGGAGCATGTGAGGGTTAAAAGAAGGAAGAAATGTCATCCAACTCCGGAGGACCATGGAGTAGATGGGCCTTACAGATGCAGATGAGGACTTTATGACACACCACACCTCAAACTCCACATCATTAGTGTCAGCGTTGGACAGCTGGTTTTAAAATACGTACTCTGCATTCAAAGCTGAAATAAGATGGCTTTGTGGCGTCTCTTCTCCCGTTTGAAAATGACACAAGTGCTTTACGAGCCCTTTTGAAAACCAGCTTCCCCTGCTCATTAAACGCTCACATCCTCATATCTATTCAAATATATGGGTGCAAAAATGATATTCTGCGTCTGCTTTGACAGCCACACTTCAGCCTTTGTTGATGACTCTCAACAACGGCGCATTATTATAGGTTATTGCAGCCGTCTGAAGCTGGGAGAAGGCACAGCCTAAAATGCCTTCCAGAGTGATGACCAGGCATTTCCTCCAGCACTACTGCTCATTTTCTGTAACTGCACTCAGCTCCCTTCCCCCCGCCGCCTCCGCTCCGAGTAGCATAGCTTCACTTTTTGACTTGAATCAACAACATCACAAGTGTAGGCAAATCGGAGCAGCAGCAGTAGCAGCGTGCCTTCCCCGTATCAAGGAGGTGCGACTGTTTCTGTCTGGGTTGGTGCATAATTACGAAAGCGGCAGCGTGTTCGACTCTGAAAAATCTCAGAAGGAGACTCATTTATGCACTTGTTTTGGAAGCGAAGGCCAAACCGCACCTCTCTGTATTGATGTTTGTTTTCAGGCCCTGTCTTTCTAATCTGAGTCTGGGACACACTTTGTTGAAATACGCTTCAACATGTTCTCCCCAGGGACTTTAAACAGCATTTCTTCATCTTTCCAGCTCACAGTCAATCCTATATGTCCTGAACCCAACCTGCAGTGTTTCCATGCAGATGAGTGCAGACACATAATGGACAGATAAGGCTTTTCCATTGGGCTTTAATCATTAAATGAATCACTGCTGGTTTAAAGTCTCTGTGCACGTTGCATTTTTATATTCTAAATGCCTTTTTCGTGCAACTGGCAGAGGGTGGCATTTCAATTACAGATCCATTTTATTCCCAAAACAATGTGTGGGCTCATGCTGGAGTTGGTTAAAGCACTCAGTGGATGACTGGAAGAAATTTTCTCTGTCCTGTTCTATCAAATGAGAAACTTCAAGGCGTACCTTGCCCAGCTAAAAGAGTTTAGACTTCGATTTTGCTTGGTGTCCAACAATCTGTAATCTAACACAATCTAACACACTTGAGACCCTAACCCTGACACACCGACGAAGATGGACCAATACTGGTCCCTTACACCAAAGTATAGCAGGTAAACAATGGGTTCAGGAATACCAGGATGAAATAAAAAGACACAAGATAAAGTCTGGATCAGGCTGGCTACCCCAGAATTCAAAGTCATTTTCCCTTTACAGTGGACCCCAGCCTATTCTTGGTTCAGTTTTGTGGATTTTTCTGTGGAATGTAGCTCCACATTATTCTTGAAAAATGTGCTCTTTTTTTGTAGAGCATATCCAAAATATTGGAAAGAAAATGTAGCTTGGGAAGCTGAAATATCTAGGAGCAATGCTACATGGCACGCTACTAGCTGGCGGTTGCAAAGTAGCCAATCCAGGAGTGTCATTCATTTTCCTCGCCACTGATTTGCATTACTCCCAAAAGCGGACATAAGGAAGAGCGTAGCTATAAGCTTCTGTGGTAGTGCTAAGATGGTTTCCACTTTGTATTAATAATGCATGTTAAGGTATATTTGGAACTATTAAAATAGGTAGTTCTTAGAATCTTTAGAGCGGGTCGCAAATATTAGCAGATTTAAGTTATATATGAGTGGTAGAGGCCCCTAACCCCTCCACTGTATACTGGTTCTCTCTAGTTTATTTAGGTACACCCATGACCCATGGACAAAAACAGCTTAACCCTGACTCTACATCTTAGGAAGAAAGGAGAAGACAAAATTAGCAACCAAGCAAGGGAAGCCCATTCAAAAGAAGATACATTGTCCAATATTGGTGTTAGTTACACTTTGGAGTTTGTATAATATTACAGTGCATATATGGTTTGAAACATTCGGGATTAAATATGAATAAAAATCAGTACGTTGTCAGTTCTACGTCCCCTTGTGTCGACCGTATCTGATACAAGTTCCATATCTTTATTGTGACACGGAACCGAGACCCGCTTTTTTTTTCTGTTCAAGCTGCATGCGATTGGTCAACTCTACGATGTGTGACTGCACAGAGCAGGACGGAGCAGGAGGGAGTGGGAGGGCGGGGGGTACAGACACAGATAACACCACAAGCACAGAGATAAACGGGAGGGAGAGGAGAAAAAAAAGACGGCTACAGACAAAACGTGCCGGAAAAGTGAGAAAATGAGTGAGAGCAGGTAGATGCGTTTCAGTGTAGCATATGCAGAGTTAAAAATTCATATATCAACATTATCTTAGCTTTTCTATGTTGTTTCACTGTAGATAGTTCAGCTCATAAATACTTTACATGCAATGAGTTTGTTTTTGTACTTTAACGTTTATTTTTTTGTTGCACTCTGTTGAACATAATAAGCCATATAAATAGTAAACATTTTATACAATTATGTTTGTAGATTAGTAATTCATTTTGCAAATATATTTACATTATTTTTGGTGACAAAGTATTTTAAGAAACAAGAAATGTGAGGAGCCGTTTAGGAGCCAAAAGAACCGGTTCTCCTAAAAGAGCCGGAATTCCCATCACTACTGTGGAAAAAGGTACCAGTTAGGTATTTTTTCAAGGGAAGATGGCAGCTAATGCCTATCTATAACTTAAAAATTGGGACTAGAATAGTATACATTTGCTAATTTTGATTCAATTTGATTTGATTCATTTATAAGACTAAATTAAGGTCATCATCTCCCAGAGTTGCACAGAAACGTGTTGTTTTTTTCATTTCAGAAGACTCCAGTTTAGATTGTGTGTTCCGTACAGCCGGTTTCTAGTTCATATCTATTTACATACAGTCCAGTTCAAACAATTGAGTTGGCCCATTCATATCCACAAAGGCCTGGTTCACCCGGCAGGATTTTTAGGTACATTTTGCCCTGATAATCAGGATGGCCTTTAAGATAATCCTAACAGATATTCCTGCTGTGTGTGGTGTGCTCAGACGGACCGGTCCAATCACAAATTGAAGATATTCAACATGTCGGATTGTCTTGGCCCGATATCGAAGCGTGTGTGGTGTGCTGCGAGGACAAACGAGCACGCAGCCTGTTGAATGTGAGGTGTAGCCAATCAGAAACCAAGGTGACGGGCAGTGATACACCTTGGAAGCATCTATTATTATTCGCTATACCACACGCTGTAGGACCAAAGCAGGAATATCCATTATTTTTTTATCCCTGTGTGTGCGGTCTGAAACTCTTGAGACAATTTTAAAATCCTCCCATGCGAACCAGGCCTTACCCTAATATTTGAAAGCTTTGATTGATGGAATACATCAAGTGTTAACTCATACTTTAATCTCTATTAGTTTTTTCCTGCTAAAGTAAAAGTTACAATTGTAATTTCATCTCAAGGCACTTTATAAGAAAAGTCAATTAAATTCAATCATCCATACATTCCAATTAATCCTTTTGTCGTTATTCTAATCAATCAAAAATTTCAAATTCATTTCAAAATAACATATAATGTATTCTGTGTATTTCTGTACAGTCCAATTCAGTTATAGGGGATCATTAATATATTTAGTAGTATGCAGTAGTTCAAATCTCTGCAAACCCCCCATCAATACTTATTTGGATATAATTCCAGGTAGAAGATGAAATATGGTCAGTGCAAACAAAACAACAGAAATAAATCCTCCAAGGGTCATTTATACACAAAATGAGCATTATTTAGATCCAATTAATTACAGAATAAATAGTTGCTAACTCAGCTTACTCTAATCCAAAACAGTTGGTGTGAACTAATGCCAAATGACCAAATCAAATGAGCAGAAAGCCATTCAGATAGATATACAGCTCGCTTAATTTGCTTCAGTGGAGCAATCAATATTTTTAATGATTTACAAGTTAATGTTGCACATTTTTCTACATTTGCACAAAGTTGTATCTATATTTTACTATTTTGAACAGATTCACACAAATAGAGTGAGAGAACATACTCCGAGGATGTATTTACTTTTCCAACAAGCTAACAGATACAATATATCTGTCTACTGCAGAGTGAATGAACTAGTACAGATAATGTCTTCATAGAACCTCACTTTAAAGGATCTGAAGCCTCTATGGTTGAAATCCTGATTCCATTTAGTTTGTCAGTGTTAGCTAAAACACCAAAGAACCAGCTCCTCACAAGCTATCGCTAGCTGGCTAATTAGCTGCTATTAGCCAGTTGGTTGTTTAATCTGTTGTTGTTTAAATTTTATGAACCCATTTTTATAGATATTTCACCCAACTCACAGATGTTTCAAATTTAGGCAAAAATATATATGTATACAAAATCTTACATTCTAACCTCATGTTTTCCCTGAATTAATTCTAAATAAAGAGATTAAAAGTCTGTGTGGTTAGCCAATTTTATCAATGCTAACACTTTAGTGATGAACATGCTTCTCTGGGCTTCATGAAGAAAATACTGCTGCTTTTCATTCTGCCTCTTTGGTCTTTTATACGTCTATAGATTTAGCTGATTTTACAACAGATTTTTTTCTTTATTTTTGCCAACCAGCCAACAATTCATACTTGTATTTTATGTCATTTCCTATTAACGTTAAAACCAAGCACTTAAAGTAATCTTCTTTGAATCTACTATTGTAAGAAACTATATATAGTCACTCTAGCTGTTTGGCTGTAACAAAACATTATAATCTGCCATGTTTCATAAAAAACATCTGCCACTAACAGGACTTCGAACCACAATCAACTGAGAAAAGGGCAATTAAATACAAATAAATGTTGGTATGAAAATTCATTTGATTCATGAATATCTCTAACTTCCTAGAGGAATAAACTGACAAGCTGGTTTAAAAGTAAAGTGGTACATGAAGAAATGCCAATGTGTAGATATGACATAGTGGTAGGCCTACGTTGATCATATTGTAACATAATCCTGATATGTGTGTAGAATTTAACTAATTATAGAATTGTTTTGAAACAATATTTTTAAAAGTGTGAATAAGGGTTCATTGTTCTGGTCATTCAGAGCTGAAAATACCACATCCACCCACTGATCCACCTGACTTCTCCTTTATTTCATATGTTCTATGCCAGTGAAAAGCTAACGACAGAGTCTTTTTCATGCCGAGCTTTAAACAGATCCAAAGGACTCCAAATTTCTCATGCGTCTTTATTTGCATAGACGTTCTAACATATCGCCCTATGTTTCCCACAAACCACCAAGAAGGACCGCTGGTTTCCAAACAGCTTCTTTCACACGAAGCTTCCACTCACGCTGCCACACAGCAGGACAAATACACTCAGCAGCTTTCATTTCAAACAGCCTTCCCCAAGATAAGAAATATGGCGAACAATGTGACGTGTGTCTGAATAGGCCACTTCAGCCCAACATCCAAGGGTCACGTGGGATCAAGCTCAGATCAAAGCCGAGCTGATGCCGCTCCGAAAACCGGGCCACAAAAGAACAATAATTAAAAGCCACATAGACATCCAGCCATCCTCACATCTCTGTCTCTCTCTAAAAAAAACACACACACACACACACACACACGCACACACACACATGTGCGTGTTTCCAATCTACCCTTTTGTCAAGAAAACAGGGAGGGGGAAAAAAAGCTCTGTTTTGATGTCTGTCTTGACAATACAGCAGCTCCTCCAAATCCTGACATGCAGCTACCTGCCACACAATAAGCAAGCAAGTCATTTCCATCCATCTGAATGGAGTAAACACAGGGAGAGCCGCTCTCAGCCACCGAGCGGCCCGTCATTATTCGGGGGCCAACGGGGGAGCTGTCAGAACCAGCAACAATACATAGGCTGAGAAAAAAAAAAAGGCGCCGCATTTCCAGTCCTGCTGTTTAATGAGGCGGAATATAGGAATATGCTTCGGTCGTATCAGTTCAGCCATTTTTATCCATTCATCAACAGAAAGGCTCATTGACTTCATATATTATGTAATTAACATCCAGAACTAGCCTTTTTTCCCCCCAAACTTGTCATTAATTAATGTTCGTCCCCCCATCCCCCCTTGATGGGACCCCTCATTGGGTTGAGATTTTGAGGAATGTTTTGAAGGAGGTAATGGGGGGGATTTATGATCAAAATCTGGATTTAGATAGAAGGAAAAGGAAGATTACATATGATTCATTCCTGTCCTTGCAGATTAGACAAACATTACGGTGGGTCTGGTTGCCCTGCAGTAGCTGTGGCAGATTTTAAAATTGTCTTTGCTCCATATTGATTTCACACATTAAAGAGATAAAAGACATAAAATGATTTTTTCCCTATTTGACATGTCCATCTCCAACCAGAGCCAATTCTTATCTCTGGCTGATTAAGTGGTGAGTCTTGAAAAATAAGATATACTTTCTGTCGCATAGGTGACATTATCGAATTAATGTCAACAGGTTTTCAGGCAGAAAATCGAACAACCTAACTTATGAAGAGTCAAGAATCAAAGAAAAAAAAGAATGCAGGTAGAGTAAGCAGAGAAAATAAACATTATGAATAAATAAATAAACTTTATGGATTAGTCAACAACAGTGACAAACAAACAAACAACAAAATAAAATAGTAACAATAAAAAATATATATGTTACATAATAATAATAATAATAATAATAATAATAATAATAATAATAATAATAATAATAATAATAATAATAATAATAATAATAATAATAATAATAATGATAATTATCATTTTTATTTTAGTCCTAAAAACTGGCGATCTGGAGAATTTAGAGACCAACTCAATTGATGATCTCCTCAAACATTCCCGAAATATTTTTGTTTGAGGTAAGTAACCTTGCTTTGCTGAAAGAGGCAGTCATCAAAGAATACCTCAGTGTTTGGGCCGCACCTACGCAAAGCCGTCATCCAACACATTATGCATCCCGACACCTTTCTTTCACCACAAGCATAACTCCATCAATGATTTGAGCTGCAGTAGCCTGGACCGTGACCCTGTCACCACCTCACAACTGTTGCTTCAGTGGAACACTCGCTAGATATGGTCCAGATCAGAAAACCGTGAACACCCCACTAGAGCTGTAGGTTTGGAGATGATCACAATTGGGCCTTGAAATCATTATGCTCACGCATTTTTCTGCCTCTACACCCATCCACTGTGAGGACAAACTGTTCACTTACAGCATTCTGGTTATAATGTTGTTGCCTCAATGTGTGCATAGCTGTCTGTTATCAGTTTTGGATCACATTAAATATACATGAGGGCTTAACATCAACAGGTCAGAGACAGCTTTCAGAGTGAGTGCCGAACAGGTTGGTGACTTTGGGGCGTTTGTGCGTAAAAGCGCGCAGATCGAAATGGATGAAGCCCGTTTTCCTTTAATGAGTGGGTGTGCATTTAACTCAGCAGGCACTGTTCTCCATTGGAGGAAGACGTGTGTGTCTGTGGGGGGAGAGAAGAAGAGGTGGAGGGGACGGAGGGGGGGGGGGGGGGGTAGTCAAAACAGAAACAGAGGCTTCTTTGTACCTCTTGAGCGTCAACCTCCTCCTCGCTGTCAGTGGGCTCCGGGGCTTTCACGAACCACCACTGGATCTCCAAATACACAGATGCGGTTCCGCTCTGGAAGGCGCACGCCATTTCTATGTTTTGGCCCTCTTTAACCGTCATGTTGGAGGGCAGGTCCGTAAAGCGACCTGCGGACCAGAAAAAAAAGGAAGGGGTGAGAAGGAGGAGGGAGTCGACGTGGGGATGGGTCATGACGGGTTGGGGGAGATGGTGATGCTGGGATTTCTACGGGGGCTAATCAATTCAGGCGGGTGCAGCAGTGGAAAGAGTGAAAAAGAAGTACTTGATATGTGCGCTCCTGAGCGAACCCCCCCCCCCCCACACACACACACACACACAGACACACACACTCACACACACACCAACACCCCACCCCCCCGTCATAGATACTGACGGGACTTCAACGGGAAAAAGGCAGCATAGTTAAATTATTCAGAATCTTCTTTGCGCACAGCCTCCAGCAGATATTTTTTGTGGAGTTTTTTTTTGTTTTTGTTTTAAATGCTATATGTTTAGTAATCTACAATAAAGTGGATTAAAACAGGAAAAAATGAGAAATGTATATCTTTAGGTTGATTTCTGTTGATCTTTAACGGGAGGAGTTGCGTTTTATATAACTCCCTTATTTATTTTTATTTTTAGGATTCCCTGCGCATATGCAAGCGTTCGTTCAGCTTTGGTTGCATTCTAACACCGCGGTGTGTGTGCGGAATGGACATTATTTAAGCTGTTTTAAAGCGGGAGTCTCAACAGGATGAGGCACACGGAGGACGGAGTGGAGCTTTCAGCACCGCGGACAGCTCCAGTCAGCAGGGCAGCTTCTAAAAAACAAGTGCTCCTTCTTTACCAAGCAGCCTGTTTCACTGTGGTGAAGAACAAACAGGATAAACAGGTTCCGATTCTCCTGGAGCAGAAAATAAGTGTCTTATTAAGGGGAGAAAAAAGCACCAGTTGCTTATGTTGTAAGAAGAAAAAGAAAAGACGCAACCTTCATTTCTCATCCCTTTTTTCCCCATTGCGCATTAGGATCCACTTAATACGAGTCGCTTCCTCCGCAGCCGCCAATGCGCTGCGCACTTTTAACACAGGGCAGCCCAGAAAAAAAGGAAAAGAAAAAGAAAAACCCCGACACGATCAGTGCCTTACCTTCAAAGGAGAATCCGAACTGAACACAGAATCCGGCTAGGAAAACAAATCCAACAGTATCGTGAGAGGTCCACATCGTTTCAGCTGTATGGAGGTTCGCTTTTTCACATCAGACGATTAATAAAGACGGAGAAGAAGGAAAAAAACCACCACCAGCAGCAGCAGCAGCCTGCACTCCAGCGGAATCAAACAGTCGTTGAACGAGCGTGCCTGAACGCAGCTTTCCGCAGGTTGAACATACTGAGAAAACTACAGCTTTCCTCCCCGCTCAAGTTTGGACTCCTGCTCCGTGGGTTCCTGCCTCACTCTGCGGGCGAGAGGCTGCCTTCTGCCTGGCTGCGCTGAAGTGCGTGAAAGAACCCGGCTGCGGTCTTCTTCTGCGCTACCGGAGAGACGTCAGTCTTAGAGGATCACTGTGGCATCCACACACACACACACACACACACACACACACACACACACACACACACACTCCCCCACCTCAGAGAAGCTGTTCCCACACACTGACCGTTAGGACTCATGGAGGAGGAAAGATAAACAGACAAAAATGCGCATTGTGTAACTGCAGATCGATAAGTGGATCTTATTTTGAAAATGTCCCTAACTTCGCGGTTTATTTCTGCCGCTTTAGACCTATAGAAAAGCGGGAGGCTGATGAAGTTGTAACTTAATGAAGGGTTTACTGCAACATGTGGTTATACGATGCGCTCTGTTTCTACATGGAAGTCAGAAAGATGGATTCCTGTCTGGGTTCCCCATCAGACCCCTACGTCAAAACCCATGACAGAGGCTACGCCCATTAACGGTAGTAAAAGTTTGAGTTATAAATGGTTTGTTTGCACTTCGGAGCAGTGGCGATCTTTGCATGGATGGCGCTCTGGGCAGCCCCCTTTTTTTGTGAGGGGTGGGGACCCCCCAATGGGCAAACTTTCACAAAAAATATAGACAAATATAATCCCACACCAAACCAACACACACATTCACCAAAACCCATTCCACAAAAATAAACACATTTATTTTTATATCATGCCTTATAATGATATCACAGAATCTTTAACAACTGCTGATTTGGAGCAGAGAGAGAGAAGGAGGAAGTTCAAACCATCTCTTCCATCAATTGTATATCAGACTCCATCGTCTTTCTGCCCAGTCTTCAAACCATTTGGCCACACAGAGATTTCAAGAGGATAGGCAAAAGAAAATGAGGTGGATTAGCAGTGCTCTTCAACTACTCATGGTTTCATCCTGGACATGTTACTGTGGATTATCGTCTCTGCTGCCCAGATATTGAGCTGTTAGCAGGTCCTGACAGTAATGAGAGAGTTATACGGCAACAGTCTTCAGTCAGAGGCTTTATTAGATTCGCTGCAGGAGTGACTGCTATTCTTCCTGCCCACATCATCACCATCCACACCAACTCCTTGAAGGTACTTGGATGATATAAGTTACAACAACATTTGATAAGTAAATAATAATGTCTCAGTCTTATAGGTAGTCTGTTTACTGACTATAACTAGCAACCGGAATCATATGGATTTCAACTCTCAATAGGAGAATACAACTATGGTTAACACAGCATTCTGGAATGTATTATTATTGTTGTGAGGAGTTTTAAGTTCAAGCAGTGTAGCTTATATGATCTTTTAATCTGTTTTATTTGAAAGATACGACCCGTTTCTATGAATGAGTAACAGAGGACTTTCCCATAAAGTTAAATGAATAAAACACCTATTACAGAGAAAAAGTGATGAATAGTAGTAAAAACTCACAGAAATTTAATTATTGTATACAGAAATAATTGGAAGTGATAAAAATGAATGAAAATGTTTCAACAATAATAATTTGAGGGTTTTGTTTAATGTAAAAATTACACAGTGTTGATTCAAATATTGAAATGTTGGAAAGCAATGATATGGAATGCATATCGATGGAAAGCAAACATACATAGGTGTAGCTCGTTCAGTGAATTGTTGATGTGATTAACAGTTCAGAGGAAAAAGAAACGGGGGATTAAATATTGAGCCTGATATAGTTTGCGTCTGGAGCAAAGATGTTTGGTGAATAAATGACATTCTGATGGAACCTACGATTTGCCCAGTCTGTTACAGCTCATCCTCACACGGCTGCGGGTGTGATGCAGTTAAGCATTTAGCCACAATGCTAGCCTGTAGTACCGCTGCTTTATTTGGTCATTATGGATTTTAGTAAACGTGTTTATTGGGAGGTGTGTTAGTTCTATGGCACAACTTCAACTTTTGTCCATAATGACATTGTTTGTTTTACATACATTACTTTTACTTTTATACTTTGAGTAGTTTTGGAACCAGTACTTTTTTCCCCTTTCCTCAAGTAAAAAGCTTGAATTGTTCCTTAAACTTCTACAGAAGTCTTTTTAAGCCCTAGTATCTGCCCGAACCGAGCAGACAGGGAACACAAGACATTGCCATCTACCCAAACCAGAGGTGTCCAAAGTGTGGCCCGGGAACTATTTGCAGCCATTGAAATGATTTTTCAGCAGCCTGCAATTCAAAAACGGCACAAATTTGACAAGACGTACAGTTGATGCAGACAATTTATAATCTTACTAAAGTGGAAATAGTTCAGTTCAAAACCAAGTATTTCTGTTTTATATTTATAAAATAAATAATTTTAATTTGAAAAGGACCTGTAGTGAATTTTGTCCTTGTGTGCAACCATTATCAGACTTTCCTGATTATAGCAAGCCTCTTCAAAGAACGAGTGTTTCTGAGCATAGAATTAGTTTCATTTTTCTAGACTGACCAAATGGAAAACAGACGCCCACCCTCCTCTCAAAAAATCTAAGAAAGTGTCTCCCTTTCTTCTAACAGGGTGAAAGTGTGACAAAACTATTTACAGATTCCCCATTAAAAGATTATCATTAGTTTCATTAAAATATTGCATGCGTAGCTTATTATTGAGCAGTTAAAAAAATAAACGAATAGAAAATAGACAACTTAAGGGAAAAGCAGCCATGAACTTTGGAAGAGCTGCGAATATCCCTAGCTCAGGTGGGAGGATCTGCTGACAGAAAAGCTATTAGTTGTGCACTTCAAACACTGCACATTACTTTTAACATACCAATCCTATAGTAAAGCATGGTGGTGGCAATGTCATGCTGGGGAAATGCAATTCTTCATCAGATAACGAAATGCTGGTCTGTTTTGATGCTAAGAGAGGTGGAGCTAAATACAGAAACAAAAGCTGCTAAAGGTTCACCATCAAAGACGATGACCTTAAACATCCAGACAGCACTATGACAGAAAGTTTAGATCAAATCACATTGATATATCAGAATAATCCAGTCAAAATTTATGACCTCAATCCAAATAAAATCTATGTTCACAGATGCTCTCCATCCCGTCTGACAGTTTGAGCTATTTTGTGAGGAGCATTGAGCAAAAGTTCCTGTCTATACATGTGTAAAGCTTTTGGAGACTTATTCCAAAGATACTGCAGCTGGACCTTTAGAGAGAGGGGGTCCTAGACTGTGTTGACCAAAATATAATCCTCTCTCAAAAAGAGAGCATAATATCAAAACATGATTGAATTAAAACATGGCTAAACAGACAAAAAGGAAATTAAAGGATATCAATAATTACAAACAAATACAACCATGTTTCAAAAGATCTTACTGAAAAGCTACATCTTCAGCTGCTTTCTAACGGAGTCCAGACTGAAGACAAACAGCGAAAGCTTGTTTTACAGTTGAGGCACAACAGCCTAGAGAGAGAAATATCCTACAAGTTTTAAGTTTCAAGTTCATTGTCATATCTAGAATATCAATCAAACATGGTTAGCTGAAATGAAATTCTTAGATAGATCAAAGTGAAGTCAGTAAAGTGACCTAGTTTGAAATAACAAATATAAAAAGTCCAATAGTTGTGTTGGGTGTGTATTGATGTACATAGCAAGAACAGGTTTCTGTCAGCAGTTCAAAAGCCTAATGGCTTGTGAATAGAAACTGTCTCTGTATCTGCTAGTCTGTGACTAGGGTGGCTGGGATCAGAAAGGATCTGCTGTGTGTTCTTCCTCCTCCAGCGCTACCTGTAAAGGTTCTGCATGGATGGTGTTGTGGCAACAAAATAGCATCCTTTTAAATAAAGATGACACCAAACTTAATAAACATGTTGGCCAACAAGGAGGAACAGAGTGAAGCCAAAAACTGTTCCATTCTCACATTCCTACCCAACCTTTCTACTGCAAACCATTAAATAGTATTTAGCAATCAATGTTTATCTTCTAACAGCATGAGCTCAGTTTCCGTGGAGAGTCAGTCAGCACCGGTTCTGATTAGTGGGACAGTCCGTGCATTTTTAAAATCAGAACGTAATGCAGATTTCTTCCAGCTAATGTCTGGTTAGTCCCTTTGATACATTGTTATTGAAAACATTACATAAAGAAGGCTTTTGTTTTTTCTACATGATCTACTGTCCCAGATGCACTTCCTGAAGATGTAACTAATCAATTAAATCCTGAGCACACAAAAATATTCCCTAACAATGGTAATGTAATGCCGATAATGCGTTGAGCTGATGTCACCATCCTCTGCGAAGCTTTGGATTACTGTTCATCACAGCTGCCATACCAGGTGGTGTCAGAAGACTCTTGATGGTGCATCGGGAGATATTTGTGAGTATTCTGAATTCCAAGCCGAACCTTCTCACACGCTGCTGAAAAAAGAGCCGTTATTTTGCCGCTTTTGTGATCACACCAACAAGGTGGGACCAGCTCAGATCCTCGCCGATGATGCTACCCAGAGATCTACCTGGTTCTGGAACTGAGGGTTTTGAAGTATGGAGTTTAAGAACATGGAAGAAGCTTGAACATACAGGACCGTGGAAGTTAAAATCAACATTTTTCAATCAAGGATGTTTTTGTTGGTGCATTTGAAAATGATCTGATGATACTCTCGATCCATGTTTCCCAACCCTGATCCTTCAAGGCACACTGCCCTGCATATTTCAGATGTTGCCCTGCTTTAACACACCTGATTCAGATGCTTGCAGTTTAGCAATAGCTTGTTTATCAGGCATCAATTGTATTCAGGTGTGGTGAAGCAGGGAACCACCTAAAACATGCAGGGCAGTGTGCCTTAAGGACCATGGTTGGGAAACACTAATCTACATAAGAGGAAATAAAATCACTAGTAACCGTCTCAAGTTCGTGTTTTGATACAAACTTTCTTATTTTTACATATTTCTCCAAGGTCAGAAACTATTTTGGATGAGTTGTTTTGAGTGAGCCTCAAGTGACATATACTCAAAGAAACATCTAAATTCCTTACATTTGGCTTGGCGGTTGAGTTCTAAAGTACAATCTTTTGAGAGGTGAGAGAAACCATGATCTATGGAGGAACAACCAGACTTTCTGTCAGAGTCCAGAGTCCAGCTCAAAATGTATTTTAAGGAAATTAGAAATTGAGACAGCCCAAGCAACTTTTGAAAGGACGAGTATAGCTGACTGTTATCTGCATAAAAGTGATAGGTAATGAAATTATGGAATTTATCATTGATCTGTCAAAGTGAATGAATACATGGCGGAAAAAAGAAGTGTGCCTTAAAGACAGCCTTGGGGTACCCTACATGTTCAGATCAGTAGTAGGGGTGTAACGGTACATGCAGTCTTATTCAGATTTTTTGGTACAGCGTTGTCGAATTGGTATGCACGTGTACCAAACGAATACAGCTGTTTGCTACCTGAACAAATGCAGATTGTTTACATGTTGAACTCAGAGCGAAGTGCACGCTCTGCACTGAACTGAATAACTCACCTGAAACAATGTCAAGCTGAATGTAAACTTCACTGATACTAGAGAAAAAACATCTGACATCCACATGGATATTAGTAGCATCCAATCAGACCAGACTACTTATTTTGAATAAAATGCAAGTCAGTGGAATCCCCGTTGATGAGAAGGGATTTTCCCTTATTTTCACCTGGCATGTAAATGGCACGTAATGTAATAGATGTGTTTTACTCGCGAGTTCAGCAGCTTCCCACAGGGTGCATTTTAGATGCGTTTCACTTGCAAAACAAACGTTACACCCAGCTGGTCCCGGGAGATCACCAAACCACAGGAGAATTGCAATTAAAAGGTAGTATGCAGAAAAAAATTTAAGAAAATATATGTTAATAACCATAAACTCACCATCCGCTCCCAAAACTGCAGATATTTCTGTCCATGCCTTCTTCTTTTTCATGTTGTCCTTGTAAAAATGATCAGTGGTATCATATAAACTGGGTGACTCTCCACTTCCAAGGATTAAATCCTAGTCATGCATGATAAAAGCCAACAAATTAGACCCACAGACCAACTGACTTCAACCCTGGTGTCACAGGTAGTGATGTTTGTTTTTTTCGTAGCAAACTGAAATCTGCACGTGTTTTTTTTTATTTAGAAAGTTTCTGAATTCTTTTCACTGCTTCCTGTTAGGGATGTGTGTGGAGTATGGACCCAAACGCACACGCTGAAGGAAGGTGAAGGATGTTTATTAAAGGAGGAGGTGATGATGGTGGTGGTGTAGAGGACGACGGCAGGAACGGAGAGGCAGGAAGACGACACACCATGGAGTGGAAGACAACAATACTAATGATCCGACCCTGAGTGCAGAGAAGTGATGGGTTTTAAAGGCAGGAGGTGAGTAGGATCAGGTGTGAATGATTTGGGAGACACAGGTGAGGACAATGAGGAGGAGTGAATACGGCAGCGTGACACTTCCGTGTTTGATTTCCTGTCTGACCCGATCTAAACCGCTGAGCTTGACACGTTTAAGAAGCGTGGAACGTTAAAAAAAATCTGCTGCGTAAATTTAGGAGAGGGCCGCAACACAACGGATCTTGATTGTTTTCAAGTGGTTATAATGTTTTCTACTCTGCTTATGTCTGCTTTTACTATTTTATTTTAAAAAATCAAATCAAATCTTCAGTCAGTTCTATACTTTTAACTTTTTTAAGCTAAAGAACATGATAAAATCTAATTAATTTCAAGAATTGAAAGGAAGGAATACCGGAAATAGGTTCTTTGTTTAATGCTGATCAAAGTAAAAAAAAAAAAGTCATATCCACATTTGTTCTTATTTTTCTTTATTAAAGTGTACCAAAAACATACAGAACTGTAACTTTAAAACCCCAAATGTGTACCAAATCGTGATTTTTGTGTACTGTTACACTCCTACTCAGTAGAGTCTTGTACGGGCACTGAAGTTTCTGTTTGAAAGGTAAGATCTAAACCAATCTGGAATAGTTCCAGAGATCTTCACCTAGGAAGTTTGTTTATTATGATGGTGTGATGGACAGCGTCAAAAACTCCCGAAAGGCTAACACTACATTTCCCAGTGTCTGCAGCCATCATGATGTAAATGCTCGACACTTAAAACAAAGTATCTTCTATTGAATTCATTTCACAACAAACAGATAGGTGGTTCTTAAAATCTTTGAGTTGTTACAGAAAGAAAACCATTTGGTTCGGGCATTTTTTTCCCAAAAGTTAGTTATAAATGCCTAACAGTAATTTGGCAGAGAGAAGCTCCAGCTGAGTTTCTGAAGAATGGTTTCCCTCTTTAAACATTCCTCTATACACGAATCTAGAAAATGCATTAATAACTGGTTAAACATTTTTTAATACTCAATGATCTTTTTCAATAATTTTATCAAAACAAACAAACAAACAAACAAACAAACATGTTAGGTTGTGTTCTGTTTTCTCCTGGTTTGCTATCCAGTTAAAGTCCCATAATTCCATCAAATTAAATAAGCTCTGTATTTAACAAGGGCGTGTCCAATTTTTCTGTGCCTCTGCGGTCAGAAAGGTTATAAAACTAGTTTGTAGCAGCAGACAGGAGCAATCTGTGATGGAAGTGGGGTAGGGGTGGGGGTTGATTGACCAGCGACCCGACAAGTGCAGGGCAGGCACAGCTCGTCCTGAGTCATTAGGCCAGCAGAGACCCTGCTGGAATGTTATTAGTCTCTCAGGCAGACAGAGAACACTCTGCCCTTTGTTGCACCAGGCACAAATCCTGTCACTCTTAAAATTTGCTCTTAATTGAACTGGAGACCAATCAGGGATCCTCCTTTGGGGGGGAGCCAGTCCTGGTCGTCTGTTAACACGGGACTTCAGGCAGATATGTTGAAGACTGAATAATCAGTGACTCCCTGCTTTTTACAGCACTCTGAGTAAATGAAGTTAAAACTAATGTCATTATCTACAAAACCACAACATTTCTCTCACTGTTATAAATGCAATATGACACAGGAACAGGAACGTTCCAACCTGCTGTTATATAATGCAAGCTGAGATTAACTTCAGAACATTTTAAACTGGAAGTTCAACAGAGCTAAAAGGACATTTCTTTTTTAGGTAGATAACCTCAGTCAGACCTATTGGGTCTTTCTAAAATCCCAACAAGATATGAGAAGTGTCACATCTTTTTGTAAGGTGCTGTGCCTGGATCAGAGTTTTCTGAAGATTTTGTGGGACTGTTGGCCTTTTTTACACTGCTTTGAACAGGACAAGGCAGAAGAAGAAAGAGGGAAGACATGAAGCAGGACTCCTGAGGTCGGGGGTTCCACCCCAGTACTTGAGTCAAGGACCAACAGCCCTCGTATGTTGAGGAACTTTTTTATTCTTATACTTTACCACTGAAGCCAATAAAGAGAAAACAGGTAGATTCTTCTTTTCTTTTGCATTTTTGACCAATATTCAACTTCGGAAGAATATTCTGTGCATCAACACTGTGGCAGTAGCCAGATTAGGTCAGGTTCAGTTCAATTACTTCAATGCAATTAAGTTTATTTATATAATGCCGATTCACAGCAGATGTCATCTCAAGGCACATCCTGGACAGGTTACCAGTCCATCACAGGGCAACAAAGAGGAAATATCTAGGACACACTACCATGCACACACGCATATATACAAAGCCCATTCAGGTATCAACCTGCCCAATGCAGATTACAACCCCTACGTAAATTAAGTTGGAACCATTACGTGTATTGATCCAAGACAATAAATTAGGACTTTTGGAGGCAATAAAGATGATACTCTGATATGATTGTATGTCAAAAGGGACATTAGAGCTTTTCTCAATAAAAACAAGAGCAAACCTAGGACAAGCCGGCAACTGCAACCTACTCCATACCAGTAGGTGGCAATAATGCACCAATTTGTTGTTTGCCAACTGCCAATAAATATCACCAAGAAGAAGAAGGGTGTGTTATGTTTAAGCTAATATGAGCATGCTAACAGTAGGTATTATGAAGACTTTGTGCGAAAAGAACCCAAGGAGAGAAACTATCAAGGTTTTGAGGGACAGATTATGTTGGATTGTGGACTGGAGGACATTAACTGGACTTTTATGGACTAAGTTTGAGATGGTTAGGTTCTGTCAATGATATGAGGCTTCAGACATTGAGTTGCACATTATTTTTCTTTCTGAGTAGTTTACATTACGATTACTGTGTTTACAGTTATAACTGTATCCTTGGTTGGCATAAATCATTGGAATCACAAGAATCTTAACTTTCAAATTGTGTGTAATATGTACGTGTACATAGAAAGGGTGTCACAAAAAAAGGCAGATTTACCCCGGAAGTATGTAATGTACCGCCAACAGGACATTAATACGATAAGGGACTGTTTTCTGCCCCCGCCCCCAAAGAAAAATAATTAAAAAATAAGCCACAGCCCCCCCAGCTATATTCCTCTGGTGCACACACACACTCTCATACCTGCGAGCACTTTAAAGAAACCAATTAGTCATGTTTTTGGGCTGTGGGAGGAAGCCGGAGTAGCTAGAGAGAACTCACACACACATTGGGGAGAACATGAAAACAGGATGCATAAAAGAAAGTCTGGGATTCCAACCCAGGATATTTTGGCCACAAGGCAACAGTGTTACCAAATGCTTCACTTTGCAGGCTTTATTTCAAATTAATTATGTTTACTGTGATGAAATTTGATTTGATTCAATTTAGTTCATTTCAAATTCATTCAATTCAGCTAAATGTATTTCAGTTCCATTAAATTGCATTTAATCGTATTAAATTGAGGTTTCAACTCACACTCATTCAATGAAGGAAACCCTCCATTCCTTCTCTATACCTATATATAAGGGGGTTTGTGTGTGTGTGTGTGGGGGGGGGGCTTTTCTCAGGCAGTCAGAGGTTGAGAGGTTAGATGTACTGCATTGTTGGGCAACACAGAGACACACCAGGCATGCTCACTCAATCAGTTATGAACATTTCAGTTTATTCTGAATTCATTCAGTCCAGAACAGTCCAGGGAGGTTCAACACAACAGAAACACAAAAACATCAAGTTTAGTAGATTATAAAGGGCAAATTAGCAACAAAGAAAATTGTTCCTCTCTAAGGAAATTAGCTGTTTGGATAAAATGTCTGTCTGAATCTAACAACTAGTCAACCTTCAGTAAATAGTCATTCAAACCCAGAAGAAAAAATGCCTTTTAGTGCCACTTAAAGCAAATATTTATTTTATCATTTATTTGAAGACCATTGTTCAATATAATTATGAATGTTTGGTCTTTGGACTCAGATTATTCCATCTACCCTATGACAAGGAAGGCTACAGTTCCCATATTGGAAACAGTTCTATTGCTATGCCCAGTTACGGGCTGTAACCCTTTACTTCTCAACAGATGTTACCATCTGTCTGGGAAGCTATTGAAAAAACATCAGTAAAAAGCCTCTGGATAAACTCATACATTTTTGGGGCATAATTAAAAGCAACTGTCCTGATTCTGATTTAAAGCTGGAAGATGGGGGTGCGCACCATTTCAGACATTGTTGGGGGGATTAGTGCTATGTGATGCAAAAGTCTGTCTGCTGGGTATCTACCCAAAGAATCTTACCCCCTGCATATTAAGTGATTTTGGACTCCTACAGATGAGTAGAGTCATTGCTTTAACATGGAAGAAATACATGTGGGTATAGGAAATGTCATCTCTAGCTTCAATGCAGAAACCGACCCATACGATCAAAGGAACCCCTATGAAAAAAACATGGATTTCACATGGGCAAAATCACATGTGATCACATGTGAAAAATCTTTGACCAATGTGAAATTCACATGTGGAAGCATGTAAAAATTTGATGTGTGAAGAACATGTGACAACATGTGTTTTGCCCACATTTCCAATGTGAATTTGGAACATTTTTATGGTAATATAAACTATGAAACCCTTGTACATTTAGTTTCCTAGAGGGATTTTCTGGCAGGAATTTCCGATGGAGGTTCTTTATGGTGTCAGTCTTAAACTACTTCTGCTTTTTACCTTTTCCCTTTGTTACGGTCTGCTTTTTACCCACTGTTGAACGACTTACGTCATCCCTGGTGTGAAAGGTACTCTGAAATTTGTGTTTGAGGCTTTTCACAAGTGCATGATGATAGACCAGAGTTCTCCGCACATTATTACTGACTGAACTTGTTCCCAGCATCCTTGTTCTGTTTCTAGGAGAGTCGACACTGCACAGTAGCCATTCATAGCGCTTACAGTATTTGATGTTTTTGTTTGAGCTTTAAGCTTTTCCTTGAGTTTCTGGTTCTCAATGTATATTTTTTGGTATTGTCTTCTTATAGTCCTTCTTCCTTGTATTCTCTGTCTGAAATTACAACTTATAACATGGAGCTGCATTCTCTTTTTTCAGTTTGCACCAATAAGTGCAATTTCTATATCAGGGGGGGTGACTGGTGGTTGTGTGTCTATGTGTGTAGAGCTCTACAAGTTTGAAATTGGCTTATATTCAGATTTTTGCCATCTCTCCTGCTGTGCTGTCAGTGTCCTCTTTGTCCAAAAACTATGTAAGCAAGATCCTTAGTGTGTTTAAAGTTGCGCACATTTTTCCGCTACGTTTTTTTCTATAAATCCTAAACTTGGCATAGAAAGTTGCTTATGTAGTTTTCACACCCAGTTTTGTGCGTAAGCAAGCTTTATAAATGAGACCACAGATAGGTAGGCAAGTTGGGGTTGAGTGCCTAGCCCACCGGCCCTTCTACATGTGACAAAAGCTGGAATCAAACACACAACCTTCGGATTGCGAGGCAAGTACTCTTCCTACTGAGCCAAAGTGTCCTTGTATGACTGAGAACAGATCTTAAGCTGTTTTTGTCCCACTGCTGTCATTCCGTAATGTACATAATTTCCAGGAAGAAAGTGGTTTTAGATGTGACAGATTTTAGCAGAAGTCTCTGTTTCAGAGGCAGCTCTGAGACTTAGAACTGCTGTGACACTTTCCTCTCAAAGTCATCTGTATTAAGAGTCACAGAATCTTCACAATAAACCTTGAGGAAAATTCCTGTTGACCCGATTTTTATCCTCCAAGAAATAAATGCACTGGAGCTTAAGTGTGCCACTTCACTTCATGTCCCACTTTCCCCTAAAGTCAGCCTACACAGCACATGGCTCATTCAGTATAATACAGGTATACTGTTGGATATTTATGTATTCTTACCTCTGTTATCACATGTACAAAATGTTGCTCCTAGATTCATGTCTGGACTGATAGAAAAAATAGGTACAAGCCATTTGAAACTACAGCATAATTTACATTTACCTTCATTACATGTTCTTTGTGAAAGAAGGGAGTCCTGGACCACAACTATAGAAAAAACATAACATGAATCCAAAGTTGGCTGTAAAAATACAAAGACCAGGGGTCTCATTTATAAAGCTTTGCATTGCATCATTACTAAAACCGTACTTAAGCTCGGTAACTTTTTTTTACTTACGCCTAGTAAGTTTCCGATCTATCAACCTTGGAGTATGCACAGCTGCGGGTGTTTTTGGATCATATCCCTTTTCTTACACACCCACTTTCTCCCATAAACGGTCCACGCAAAGTGTCTAGTGAATATTCTGTGTTCCTGACATAAAAAAGAAGAGCGGGGGACGGGGTGCACGGTTCCAGCGGCTCGGTAGATCTAACACCTGGTCCAGTTCAGCAAATACATTTAATAGGACTGCTTTAAGGAATCTACATCGGGTCCCCCATCCAGATGTTTCCAGTGGTGTGATCTTTAATGAGTGCCAGCATCCATTGTGCAGCATTATACATGGGACGCTGCAGTATACGTACTTAACACAATTAATAAACCAATAAGTGCAATTTCTATATAATCTGAAGACATAAATACATATATACATACTGTGATATAATTCTGCAACATATTTTTATTCAGGTTCTCATTTTTCTGGATTAAGCAGCTATAAATGCATTGTTCTGTTGACTCTACCTTGGATGATGCAAATACCGTAATTTTCAGACTACTGAGTACACCTGAGCTGCACCAGCTAAATTTTATAAGGAAATACATTTTGTAAATATATAGTCTGCACTTGAAAATAACCGCAGGTTTTCATGCTGTAACATGACATATTTACACAGAAAGACGGTATACGGAAGATTTTTGTTTTGTTTTAATTACCTCCATCAGGGTTAATGTTTTTTGCCCCTCTGTCTGCCTGTTGGTAAGTCTGTCTAGTTTAGAGATGGGGACTCGAGTTTGAGACTCCGACTCGAGTCCGACTTAAGTCGCACAAACAGTGACTTCAGACTCGACTTGGACTCGAGCCGCGGGACTCGTGAACAATGTTTTGGGGTTTTTTTCTCCCTCCTTTACCTATAACCTGCCCACGGCAGTGTTTCCCACACATAGACAAATCTGTGGCGGTGCGCCACAGATTAAACTCCGACCCCAAAAAAAGGAACAAAAATCAACACCGACTGTCACATATTGCGTTTCATTTTTCTTTTTTACGCTATTTAAAACACGCAGCTATCTTTCCTTTCTATGCTCTCTCCTCGTCTCTCTGTCACTCACGCGTCTCTCTCGCTCTCTCTCTCTCTCACACACACACACGCACACACACACCTCACACACACAGCCCCTCCCCTCCGTTCACAGCACGTCTGTCTGAATCACCTGTGGAGGCGTGGCCTATTTGGTGCAGAGAAGACGGCTGGCGAAAGGTTGGTATTTCGTGAACACTTTTAACACACAATCACAGATTAAAAAGTGCTATAAAATATTTTAGATTCTGATTACAATAGTTTCATTGTGTTAATGTTACTGTAGGTCCCAACCCTTAGCAAACAAACGATTGCGCCTTCTTTAGAAAGTTAACTATAGTCGCAAGTTTGCGGTAAAATATAGGGTGTTAAAATTAATGTAATACAGTCTGTGTAAACAATTATTAACTTTGTTTTTTACTTATTAACCTTTAGGAATTAGCATATCCCTTTAGGAATCTTTGCTCTGTACTGTACTATGTGTTCATGCTACAAGGCAAAATATAGATATTAACTTAAGAGTAAAGCATTCTTGTTTTGGTCATGTTGCAAAACTAATTATATATCAAAATCAAAGCTGATACTGTATGCTAATAGATAAAGTAGTCATAATAACATATTACATGCTTTGAATTTTTTTATATATAGCTATGCAGTGTTGGATGGGTCGCTGTAGGTGATGATGTAACACTTTTAACTGGAGACTTAATATAATAGAGAGACTTGAGACTTGACTTGGACTCTAGCTCAGAGACTTGAGACTTGACTTGGACTCTAGCTCAAAGACTTGAGACTTGACTTGGACTCTAGCTCAAAGACTTAAGACTTGACTTGGACTCTAGCTCAGAGACTTGTGAGCATCTCTGGCCTAGTTATGGACGGATATTGATGACATTTTCAAGAAATGTCCGCAATGGGACCAGGAACAACTAAATAAATTTGATCCGTCATGAATCGCGTATCCACCCACAGACCAAAGGTGCTAACCTCCTTTCCTCCCCCTTGTCAGACAGCTCATAAGCAGCTCCTCAAGCACAGCAGCCCCGAATATTTTGCTTTCCGCTGGAAGAGCACACCCATGCATCTCATTAAGAGACATTTTATTGGAAAAGTACCGAAAGTTAGAATTAGATAACATAGGAATAAGGGGGATGAGTGGCCCTGGCGGAGGTCTGTGCTCTCTGAGTTCTTTTCTAGTCTAAGACATGCTTTTTTTTAAACTCTGCCTGAAAATTGTCCGTATAGCACCAACACGGCATCAACACAACACCAACACGACAGTAACACGCCTGGTTAGAAAATAAGACCTACATTAGCCTTCCAGAAAAGTCATGGTCGCTATTTTCATCTTCCTCTTAACCACTAAAGTCAAAGTCTCACCATCAATTAATTGATGCCAGGCTAACGCGCAGTAGCTCTAATTCCTTCTTTGAGCCAGCTCGATTGCCTTTAACTTAAAAGCAGCATCATATGCATTTATTTGTGTGTTTTCCATGATAGGGTTGTCTGCGTGATGCGCAAAAATAACAGTTTAAAATCATTATCAAAACTAGTGTCTCTATGTCAGCGCATAATGTCCAAAATGTCATAACTAACCACTGCAGTTATAATGTAGAGTGTTGAAAAAGAAAATACTGAAATAAACAAAGGTTACTCCTACATTCACTCCTCTGCCGATCACATCCTCTCAAGATCCACTTAACTTCCTTGGACTTCATCAATTTCAAGCTGAAGTTAGAACCTCACTTTCATCCTACAAACAAAGATCTGATCCATCTTAAACAAACCTGTGCTAACCACGTACCCTTCTTCCAGTGGCGCAGCCCCTCAAAAAATCTCCTCCTCTGGTCTCCTGTGTTGCAATCTTTTCTGAAAAAGAAAATCCTCTGGGAAAATATTAATTTTTATGATTTATCATTGTGTGCTAATTCTGTTGTATCATTAGAGTCTCTTTGAAAACACGCCACTCATGTTCGTTGTGTTCAGACAGCCAGCCTGGTGGAAGAAACTGTCTTTGTTGTGGCTGGATTTTGCAAATCGTGCTCTGTAGCACCGACCTGAAGGTACCAGTCAATCATTTGTGTCCAGGATGTGTGTGGTATGTAGAGATGTTAGCTGCCCTTTTCTTTACTTTTGATCAGTACAAGTCCTGGATGGAGGGAAGGTCAGCCCTGATGATCCTCTCAGTGGACTGGGTTGTTTATTGCAGTCTGGCCCTGTCCTGGACATCAGTGCTACGGAGTTGTATGCGCCCCTACTCTGAAACACCTCACCAGGGAGGCGTCCAGAAGGCATCCTGACCAGATGCCCGAGCCACCTCAACTGACTCCTCTCGATGTGGAGGAGCAGTGGCTCTACTCTGAGCCCCCTCCGGATGACTGAGCTTTTTTATCTCTAAGGGAGAGCCCAGACACCCTACGGAGGAAACTCATTTCGGCCGCTTGTATCCGTGATCTCGTTCTTTCGGTCACCACCCAGAGTTCGTGACCATAGATAAGGGTAGGAACGTAGATCGACCGGTAAATCGAGAGCTTCGCCTTTCGGCTCAGCTATCTCTTCACCACGACAGACTGGTACAGCGCCCGCATAACAGCAGATGCCCTACCAATCCGTCTATCGATCTCCCGCTCCATTTTTTCCTCATTCGTGAACAAGACCCCCAGATACTTAAACTCCTCCACTTGGGGAAGGACCTCATCCCCGACCCGGAAAAGGAACCCCACCCTTTTTCGGCTCAAGACCATGGCCTCGGATTTGGAGGTGCTGATTCTCATCCCAGCCGCTTCTTCACACTTGGCTGCGAACCTTTTTAAACAGGGGGACCACCACCCCGGTCTGCCAATCCACGCAATATTGCAAAGCCGCGTTAACCAACACAGCCCCACAACATCCAGGGCCCTGAGGAACTCTGGCCGAATCTCATCCACCCCCGGAGCCTTGCCACCGAGGAGCATTTTAAAAACCTCGGTGACCTCAGCACCAGAGATTGGAGAGCCCGACCCAAAGTCCCCAAACCATGCTTCCAGATTGGAAGGCGTGCTGGTGGGGCGAACTGCACCAGCTTTAAAAAATAAATAAATAAAAAATTTGCAATTGTGGTCCCCCATTGAACTGGGTCTACTGGACTATCAGGTATGAAAATGACTTTTGACTGAGAACATGTAGAAGAAAGTGTTCTGGTCAAAATGTAGTAAGTTTTTGGCCTACATGTCAATACATATGCTTTGTGTGGGAGAAAACTAACACTGTAGATCACCCTGAACATACGTTTTTCCACTGTGAAACATGGTGGTGGCAGTATCCTGTTGGGATGCTTTTCTCATGCAGGAACAAGTAAGCTGGTTAGGTAGGTAGAAATAGCTCAATACAGGACAATCCTGGAAGCACACCTGTGAGTGTCATGACGTCAGGTAATTTCCTGACCCACATGCAGGATTCAGACTCAAATCACGATTAAAGTTAAGGCAAGTTTTATTAACAGGAATTGGTTTGGGGAAAAATCAATGCCACAGGAACAGTCAGGCATCTGAAGGTTGAGAGGATCTCTCTTAGTGACTTGAAATTCCCAGAGATTATTGATTGGCAGGTGAGTGTTGTCACCTACAGTCCATGGAAGTGTACTGCAAGTTGAGAAGTGGTTAGGTCCAGAAGAGTGAGCGACTGTGCAGGGAGATGGGTCTGAGAAACTTAGACCAAGTGAGCAGGCTGATGGGATACTTGGCAGGTGAGCAGGAGAAAGCGGTCGTGGAAGTGGAATGCTGAACTCAGGTAAATCCCTGTGAGAAGAAAGGAATCAAAACTGGTCTAGGGAGACACAAGGAGATTATAAATCACGAAGGGAGCTGAAATTCAAAGTTACTCACAGAGATACCTGAAGCTCAGGCTTGCTGTTACTGGTGAGGATAACAACCAGGCACAACCAGGATTGTCTGTCTGCCAGCTCCTTAAGATGATCCAGAACACAAAGGCTTGAGTAGTCCCAGGTGTCAGCAATTCACCTTCCTAGCAACTCTTCAATGAAGATCTTCTATAAAAAGAGGACTTAGTCGGTGCTAAGAACAAAGTCGCCCACACAGAACCCAACAGTGAGAGGCTGAAAAAGACTTAAGAATGTTTAAATCAAACCCTGTTCATGTATTAGAATAGACCAGTCAAAGTCCAGACCTCAATCCAAGTTAGAATCAGTGGCAACATTTGAAAATGTATTTTCTCTCACTTTGCAATGACAACTACTTTGTGTTGGTCTATGGCATAAAATACAAATTAAATACATGGAGGTTGTAATGTGGGGAAAATGTGAAAGAGTATAAGGGGTGTGAATACTTTTACGAGGAACCCATTAAACTGCAAACACAATATAGAATCGTGCCTTATTTTTCTGTTCCTATTTCCTAGTCTTTGCTATCAAATGGTTCTATACACAAACTCCACTGGGAATACAGTCGACTGAACAATAACACCTAATTAGTTTTAGCTAGACCTGGAAGTTTCTTGCTTCCCTTTTGTTTTTGAGAGCCTTGCTTGTTGCTGTTTGGGCGCATCACATTTTTCTTTCCATTTGTTGCACCAGTGTGCACAGTGTGAGACATTATAGCATGCAGCTGTAAAGACGATTGTAAGACAATTTATATTATAATTCATGTTTGTAAACTGTCTAATATGATTGCCCACTTTACAGGTGTTTTCATTAAGCAACAAAATACGTTTAAATTATCATGACTAAACCTTTCCCAGTAGATTACCATTTAACTGTAATTCAATACTAAACAACAGTTTGCTTATTTTAACCAAATTTCTTATCCAGATGACAGTCAATTGTTTAGCTTATCCTTTAGCTGTTTAATTTATAAACACTGACTGCTAAATCAGTTTAATCCACCTGGCAGACAGTTGGAAATGTTAAAAGGTTGTCTAAGAGTATGATTACCATATCAGATCAAATGGTGACTGGTAGCATGGGCAACATCAGACCCTTATTTCTGAAGGCATTATTGTCTCGTGAGATCTGATGGGGTACTTTGGCTGTCGTGGACGGGCATTGTAATAATGCAAATGAGGGACGCGTTGATTGGTGGCAGGAAGGAGGGGGTTGACAGCGCAGGTAAAGCTTCAGCATATCATTCCAAAAGGACATCATGGCGCTAGTTGTGAATGAACCCGACCTTCAATTGTAATTGCATTCTAGGTCTTCTGTTGTTTGCAAAGTAGCAACCATTACCCGTGTTGTCCTTGAAGCTACTACTCCCGCTAGCATACAATAGCCAAATTAGCAGTTAGCTGCTGTTTGTTACACACAGTAGAGCAATAAAAACAGTTTTACCGTTTCAATTGCTGGCAAGTCTCTGATTGTTGGAATTGCCCCTTTTTCTAAACAGAGCTTCGATGCCAACTTCGCCTGATATTGTCCCAAATTCCTAAAGGATTCCAGCCTAAAATGTTTAGCACAGACACCTAAACCAGTGGGAAGGGTTGTAGAAACCGTGTCATTAAAAATGAATTTAATCCACTGGTCCCTGATAGCTTGGTCTCTTGGGAGAGAAAAAATATGTCCATGTTGATTCTAGCAGTCAACAACAGAACAACTCACGTGTGCACGTCTGCATCTTTCACGGTCGAGTTCGTACTTCGAATCGGAATTCAGTAATGGGAGAGGGGGAGGGCGGGCTTCCTGCAGCATAGGTCTGCGATGTCCATATATGGTATATCCTTCACCAACTTGACGTCAAGTCGGCCAGAAATTAACATCACGTATTTGAGTGCGCGTGCACGTCGGCTGGTTGAGGAACCCAGGGGTAAACAAACGCTTCACTTTTAAATATCGGTTTCCCGGCCAGTGTATAATCGTTAGGCAATCATAACATACATTTTTTCTGTGGAAAAGTGGAAAAGTGAAAATTATAAGTCATGACTCCTTTAAAGTAATACACAAACATTACAGTTAAGATATTTAAACACATTCCTGATATAGTAACCCGTAACTAAACTACCGAAACAGCAAAACACAACCAACAATTCATCCAAAACAGTTCTAAATGTAGTTATTTCACAATCAGATGTGTGTTTGTAAATGTGTGTATTAGGAGTGTAAGGTTCACGTCTTCATACTATGGGTGTGCCATCTTGGAATCCTCATAATTTTGATTTGATTACATTTCGGGTGCCACTATTTGATTATAAAACGATTATTTTGTTGCATATTTTTACCCTATTTAGGTATTTTTCTTCATTCCTTCCAGGCCAATTTCTACTCTTAAATCCATCCAGTTTCCATTAATGGAAGTATCCAAACCAATTAATGTCCTCTCTTTTATTTATTTGAAACCACAAATCAAACCAACACATGTCCAAAATAATAATGTTTCATAATCATATCAAGGTCATATTTTCAACAAAAGTTAAAGGAAATCTGTTTTGGCAATTTAAATATAATAAAGGTTGACCCTGTTTTAATTTCCATAAAAGAGGACACTTGGTCCATTCCTTAAACACATCAATCATGCTCTGTTTACTTGAAGACTTTTGACTTACATATTTAATTGTTTCCTGCTCTATGTGGTTGGAAAGAATAAATAAATAAACTTCAGATCAGCTATTACAAGTCAACATTACAGAAATGACTGTAAAATCTAAATGGAAATAATTAATCTTCTTTATAAAAAAATTAACTTGTAACAATAATGGCTCCCTTTTTAAATCGTACCGGACAGAAATTACACAAAAATCTGAAATTATATTCTGAGAAAATACTTATTGTTTTTCTATTCAAAGTAATAGAAAATAGAAACCAGCATTCTCCTAAAGAACCCAAAAGTGTATAATCCAGTCTGGGTTTTTTTCACTGTTAATTTAATAAATCAATTCTAACTTTGCACCGTTTTCATAGTTTTTGCATCAGTTTGACCAATGGGATGTTTGTCACCTGTCATAGGTGAAACAAATCTGCCAGCTACTTAGTACGGTGCTCTCAGCCACACATTAGTCGCCACCGGGGTGGAATGAAGGAAATATCCTTCGTGTTTCATACTTAAAGTTCCACTTTGGCTGACGTCTGGTAAACATGAACTGCGGCTTGGGGAGGGCGCCCCAGACAGCACCGAAAAAGGACATGTCCGAGGAAAAGAGGATGTTGCTGCTAAAATGATACACAATAACAAAGACCCTCCTTTCACAACTAAAGTGCTAAATATTTGCTGTATTTTGTAAATTTCGTGCTGCATGGCTGAAACACTAGCTGCAGCATTCTGTTTCCGCCCTCTGTCCCCCTAAAAATGTCCATGTAGCATGCCTGACTGTTATGTTTTCCTCATTTAATTACAATGAAAAATAATTGATTTTTGAACACTTTTGAATCGCTGACGATTTTGCACGTTTCACATCGCAATCAATGGAGAATCTACACACCCCTAATTCATATTGAAAGTATAATGTACACCCTTCTCAGTTTCAAACTGTACATGTGCCAAAGGAATACAGCAAACACATGCAGAACGTTTGTGTGGAACTGACTGCACAATCCAATGTTTTATAGGGCAACTTAAAAAAGTGACACCAAAACAAAATAGAGAGGTCTTTTGCAAACTAACCTCTGCTAGCTGAAAAAAGAGAATCGGTGACTTAAATAAATTGCGTTGATTGGTCACATTTAATTGAATTAAGTTTATCCAAGTAAATTTATTGTTTCTTAAGTTGTCAAGTTAAACAAATGTAAATAAATTAAGTTGGATGAACTTAATCCAATCAAATGTGACCAATTAACGCAATTTATTGAAGTTGGAGCTGCATTCTCTTTTTTTCAGTGTACAATAACATTTCTCATGCAGATTCAGAGGAGAGAGGAAGGTGTGCCGAACCAGAACTTTAAGTCAGGGTACATATTTTTAAACAGCAATATGGTACACAGGTGGCTCTGCACTAAAATTAATTACTCGCCTGAAAAAACATAAAGCTGAATGTAAACATCACTGGTACTAGAGAAAAATCAGCTGCAGCTTCCAATCACCTCAAACTCAGTACATCCTATGAGATACATGTGGATGAATCTCTGTGGATGAGAGGGGATATTCCCAACAGCTGGGGATGCTACATTTAGATACAACTGGGACACTAGGTTGTCTATTAAAAAATGTCTAAATCAGTTCTGTCAAAAGATTTTAAAAAACTTTTAGATTGATGAATCATGATATGTTTTAATGAATGCTCTGAGATGGGATAGAACAGCAGCACTGCTGCTTAGGAAGAGTAACAAAGATACGTGCTTCACCCAAAAGTCTCCCACAACCCCCCCAAAAAGTTGCTAGATTTGTCATTAGTAGCTTTTAAAAAAAAAACAATCGCTAGATGGGTCTAAATACATGCTAAATATAGCAACTAAGTCGCTAAGTTGTCAACACTTGCCTGCAACTCATCGCTCCTCCTCGCCTTGCACTCCACTGCAACGGAAGCGTTCGCTCATGATAAGACAGACAATCAATGTCCACTTAGGGCCTTCAAAGCCTAAAAATTAATTTTCTATAAAGGCAACTTGCATGCAGAAAGAGGAAAGTTAAAGGTTAAAAATTAGATTACACGATTAAAAAACAAAACGTGTTAATATGGCTTTAATTAATTAATCGCAACTAACGCGATTAAAAAACAGAACGTGTTAAATATGGCTTTAATTAGTTAATTGCAATTAACGCGATAATTTGACACCCCTAGTCTAAATTTTTACTCTGAGCGTTTTCATGTGGTTATATTATTCTATATTTTGTCGGTCCAGGCATACTACTTTATTCTCTTAGTAAAATCCAACCAAATCTCTAGTCAGTTTTACACTTTCCACATGTTTTGGAACATGATAATTTCAAATTAAGTAAAGAAATTAAACATTTTCTTACGGCTGACCAAAGTAAAAAAAAAAAAAAATCTTGAGGACTGACCACAAGTTCTCAATGGGATTAAGATCTGGGGAGTTTCCAGGCCATGGACCCAAAATTTCAACGTTTTGGTCCCCGAGCCACTTAGTTATCACTTTTGCCTTATGGCACGGTGCTCCATCGAGCTGGAAAATGTATTGTTCTCCATCAAACTGTTGTTGGATTGTTGGAAAAAGTTGCTGTTGGAGGGTGTTTTGGTACTGTTCTTTATTCATGGCTGTGTTTTTGGGAAAAATTGTAAGTGAGCCCACTCCCTTGGATGAGAAGCAACCCCACACATGAATGGTCTCAGGATGCTTTACTGTTGGCATGACACAGGACTGATGGTAGCGCTCACCTTTTCTTCTCTGGACAAGCCTTTTTCCAAATGCCCCAAACAATCAGAAAGAGGCTTCATCGGAAAATATGACTTTGCCCCAGTCCTCAGCAGTCCATTCACCAGACTTTCTGCAGAAGATCAATCTGTCCCTGATGATTTTTTGGAGAGAAGGGGCTTCTTTGCTGCCCTTCTTGACACCAGGCCATCTTCCAAAAGTCTTCGCCTCACTGTGCGTGCAGATGCGCTCACACCTGCCTGCTGCCATACCTGAGCAAGCTCTGCACTGGTGGCACTCCGATCCTGAGCTGAATCCTCTTTAGGAGACGAGCCTGGCGCTTGCTGGACTTTCTTGGACGCCCTGAAGCCTTCTTAACAAGAATTGTACTTCTTTCCTTGAAGTTCTTGATAATCCTATAAATTGTTGATTTAGGTGCAATTTTAGTAGCCACAATATCCTTGCGTGTGAAGCCATTTTTATGCAACGCAGTGATGGCTGCACGCGTTTCTTTGCAGGTCACCATGGTTAGCAATGGAAGAACAACGATTTCAAGCATCACCCTCCTTTTAACATGTCAAGTCGGCCATTCTAATCCAATCAGCCTGACATAATGATCTCCAGCCTTGTGCTCGTCAACATTCTCACCTGAGTTAAGATGATTACTGAAATGATCTCAGCAGGTCCTTTAATGACAGCAATGAAATGCAGTGGAATTTTCATGGCAAAGAAGGACTATGCAATTCATCTGATCACTGTTCATAACATTCTGGTGTATATGCAAATTGCTATTATAAAAACTTAAGCAGCAACTTTTCCAATTTCCAATATTTATGTAATTCTCAAATCTTTTGGCCACGACTGTACATAGTACATATTCATACTGGACTGTATATTACTATACATAATTCTAAGAGTTATTTCATGTTTACTTCTTACATATTTAGGTGCTGCTATGTGAATAATTCACAGCATATTTAGTGCAAACAAACTTAATTTGTTAAAAGCTAACTTGGCCTCATTTCCAAATTCATCTAGATAAAGCTGCTTTCTCAACATTGACATTTTATACTGAACTATGAAATCATTCCATCAATTTTATTGGTTACTGGTTCTATTCTTTTTTGCTCATTTTTACTGTTTCACTTCTTGGTAGTTCATTACCTTTTCATTATTCTTTCATTTTTACATAGTAGTTTAGTTTAATATTGCTAAATTAGTTTGTTGATTAAAGTGCTTTACCTGAAAGGTTATGTTATTTTTTTATAAACTCATATTTTGTGTCTATTCTATACATATATGTAGAGCTGTACTGCTTGAGATTATCAGTGCTGAACTTAAATCTTTAATAGTATATATAATATAATAGTTCCTTTAAGGAACAATAGCTGCTGGGCTGTTCAAGCAAATAACTTTAGCAACCTGGATTAAAAATTAAAAAAACAGATCATAGGAAGCTCCATCAGGTTGTGTAAAACTGTGTTTGTGGGTTAATAATTGAGGAAAACAAAAAAGACAAAAAACAGAATTAACTAAAAATGCCAGGTCCCTGCAGTGTGGGTGCTAAAGGTTTGAGAATCTCAAAACAATAATGTAAAGCAAAATACGTTTACTACAGCTGATGGTCTCTGGACTAAGCAGTTGTAAAAAAAAAAAAAAAAAACTCAAACAGTTACAGCAACAACAAAAAAACAAAACAAAGAATAAGAGAATCAACCATGTCTATCATGTTGTGTTGTATGCTAAAACCTACTGTCCAGACACAAAGGCTCTACTTGAGATTGGCGGATACACAAACAGCTGATCTTAATTTGGATCCAAAGTTATTTGAAGGTGTGGAGGTCTTTCACTTGGCCACCAAACAATTTTCTGGGGTGACTGTGGTTCAATAGGTAGAGTACTTGTCTTGCAAATAAAGGGTTGTAGGTTAATTTCCAGCTTCTTCTAGTCACATGTTGATGTGCCCCTGGGCAAGGCATGTAAAGCCTTGTTTCCTCTGAGCGGAGCAGTGCAATGCGGCTCGGTCCGGTCCGCTATTGCATAATTCTGACTTTTCATGAGATTTTTTCCACTGCCTACTGAACTCTCCTTGAGCAGGCGGGGTCCCTGAACCCTTGCGTGGCGTCATACTGGAGGGACGATGAAGTGGGTGGCATGCAAAACACTCCGAAGAAGAGGAGGAAGAAACAACAACAATGGTGTCCATCCAGCAGCTCATGGTTGTCTTTCTTGCTTTTTGTTCTTTTTCTTTACACAGATACGACCGCTGTGTTTAATAAAAGGCTCCGTGTGGAACAGAGGACTGGTGTGTAAAGGTGTCGCTAGGGTGACGTTTAAACTAACTGCAGTGTTTATGAGTTCACCCAATCAAACGACTGTGTTATGTGACACCAGTAGCTCCGCCCTAACCGAATCGGACCGTTGTCCTGTGGACTTACACCTGAAGGGGGACCATTAATGGACCGTTACGCGCCCGCTGTATGGGCCGCTTTTACAATAGGAACAGACAAAAAGGCGGACTGGACCGAGCCGGACCGGACAACTCAGTGGAAACAAGGCATGATATGGAGGTAGTTTTGGAGCAAAAGTAGTTGCGTCATGTAACTGGGATGTTGAAATCACAGAAGAAAACTTTGTAGCAGTTTTGTGATTGTACTTGTTTTTTATTATTTCTCTTTAATGTTTTGTGTCTTGAGGAGTTAGTGGAACGTTTTAGCGATTTAATTTGCTCTGACTGTTCGACGTACAGCCGCAGGATCACAGCATCACTCTCAGGCCCCACAGTGCTTAGCATGGGGATATTTCTGGTTTGTTAATAATGAGCCCTGCAGCGCCCCCTGCTGTACGGCGTAGGCATTCGCCACAAGTCACAAAATGTTCTTGACAGCGGGACAAATGGAGCAAGAGGAGGAGCCCGGAAAAAGAAGGTGGGACTTGCATCAGCAGTTTTGTGCAGTCACATTTAGCCTACCGATTTGTGTTTCTGTGGGAAGATTTTATTACAGGTGTATGAATTAGTTACAAAAAAGCGTAGACAAGTTGTTTCTCTACACACAGGTATGTTGATGTGATTTGCATCATTTGTTTTGGATCAGTTGGGTAAAAACTGTAAATGTAAGATTTAATGTGTGACTCAAAGAATGCAATTAGTGAATTTACTTAAGACAATGAAAAGGTGTAACTGTTGTTTTGTATTTGTGAAAGAAAAAATGTACAATTACAAAACTGCTACAAAATTTTCCTCTGTGACTTCAACTTTCCATTTACAAGACACAAATACTTTTGCACAAAAATACCTCCATAATTTAACACCAGTTTGCCTACCGAGCTCTATATTGGTGTATAAATGTGTGTGTATTTGTGAGTGTGAAAAGGTGAATGTGGCTCTAGCGTAAAGTGCTTTTAGTGGTCAGTATGTTTAGAAAAGAAAATATAAGTTCAGTCCTTTTACCATTTTCTAGCTTAGATTTGGTGCCTTCTTTCATGATGGGTATAATCATCAGACAGCATGGGATACATTTCCACCGTGATGCCGATAATACGCAACTATATTTATCCATAAATCCTGATTAATCCAAGTAGTTAGGTAGATTACAGGCATGTCTTGAAGAAATAAAAACATGAATGACTCTAAACTTTTTGCTTTTAAAATCTGACAAGACAGAAGTTGCTGTCTTTAGACCAGAAGCTCTGAAAAAGAAACTGCTATCTGGATGGTATTAAATTGGCCTCCAGTAATAATGTAGAGAAATTGTGTTATTTTCTAACAAAACATGACATTTAAATCCCACATTAAACAGGTTTCTAGGATTTCCTTCTTTCACCTCCGCAATATTGCTAAAATTAGAAACATCCTGTCCGGGAGTGATGCTGAGAAACTAGTCCATGCATTTGTTACCTCAAGGCTGGACTACTGTAATTCTTTACTATCAGGAAGTTCACAAAATGCCATTAAAAGCCTTCAGTTGATCCAAAATGCTGCAGCAAGAGTTCCCATGAATTTTAAAAAGAGAGATCACATTTCTCCTGTTTTAGTTTCCCTTCATTGGCTCCCTGTTAAATCCAGAATAGGATTTAAAATCCTCGTTCTTACATATTAAGTCCTTAAAAATCAAGCTCCATCATACATCAGAGATCTAATTGTTCCTTATGTTCCTAACAGAGCCCTTCGCTCTCAGACTGCAGATTTACTTGTAGTTCCTAGGATTTCTAAAAGTTGAATGGGAGGCAGATCTTTTAGTTATCAGGCTCCTCTCCTGTGGAACCAGCTCCCAGCTTTAGTCCGTGAGGCAGACACTCTGTTAACTTTTAAGGCCAGGCTTAAAACTTTCCTTTTTGATAAAGCTTATAGTTAGAGTGGCTAAGGTCATCCTGAGCTATCTCTGTAGTTATGCTGCTATAGGCTTAGACTGCTGGAGGACAGACTGATCACTTTTCTTAACTCTGCTACTTTTCTCTTCTTCTACTCTCCAGTTGTATTTATTTATTTTTGCTGTTATTTCGACTGTTAACTTTGTTTTTTCTCAGTGTTTTTTTCTCCATAGAAGCAACACCTGGTCTGGTATCCTACTTAGCTACAATGCCTTGTTGTTGCCCTGTTTTACTTTCTGGAATACAGAAAGTACTCTTATATCAGATCTTCTGTTCTTTCTGTGTCTCTGCTCTGTCTTCTTGACAGTGAGTGCGATTATTGTCTGGTTTACATAACCATCAATAAGTATGGATAATATTTTTATTTTTATATAATTATTGATGAAGTTCAAGTTTTAATCTGTTAATTAAAGTTCGAGCACCTGTTCGTTGTGGAACGAATTCATAATACCAGACAACCAGTGTCTTCTGAAGGTATGAGTTCAAAACGTAGTGGGACAAATGATTGTGTGCATACATAAAATAAGCCCAGAAAGCTTCTCTTTAAGATATAGGGGGGTTTATCAGAAAAACGGATCAACCTTACAGCCAAAGCATTTCTTCAATAAATCCCATCTATTCTACAGCATGCAAACTAAACTACTACCATTCTTAGAAAATGAATAATTTGTGGAGGAACCAAAAATAAGCACAAACACTGTTTATCATAAAAAGGGAGAGGAAGGTCATGCGTTAGTTTCACCCCTTAGGTAGAAATCAAGGCATTCGAAGATGTGTATGCTAAAGGGGCTAGCTAGCGCTAGGTGGGTAAGCTATCGCTCCAGCGGGCTCAAACAAAGGACAAGACATGTCAGGGACAAAGCATTGGAGTTAGCTTTGGCTAACAAAGAGGCTGAGCAACAGGGTGTGTGCGCATCAGCTCCTCCACTTGGGTAGGAACAAAGACCAATGGACTTAGCTTTGGGCTAACAATGGAAGGGCCCAGCCAGCAGCTGGACAGAACCCAGAATGCTACTCAAAATATGATCAGCGTGTGGGAAGAGAGAGAAAAGATGGAAAGAGATAAATAAATTTGGATCCGCTCAGGATAAAAACCAGTTTAGAAAAAACATTAAATAAAACAGCTCAGAAAAACACAAGCGTGTGGTGACGCTAGTGAGCACACTGTTTCAGTGCTTCATTCTTCAGTGCTTGAACAATGTCTTCGTAAAGAACTATCTGGGAACAGTTCTGCTGACAGCAAGCCTCCTGGATGCACTTACAAGAGCTGTGTAGCTGTTCTGCCAGTACTTTGAAGATTTAAAGGGATTTCTGTCCCACCCAGCGGGTCAGTAATAAAGAGAATTCACCAGTGAATAGCATCTCCTTTCCACTGGCAGAGCAGCACATCAAGACTAATTTGCCGGTCATTGCTGGCTTTTATAAACTTTGTAATGTCATCATTGGCCACTCACCAATGGGAAGGAGTTGGAGGCACAGCTAGGAATGGTGGGAAATGCAGTCTTTTCAGGTAATTTGGGGAAAATAAATCCCAACAGTAGGGGTAACCAGAATGCCTAGTTGGGTCCTCTTTCTTTCATGTTGACACATTCCAACCCAATGGTCATCAATTGCTCCATTTCCACGAGGGCTGGCTCGGCCCAGACCGAGTGGGGTCTGCACCCCTTTAGCGCGTTTCCACTACCGTTGTCTGGGCCAAGCCGACCCCTTTTTTTGGACTCTGGCTCAGTCCGTAGCGGGCCAAGGCGGCCTGACACTCCTGCCTATGGCTTGATTGATCTAGTGAAGTGATGTCACTTTCACTCCTACCTACGTAGTTGTAGCCACTTATTGGTCTGGCGGTGTGAGTGTGAAGTGATGCCACAGAGAATGGCGAAGCATGGCTTCCAGCAAGTTCAAAACGTTGCAAATGGAAACTGAAAAACATTTAAATGCGAATATCGGGCCGTGAAGGACCACAACGAATGTAGTGGGACAGACCGCGAGCACTGGAAGTGCTTTCCAGAAATGGATGGCATTCATGGTGAAAGGTCAGTGAGCAACAGGAGAGAGAGAGTGGGCTAGAAACAGGCTCTAGCGTCGGCATCTTTAATGTCGGGAAACCGGGCGTGATGACTGATTTTTACTGGAACTTTTGCTACGCTGAGCCTGCCCATGTCTTCACCCACTGCCACGTTCCTGAGATGGCAATGGAAACACAACCAGGCCGTTCTGGGCCGAGATGATGCTACATGAGCTTACGCTAATGGAACTGGGGAAAATGTTAGCAGAATTGAGATTTATCAATGCAGATGATACAACATCCCTCTATCAAGCCATGCCTCCCTTTTTCTGCACTACTCCAAACACAGACATCTCTGCTCTAGTGTAAATGGTAATGGCATGAAACCGCTGTGCCTGGGTCAGATTCTGGTGTGTTTGTGCCTTTTTGTGTGAGTGTAAGATCTGTTAACAGAGAGGATCTTTGTTGGAGGGTTCTCCCCCTGCTGGCAGCCTGTGCAGCTGATACCAGTTGGCTTCATAATAAGCACTGGGAATTGAAGGAGCTGCAGGATCTCCATTCTCCGCCGTATGATTGACCTTGCGGGTCGTCTCTTGGCATCACCAGTTTTGATCTGCACCAAATTAAAGTTGAGCATTCCTTCTAGTTTCTAGTTAAGCTTATGACTTTTTTCTTATTTTGCCACAGATGACGGTATATAAAAAAGTTATATGGATCTAAATGCTGCGATGGACTAGCGACCTGTCCAAGTGTACCCCGCCCAATGACTGCGGGAGATAGGCACCAACCCCCCTGCAACCCTGCATAGGATGGATGGGTACAGATAATGGGCGAATGGATGGATGGATCTAAATGTGAAATTAAAAGTCTGAGTGTCCCAAGTTTTCTAATGTTCCGCTAGTTTTTTTTCTGGTGAGGTGAGAATTGAGGCAAATGTTTTCCATTCTTTTTGTCTCTTTCTCTGCTCAGCCTTTAACAAGATCACACCTGGATCTCATTCCTTAGAATGAAGCAATGACTTAATCACAACACACGTGTAGAAACAAAATCTCTGGTGTCTGATTTCCAGCACTTCCCACAGACAAAATTGGCCCAGAAACACAAAACCCTCTCATGGCTTTTAGTCCACTGCCAATATTTCTTCCGTCTCTCTTGGGGTTTTCAACTTCTCCATCCATCACTTGATTCTATTGATTTGACCTTCGCATTTAAAATTAATCTTCAAGCAAAATAGATGCTGCATCTTACTCTTCACAGACACTAAAACATTGTTTGTTGCAGTCTGACCTTTTTTTTTCTCTACATTTTGAAAAGTTGCCTCATAAACCACTTCATTCCAAATGAAGACATAAAATGAATAAAGAGCTTTGTGGAATTAGAGTTCGTTAACTGTGCTAGAAAATTCTTCCAGGAAAAATCATTTACACGTATGGAGAAAAACATTTCAGAATTGAGATCTATGAAATGATATCAAATCTGAGAGCTGTCACAGAGAAATCTATATTTGCTCTGAGGCCACATGTTTAATTAAATTGTTTAGTTGCTGTTGCATTACGAGCAAACATACCATCAACGGAGTCAGTGGCCTCCACATGAAGCAGATGATCCTGTTTTCCATATTCAATCATGCATCTCTGTTAATACTCTTCTGTGCTCTGCTCAATAATTAAAGGAGAGAACGAACCCATCAGCTGTCTCTGCTAATGACTAAATGGAAATGTGTTTATGAAGCTGGAGAAAAACTTCATGATTCATGGCCACATTTTGTTGTGCCCTTACAAAACCAGAGGCCAGACAACCTGCCTCTTAAGTTATTTACCACAGACTTTCACACATTCTGAGTGTTTTATTGAAGCTATAGTTAACCCTTAGGAGAACCCAGGGGACATTTTGTGCCATTTGTTTCTATTGATTTTCAAGTAAATTAGACTCTATTGAATGAATGTAGCTCCAATTTGCCAGAGGATATTTATTTTTACATGGTTTACAGTTATCGTGATTAAGCTTCACAAAAAACCCAAAATAAAGAGCAAAAATACCCCATCGAAAAAAAATGGAAATTCAATATTTCATCACGCATTAATTTTTACATAAACCTTTTCAGATCTGATCCAGTGTGATCAGTTGTGAGTGTGGTGGGTTTGTCCTCAACTGTGACGAGGTCAATTATGACAGTGTTATCTGAGAACTTCTGAAGATGGCAACCTTGGAAGTTGATGTAGAAGTCTGTAGTGTAGAGGGTGAAGAGGAAATCCCTGTTATGGTTGTCATTGGCTCACTGTTAAATCCAGAATAGAATTTAAGATCCTCCTTCTTACATATTAAACCCTTAAAAATCAAGCTTCATCACACATAAGAGACTGATTGTTCCATATGTTCCTAACAGAGCACTTCACTCTCAGACTGCAGGTTTACTTGTAGTTCCTAGGATTTCTAAAAGTAGAATGGGAGGCAGATCTTTTAGTTATCAGGCTCCTCTCCTGTGGAACCAGCTCCCAGTCTTAGTCTTTGAGGCAGACACTCTGTTTACTTTTAAGGCCAGGATTAAAACTTTCCTTTTTGAGAAAGCTTATAGTTAGAGTGGCTAAGGTCATCCTGAGCTATCTCTGTAGTTATGCTGCTATAGACTTAGACGGCTGCAAGACAGACCAATTTTCTTCACTCTGCTACGTTTCTCTTTTACCACTCTACAGTTGCATTATTTGTTGTTATTTCAACTGTTAACTTTGTTTTTTCTCAGTGTTTTTCACTCCATTGAAGCTACACCTGGTCTGGTATCCTACTAGCTGTGATGCCCTGTTGGACGGGGGGCATTGACTGGGATGATGCTCCCCATAACTGAGGATCCCCTGTGTCCTGTTATTAACTTTCTACTTTCTTTAATATAGAAAGTACTCTTACTTTAGTTATTTTGTTCCAGTATGCACAACTCCTGACAGTGTTGAAAGTACTGGAGAGATCAAAGAAGGTGATCCTCACAGTAGTTCCATGCTTCTCCAAGTTGGTCAAAGGTCAGTGCAGGAGACCTCTACTTGTATAGTCCTTTATCTAGTCCCAAAGCACTTGACATTCAGTCAGTGACACACACTGGTGATGGTTTTCTTTGCAAGCCTGTCTCATCTAATGTTCAGATATTATGCATTTTTCTGCCCAGTTTCTTTTGTGTATATCTTATCATTAACCTAAAGATACTCAAGATAAAGATAGCGTCTAAAAATGAAGTGTCACCTCCGCTGCAGCAGACCTCATGCTTCTAAGCTGTCATGAAAACACCATCTGCCCTGCAAGTACAATAGCCATTAGCTGGTGGAACCACATTTTCGCTGGTTCCCTGCCAGCATCCATTTTGTCAGCCCGAGCACACTCTACGAGGTTTGCTGAGTGCAACGGAGTGCATCAAAAAATAATTAAGCACTTTTTCCGGGGTGATGATGCAAGCTGTAATTAATTGCCTTTGCAGTCTGTAATGTTCATTAATGTGACTGCCACAATGATGATGCTTTCCACCAAAATGGTCTCATTCTTTGTTATTTCCCATTTTCAAAGGATTTTATGGTTGTTATCTGATGGTAACAAACTACTCACATAAGAACAGAAAACCCAGAGCCCCCACTAACCTGTGGATTAGTGTACACTGAGCAGAGGTCTAAAGAGGTGTAGCCAATGCAGCCTGAACCAAGCTTATTTTGTCTTTTATTTTTCGTGTGTGGAGGGCTCCTACTGTCATCGCAAAGCTCTCAGCAAAGTGTGACATTTCTCCTGAGACAACTTGATATGATCACTGTGATGGGTTTAGAAAAACCTCTGGTGTCTTTTTACCTTTGATGCTGACAGAATGCTATTTATCAAAGCAGTTGAGAGGGGTGTTAAGAGCAAATGAAATGGCTCTTAACACCATCCCTGTGAGGGAACACACACAGAGGGCAAAGTTAAATGCCTAAGCAAGGGCACCCAGCCACAATGGGTATGACATATGACTGGCCTGGGTAATCACCTGTATGTGTGTAAAATAAATAAAAAAACACACCAGACAGAGCATGATTTCAAACCACCTCCTGATGGTGGATTTCAAGAGAGATGAAAGACCTCATAGAGAACATATCACAGCCATTGATTAAATTTAGTGGCTTTGTTAGAAACAGTTCCTTTAACCATTGGGCTCTAGGTCTGTTTCTCTGCACAGACAGGTGTTGTATCCACAGGGTTGTGCTCGTTTGTGATTTTCTCCTTCACCGGCAGTAGAAGTCTCCAGCTGGCGCTCATCAGTAGCAATACAGGAGCAAGTTTCCTGAGACAGACGCCAGATGTTTATCTCTCTCCTAGGGTCCATTCCTCTGCCAAAGTCTTGTTCCTGGTTCCTTGGATTCAGTTCCCATGTCGCCTCCTCTGTCAGCTGAGTACCTTCTGGCACTTCCAGTCTTCTGGACGCTCCTCAGACTGTTCCTGCCTTCACCTACCTGGATGTCTCTCCGTGCACTGAGCTGCTTGGTCCCCTTCTAATGTTCCCCCACTTTCACTCCCTCCACGAAAAGGAAGGAAAACACATATCACCAGCCGACTCTCTCATCAACTGACCAAACTCAACACCAGGGCATTGGGAGAACCGGGACGATTCCCTGTGGGCGGATCTGACGTATGGGCAGCAAGGGCCGTTGTCTTATGGCAAGCCGAGTTGGACTAGTGTGCTAAAGGTGCAACTAGGCAAAAATGAGTTACTAGTAAGAGTATTTCTAAACTAGTGCGGCAAAGCTTCGAATTTGTAGAGAACATGTTTAACCAGTTCAGTGTAGTCGCGTACTAGTTGGCATACACAACAGCCATACTAGGCCGCCTCTGCCACCACTGGCAGCTCTTCTGTTGGTTGTTGTTTTTTTGCAGCGTACTTTGACGTAACACATCAGAGCACTGAGTCAGCTGTGTGGGTGGCTGGGGCAGAGAAGGCATTAAAAAGAGAAAAGCTCAAAGAGACGCTGCCAAATCTGAAAAAATGCTCGACTTTTTCACTAAAACAAGCTTGTGATTTTTGACAACAAACAAGGACGATGAAACAGTTAAGGCAACACCTGCAAACCACCATTCGAGTTAATGAATTATCAAGTCAATGAATTGTGTGACGTCGTGGCAACTAGCATTACATATCATTTTAATAATAATATGATCTGACGCCATATAGCTGGGAAACTTCGTCTTGTAGCTCCTCAGCGTTAGAAAGAAAATCCATATGGGCAGAATTGTGTGCTATCAGAAACTGAATTACTTCTGTTTGAATTTGCATCATTCAGACTGAATCTGAAATGCTCAAATTGAACAAATGCTTTGAAAAACTGAATCTGAATTAGCCTAATTTGAAACCACATTTTTATTTTGAAAATGAGTGGTACTAAATTGAAATTTAATTTTTATTTTGAAAATTAATTAATTTGCTTTAAAACTGTATTTCATTTTATTGTGAATTCAGCTCTTAAACTTTCATTTTCACTTCTCACCATTCAGTTTCAGTTCTACAATTCAATTTAAATTCTTAAATTCAGTTTTTTGTGTCAGACATCCAGTTTCTTGAGAAGCACAGAATAATAGAATTACATTGTGGAGGGAACAGTCTTAGGGTTATTGTTCATGTGACACTAGGGAAGAATGTCTCCTGGATGATCAGCACCGGCTCCACTCAGGGCTGTGTTCTTTCTCCTCTGCTCTTCTACCTGCCCACCAACTGCTGCACCTCCGACCACCAGCCTGTCAAGCTATTTAAGTTTGCAGATGACACCACCGTTATTGGACTCATCTTGGATGGGGATGACTCTGCCTACAGAATGGAGGCTGAACATCTGGTGTCCTGGTCCAGCCACAACAACCTGGTGCTAAACGCCCAGAAGACACAGGAAATTATTGTGGACTTTAGGAAGCACAGAGCTCTACTCCCCTCCATTATCCTGATTGACACCCCCATTACCACTCCGGACTCATTCTGCTTCCTGGGTACCACCGTCACCCAGGACCTCAAATGGGAGCCCCCCCCCCCCCCCATCTTCTCCGTCATAAAGAAGGCTTAGCAGAGGATGTACTTCCTGAGGCAGCAGATGAAATTCAACCTGCTGGCACTGACGATTATGCAGTTCTACATTGCAATCATCGAGTCAATCCTCACCTCGTCCATCACCGTGTGGTATGCTGCAGCTACCATCAAGGACAAACAGAGACTGCAGCGTGTGGTGCGCTCTGCTAAGAAGGTGATTGGCTGCAGACTCCCATCTCTACCTCCAGGACACTTGGTTGTGTACAGGACCCTTCTCACCCTGGACACAGACTTTTTGACCTGCTCCCCTCAGGCAGGACGTTCTGGTCCATTTGGACCAGAACCTCTCGACATAACAGTTTCTTCCCCTCTGCTGTTGGACTCATGAACAATAACCCTAAGACTGTTCCCAGCACCCTCTGTTTCAGTCACATGACCCTGTTTTGTGTTTTTTGTACCTGTCTGATTTTGCAATGATGAACACCTATATTAATCTGTTTACCCCATTTTATTTTATTTTGTTATTTATTGCAGGCTTAGAAGTGTTTATCTTATGTTTGCACACAGTACAGGAGCAATTTTCGAATGTTGTGAACCTGTTCACATATATGGCAATAAAACCTTTCTGATTATGATTCTGGGATGCAACACTTGTGGGAACCAATGTGCACATGACTGACAAACTGAGCCATTTATGTAGTTAGCCATTGCCACTGTTTAGTGAGAGATCAGGGATGCAAGCTGTTGTGCGACAACAGGTTTGTTTTGGCTATGACTAACTATGGATAGCTGCATAAGGCAATTATTAATGAAATGCGTAATTTAGGTCAAAATTTCCAAGTCAGGGCACCATGCTGGAATCCATGAAATAATAATAATAGCCAAATAGTTCAGTCTCAGTTAATCTTTATGAATACCTACCTGAAAAGGCTGAGGTATTAAAATAATTGATGGAGTGAGTTCAGCACTGGTGTTTTTCGAACAGCAAGTTACTATACATACACCATAATTTTCGGACAATAAGCTGCTACTATTTTCCACACCCTTTGGACCCTGCATCCTATAAAAAGATGTAGCTTATTTGTAGATCTTTTTACTGGCTAACGGCCTCTGGGGGGCGCGATAGCAGGAAACGCAAAGGTGAGACAGTCATGTGGGAAAGATTATACTCCGAAGAAGACACTACCGTAGTTTTCATGCACAAACCCTCATCATGGAAAACACATGAAGAAAAGCAATCAAGCTAGCTGTCAAAGAAGGAAATATCAACTGCACGTAAGCTTGACATCAATGAATCGATGGTGAGATGTTGGAGGAGGCAGCAGGAAGAACTGAGTTAGTGTAAAAATACAACAAAAACTTTCAGACGAAGTAAGGACACAGAAGAAGATGACTTCAGTGGCTTTAATGAGGAAGAGGATGAGGACGATAGCAACCAATTACTTTTTTGGTAGGCTAAAGTATGTTTTATTTTCTAATGAGGCAGAGTTTGAAAAAAAAGCACGTCTTAAATTAAAACTAGAAAAGCATTCAGACCTCCACAAGGGCCACTCATTCCCCCCATGTTGTTATCTAATTCTAACTTTCGGTACTTTTCCAATAAAATATCTGGTAATGAGACACATGGCTGTGCTCTTCTAGCGGAGAGCGGAGATTTGGGGCTGCTGCGTGAGGGGTCCCGCTTGTGACTCGATCCCAATTGCTCATTTGAGCTAGCTGCCTGCTGAAGCACGCCGCCCACAAAGAGCTATGTTTATCTAATTTTAATCTTTAATTTTATTGTTTCTGCATGCGAGTTGCGGACTTCTTGTGCTTGTGTTGGGTGCTAACGATTCTTCATAAAAGCAACTAGCGACAAATCTAGGGACTCTTTCTGGGGTTATCGGAGACTTTTGGGTGAGGCACGTATCCTTGTTACTCTCTCTGATCAGCGGTGATGCCGTGGACTGCTCTCCGTCTCAGAACGCTCACAGCAGGTAGCCAGTCCTTGCGCAGCAGCTCCGCCCACCCGTCAAGGTCCTGCAGGACTCAGAGCAGATATTTACCCCACTGAGTCCAGAATGCTAATAAATCACGCATGCTCGAAGCCGAAGGTGGAGGTTGGTAGCACTGGGACTAGTCTCAAAAACAGAAATGTAAATGATTGGGACTGCATCTGTTCGAGTCTGTCAAAAACAGTAAACGACTTCATAAAGCCATTTTTTTGTTAAATATTTGTTCTGCCACAATAATGTAATGAATTTAATGAAAATACCTCAAGATGAAGGCTTTCCTCAGCAATTATTAGGTGTGATTTAAAAATAGATGAATTTGATTAATCAATTACAGATCATAATTAATTAATTTAAACGTTTTTTTTAATCTTTTGACAGCGCTAATTTTGCACATATCCAGCACTACTACAGAAAAAATTGCAACTGTGACCCAAATATGGCAGCACTGATTCAATCAAACACTAAGCTTTACATTACAATGTCACCAGGTGACTATGAACCCATTCAAACCCTAAATCAATGCATTGACCAAATAAATGGATGGATGTGCCATAATTTTCTCCAGCTGAATAGAAACAAAACTGAAGTAATTATTTTTGGACCCAAGGAGGAACGATCAAGAGTCAGCACACAGCTTCAGTTAATACAGCTAGAAACTACTGATCGGGCTCGAAACCTCGGTGTAGTAATGGACTCAGACCTGAACCTCCAGGGTCACATAAAGGCAATAACAACGTCAGCCTTCTATCACCTGAAGAACATTTCTAGAATTAAAGGACTGATGTTGCAACAGGACCTAGAAAAACTCATCCATGCGTTTATCTTTAGTAGGATTGAGTACTGCAACAGCATCTTCACAGGTCTGCCTAAAAAGTCAATCAGACAGCTGCAACTGATCCAGAACGCTGCCGCTCACGTCCTCACAAGATCCAGGAAAGTAGAGCACATCACTCCAGTTCTAAAGTCCTTACACTGGCTCCCTGTAGCTCAGAGAATAGACTTCAAAATACTCCTACTGGTTTATAAATCATTACATGGCTTAGCACCAAAAAGATGTTGAAGATCTGTTGTCAAAGTACCAACCACCAAGACCACTCAGGTCCGCCAACTCTAGCCTGCTAAACATCCCTAGACTCAGAACTAAACATGGAGAAGCAGCTTTCAGTTTCTATGCTCCCCTTATCTGGAACAAACTTCCTGACGAGTGTAGAGCTGCTGAAACTCTGAACTGCTTTAAATCGAGACTAAAAACCCATGTGTTTAGAATTGCCTTCGAGTAAATGATTGATGTAATATGTATGAAATGTGTTCATGCTCTCTTGCTTCATTGATCTTTCTCTTGTTTTATTGTGTATAATGTGTAATGTGTGTTTCTTTTACTTTTAATTTAAGTTTTTTGTTTTTTTAAATCACCAAATCATGTAAAGCACCTTGAATTACCCTTCTTTTGAAAGTGTGCTATACAAATAAAATTGCCTTGCCTTGCCTTACAGTATATGCTTGATTATACTACGTTAAAAAATTACCCAAGAGGGGCGCCCCGTAGCACAGTGGTTAAGACTGGCGCCACATGTTCAGAGGCCTCAGCCCTCGAAGCGGTCGTCCTGGTTCCCGTGGAGCCTTGCTAAATGTCTCTCCCCCACTTCTCTCCCTTTTCTGAACTTTCCACTATCAAATAAAGGCCACTGTGGCCACAAAACATTATTTTTTTTATTACCCAAGACCTTTTGCCCTTATTTTCCCAACACAGTTATATAAGTTGGACACAATCCTTCACAATAAAAGCCCTGAAGAAATAAGCTGCTCGATGCACTTGAATGGCTAGGTTATTGACTTTGATCCGAATATCCAGTCATGGCATTTCAGGAATACCTTATAGACGATCTGGATGCAGTTTCATATCTGAAAATGGCATTCTAATTATTTGATTTAATTCAGGGTTGTATCGGGCATCAAAGCAGTATGATTGCATTATAAAATATGAACCTGTCTTTTTGGGTCCATTTTTGTGTGTACATGTGCTGGGTGGGGAGTTATGTTGAAAGGTATTCATTATCTTTCTTGCTGTTAAAACATTTGCAGCATTAGCCTTGATTCACACAAATATAAATTTGGGGTTCTTTTGACAGATTGAAGCTAAAAGAAAAAAAGATTTCTGCTTTAAAAAATGTTGAATTGGGTTGAAATGGAAAAACGGCACAATTTGGTATCTTTCTGCAGTCAGTGGGCGAGATACAAATTAGGAGAGATTGCCGTTCCATCACAAAGGCAACACAGTGACATACAGGAAACAATTCAGCAATATCCTTGCTTTTGGAATGTGGGTGGAAGCCACAGTACCACGACAGAACCCACGAATGAAGAGGGAGAACATGCAAACTCCAAAAACAAACACAGAGGCTGGAGAAGAGAAAAGTGATACAACTGACTCACTTTGCAGCCCTCATTAACTTTTATTTTTAGTTTAATTCTATTAAAAATAATGGGATTATCCAGGCAGCCCCGTCCTTTTTATATAATCCTAGAACAAGTGAACACCAAGCATTAGTCAGAGGTCTGAAACAAAGACTTTAACATGTGAACTCTACATACCAAGTTTATATAGCGTGACCATCTGATGAAAGACTAAAGTTTTTTTTTTTACTCTGAATCATTTTTAATTACCATGATAATAAAATAAGCCATGAAAATTCCCCACAGTATGTATGATGGTACATTTTAAGTGGTTATTCTCCAATATAATTATGCTAATGGTATGTTGACACTTTCCAAGTCCAGGGCAGCTTTATAACATTTATAAAATTACTAACCTCTAAACATTAAAAGAGAGACCTTAAACCAGCTCTATGAGCTACTCTATTCCGTCCAAATGGCTAACATATCTAGTAGCTTTTGTTGTGATTGGCCTTAAGTTTGTGAGTCAGAATATGAATGGAAAAAAAGAAGCACAACCTGTTTTTAAAGTTGTAGCTTAGCTCACTTGGGTCACCATTATATCAGTATACCAGACTAAATCAGATGAGGGTTTATAGGAGCTCTGGCAATCATACAAATCCATCACTGGTCAGTGATTACATGGATCATAATCATTACCATGAGGATAAGGTATGTGTGCTCTGAAAAAAAAATTGTTTTTAGGTTACAAACAGGACAGAATATCCGAGCATGAAAAATTCATGGGCTTCTTTAGACGTGTTATGCAACTCCAAATCTATAATGTCCTCGTCTGATTAGTAGTTTTGGGTTTTAAAAACATCAAAGAAAGTCAACCAGTGCTACACTACTCTCTACACAGCTCACTCAGTTTTCCCAGCTTCTCTCTGGAAAGTTTTAAACGATAAGCAAAAATTCTGTTTGATGTGTTTGATCATCTTTCATACTGGTAATAACATCGGATTTACCATTTTTGCTGCTATACCACTGAAAACCATGGTAGCAGTTAAAAGGACGTCAGACAAGCAGTCAGATGGCTAAAATGCAAAGCAATACGGTGAGCTGTGCATTAGTTATATTATACCTTATGCAAGCAATTTATGACAACGTGTAAAATAAATATTTCCAAAACTGATAGCAACATGTTGTTAGGTGAGGATTCATGATGACCCATGATTGTGTAGAAAACTAACAAATATGGACACATTAATTCGCAGCTTCCTCCCAAAGTGCCACTGTTGTTCATTCTTTTTTTGGGTCAGCTGCAGAGTTTGATTCAGTTATATAGTTTCCAGTTACAGGGTACCTCCTGTTCATGCATCAGTATTTGCCGATTCAACTCTTTTTCTATGGAACTAGCCACCAAATTATTCATTCTATTCTATTTGTAGATTTTTTTTACAAAGCATATCTATAATATTCAAAAGAATATTATAGATTGGTAGTAGAAGTGTGAGGCAGCAGCTTGCTACGAGGAGCAGGCTCATGTGTTTGGAGGTGACAAGGACCACAGTGTGGTCAGCATGGCTCCTAGTAGTCCTCAGAAACAGTCATGTTTTCAGCCGCCTCCCAACGGAAATAGTCAAGGAGAGTAAAAACCTCAATTCTGAGTCCATTCCTGGTCAGATCCTTCTGTCATAAAGCGGTAAATAGCAGCGCCCAAATGTAGGGAAGAGGCAGGCAGTCAAGAGTTTAGCTAAAAATTAGGTTTAACCAAAAACTAAAGTCCAAAATAATATAGCACAAGGCAAACACAGTTAACTAGGCTGGTGGCCTAACAGGATGATGAGGCAATCTAACCAAGAGCTGTCCAACAGAGAGAGATTCATGCAGATAGTTGATTAGAAACTGGGTGCAGCTGTGAGGGAAGGCAAGCAACTAAGAAGTAGAAGTGAGTAAATGGGGGAAATAGCCAATAGAATACACAGGGAACATGGGAAACAAGTAAACAATCTTAATATACACCCAAACATGCCAAAATGGAGACACTGGAGCACAACAGAGCAACAATAGAACGATTTTGATCAAAGCATATTTATGTGTTAGAGTGACCCAATCAAAGCCCAGCCCTAAATCCAAATCAGAATATGTGGAAAGACTTGAAATCTATGTCTGTAGACCATCTCCATTCCACCTGACTGATCTTCAACTATTTTGCACAGCAGTGGTGTCAGTCTCTAGATCCGCAAAGCTGGAAAAAACCTTAAGACCAAATGGGAAGTTGAATTGAGTCAGGATGGCTGAATAAAACTACAGGCTTACTTTTATTTGTTAAACAATTTACAAAGCATAAATAATTTCCCTTCTTCTTTACGTACAGTTCCAGTAAACTGCACTGAAATTGTTGGCTTTAACATGGCACAATGTGAAGACGTTATGCTAGGTACTGTACATCAATGAACAGATAAAACTGAGCTGAACTGATGAGACTTGAAATGAGTGTGTTCTTCATGTGCACATGTAGGGTCTCTCTGGGTATTCTGATGTCCTTGCAAAGCACAAAACAAGAACTATTTTTGAATGATGATTTCATTTATAAGGGGAAGGAAGCCATCCAAACCAACCTGGCCCTATGTGTTCAGTAACTGTCCGCAAGACCTGATAACTGGATTTGCTACCCTTGGCTGCAACAGCTATCATGGAGCATTTGTAATAACTGGCAATGACTCTTTATATCAATAGGGAGGAAATTTGGTCCACTCAATCTGGGAAAGATGCACTTTTAAGTACTATGGCAAGAACCTTATTTGCCAAAGCAGCCCCAAATTCACAATCTGTGGAACGTAACTCCCAATAAGCTGAAATACCTAAGCACAATGTTACTTGACAAGCTACTGGCTGGTGTTTAAAAAGTAGCCAATCCAGAAGCACCATTTATTTTCCTTGGCACTGATTGGCTGTACCACCAAGAGAGGAGATAAGGAAGACAATAGATGTCTAAGACAGTTTTCACTGCATGTATTAATGCATATTAAGGTTTATTTGGTGCTTGAACTGTTAAAACTGTGGTACGTAGAATGACGTCATCGAGGAGAGGAGGAGAAGATTTTGAAATTTCAATGGCTATAGCTTCCACCCCTGCTCCCCCTCCTCTTCTGGAAGAAGCTGAATGCCATGCCTCATACCGTGCATGTGCCAGGAAGCTGTTGTCAACATGGAGAGAATCACTCCATTGACCTTTTTACAATGGAGTTTTCCGAGGTAAGGAAGCTAACCCTAACCCAACTTCATTGGTGACTTAGGCTTGTCAACCTGTACTGGTGTCTCACTGGGGACTGGGGCGTATACTCATTGATTGACAGCTCTCTTTTGTGGATACACAAATCTATTGGTCAATGCTGTAGGCTCGTGTAAATTATTCATTTTGCTAGAGGCCAAAGGAGGGACCATGGGGAAATATAAATTCTGAAAGATTACCTACTTTACATCAAAGAACAGGGTCAGCTAGTCAAATGTAAGGATTTTCAAAGTTACTTCAAACATTTTAACTAGGTACCCAAGCTTTTAAATAGGCAGGGATATGCGTTTTCTAAAGTATTTGAGGATTTCAGCCAATGGTAATCTAATCTACGTATACCACTGTAATAAATCAAGAGTAAAAAGATGACTGTGGGATACTGGTGTGGTGCATCAGAATATAAACGTATTCGGACCAAGATCTATGTTACATGATAACACCAGATTATCTGGTTCTAGAGTTTTGTCTTATCCATGTTTTTTTCCCGTCAGTGATACAACCTGTGGCTGCAGGATAAAAATACTCACAAGAAAAAAACAAAAAAAACAGTTGTACTTTGACAAATCTCACATGTATCCTTCAATAGTGGACGCTTGATCGTTTGTCGTATTCAGTTCACGGAGTGGATAAAATTCAGCATTGTTTTGTCCCTATAGTTTGATTTCTCCCCTACTGATATTCTACAACTTCAGCAGCATTTCTACCAAAGCTGGAGTAGGAATCAGTTTGCTTTCTTGCATCATGCAGTTTTATTTCTTTATTTTTGTTGACATTTTCTTTTTTTATATCAAGCGCCTAAGAAAAGAAAACGTTGTATTACTCACAGAAGGTATTTTTTTCATTTGCTTTTCAGAAATTAATTGACTTTGTTTGACACACAGCCTTGGCCCCAGTGAGACACACTGTTTTCTTCCAACGGGTGGACATTAATGACCCGGGGGGGAAGTTCCAACGGAGGGCAGGCTTGTACACAGTAATTGTTTGCAACCTGCTTCACACAGCTGACCTTTGACAAACGAGAAGTGCGTGCAGGTTCGGTACGTGGCGCTGAAGCCCTCCTCCTCGATCCCCGATCTCATCCGCTCTGATTGAGGCGAACACAGCCAGCGATGAGGGGAACCTGCAAGCCTTTCTCTGGCAATAATGCAAAGCTAGTCACACATCAGTGAAAACATCTCATCAAACATTTATGCCATCAGCTCCCCAGCAAATCCATTTGAAAGCGCCGAGCCCCGGGTATAATTACAACCCATGATGATAAATAATCTCCACGGCAAAGTTAGAGGGACGCAGTCAGGTATTATGTTTCTCCTAGCCAGTGCAAGCGACGAGGTAATTAATAGCAGCATGAAAATCATGACACAATTTCACAGTTAATCGTAATTACCGGCCTCACCATAGTGATTTCAGCAAGCCAGCGGTACTTCTGACGGTCTCGTGCTGTAAGCCCTAAATCTTCAGCACCGTGTGTGTTCAATTAAATAATTTGAAGCAATATGTTGTGGGAAACAGGAAGATTTCCTCGAATCTAGTCCACAGAGAGCGTCACATTTGGGTGATTGGGCTCTTTGGCTGGGAGCCATACTCACAATGCACTGAAAGTTTCTGTAGAGGGACTGACTCTTGTAGTAACTGTACTAACATAGCAGATGTAACATGTCTCAGGTGTGAGGACTGTCGCCAGATAAAGTTTGTTGCATAAATATCAGAGAAAATGATGAGATTGGCAACAAGTGATGTGCTTCCCGTTTTCTCTCAAGCCAGCCTGATTGATTAACACAAACATGTTTTCCTTCTGTTCAATAAGCAATGAGATTTCAGTTACCTCAGAAATGTACAAGTCACAATCCAAAATTACAACAGGATAATCCTCCTCTCACACAGTATGTATGAAACATGTTCAAGATTGCAGGAAGAAACAGTGTAGTTGTACTTCTCACCGTTTGTATCACACAACCCTAAAGGCAGACTTCGCAACTTTCGTTTGTAAGGATGACCTTTGAATCCATGAAATTAAGAAAAATACACTGTACTGTCTTCTAAAGCGCAAATCTGTGTGATGTTCATTTTGTCACCTGTACCTACAAACTACGGTCTATCTGAACTCTGTGGACATTTGCATGTAGCTCAGATTTTTGTTATTACCCCCAGTCAAACGGTGGCGCCAAACACACAACAGGTTAAAAAAAAGAAAGGGTCAGATCATGAGCAGAGCAACAACATGTGTTTTTAATGAATACAGTGAGGAGAGAGCTGCTGTTTCACCAGTTTGGATAATGTATCCCTTAGACAAGGATTAAAAAATCCGTCTTTCTGCTCCTCCTCCTCCTCCTCCTCCTCCTCCTAGTAGAAGGTGACTAAGCCATTGCATCCAGCTGTTAAAGGTATGTTTTCATTGTCAAGGAATCTAAAAAAGTCAGAATTAGATCACAACATTGGGGAGACTAAGCTGCCTTGGCGGAGGTCTGCGCTTTCCGAGTGCTTTTCTAGTTGCAGATGTTGTCAGTTATTTCAGATATTTTGTGTGAATCTGATTTTAGTTTTGTCTTCAGGCGAGTTAAATATGGTTCCAGCTTGTTGAGCTGGTGATTGACTGAGCCTTTGCAGAATTTGCTGCACTTGTCTCGCCCTCCCCATTAAATCTTCATAATTCATTTTCTAATGCGATGCCAGTTCATCACCGAGACCCACAACACAAACTATTACGAATGTACAGCTACCTTTAAATTTGATTTACAATCACTAAATGACATGGCACAGTGTGGAAAACATTACCCACACAAGTTCTGGTTGAACATCAGGCCGAAAAAAGCCCACATGATAGGGTTTCAACCAAGCACCCCTTTCCCCCCCCTGTAGTGCTAGAAGGCAAACCAACATCTCATCATCCTGCCACAACACTACAGTTAAATTTTAATATCAGGCTGGAATCTATGATGGAGGCAAGCACGGAATTGATGTGTTTGTCATTTAGTTTGGTAATGAGTCTAGCAGCTGAAACTGGAAATGAGAGAGAGAGAGAGAGAGAGAGAGCCATGAGTGATAAATACGCAGCACATTTTAAGCTACTAAGTTATGTAAGAGTGACCCCGCAGTAAACATACACAATGTCATGCCACATTATGCAAATGCTGTCGGCACTGATGAAGATTCACTTCCTGTGGTCTGCTAAACACATAAGGTTTAAGTCAGGGGACTTGGCCAAGTCTTCCTCTTCTGGCTGTGTTTAACAGTTAGATGGAGGTTCACACACTGCTGCTCATATTTGGACCTTCATTTTTTTTATTTTTGCAAGCATGTCACAGATTGGGCTTTTTTAATGCAATGTTTGGAATAAATCACAATAAATGCCTGCTAGAGCTAATGTTTATATATATATATATATATATATATATATATATATATATATATATATATATATATATATAATCACCATGGTAAAGAAGCCACAGCAAGAGACCATTTTCCGGTCACCCTTCAATATACATGCAGGATATATATTTAGGACATACCATGAATGCTATACACCACTAGCCTTGATGTGCTGCTAATTATGCCCTTATTTTGTTCATGTTTCAATCAATAAAATAGGTTTCAAGATATTAAATTATTGTCACTGCTTGAACTTTTCAGCATTGTTTTTTTTTTATGTTTGAGCAGACATACCTGCATACATCAATCATCAAGCATCAAACTCACATACATTTATTATTCACATCACATCACATCAATAATACTTATATTAATAATCAAGGGGTAGGCTGAAGCAAGAATGCTTGTAATTGCCTACCCGACCACATTTTTGCTTTTTCATGAGATGAAAGATAAAATGTAGATCAGTGTGCAGATGCAGTATTGACTAAACTTTTCTTCAAATTAAACAAACAATGCCAAAAATGTAACCAAAGCACAAAAGCAAAACTATACTGTATCTTAGTTGTCACCTGATTGTCAAATCAGAAAACCATGTGGCATATACAGAATACTTCAAAATACACAAACTTTTCTATTCATTAGCTATACTTTAGTCTCATACTTTACATACAAACATTTCTTTTATATATATATTTTTAATTGCTGTAGTGATAACATACCCTTTAATTCCTATTCAATACTTTTCCATAACTTGTGGAAAAGTTCACTCTTTTAGTTACACTTAGACTTTTTAATGTAGCTCTTGCACACTGTACTTTTATGTTATACTTGCCCCTTAAATTATATGTTCCCTCTCATTGACTAAACCTTTGTTGAATAGTATTGGGTAGATAATTTTTGTTGGCTTTGTATAATAATTGCCCTGTTTTGAATTAAATCTAATTATCTAATTTTAGGATTTTTTTATTAAAAAAAATAATGTATTCATATGTTCCCTAAATTCAGCATTATGCACAATTCTTTTAGCTTTAAAAAATAAAAATAAAAGTCTGGTTAGTATCAAAAGGTTACTACTATAAATATTTCCCCAAACATCCAAGCAGTAATTCATGTAAGGTAATAATGAGGAATAATACAATATTAGAATGGATTTATAAAATAGCAAGTTTTTCAGACAGTTATTTTAACAGAAAACTTAACATGATAAATTGAAAAAGTTTTATGATGCAGAGATATTTAGTAATGATGCAAAACACGTTTAATTGTTGTCAGTAAAATGTATCCACATGTTCTTATGATTTTCTAATTTTCCAAATGCTCTGATATTTTGATGTACTAACAGGCAAAGTGGCTCTGAATGTCACTGTGGAGGTATATCCCATGCTGAAAAAGCACAAACTGAAGACAGGGATACTGTATCTCTAGTTTAGGAGAATCCTGAATTCAGGGGCTGCTGTGGTGCACTGGGAATGTATTAGTTTATAACGAGATACAACCACCAGGACACTTTTTCTGAGACTGTAGCTTTGTTGAACATCCTCATAACAACTCCAATGACAACAGCTGAGGCTGAGAGGTGCTTCTCAACCCTGGAAATAATAAAGACATTCCTGAGAAATCCAATGTGTCAGGAATGTCTAAATGCACTGGCCATGCTTTCCATGGAGAGGGAACTAAGAGAGGACGAGAGGGTTATAGATCACTTTGCTGCTTTGAAAGAGAGACAAGCAAAGTTCCAGTACAAGTAATGCAGGTTGCAGAAGCTTGCTTATGGCACATCCTACTCACTCTCAGATCTGTATTTATGTCTTCTTTCTCATGGAGCATTAAAGCTGAATACTATTGTGGAAGAATGTAACGTTTATGTGCTTAAAATGCAGCAAACAACAGAAGAACCCAGAATGTGAACTCTTCATAGGTTACAGAACCAATTGACAGGACTGTTTGTTTTTCTGAGGATGTACAGTTGTGGCCAAAAGTTTTGAGAATGACACAAATATTAGTTTTCAAAAGGTTTGCTGCAAAACTACTTTTAGATTTTTGTTTCAGTTGTTTCTGTGATGTACTGAAATATAATTACAAGCACTTTATACGTTTAAAAGGCTTTTATTTACAATTACATGACATTTATGCAAAGAGTCAGTATTTGCACTGTTTGCCCTTCTTTTTCAGGACCTCTGCAATTCGACTGGGCATGCTCTCAATCAACTTCTGGGCCAAATCCTGACCGATAGCAACCCATTCTTTCATAATCACTTCTTGGAGTTTGTCAGAATTATTGGGTTTTTGTTTGTCCACCCGCCTCTTGAGGACTGACCACAAGTTCTCAATGGGATTAAGATCTGGGGAGTTTCCAGGCCATGGACCCAAAATTTCCATGATTTGGTCCCCGAGCCACTTAGTTATCACTTTTGCCTTATGGCACGGTGCTCTATCGTGCTGGAAAATGCATTGTTCTTCACCAAACTGTTGTTGGATTGTTGGAAGAAGTTGCTGTTGGAGGGTGTTTTGGTTCCGTTCTTTTTTCATGGCTGTGTTTTTGGGCAAAATTGTAAGTGAGTCCACTCCCTTGGATGAGAAGCAACCCCACACATGAATGGTCTCAGGATGCTTTACTGTTGGCATGACACAGGACTGATGGTAGCGCTCACCTTTTCTTCTCCGGACAAGCCTTTTTCCAGATGCCCCAAACAATTGGAAAGAGGCTTCATGGGAGAATATGACTTTGCCCCAGTCCTCAGCAGTCCATTCACCATACTTTCTGCAGAAGATCAATCTGTCCCTGATGTTTTTTTTGGAGAGAAGTGGCTTCTTTGCTGCCCTTCTTGACACCAGGCCATCTTCCAAAAGTCTTCGCCTCACTGTGCGTGCAGATGCGCTCACACCTGCCTGCTGCCATTCCTGAGCAAGCTCTGCACTGGTGGCACTCCGATCCCACAGCTGAATCCTCTTTAGGAGAAGATCCTGGCGCTTGCTGGACTTTCTTGGACGCCCTGAAGCCTTCTTAAACAGAATTTAACCTCTTTCCTTGAAGTTCTTGATAATCCTATAAATTGTTGATTTAGGTGCAATTTTAGTAGCCACAATATCCTTGCCTGTGAAGCCATTTTTATGCAACACAATGATGGCTGCACGCGTTTCTTTGCAGGTCACCATGGTTAGCAATGGAAGAACAACGATTTCAAGCATCACCCTCCTTTTAACATGTCAAGTCTGCCATTCTAAGGACTATGCAATTCATCTGATCACTGTTCATAACATTCTTGAGTATATGCAAATTGCTATTATAAAAACTTGAGCAGCAACTTTTCCAATTTCCAATATTTATTCAATTCTCAAAACTTTTGGCCACGACTGTACAGACAACTGATTCAATACTGATTGGGTTTTCTCATTATATTTTCTCTATGCTGATTTTTTTGTTCAACCTGTTCATCAAGGTTCATGTTTTTCGATGGTCATAGATTTTATAGGTACAGGCATGTATCTATGAGAAATGTTATATCAGTTTCCAATATCAACTTCACATGATTGGAAAAAAAACTAATTTGATGTAAATATGAGTTTCATGTCAGCATTAAAATCTTGTTTGACTTTGGAACATGTTTGTGTTTTAGACTCAAGGTGATCATTTCTGATTTTACTTTACTGTTACATTGAAGTATAATAACTCACTAAAGAGCCAAAAATAAATGTATTGATTATGAATCTACTGGCTGACTCAGACACCAGTATGTAGAGCCATAAGTGAGATCTTAATGTAGTTTTGTCATCATAAGTATTGTCCCCCTGATCCTTTTCTCTCTGATCTGTTCCATGTTATCTGTAACCTTCACTTAGCAATTATGGACTGCTAGTTGATGTAAATTCTCAATAACATATACTGACGTTTCAGGTTTAAAATGTGACAAAATGTTACTATGAAGGCAGTGCAACATTAGCTTAGAAAACTTCAGAGAAAACTTCTGTTTTCAGAAATGTTTTATCGCCATCAATGTGTGAAAAGGTTCACAACATTAGGAAATTGCTGCATAAAACATAAAATAAACACTTCTAATCATGCAATAATAAGCAGATGTTTCATAATGACCCAAAAAGTGTTATCAAAGTCACCTCTTTCCCCTCCTTTCCAGGCCAGCAGACTGTTAAGAACCATATTGTTGTTGTAGACAGGCGAACACAAGGGTGGACCTTTGTGAGTCCAGAGAGCGACAGGCAGTCCTCCTGCATCATTAACCCAGTTTGTTGTGAAGACCCGTTGCTATTGTGAGCTTGTGTTTTTGGCAAGCTGCGTTATCAGTAGTGATGGGGAGAGTGATTGCATCTTCATGGTAGGGGGGGGAGGGGGGGGGGGCATTTCCACAGCCCATCTATCACAGCTGCAGATAAACAGATGGAAGAATGGATGTACAGACTAAGCAGGCTTTCCATTAAAACCAAGGCAGAAACGTTACAGATGCCCTCCAGGCAAGATCCATTAAAGGAAGCTTAAATCTTTTAGATCAAAAGTCAGTAGGATTCCAGCTGGTATTGATGCCCACACATATTGCTGTTGATATAGAATAGATCAATTAGGCTGTCATATTTGATTAGAATAAATATATATTTTGCTTTATTTATATTGCATTAGGCTGCATGATCAGATGCAATACTATTTTAAACACTCGTTCTAATGATGAGGAATACTAAATATTCTGCTAATTATATGAATGTCTTACTTAACCTCTTATCTCTACACCAAGAAGCAAAAGTTTCCAGCACTATACTGATACTAAAAAATATTTGACACTATTTTCAATACTGGTGTAACACTTTTTCAAATTACAGGTTACTTTCAGTTAGGAGCAAATGAATGCATTTCGTTTCATAATGAGAGTGTTTTACTTCCTTAATTAGAGCAGAATAAGTAGAGGACAATTTAGCCTGTCTTAAGAAAAATATGTTACTTAAGTGCCACTTCCCTGTTTTGCAAAACAATACACAAGATAACACGTTATATAAGAGTTATTAGCCTTTATGAAAGTGTCTACCTTTGAGGCAGTCGTGTTAAAAATTGCTTATCTTAAGTGTGCCACTGTCAGTTTGCTGTTGATACAGACCCGGCGACAGAAACAAATAATAGGGAGGCATATTTTTTCAACAGTATTCCAACTGTGTTTTTTGTTTGTTTTTACAACTAAGGGACAATTTATGGATCATGCCAAGTCCTGTCCAAGGAATACTCTTTATTAAAACCCATTGACTACTGGTGAATAGTATCAGGAACCCTGTAAGCATAAAGCACATAAAGAAAATGAAAAAAAAATTCAAATCAATATTTTAATTGAAATATTACTTTGTTTGGTAAAGGTGATGGATTATTTTTTTCATTCAATTCTTGGTCACCTTAGTGTTGAAATAGTAGCCACTTTGACTAATTCTATTACCAGACATGATTCAATTCAATTCAATTCAGTTTATTTATATAGCGCCAATTCACAACAGATGTCATCTCAAGGCACTTAACAAGAAGTCATTTCAATACATTTATACAAACATTCCAATCAGTTAAAAAGTTTCCTATTTAAGGAATCCCAGCAGATTGCGTCAGTCATTGGCGTGAGGTTGGGCCCCGTTGATGCAGACTTTCCAACCACAGCAATCCTTCAGCAATCCCTCATACTGAGCAAGCATGTAGCGACAGTGGAGAGGAAAAACTCCCCTTTAACAGGAAGAAACCTCCAACAGAACCAGGCTCAGTAGGAGCGGCCATCTGCCACCACCATCTGGGGGTTTGAGAAGACAGAGCAGAGAAAGAAGGAACAGAAGATCCGATATAAGAGTACTCTCTATGTTACAAAAGTAAAAAGTTGATAACAGGACACAGTGGATGTTCAGTTACTGGGAGCACCATCCCAGTCGATGCCCCCCGTCCAACAGGGCATTCCAGCCACGCAGGATACCAGACCAGGTATATCTTCTATGGAGAGAAAAACACTGAGAGAACACAAAGTTAACAGTCGAAATAACAGAATGTACTGTAATACAACTGGAGGGTAGTAGTAGAAAAGGAAGTAGCAGAGTGAAGAAAAATTGGTAAGTCTGTCCTCCAGCAGTCTAAGCCTATAGCAGCATATCTACAGAGATAGCTCAGGATGACCTAAGCCACTCTAACTATGAGCTTTATCAAAAAGGAAAGTTTTAAGCCTGGCCTTAAAAGTAAACAGAGTGTCTGCCTCACGGACTGGGAAGCTGGGAGCTGGTTCCACAGGAGAGGAGCCTGATAACTTCCTTGCATAGTTCATCTACACTCCGCCAAATGTCCTTTTTTACTTTTTCTTTTAACTGTGTGTGTGCATGAGAGTTGGGTTGGGGGGAGGGGGGTATAACTGTGACCATGCTTTTAAATCTGTGGGGGAGGGAAGGGAAGGTTGTTTTATGTGGGGTAATTTAATCTGTAAAGCACTTTGTGATGCAACTTCTTGTATGAAAAGCGCTTTATAAATAAAGTTTGATTTGATTTGATTTGAACTAAAAGATCTGCCTCCCATTCTACTTTTAGAAATCCTAGGAACTACAAGTAAACCTGCAGTCTGAGAGCGAAGTGCTCTGTTGGGAACATATGGAACAATTAGATCTCTGATGTATGATGGAGCTTGATTATTAAGGGCTTTGTATGTAAGAAGAAGGATCTTAAATTCTATTCTGGATTTAACAGGGAGCCAATGAAGGGAAGCTAAAACAGGAGAAATGTGATCTCTCTTTTTAATATTCATCAGAACTCTTGCTGCCGCATTTTGGATCAACTAAAGGCTTTTAATGGCATTTTGTGGACTACCTGATAGTAAAGAATGACAGTAGTCCAGCCTTGAGGTAACAAATGCATGGACTAGTTTATCAGCAACACTCCTGGAGAGGATGTTTCTAAATTTAGCAATATTCCGGAGGTGAAAGAAGGAAATCCTAGAAACCTGTTTAATATGGGATTTAAATGTCAAGTCTTGGTCAAAAATAACGCCGAGGTTCTTTACATTATTATTGGGGGCCAATTTAATGCCATCCAGATGAAGTGATTGACTAATCAGTTTCTTTTTTATAAATTCTGGTCCAAAGACAGCAACTTCTGTCTTGTCAGAATTTAAAAGCAAAAAGTTTAGGGTCATCCATGTTTTTATGTCTTCCAGACATGCCTGGAAACTACCTAACTGACTGGGTTCGTCAGGATTTATGGATAAATATAGTTGTTTATCATCAGCATAGCTGTGGAAATCTATCCCATGATGTCTAATGATTCTACCAATTGGAAGCATATATATGGTGAAAAGAATTGCTCCAAGCACAGAACCCTGTGGAACTCCACAAGTAACCCTTGAGAGTGAAGAAGATTGATCATTTAGATGAACAAACTGGAATCTGTCAGACAAATATCATTTAAACCAGCCTAGTGCTGTTCTTTTGATCCCTGCAACATGTTCAAGCCTTTCTAAGAGAATATTATGATCGACTGTGTCAAAAGCAGCACTGAGATCTAACAAAACCAGAACAGACACAAGTCCATTTTCTGAGGCCATGAGAATATCATTAGTAACCTTCACCAGTGCTGTTTCAGTGCTATGATGAGCTCTAAAACCTGACTGAAACTCTTCAAACAGCTCGTTACTGTTTAGATGCTCACAGACTTGATTAGCAACAATTTTCTCAAGGATTTTGGATAAGAAAGTAAGGTTAGATATAGGTCTGTAATTCACTAAGTCATCTTGATCAAGGGAAGGTTTCTTGAGTAAAGGTTTAATTACAACTATTTTAAATTCCTGTGGTATGTATCCGTTTACTAAGGATCGATTCATCATATCCAAAATGGGGCCAGGAACCAAATGGAAGACTTCTTTAAATAATTTGGTTGGGATTGGGTCCAACATACAAGTTGAAGGTTTAGATGAGGCTAATATTTTTGATAATTCTGAAAGCTCGACTGAATAAAAACAGCCTAAGCACAAATGAGGTTCTACAGTTCTTTCCGTTGCTGCCTAATTTACTGAGGAACCAGTAATCATGTCTGGGAGGATGCCAATGATTTTATTTTTAATAGTATTAATTCTTTTTATGAAGAATCCCATAAAATCATCACTGCTAAGAGCTGGGGGAATAGTTGGCTCAACAGAGCTATGACTCTGTGTAAGTTTGGCAACTGTACTAAAAAGAAACCTAGGATTGTTTTTATTCGCCTCTATTAATGATGAAAAATATGCTGTTCTAGCTTGTCGAAGGCTCTTTTTATACAGTAGTAGACTGTTATTCCATGTTAAATAGGAATCCTCTAGATGTGTAGAGCCCATTTCCTCTCCAACTTCTTAGTATTCTGCTTTAAAGTACGTAACTCTGCGTTAAACCAAGGAGTCAGCCTCCTATGGCTAGCCACTTTCTTTTTTAAGGGGGCTACACTATCTAATGCCAAACGCAATAAGGAAGTAACGCTGTGAACCAGACCATCAATTTCTGAAGGGTTAGAGATAGAATTGCTGCCATCCACTGTGTTACTCTAAGACACTGAGGAAAGTAAGAATGGAACAGATTCTTTAAAATTGTTACAGCATTGTCTGATAAAGCTCTACTATAATGAAATTTTCTTTCAGATTTAAGATGGTCAGTTAAAGTAAATTCAAAAGTTATTAAGAAGTGGTCAGACAGGACCGGGTAATGTGTAATTTCCTCACACTCAATACCGTATGTCAGTACAAGGTCCAAAGTGTGTTTGCCGGAGTGGGTTGATCCGGGTACTTTTTGAGTAAAGCCAATTGAGTCTAAAATAGCACTAAAGGCTGCATTTAGGCTATCACTTTCAGTATCCACATGAATATTGAAGTCCCCCACTATAATGACCCTATCAGTATTTAAAACTAAATCAGATAAAAAATGTGAGATCTGATCCAAGAATTGAGAGTAAGGGCCTGGTGGATGATACAAAACCACAAACAAAAAGGGTCTTAATGTTTTGCAACTTGAATGAGGAAAATTAAGGGTTAGATGTTCAAAAGAACTGTAGCTATCAATTGGTCTGGGACTAATTAGTAAATCAGAACGAAAAATGGTTGCAACTCCTCCTCCTCGCCCAGTACTTCTAGGAATGTGAAAATTTAAATGACTGGAAGGAGTTGACTCATTTATACTGACATAACCCTCCTGCTGCAACCAGGTTTCTGAGAGACAAAGCAAATCAATGTGATTATCACAAATCAAGTCATTTACTAACAAAGTCTTTGAAGAGAGAGATCTTATGTTTAATAAGCCACATTTAATAGATTTATTTTTCTGTTCAGTCAAAGTTGTATTTATCTTTATTAGATTTCTATAATTTGCTTTTGTTGGCTTAACTTTTAATCCATTTAATTTTGGCCGTGGGCAAGACATTGTTTCTATAGGGTAATGGGTGGGTAACAGTACAGAAGCAGCGGAGAGGTGGGTTAAACTACGACCCTGCTTCCTGGTCTGGACCCTGGGTTGTCAGTGTTTTGGAGGACTAATAAATTCAACCATATTCCTTGAAAGAAGAGCTGCTCCATCCAAAGTGGGATGGATACCGTCTCTCCGGATCAGACCAGGTTTTCCCCAAAAAGTTTGCCAGTTATCAATGTAGCCCACATCGTTTGCAGGACACCACCTAGACAACCATTGATGGAATGACAGCATGCGGCTAAACATGTCGTTACTGGTCCGATCAGGCAGGGGACCAGAAAAGATTACAGAGTCTGACATTGTTTTGGCAAACTTACACACCGAAGCAACACTAATTTTAGTGACCTCCGATTGGCGTAACCGGGTGTCATTACCGCCAGCGTGAATAACAATCTTACTATATTTACGCTCATCTTTAAACAGCAGTTTCAGGTAGGATTTGATGTCGCCCGTTCTGGCCCCTGGCAAGCATTTGACTATGGTCAATGGTGTCTCTAATGCCACGTTTCTGACTATGGAGCTGCCAATTACCAGGGTCGGCTTCTCAGCGGGTGTGTCGCTGAGCGGGGAAAATCTGTTAGAAGCGCGGACCGGTTGGTGGTGGCCCGTGGGCTGGGCCCTAGAACTATGCGTCCTACGTACAGTCACCCAGCCGGCCTGGGGTCCCGGCTGCGCGGGCTCTACCGGAGGACAGCTAGGGGGTTCTATCCTTGTTGGCTCCATGCTGGCTAATGGGCTACGGCTATCTGCTGGTTTTTCAACAGCGCGGAGCCGTGCTTCTAATTCTGATACCCTCGCCTCCAAAGCTACAAAAATATTACATTTATTACAGTTACCATTTTCACTAAAGGAGGCAGGGAAGTAACTAAACATCTGACAGAGAGAGCAAGAGAGAAGAGAAGAGTTAGAGACAGGAAAAAGAAGAGTAGCCATAGCCGCAATGTAGCTAAGCTAACTGAGCTAGCGAAACCTTACCACCCCAAGAAAAGCTGTGTGAAACACAAGTAGTTCCCAAAACGTAAGGTACACCACCACAAAACGTGTTTTTTAGTGTGCTTGTGTGTTAAAATAACTTAGAGAGGCCTCAGCACAGAGAAAACAAGATCAATTCAAGAGAGTCTTAACAACAGCTCCACGGAGCACAACAGTGAGAACAGGAAATGACGCAATATGGCTTACCCCTTCACAGAGTACCAACCAATACTTCTTGTTCACAAGGCAAGCCAAGGCAAGGCAATTTTATTTGTATAGCACACTTTCAACAGCAGGGTAATTCAAGGTGCTTTACATGATTTGGTGATTTAAAAGAAACACATAAAAGAAACACACATTACACATGATACACAATAAAGCAAGAGAAAAATAAAAAAAAGCAAGAGAGCATGAACACATTTCATACATATGACATCAAGCATTTACTCAAAGGCAATTCTAAACAGATGGGTTTTTAGTCTCGATTTAAAGCAGTTCAGAGTTTCACCAGCTCTACACTCGTCAGGAAGTCTGTTCCAGATAAGGGGAGCATAAAAAGTGAAAGCTGCTTCTCCATGTTTAGTTCTGAGTCTAGGGATGTTTAGTAGGCTAGAGTTGGAGGACCTGAGTGGTCTTGGTGGTTGGTACCATGACAACAGGTCTTCAACATATTTTGGTGCTAAGCCATGTAATGATTTATAAACTAGTAAAAGTATTTTAAAGTCTATTCTCTGAGCTACAGGGAGCCAGTGTAAGGACTTTAGAACTGGGGTGATGTGCTCTACTTTCCTGGTTCTAGTGAGGACGCGAGCGGCAGCGTTCTGGATCAGCTGCAGCTGTCTGATTGACTTTTTAGGCAGACCTGTGAAGATGCTGTTGCAGTAATCAATCCGACTAAAGATAAGCGCATGGATGAGTTTTTCTAGGTCGTGTTGCAAAATCAGTCCTTTAATCCTAGAGATGTTCTTCAGGTGATAGAACGCTGACCTTGTTATTGCCTTTATGTGACCCTGGAGGTTCAGGTCTGAGTCCATTACTACACCTAGGTTACGGACCTGATCAGTAGTTTCTAGCTGTATTAACTGAAGCTGTGTGCTGACTCTTGATCATTCCTCATTGGGTCCAAAAATAATCACTTCAGTTTTGTTTCTATTCAGCTGGAGAAAGTTGTGGCACATCCATCCATTTATTTGGTCAATGCATTGATTTAGGGTTTGAATGGGTTCAGAGTCACCTGGTGACATTGTAATGTAGAGCTGAGTGTCATCTGCGTAGTTATGGTAGCTAATGTTATTGGTTGCTATAATCTTGCCTAGTGGGAGCATGTAGATATTAAATAAGAGGGGCCCCAGGATGGAGCCCTGGGGCACCCCACATGGGATTTCTGTTCGTTCTGATGAAAAGTTTTCTATTGAAACATAGAAGTCCCTGTTCTTTAGGTAAGACTCGAACCAGCCAAGTACTGTACCAGAGAGTCCGACCCAGCTCTCCAGTCGTTTCAACAAAATATCATGATCAACAGTGTAAAATGCTGCACTGAGGTCCAACAGAACCAGCACTGTGGTTCTTCCACAGTCTGTATTTATGCGGATGTCATTAAATACTTTGACGAGGACAGTCTCGGTGCTGTGGTGAGCGCGGAAACCAGACTGAAAAGCATCAAAACGGTTTGTCATTGTTATGAAGCCATTTAACTGCTGAAACACAGCTTTTTCAATAATCTTACTGATGAATGGGAGATTAGAGATTGGCCTGTAGTTCTGCATTAACGTGTTGTCCAGATTTTTCTTCTTTAGCAGTGGTTTAATAACTGCTGTTTTTAAAGCCTGTTTTTAAAGCCTGAGGGAAGACACCTGATAGCAGTGATGAGTTCACTATTTGAACAAGATCAGAACCAATAACAGGAAGAACCTTCTTTAGACAAACCTCAGAACCTATTTGACCCAGGGTTGGGTAAAAAATGTAGCATATTTGGTTCATTTAGACTCCACAATGCTTGAGTGTAGGCAAACTAATTTCTTTAAGTTTAGTCCAACCAGTTAATCATCAGCAATTTAAAGAAAGTTGGTATAGGACCATAAAACATCAACGGCACTGGAAAGCTTGAGAAGAAGTGGTGTTGAAGGTTTGGCTAAAGAAGAATTGGGGAATATGGGTACCCAGAGTCAGACAGCATACAGACTGCATGGGATTATTTTGCTGAAGACTGAGTTAGACTCAGTTAGAGTTTATGTGGTCAATTTATATTTAATGGTTCCCAACGACTGCACCTCAGCGGACCCATCGATGAAACATCCTGAATTCTGCAGATGCCCTTGGTATTGGTCTTATCCAGGACCCGTATGGATACAGACAGGAGATGGACCAGCTGGTCCACTGGTGTGGTCAGAACCACTTGGAACTTAACAAGCTCAAGACAGTGGAGAAGATGGAGACCAAACCCTCACTATCCTCAACAATACCATGTCTACTGGGGAAGGCCCAGCAGAGACTGTATTTCCTGCAGTAACTTAAGAAGCACAACCTTCCACAGCACCTGCTGGTCATCTTCTACATGACCAATATTCAGTCTGCCTTGTCCATATCTGTGTGGTTTGTCTCATCCACATACTAATTCAAATGAATAAAAAATGAATAACTATTGAAAATGTTATCATATTAAAAATTGTTGGGTAGAGATAAATTATGACCAGATTTCTTTGACCCCATGAGTCAAAACGACAGACAACAACAAAGTCTAGCACGACCTCTGCTGCAGACCCCAAACATCCTGCACACAAACTGTTCAGACTATTCCCTTTAGGTCGGAGCTACAGAGGCTATTTGCAAAAACCAGCCTCCACAGAGACAGCTTCTTCCCCCAGGATGTCTCTCAAATGAACACAGCAGTCAGATTGTCCAGATCTATACCATGCTTATTTGCACGAATTCAACCTTGACTTCCTGATTTGTAAAAAAAACAAAAAAAAAAACTGTATATAATATTTCCTTCCTATGTATTTATATTTAAAATGTCTTTATTGAGAGCAAAGTACAGCTAAAGTCGAATGCCTTGTTTGTTCATGCACACTTATTGCATAAAGGTCTAAATTTTGATTAACAGAACCCATTCAACTTTTGGCTAAACTGAAATTTAAGGACCAGGTGTGCTATGAACAAGCTGGTCTGTTTCCAAGACAGTGGGGGGAGACAGGCTTTGATGTGCAGTGAGACCGGGCTCTCGAAGCACTTCATAGCTAAGCAACATGAGTGCTATTGAGTGGTAGTTATTAAAACCGTCAGTGGCTGATTATTTTTAAGAACAGGAATGATGATGTCAAAGGTCAGGAACGGTGGGAGGAATGTTCTGTGAAGATGTTTTAGAGCTGATCAGAAGAAACTTTTAGCACTTTCACAGGTATTCAGTTGGGACCAGTTGCCTTCTTCTGGTTGACTGATTTGAGCATCTGCCCTACTTGGTCTTTTCTGTGAGCTGTGTAGGGACTTGCCAGCAGGTTTACTTGAGGGAATTCCTGATGACAGAGGCCTTCATCAGTGCTAGAGTGTGTCATTAGAATACCTGCCTTGACTCTACGTTACTCTACAGGTAATATTTAAAAATAATATCACCCAACTTTGGGACACTGCTGCAGTCATACTGCATAATAAGAAGACCTTCATTCAACTGGTTAATTCTGTTTAATGCCACACGGGGCTTTCCAAGCATCACAACAGTCAAACATATATATATGTTTGTCTGTTGTGATATATATATATATATATATATATATATATATATATATGTGTGTGTGTGTATGTGTATGTAAATCCCCAGACGGTCGTGGCAGATGGCCGCTCCTACTGAGCCTGGTTCTGTTGGAGGTTTCTTCCTGTTAAAGGTGGAGTTTTACCTCTCCACCGTCGCTACATGCTTGCTCAGTATGAGGGATTGCTGAAGGATTGCTGTGGTTGGAAAGTCTGCCCAACCTCACGCCAATGACTGACGCAATCTGCTGGGATTCCTTAAATAGGAAACTTTTTAACTGATTGGAATGTTTGTATAAATGTATTGAAATGACTTTTTGTTTAAGTGCCTTGAGATGACATCTGTTGTGAATCGGCCCTATATAAATAAAACTGAATTGAATTGAATATTGGAATGTTAATTAATCGTGATTAATTATATATATATATATATATATATATATATATATATATATATATATATGTATATATATATATATTAGGGCTGTCAAAATTAATGCAGGTAAATAACGCATGCATTGGATGTTGCAGGTCAGTCACACCCTGCTCTATTGCATGTTTAGTCTCCAGAAAGAGACACGATCAGGTGTTGTAAACGATCAGACAAAAGCGATTGGAACAAGCAGATGATTAAAAATGCAACAGTCTGCAGCTATCACTTCACATCAGGTAAGCCTTTGCTAACAAACAAGCTAACAGTTGTGTAAAAGTTTGGTTGATAAGCAAATAACCCCTCTATTGTTCAGAAGAATAGAATTCAATTTAAAAAATGCTTTATTGATCACAGAGGGAAAATAAATGTTGTTGTAGCTCATACAATGAGGAACATGTGCATTTGACCACCCTGCGATTTTGCAAGTTCTCTTACTTAGAATTTATGGAGGGTCTGAAATACACATTGTAGTGTTTTTTTTTATTAAGAAAATCACATTGTCTGATTTTTAAAGAATTTATTTATATTTTATTGCTTTACATAAAAATTTGAACACCTGAGAAAATCAGTGTTAATATTTGATACAGAAGCCTTTGTTTGCAATTAGAGGTCAAACGTTTCATGTAGTTCTTGGTTAGGTTTGCACACACTGCAACAGGGATTTAGGCCCACTCCTCCACACAGATCTTCTCTAGATCAGTCAGGTTTTGGGGCTGTCGCTGAGCCACAAATAGTTTCAGCTACCTCCAAATGTTTTCTATTGGATTTTTCCTCCAAACACGGCCAGTGAAGTTTATACCAAAAGCTCTATTTTGGTCTCATCTGACCACATGACTTTCTCTCATGCCTCCTTTGGACCATCCAGATGGTCAATGACAAACTTCAGACAGGCATGGACATGTGATGACTTGAGCAGGGGAACCTTCCATGCAATACATGATTTTAAATCATGACGGCGTAGTGTTCTACTGACAGTAACCTTGGAAACTGTGGTCCCAGCTCTCTTCATGTCATTGACCCCTCCATACTTTCTAAGTGGGAGAACTTGCAAAATTGCAGCGTGTTCAAATATCTATGTTCCTCACTGTATATTGTGTTGTTGTGTCAAGTGTTGTAGCTGTAATTCTTCAAGGAGTTGATGTAGATTCTGATGGCTGTGGGCAGGAAAGATCTCCTGTCTGTGTTGCAGCGAAACTGTTGAACCCTTTGACTGAAAACACTCTGTTGTTGTAGGATAGTCCCATGAAGAGAATGCTCAGGGTTGTCCAACATTAATAACGAAAGGTCAGCTTTACGTTCAGAAAATGTTAACCAGTTACTTTGCCTTAGCAACTGAGTAAAAGATAAATAGCTTAAAAGGGCCACGTGTAAATGTGATTGTGGAGCTCAAACAAAAGTTCCATGTATCTCCCCTGTACTTCCTTTAAAAAAAGAGCAAAAGCATTCTTTATTTACACCAACAATTGGTGGAATCAATTTTTAGTCATATTTAGGAATGTTAATTAATCGTGATTTTATATATATATATATATATATATATATATATATATATATATATATATATATATATAATAAGCAGTTTGGTTTATCTACCGATCTTTTGTTGAGCTGCCAAGAATGTAAAGGAAATATTTAATGCAGAAAGTGATAAAACAAATTTAACAACCGTCTTGTCTAGGGCATCAAAAACACTGAGGCTGTCTCTGCAAAATACAAATGGCTCTGAATACAAAAAAATGACACTTAAGGGCAACTTTCCACCTGTCTCGAGGTGGCTCTGGGTAAGGCACTTAAATAAACTCAAGTTGCCTCCCGATCTGTGAATTAATCTGTGTTTGTGAATCTGGCTCTGGTGTAAAGCATGTTGAGTGGTCAGTCTGATAAAAAAAAAAAAAGTGCTTTATAAATTTAGAACATTTACCATAATCTGGATAACAAAACGGGTCATTTTTAAATTGACAATATTTTTAAGTTTAATTGTTCATTAAAATTATTGTATTCTTGAGAAATATATTAATGACATTTGGATTACAAAACTAATACTCAATATATAACACAGTGAATCATAGCTTTGTCCTCATCAGTTCATCAATTCAATTTTCAATTCAGTTTATTTATATAGCGCCAATTCACAACAGATGTCATCTCAAGGCACTTAACAAGAAGTCATTTCAATTCATTTATACAAACATTCCAATCAGTTAAAAAGTTTCCTATTTAAAGAGGCTATATGCAACTTTTTCCCCAAAATAAACGTAACAATAGCCTTTTTATTTGACCATTTATGACTCAAACATCTCCTGATGAGCATACTGACACCTTGTCAGCTCACAGTGGGTGCACCTATAAGCCTGTATACAATTTTTTCTATCTTCTGTCGGGTCGGATTTTCCCGCGCTGTCTGCGGATGTGATGTCAAGCGCGTTCATGTTAAATGTTTCAGATCACTCTGCCACCACAGCTAGTCAGCACTCGCAAGCAGTTCAATGGATTGTGCGAAAACACAGAGACCAAGGACAACTTTCACACCAACAGTAACTCCACATAAGACTAAAAAAGTTAAACCCTGGAAAAGTACCCGAAAAATATCAAAGATTGAGAGCGACCGGCGTACGAGCGCGAGCTGCGAGAGCAAGCAGAAAGGAAGAGCAGTTCCGTTTAATGGCCACAGGTCAGTCGCGAGTTAAAATTGCATAGGCCTATAGCCCCTTTAAGGAATCCCAGCAGATTGCATCAGTCATTGGCATGAAGTCATCTTTGGTTAAAACTTCAAAATGAAATAAAGTATTAAATCAATGCAGCTTCAAATGTGAATTAGTCCATAATAAAGCAAGATTGAAAAGATATAAGATAAAAAAATAAACTTAAAAGGTACCTGTTTCCCCCCCCCCCCCACATTTTTCATCCTTTTGTGTTGCCATTTGGGTCTCTGATGCCTCTATAAACACTCCAAAGATGAATAAAAACCACCCATCAGACATTTTGTACAAGCCGTTTGAAAAAGTCCTTTTTTTGTGACGTCCCAACAAGTTGAATTCGCATATACAGTAAGTGCCTCTCATCTGTTAAACCCCCCCACCAGTTCAAATTATATGCCCTCTAAACAGCTCATTCTGAAAGGAATTGAAAATATCAAGAATTGAGCTGGTGAGATTACTTTAAGTGAGAGTGATTTTGGACAAAGAACTTCATTACCATGTTTTGAACAGACCATAGACCTATTATAACATCTTTACAAAGAGGCATAATATGTCCCCATTAAATCTAAAGAGACAAACCAACCTCACAGAATGTTCCAGAAATCAACGTAAAGACACCTGGAGTACAACTTGAAATGACAAAAAAAAAAGGTTCTAAAACTTAATACAACAAAACACTTATCTCTCCCTCTGCTTTTTCTGTCCACCATCTGTCACCATCCAATGACTTTTAAATATTTAACATAATGAGTCATATTAAACATGCAGTATATCAGGTCTTTACAACAGCTGTATAGAGTTGTAGTCTGTCTAAATAATGTACTGGATTTATTCTTTGAAACAAGCCGGGAAATATTTACAACTTCATAAAATCTTCAGGAGGTAGTTACTTGTTAGAGGGAGCTTAATCTGTTGGTTGGATCAGCAGAAATCAGGCCTTAACGACCCCGAGGTGCAGTCTGACACAGACCTCTAAAAAAAGGTTTCAACAGCTCTGATTAAAGTGAAGCTCTGTGACTGTCTGTCCACAGCCATAAAGGAAGAGTATATCTAATCTAACAGTGTAAGACAGCAGTGTCCTTAAAGCCAGAGCTTTGTGTG